>JAAVMA010000009.1:0-600000 GCA_022985105.1 Penicillium ochrochloron
GTGTTTCTTAGCAGTAGTGAATCATCTGGTTGTTGTGGTAATGTATGGTAACGATCCTTGGCAAAATTGATTATGTGATGTGGGTATTACATAATGTGCTGTGCGGCTAGTAAAAGCTGCTGTGTCCGTAGCAATTCCCGTGAGGATGAGGCCAAGCGGAACCAATCTTGGATGAGAAGGTTGATTGATTGAAGAAAGAATGAGTAGCTGATGGCCTGGCGGTTAACTTTATTGGACAACGCCCACCACTTTGGTAGCGGTTCATGTGTCGTAAGTCACGCTAAAGGATCTTGTTGACGTTACTACTCATTCAATCCTGCGTGGGCAATAATTAAGGCATCTAGGTTTTGAAATCACCCATTACGTGGCCTAGCTGAGCTGAAAGCTGTTCAAGTCAAAGCTGTTAAAGAATAAAGCCACTAAGATTATGCAACGACACAATCACCGTCGTCACCACTGGCCATTCTGTTTTAATAACCAAAGCTTTGCCCTCTGTTTGAGCGCGTAATTTACACCAATAACAATTTGAGGGAAAAAATCACCTTACTTGAATCTCTTGGCATGTCTCTATCAAACCTACCGAACGAAGACATCGTAATAATTTGCGAGAAATTGGAAATGGAGAGGGTATTTTCGCTTTGCTGAGGACAAACTCAAAATCCTACCAGCTTCCGCTTTCGCATCTTTACAAACACTATGTTGTTTATTCTTCGAGTTCAGCTCTTCCATAGTGCTGACCGAGGAAACGAAGGGGTGAGGTTATTGCTTTCGCAGGGTGGAACGGTCCAGCATCGTGAAATTCTCCTTCCTATCACGTGGGGGATTGATGAAGGTTTTGGATGTTTTACATTTTGCGAAGACCCCAGCCATAGCTAAAATTCATCTTGACTACGGAGCTGATGTAAACACGCGTACCAGTTCTGGGAAAACTCCATTGCATATAGCTGTGGAGAAGGTCCATCTGGCGTTGGCGGAGGTCTTGCTGAATTACGAAGCAAATATAAATACGACAATGTTTCTGGGTGGTGGCTAGTTGGTTCTGAGTGCTGATGGCCGCTTAGCTATTCACTCTGCCAGCGACACCGTTTCCTGTGGGCTGACAGAAAAGAAGACCGTTTGCTGACTGGACAATGAGAGCTGGTGAGCAAGCAGTGACTGAGTGATCGGTGACCATGAGCCGTGCTGACATTTACTCGGTGAGCCTGAGCCTGATCGCCCTCATTAAAGGCGGCAGCCCAGACAGGAAAGCCCCACCTGCCCGACATTATCCTGTGCATATAGATAGGTGCATATTCATTGGTGTTTCCCCCAGTATCCAGTGACCACTATCAGACACCTGCTTGACGCATTGTTTATTTGAGGGCGACTTAGCCTCAGCGGCGTACTACCAGTTAAAATCAGAATACAGTATCCCATTATACGTTCATATGGCGAACCACACTGAATTCCGTTGTTCTCACCTCGTCCAATAATGGCCTTCGAAATTGCCAGTGGGAAACAATGAGACTTCCGCGCAGGATGATCGATGCTCTGTTCTCACGACCTACTTTGCCTGATTTAGCCCTCCGGTTGGATTACTTCTACATATAATAGATGGCCTAGACAGAAATGATACTGGGTACTTCTGCAAAGAAACCCGCCCGTCCAATTTCCTAATTGGTCGAAATCATCTGTACGACAAGTATTATCAGGCAATATTAATGATGCCGTAGCTATAGGGAGTATAAAGGATATAAGACACCCGCTTGTCACTGTGGCTAACACTGCTACTATTCTTTAGCCAAATAGCACTGCCAGTAGCGGCAACAACTAGACACGAGACAACTATCGAGCAGCTACCCACGGTCGCAACCCAGCGGAAGAGTCTGACTAGTGTGCAGCGGTGATAGTAAGTCGGATCACCGAATTCATCGGAAATTAGCGCTGCTGCGATAGTCGTATCATTTTGGGATTACGATTCAAATTCGCGATTCCTGACGAATTACATGAAATATCAACTTGCGTAATGTCCACCAGGATGATAGGAATTGGTAATGACACCATGGTTTTTAAGTAACCACACTACAATTGATTGATTAGCATACTAACTAGTTATGGTGGGGTTGATCAAAATGTTGGTGTTCTTACCAATTCTCCAACGGAGGGGAGAGGTTTCGTGATGATTTATTGAAGAGCCAACTGCAAAACTAACCAGATCTAGCAAAACACGGGTCCCATACCAAGAGATAAACCATCAACTATGTATCGACCATAAATCATTATTAATATCCCACTAGATAAGGGGTAATGCTCAAAAACTCGTATCACATGATACAGGGAACTTTTCCAGCTACTGTTGCAAATCCCGGTTGAGTACGGAGACCGGGAAGTTCTATCCGCATTCCTCGCCCTTTGCGAAGGTGCCATCGAGACTGCCCCTAGGCAGGGCAGGATAGCGTGACTGCAAAAAAAGGTACCACAGCTCCACATCAGCTTGCTGATCTACGTAACTGATCGCTCTTCCGTAGTGATGGTAGATCAAACGCCCCGATACACGTGAGATCGCCAGTGGCCATAATCCAGCAGTAGGGACTCCGGATGAGGGATCCGACTAATTAGCTCAGATGTCAAGTGGCCCGTGAGGATTGATAAACCTGAAGCTTGCCCTATTGACCTGAATTTAGTATGACTGCGCCCTATGATGGAAGGTTATAAGCACAAGATTTCAAGTCAAGTTCCTCGATGAGGATAAAACGTATGTGCTAGTAAGCTCAATTATTAACTTGGATAAATGTGATTAAACGTTCATCTTATTTTGAACCCACATGCCCTCTGCCCTCAGAAGTAGGGGGCCATCGGCCAAAAACATCTGGCCGGTATCTTTAATAACGAAGATCGTCGCTCCAATATGGAATTGTATACCCAGCAGATCGGCAGTACTATTAGTATGCACTTGGTATTCTTTGGCCTCATTCAAGTTTAAAGAATGCAATGCGAGATCTGCTCGGTGTTAAATTTGGGTCATGCAAATAGGCGAGGGCTGCGTTTCAAAGCGATGAAAGGGTCAATTGGAACCATTTGAGCGCTTGGGATCACTTTTAACTTCGAGGAATGGGGTGACTCGGGAGACTTTCATAGTGCATAGAACACCTAGAAAGCATATTGAGAAGGACGCGGCTTGAGGGGCAAATTTGGGGCAAAAATATACATCAATATCAACTGACTATAGCGGAGTAGGTCTCGAGCACTTGATGATATTTCAGGTGACCCTTGGCATGAGCGACGATAATAGACGGTAGAGATCAGTATGAAGGCAACATGAGTCCAGTAATGTGCTTCAGATATTTGGAAGCCTTGCAGCGCAAACTGTTTAGCCTCGTCTCGATCCAATGGGCATCCGGGCAGCGTGTCCACAAGATATATATACATTTGCGGCTGAACAGCGGAACGGAAACAGATTATCCACTGTTGCACTCCAAAGATCAATCTACTACCTTCTAAATATCTACGAGATGAATGGATTGAGCCATCAGCTTTATCAAAGACCAAAGCTAGCTCTCACTAAAGCAAACTTTCATTCTCAAAAGCAAGCGTATCGCCTTTGTAGCATCATTTCTGGCGAGATCAAGAAAACTGTGGTGACCTCGATTCAGGTTATTTCAGCTTCAAAAGGACTATCATTATTCCATCTGTCATATGTAAGACGTGAATTGCTTCCAGATTATATGTGTTGCAATTTGTCCAACAATCAAAGGGCACGAAAGGTGAGCTGCTATTACTGGCGACATTGTCACCGGTATGGCGGGTGCGGCGGTTACAATCACCCTTAACTAACAAGCGATATGCGCAGAGGAATGCGGAACATTTTCCACGCTTTGAACTACTAAGCTAAAAGTAGAGAGAGGGGAGCTTCTGGTGGAAAACATGGGAATAACTGGATCCGACGAAGTACAAGAGTGCCGGACTTCAAGAAAGCCGGCAAATCAAGCACAATCTGGAAAATATCCCGGCGATGGTCAGTGCCTTGACTATGCTCTCTATGTACCGAACCTCACTTCAAGAAATAAAAAGGTCCGATCTTTGGCAAAGGACTATGCATTGCGTCACCAAGTTCAACGTGGGTGCATCTGCTCCCCCTCCGTGAGCTGGGAAAATTGATCAGCACCAACCCCCGGGGGCTATCTATTCAGAATTAGAGCTGAGAGGTAGCTTTTTCCTTGCATATGAAAACTCAAACTATTTAGTACAGTGGTCTTCCGGTGCACTCTTACGAAATGATTCGCTCATGGGCAATTCTCCCTACATTCCAACCCACTAAAAAGGCCGGCGTGACCCTAGTCGGCAGGTATCGGCGGAAGTAAAGTCATAAGGAATGTTGGGAGCCAACAATTATCCGAACATAATGTCCGCATAGCTTTCGAGATCAAATAGAGCTTGGTTGACACCTGCAGCTTCCCTAAATTTTTAGCAGCTAGCTATTCGACCACATCATGTCACCAACTTCTACTGTTGACCATGGGTTGCGACGACTGAATTTGGGTATATTTTTGATGCTATCTGCATCCGCTACGTCAGGATATAATGCCAGCCAGATCAATAGCTTGCTCGTACTCCCAGAGTGTGAGTTAGCTTCCGTCTTGCAAGGGATCAAGATACAGGTGCATTCTAACACACGAGTAACAGTCACCGAGTTTCTAAGCGGCCTCGATTCCAATTCAACTGGTCTCATTATTGCCTCCGTTTCTCTTGGGTCCTTCCTTTCCTTTATACCAGCTTCCTATGTCGCCGATAAACTGGGCCGCCGAAGATGCGTTAGTATTGGAGCAACACTTTGTATACTTGCATCCATACTGCAAGTTGCAGTAAAGCATCATTGGGTTTTCTTCGGTGCTCGAGTTGTTACAGGAGCGGGTGTTGGGTTTTCCCAAACTGCAGCACCATTGTTGATCGCGGAGACAGCACACCCCAGTCAGAGGCCAACGCTTACTGGTCTCTACAACGCTGTCTGGTTTTGTGGATCCATCACTGCGGCTGCCATCGCTTTCTCTACTTTGTCCATCGACAACAGCTGGTCTTGGAGAGTACCGTGTCTGCTGCAAATCCTATACCCGACTATGCAACTTGTGGCACTCACCATTATCCCCGAAAGCCCAAGATGGCTTGTTTCGAAAAACAGGCAAGGAGAGGCACTTGCTATGCTCACACGATACCATGCAAATGGAGACATGCACGACAAGCTAGTTCAGGATGAATATGATCAGATTTGTGCCAGTATTCACGCTGAAGCCGATCAAAAATCGGCCTCGCGATGGAGTGCCTTCTTCAAATCCAAAGGTGACATGCACCGATTTACTATTTGCATTCTTTTGGGATTTATGCAGGAGTGGACTGGCAATGGTACGAATCTTTACTCCACTGGTTCCATCTTGGATGATGACCCGTCTCTAACCTTACTTTCTACGGCTAGGTGTCACCTCTTACTATCTACCACCGATTCTAGCCTCCGTCGGTATAACTAACGCAACCCACCAAGCTGCCGTCAATATCAGCCTTCAATTCTGGAACCTGATATTTGCTGTTACGGGAGCTAGCACCTCCGATAAATACGGAAGACGAGTTCTCTGGTTATGCGCGACAACGCTGATGCTCATCTTCCTAACGACATCAACAGTCATGGCTGGTCTGTTCGCCGAGATGAATATTCTGGAGGCAGGAATTGCAGTCGTCCCCATGTTGTTCCTGTTCTGTGCGGCCTACGATTTCGCCTACATGCCGCTGTTCATCGCATATCCGGCGGAAATATTGCCTTTCCAGCTTCGTGCCAAAGGCCTTGCCGTCACACTCACAACAGACTCACTGGCCTGTTTCTTCAATCAGTATGTGAACCCGGTGGCGTTTTCAGTGCTTCGATGGAGATACTTCAGTATCTACGTGGGCTGTCTGGTCATTGTGCTTGGCCTGGTCTACTTCTTCTTCCCTGAGACACAAGGAAGATCTTTGGAAGAAGTGGCACGAATCTTTGAGTGCCCCAAGGTTAAAGACCACGAGGCACTTATGAGCGACTCTGATGGTTCCAAGCAGTCGTCTTTCGTGATCAAGTACGAAGGATAGAGCATCATCCTGTTTATACCTGACTCGGATCTAAAGCGTGATTGTTTTCGCCTATCCAGCATCAGCGTCTGCTTCATTTTCTTTCATTCATATTTACACTTGCTGCTTTTCTTAATCTCTTTCCGCATTTTGCTCCACATCTCAATATACGCGCGTTGTTTCTGGTTTCTTTTGAAAGACTATATGTACTTGTCAATGTATTGGCTTCGCCTTTCGTTATCTTAACCATTCGCATCACCTAATTGTTTTTAGAGAATTTGATATACCATGCCATGTTACTTCATCCAGAATGCTCTGCTCGAGAATCAATTCCAGGCTTCCAGAGCCCAATCAACGAACATTTTTTCTGCCCGAAAGCCTTTCGACATCCATCCTATCTCCCGTGGGCGAGTGTAATATGACCATTCCACGCGTTGCCAATGTAAGAAAAAAAGTGTCCCTAATACTATATATACAATAAGTTGAAAATTGATACAACAAGCCCAACACTCTTTAAGCACTCGGCCAATTGCCTTTCCATCCGACAAGGTCCTCCTCTTGGTCATCAATCACCACTACCATCCAAACACCAACCTCACGATTATTGGCCAGCAAGGGCGTGCAATGAATCCAACGATAGCGACCCCGATCCTGAAATCTATTCACCCACTTGATTCGCGCCGTGACACTTCGGCCAGCCATCATGGCCCGTAAGATACTTTCACGCTTTTCGTTTGAGTCACCAATGCGCGATAAGAATGAAGACTGCAGAATGCCGGGAATCTGCAGTGATGGAGATGTGAAGAGGATTCGGAGCGACGGGTAAGGGCGAACGAGAAGGTACTATCGAACAAATGAATTAGATATGAGCCGAGCATGCGTTAATAAGAAAAAAACATACATGTTTGTAGACACCTGCCAAAGACCCGCCAGGGGTAGGGCCAGGTGACTGTACTCCATTTAACCGGAGTTCACCCTCGTGCTCGGGGCTCTGTAGCCACAGGCGACTGTTTGTCGGGTTGAATTTGTCCACAACTGGATGGAACAAGTTGCCGCCATGGTGATGCACGGTTTGTAACTCGCGAGGACTGAAAAGCTCCCCTAGCTCTTGGAATTCAGTCTTTTTGGGCAATGGTTGCTGAACAGATTCATTATCGCGAGCCTCTATCTCTGCGTTGAGGTTCTGCAGAGACGCCATCTGCGCTCCTTCCATTGCTAAACCAGATACATCAATCTGGGCACCGATGAAGTATCGGATCTTGCCTTGACTGTCGCAAAGTGGGGCACATTGGAGAAGGTTCATGAAGGGCGAGCCATCACGGCGACTATTCATTTTTGGTTAGTTTTTTCAAGTATTTTCCCAATCGATCTTCCCGCGTGACCTTACTAGTTGAGGAATATCTCTGAGTGGTGCCGACCCTCCGCAATGCTCTCTCGAATGCGTCGTACACTGTTTGGGTTGGTCTTGGGACCTTGCAAGAAGCGACAGTTTCGCCCGAGCACGTAGTCCATGCCATATTGTGTAGCGCGATGAAATTCTAGAAATGGATCGTCGGCTTCAGTAATACGGCTATCCACTGCGAGGGGTAGAATTACTCACCCCCAGACGCAAAGATGATAGGATTATCTGGTCGAGAGGGATCTGTCAAGCAAAATACCTCTGCCAGCGCATCGGCTGTGCCTTGGAACTTGTCTGGGAGCGTTCCTCGTATGCGCTCCTCCACAACTTTGCCAGTAATTTTGATGCAATTTGACGTGATAAATGCAGGCAACTCCTCCGCTGCGAGAGCATCCAGTGCGTGCTGCACGCGAGCTTCAAGTGCGGAATTTGTGGTGGGTCCTACGGGTTCCTTGGCCGTCTCGATGCCTGCAGTTGGTACATCTACCGCAAGCCGCACTAATGCATTGGCATACTGAATCGCTTTTTGTGCCTTGCAGGCATTCAAATAGTATGTCAGCGTCGGCAGTGATCTCGGCCGCTCAGCGACAAGGAATTCGCGAAATTGGGCCAAGTAGCGCGGATTGTTGAGGATCGCCAACATATGCTCAGAGGAGAACATCGTGTCGGCCTGGCGTTCGAGAGTGTGGAGTGGGGCCACATCCCCCTCGTACGGAGCAACGAGGTCGTATGAGCCTTCATTCTCCCCCTCATTCACGGGATTCAATTGTTCAGTGCCTTCGTATGGGTTTTTGGCTTGGAGGAGAGGGAGTTCGTTGACATAAAAGTTGCGGCGTAGCGCCTTGTTGGAGAGCTTGGTACTCAGCTCGCTGGGAGGACTGCGAATCTTAGCGACCGGCTTTTGTTGTCTTCAATGATTGTACAATCAATCTTCTTGCTTACCGCTCGTCATTATTGATGTTGAGCTGTCGAACATGGTCGATATTACTCTGGTCTACGCCATTCAACTCGTTGTCGAGGTCTTGACTGAGACCCTTTGAGTGCATCTCGGCATCCAGTGCGGCCTCGTCAAGGACAATAGTTGGCGAGTAAGACCTCGTCGATCCAGTCTTGTGAGGACGGTCATCGGGGATGTCTGGGATGTCCATTTTTCAGGATTCTGTGACTAGCGCTTTGGCATGAGTTTACCTGCACCTGCGCCGCGGGGCAGCAGGCCCTTAAGAGAGCGAAACGATCGATGTCGCTGATCACTCTGTATGGCTCCATCACGCAGGCCAGCGCGGCTAATCGAGCACTATCCACGGTCGTTCGGAGGGGATAGGCGAATGAACTGTTTTTGACATTGTTCAACGAGGATGAGATCTGCACTCTTGTAATCTTGATGGTTGGGTCGATCGCGCGATCGATCGCCGATCGCCAGGTCCACGAGCGACCGCTACTGTACTTGAAATCAGACTTTCGAACAAACGATGATGCAATCTGTCAAGGAACCGCGCCTCGGTGGATCGAGCTTTGGTAAGTTTTGAATGGTACCACTGTGGGGATGCCAATTAGGGCCGGGCCTAATGTCACCGGGAACCAGGCACGATCGCCATTTTACCATGGAGTTGGGAGAAAGGAAAAAAGAAAATTGTCCGCTAGTGGAGATATTCAATCTCCTCGCGCACGACACTATTGATTTGACCCGCGTGTCACAATTTAGTTCCGAATCTATATTTTTTAGGCAGGCCGCAGAAGGGCGTGAAAGGCTTGATCGAAAGAGGGATGCACCCCTTACTCAAGCCGATTGTGCCTCTGTCTAATTTTAGATGTCAGCTTTCGTCGGAAAATATATCCGTTGCAGGGATTACTCACAGCAGGAGAGATTTGTCTAGGTAAGCCTAGTCAGGGATGGTAGTTCAAGGTCTCTCCGTCCATTTCAATGCAACGGGGAACTGAAAATATTCGGTGAATATTTAAAATAGGTGGGTTTTAGAAATATAGCGTTCACAAGTGTTCTCAGGCCTTTCGAGCCCTCTCGCTATTCCGGCTGTTTGATGAGCATCCCGAGGTAGCTAGCTGTACGCGATCTAATCTTTCCACCAACTATTCCGTTAGAAAAAGAAAGCACTGAAAGATTTGGCGTTATAAACATGGAATGAACTATTGAACTCGGAGCTACTGTATGTAAGAAAGAATTGATAATTTCCACGCGGCTAAAGCGGTACTTCAAGGGCCAGAAAATCAGTTGACAGAATGCACCACTCGGCTGATATGCATAGGTATCGATAATTAGCAAAACGAGATAACAAACAAGCAAGTAATCAAATCGTAATATTGCCCTTTCTAAGCTCCCAACATTCCTGCAGCCATTGATGTATTGCTGTTCGGATAATAGACGCCGACAGTGCTCTTCAAGAAGCAATTACCATCCTGTCCACCATTGTATGCCGCTGTCAGGTTCGCCGTATAAATAATACCCTTGCATGTGGAATCATTGGAACCATCCTTATTCCAATCAACACAATCCGCGATGCAAGATTGCAGCGTATAACGAGTGCTGCGAGTAAGATCTTTAACTGTCCCACTGCCAGATGAAGCTGGCTCTCCTCTTGGCCAATCAACAGCACACAATAGAGTGAAGATTGAGCCATCGGAACCAGTGACCGTTGTCAGGTTCTTGCCAGGGCAAGGATTTGCGGCTATGCCTGTCGTGCCCGAGGTGACAGGGGCGGAGCTAGTTGTGGATGCAGTGTGGGTCGTTGCGGACTCAGAAGTTGTTGACGACGTTGATATCATCGAGGATGTAGAGGATGTGGAAGATGAGGAGCTAGCAAATGAGTGCATAGTATTAGCGATAGTCTAATATTTGCTAGCTTGAGTATGACGACTTACCTTCTTGTCTGTGTAGGCTTCGAAATATGGCGGTTTGCGAGTGATCCTCCCACTCCTCCACCAACAGCGGCCCCAATAACCACCAATAATGCGATAGCAAGTAGCGTCCAGAACACCGTCCGCTTCAACCCACATATCGTTCTATTTGGATTTTTCAATTCATCCTCTGTGGAACCATCTGACCTGTGTGGACCAGCAAGGTAAATCGGATCCGAGTTATGACTGACTTCTTTTTCGGAATCGGGCACAACTTCAATGCCCGGATCATCTCTTCCAGCTCTCTGCTGTGGATGTACCGCTTGAATTCCGTCCATATCGTGCTGCTAGAACCGCTGATGAAATGTGGCGAGTCAATGGAGCAGAAATTGGGGGCCGAAGATCAATGTAGTACAGCTTGGAAGCTGAAAAAATGTCGCGAATACTGCAGTTATCGGTACTCGCTAGGGAAGAGTATACGCGCTCGATCTTTGGAACGAACCACGGAAAAGGCGATAAGTGAAAGGCAAACCGTCAATGGTCTCAAGTTAAACTTATTTTAGGGGGTAAGACAACTAATTGTTGCCGAGATGATGTTTATCGGTCGGGATTGGTTTGGCAAGAAGTGCCAGCTGGTTGGGGGCCAGGTGTTGATCGTTGTCAGATTTGCTTCTAAGCCGCTCATGATACTCTTGTGATTGGATACGGGTTAACAGTTAGGCTTGTCAAAGGGTCCGCGAGTTGGGGCTAGCGCGCCGCTTAGGACTCAATTTCAATCCGCTAAGCCGCTTCTAGTATAATCTAAATAAAATAGGCTAGGACCGGGGTTAGAGAAACAGGCCTGATCATGCACATGGGAACCCCAACTGGTCAGATAATCTCTTGAGTCCTGAGCGCCAAAATCCTGGCATGTCCTTGAGAGTGAGTTAATAATGGCATTCAACTGTAGAGTTGAGATGCAAAAATCCGCTTGACTTGGAAGTGCTGATGGTGTACGAAAAGAAGAGGTTGATGATACACTCCGTCATTTTGCTATCTCTTACGTTGGCATGCCCGTTTCCACTTTCACCGCAGACATAACAGAACTCGAAGCCACAGGGACATCTGAAGAATACATAGTCAGTTGCGAATACTTTGAAATGAACCGGTTTATAGATCAACTCACCGCATATGATTACATCTAGTCGCTAGATTGCCACACTGGGCACATTGTTGCCGGTTTTTCTTCGGCGCCGATCCTGGAAGCTCGGCGGTCTCGTCCACGTGGTTGCCTTGATGTGTTTTCGCTTGTATTGGGTGCAGTTCTCTTGCCCACACGCTCCGCACTTGGTGACATCCTTCTGGACAATTTCTCCCGGAATATGTTTTGTGCATGAGTTGTGCGTACAGTCCTCGAGCTCAGCAAGGCTTTGATGCGTTGGGGTTTCGCCATCTATGTACGCAGCTGCCAAAAGCAGTATTCCACTGCTGCGATCCAGCGGGGCATACTGTGATCTATCATCTGAGTTGCTTGCAAAATTCCTTCGTAGGCATTCATCGCAGTAATCCACACACTGAGGAATTTCCTCCAGCAAGTACAAAATAGCTTGTATCGAGAGCAGACAGCTAAGTAGTAATAATAGAAGAGTTATCAACGGATCCAGAAGCGCTTGGCTCAAACCACATGTCACAACCAAATCAACGGGATCCGTGTTTATTTTGATCCTTTGATCGCGAGAGTATAGGTGAACACGTAGATATTCAAAGAAGCGTTGAAGCAGGAAGAACATATCTTGATTAGTGAGTGGAGTTGACGTTAGCCCTTTGACGGTAAGATTGACATTACTTCATGGTGGGTAGGCTTTTTTTAAATGATCATACCATTGGCAGAATAATAGGGATAATGTGGTCTCTTTCATAATTGTCTACCACGGACAAAGGACACAGAATGTTTTTGATGCGCAGAGAGCAGATTCATTGTGTACCTAGCTAAGGGCTTAACATCAAGTTATGACTTTGATGTTTCGGCCAATCCGGGGTTATCGTTCTCAGTCAGGTGAATAACGAAGTGTAGAGTTTCAAGTGAACAATATGATTTCTTTCAGGAACCAAGGGACCTGCAGCTCAAAGCACTGGACTACACTATCATGTCTTTCCTAATGGCCAATCCCATGCTTCTGTCTTCACCAACTCTGACACTCAAAGGAAGATGTCCTTTCCGTATATTGCTTAGCGTTCGAAATCTCAATGACATGCTAGGTGAATGGAACTAATTTGGGCATTAGCCCTGCAACTTGCATCCTTGACCTCGTATTCCTCATCTTGCCCGTCGTACTAAAAAATCTTGGCGACTTGGCGACGACCCGTGCCTACTATTAGCGCCCGTAGTATGGAGCTGAAGTGAGGAGGACCGCCAATTCCAATCTAGTTATTAAAAGTGATGCCCAGGTCCTTAGACCTGAGTCAAGTTGGTTTTGAATAATATTTGTCTTGTCAGGATGCAAATTACAACCCTTTTTCTTCTACCCTTTGTGCTGGCACAGTCATCTGCAGCGTGGCAGCTCACATACTATGCTACCGAGACAGTCTTACCTCTAGCATGGGGAGGCAAGACAACAACCATTACTCCCGTCGTGACGACAGCCCCTCTCACAGTCACGCCAATATCCACATCGACTGCCTACTCTACCGATTATGCCCAAGGAAGGAAACTAGACCATGGCAAAATCAATGTCACGACAGAATATCTCATTTTGCCAAACGTTACAGGCCTGCCCGTTAGCGCCTTTGATCTCTTCGCGCCACCGTCGGAATCCTCAAGTGCGACGATTACCACTCATTATTATGTCCCAGTCACCCTCAGTAATCCGGCATCATGCACCAAGACGACATTCACCTATACCGATTCTATCGATGTTGTGCTTCCCAATAGTCTGACTGCACAGGCGACTGATTCAAGTCTTGCGGCGTATGTCACAACCTACGTCTCAACAATCAGTACCAATCTTGGTGGTCAAGCCGTGACCACTTCGCGATGCGACGTGTACCTGAATAGCAAAGCTGCTCCCGAAGCAACCATCTTGAACAACGGCTTAATCACCGAGTGTGTCGATCCAAGACGATCTACGTGCAGTGCAGGAGAGAATCAGAAAGCCACGGGCTCGGGAGGATGCAACGGGTTATATCCGCCGACTGGGGCTTCAAACCCTACATCGACATCTACGGCTGGAACGGCCGAACAGCCCACCAAGACAGGCGGAGCTTCCGTTGCGAGTCAATCGATTGGATTGCTAGGACTATGGAGCTTGGTCATGATTTCCGGGATTGGATTGATCTAAAGTCTACATTTCGTCATTCTCGTTTTTCAATGTGCACCTAAATGCAAATACTATACAGAATATTATGGGAATCTTATTTTCCGTTATACAAGGTGGATCAGGCGGTCCATTGTGGCGTAATGCTTCATAAGTGTGTATACTACTCACATACTATCCTCGGGAGTCTATTCTCCGTTATACAATCTCCATCAGATGACAAAAACGTGCGTCAACGTGCGGCGGCAAGACCCAGCGTAAATTTATTTTATCAATGACGGGGCATCTTCGAAGAGTGCCCAGCCGGTGGGGGTAGTTCAATACTACCTAGGCAGTTTCGGGATGTCAAGGTAAATGAATAGTAACTGTCACATACTGTGAATCTGCAAACCAGACCAAAAAAAAAAAAAAAAAAAAGGCAGAAGAGACCCCCTACAATCTTCAACTTATACATCCCCGGACTCAGAATAAGGAAAAGAACGCCCACTACCATACTATGTGGAACACTTGGATAGCCGCAATGCCCAGTGGGTGAGAGCGTGCACTTTGACCGGATAGGAGTCAAAGTTAGTATTGGGAGAAGGTTGAACCGACGGAGCAACGGACCAAAAAGTGGAGTTATCTCTCGCTGCGATAGCCTTCGCCAGACTCCAGGGATCTCGGATCTGACGAGGCTGTAGATTATTAATTCGGCCGTTCAGAAAGCCTTATTGTGAATTCTGCGTCCGAGGTAGAAGGCCTGATGACATGTCACGATTTGCTCGGAGTTAACATTGCTGCATCTCGACTTTATCTCCGGTTGAAGGAGATCACCACGTCATGCAAATATTGAATTTGCATTATAAATGGGCAAAAATTCCGGTTAGAAAAAGCTGCGAATCCCCAAAAAGTTACTATTCCCTTCGTCTGGAGCCAGTGGTATCATCCTAAACACAACCAGCACAATGGCACCAAAGTATACCAACAAGCTCGCCAACCAGCGCGTTTTGATTCTGGGAGCCACCTCTGGAATCGGCTTTGCCGTTGCTGAAGCAGCCTTTGAGCACGGTGCCAACCTAGTGATCTCGAGTTCCAGCCAGAGCAAGCTTGACAAGACTGTTGCCCGGCTCAAGGAGGCCTACCCAACAGAATACGAGAAGCAGACCATCACCACCCACGTCTGTGACCTCTCGGACGCTGCCAACCTAAACACCAACCTCGAGCAGCTCTTTGAAGCTGCTACCAATGGCGGTACTATCAAGCTGAATCACATTGCTACTACTGCTGGCGATGCTATCAATCTGCCTAAGCTGGCCGAGCTCACACCTGAAGCTATCTACAACGGCATGACCGTCCGCTGCATCGCACCGGCAATGATGGCAAAGTTCATTCCTAAATACGTTGAAAGCTCGCCATCCAGCTCTTTCACTGTTACTGGCGGTATGCGAGGCGAGAGACCGGCCCCGGGCTGGGCCATGGTTACAGCTATTTGCAGCGCAATCACCGGCCTTGCTCGTGGTCTTGCATTGGACCTGAAGCCCATTCGGGTCAATGTGGTGCACCCGGGTGCCGTCAAGACGGAGCTGTTCGGTATGTTCCCTGAAGAACAGCTTGAGGGTTTGTTGAAGACATTCCGGGATAGTTCGACGACTGGGACTGTTGGCAAGCCAGAGGATTTGGCGGAGAGTTATATCTATCTCATGAAGGATGAGTTTGTGACTGGATCGGTTATTGAGTCGAATGGTGGTGCTTTGTTGATGTAACGGTTGTCATTGTCAGATTCGAATCACCATTTTGATCTCCATTCAATGCAAAGTATTTTGAATGCTTTACAGCCTGCACAATGTATATCTTCTGGTAACCGGTGGTCCGTGCATCAATAGTATGAGTAGGACCAGCGTTAAGCCCATTAAGTCCGGCGCCATCCCGCACCCGAATAATTCACCGCCTTGGAAGCTTTGGCTTCACATCTCGGCCGTTGTTGGAAGAACTTAAGCTAGTCAAAAACTTCCACAGACCCCCTCATAGGACTTCAAACAGAGTGTGCAGGAAGACTTGAGCCGCGAGGGCCAACACCCTTCAAGATGCAGGGGTTCAGTAAGTCGTCGTTGTCCCGCGATCTCTCAGAAAGTAAGAGCTGACATGGTTCGCCAGATATGGGACGGTTCGTTGCAGAATCCCACGGAATTCCAGAATCATGATCACGACTAATCCAATCTTTAGATATGTCCCTCCGGACCAAGAGGGTGTCACCTCTGCAAACAAGCTCGCCGGCAAACACCCCCTCGGCGCCCGCGCCCGCCATCTCCACACGACAGGTGCACTCATCGTCCGATTCGAGATGCCCTTCGCCATATGGTGCACAACCTGCAAACCAAACGAGACAATCATCGGACAGGGCGTTCGCTTCAACGCCGAGAAAAAGAAAATCGGCAATTACTACTCGACCCCCATCTACAGCTTTCGGATGAAACACACCACATGTGGAGGCTGGATTGAAATTCACACCGACCCGAAGAATACCGCCTACGTGGTCGTCGAAGGTGCACGCAAACGAGATACCGGGGAAGACAAAGAGCTGCAGCCCGGGGAGATTCTTATTCGCGGCCACACGCAGGATACTGCCGAGAAAGACCCGTTTGCCAAGCTCGAGGGGAAAATGGAGGATAAGCAGCGCGCTCAGACCGAGTCAAGTCGCATTCTAGAGTTGCAGAAACGGCAGGATCGGGACTGGGAGGACCCTTATGAGAATTCCAAGCGATTGCGCCGCACCTTTCGCGGAGAGCGGAAGGGACTGGAGAAATTGGAGGCCAATCGCGAGGCTTTGCAGGAGAAGATGAGTCTGGGCATTGATCTGGTCGATGAGACGGAGGAGGATCGTCAGCGAGCGGGGATGGTGGATTTCGGCGATGATCAGTCTACCGCCGCAAAGGAGGCAGCCCGCGCAACTCGAGTCCGACCAATGTTTGAGACTGTGGATCCAAAACGCTCTCGTGCCAGTGAGAATCGCAGCAAGGAGCGTCCGATGTCCCGCAGAGCCCGTGAGGCTGAGCTGATCGAGCAGCGCAAAACGAATTTCCGAAATGAGCTGCGGCAGAACACACGCGCTGCAAGGGATCCTTTCCTCGAGGATCTGGGAGATGGACCGGACAACTGGAAGCCTGCCGTCAAGGGGAAGAAGCTTTCTACGAAGCTGGTACCTCGGACCACTTCGAAGAATGTGATGAGTACTCGGGTCAAGAACTCGACCGACACGGAGGGCAGCCCGGTCTCGCCCCCAGCGACCACTGACAGCGACTTTGCGCCTGCACAGGTTACACCGGCTGCACGGGCAACCCGAGCATTGGTGGATTATGTTTCTGACACGGAGTAACGGCTGGGGTCTTTGCACATTGCGATTTTACTTTGATACCCCGGGAAGGCGTTCGGATTGTTTGAGTCTCAAGAAAACATGCAACGCCGCATGTTCATCACAAACGCCATTTTAGTGAATCACATCTGATCTAAATTGGGTATCCTTTTCTAACTAGTTTAATCTCAAATTCATTTCGCCCAAGGGGCTTTCGTAGGCCCATCACCCCCTGGGGGTGGCGGTGGAGGCTGCCCGCTCGTCCACGGAGCTCTAGTGGGAGCCATTGGTCCTGGTGGTAGTCGTGAAGTATCGGAGAGTGCTGGAGGTGCAACGGATGGCTCGTTTGGTCTTCCAGTCGCCCATGGCGCTGCTGTTGCTCCCATAGGGGGAGGCGCGCGAGTGCTGGATTCCGCTGTAGCCCAGGGAGCTTTTGTCCCGGCATCTGCGCTGGGTCGAGCCGTGGAGGTTGATGGAGGGCCTGCATCTGGTACGACGGGCCGTCCCTGAGGGCCAGATGTCGTATGAACAGTCGTTGGAGGCATTACAGCATTAGGGTCACGGTCGAAGCTGAAAAGAGATCCGAATGGGAAATGCTGGACGACAGGGAATTTTGACAAAACCTCTGCATTGTACATTTTGATCATTCCCTGAAGTCATTGTTAGAGGCCTCCTTGAATTGATAGAGCAAAAGAGTGAACAGAAATATGAAAGCTTACTTTGTTGATTTTGCCCCAGCCAGCTCGAATCCCGGAGATGTCATACAACATCGGGCTATGCTCCCAGAATGGTCCTCTCTTCACATCGTAGATGAACCCAATTGCCGAGAAATAGAGGTTCGACCTCCGTTCACGTTCCACAATTACCGGCTTCATGACTCCACTCGGGTCGGGAGCATCTGGTAGCGAGCCTTCCTCGGGAGTGAGATCGGTGGCATCGATGGCTGGGGATAATTGTGCCGAGCCAAATACATATGGGATGAAGGAGTGGTCATCGAGACCCCAGACACCGTGAGAGCCCGCTGGCTCAAGAGTATATGTCTTGATAATTAATCTGACGAGCTCTAGATACCTAAATCGTTTGTTAGAAGATGCGAGGATCTCGGGTGTCGTCTGTCGTCTGCATCAGGTACTCACGGCTCAATCACTCCTAGGACAAGAGCTCTCTCCTCTACCCCGAACTCAGACTGTGGAAACCCGTTGAGTTTCCAGATCGCACCCAGGAAAGCCAGGAAGCTCAATTCATGGCCTGTGCCATAGTCTAGCCTCTGCCCGCTGCCCCAGCTACCAAGGAAGTACGCCTTGAGCTCCGCCTCAGCAGTGACTCCCTGGCCGGTGGGTGAACGCCTATCCAAAAGCTCTGCTGGCAAGCATTCTCTGAGCAAATCAGATGCTCGGCTAGCCAATACCTCGTGCCATCTTCTAAAGCTGATATTTCCAAACCTCCGGGGCCCAGTGTCTGGCGGAACCTCTTGTACGATATCCTCAAGCTTCGAGAGCAGTCGTTGTAACTGGCGGACGGGCGCGGAGAATTGTACGGCGTCTGAGCCCAGGGGCCATGTTTGAACAGTGCCATCGGGGAGTTTTGCAGGGAACATTGCTCGGTTCAGCTGCAGAATGAAAGTCATAATTTCCGAGTAAGCTTTCGAGGTGAGAAAGGCAGATACATCTTGCGACTCATGGATCTTCTTCGCAGGCTCGACAAATGTGTGTGGTTCTGAAGAGTCCAGTGCCGCCAGGACACGGATTGCCCTGCCATCGGGATTCATCTTGGCGGATTGTGGTTGTGAAGTTTAAGAAAAAAAGAATGCGGGGGGCAGGCCAGTGGAGGGGAAGAACTTGGTCCTAAGGCGGGATGACGCCGTGTGCGGGAGGCAGGTCTCCACTCGAGCTTCTCTCCAGGCGCACTCCACCACCATTACCTGACACTCTTCCCCGCGGCCCCTGACAAGCGCCTTGCTTCTTGCAGGGATGGCGCCCCTCAAGAAGAGGAAGCTACGCAACTCCACCATTGACTCTGTGAATATCTTCAATGCGATCAGTGGCTCAAGCGGCGCGCCATCAAGACGAAATACCACACACGGCGCGTCAACTCCACCTCCGGCACCGCGAGACGCGAGACCAAACCTCTTCGAGATCCCCGTGACACCACAAAAAAAACGCAAAGTCACTCCACCTCGGAGTGAACCTGTTTTGACAAAACAACTACGAAGCCGTAACGTTGACCTTTCGCCCCCCAAAGCTGCTTCTACGCTTGAACCTGAGCCTCCCGCGTCGCCTTCCGAACACGAGGAAGCGGGTGATTCCGATGGAGAACAATACCCTGAACAGGATGAAAATTTGAGGGCGGAAGACGGAAGTGAGGAGGAAGAGGCGCGCCAGGAGGAAGAGGAGCATGAGGAGGACCCCCTCGAAGAGGAGGACCCTCTGCCTAATCGCGTGAATCTCTGGCCGGAAGATTCTGATGACGTTCCTGGCGAATCCAGCGACGATAGCTCTCCCAGTTCCGACGAGGACCTACCAACCTCACATCAACAAGTACCCAAATCCGACGATATTGAGGTTCTGATTGATAATCGGAGGGGCGTCGACCAGACAACTAAAGACGCCGATGATACTGGCCTATTCGTGTCGTCTGCGTCTGAAATTGAGGAGGGTGATCCAGAAGAGGCACAGTTTGTGCCGGAAGAATCGGACGGTGAGCGGCAAAGGGCTCAACAACTTGAAGCAGTCGACTCTATACCGGCCAGTGCCGCCGACGAGCCTCTGAATGAACTGTTTGTGAAGCAGCGCTTGGATGGCCAGCCTGCTATTAATGAATCGTCACATCCAGAGCACGCTCGCAAAAACGAACTGCAAGACCTGAGCCAATGGCTTGCGCACGAGATTGAGTCGTCGCCCCAGGGTGTACTGTGGGAAATGCTTCGCGATAACAAGCGAGATTTGCGAAGAGTTGCGGTCAAACCTATCCCAGAGTACCTCAAAGGAGCCAACTCCGAAGTCACAGAGATGCGACAGCTTTACTACGACATTATCAACACCTCCACCTTGACCTCGGAAGCAGAGATGGAGCTCAGGAATCTCAGAGAGGCCGTTCGTACGGAAGCCACACGAATTTTCGAGTACGCGGCCGAGGAAGCTCCAGAAGAGACCGGCGAAGGCGCTGAGCTACTCAATCAGTTCGAGGCCCACGTGATTGGCCCTATGATCACTCTTGTCACGTTTGGCTACAGAGCCCATAAAACGTTGGGCTTACCGGCATATGACCAGTTTGAGGGAATACTGGAGCTTCTGCTGTGGTGTTGCACTCAGATCTCGAACTACAGGCAGACTTCCTACTTGAGGGGAACGAAAGCGAGATCAAAAGCTCTTCTACTCCCCTTAAAGCGCATCAGCGAGTCTCTCGGTTTGGGCGATTTACGCGCCAGTCGAGTTCCGGGCAGGGTTTCAAGCAGGGTTTCAAGCAGCTATCGTCCACATCCGACCGCCTATACCCAAGATGATAGTATCTTCACACAATGGACGCAAGTGCCCGATTATGACATCCCCCCGTCACAGCGCCCATGGACTGTGGATGAAGAGGATGCCCTGCGCGATGGGGTACAACGATTCTCCGGTCAGTCTCCTCCTTTCGATCTCCGTCTTAGAATCAACTAACTCCCCAGCAGAATATGGCAATCCTATTCCGTTGGTTATGAGTCATTATGGACATCGATTACGACGGCGAACCTGCCGGGATCTAAAAGCTAAATTGGACGAGCTGGGCCCGTTCATCTAGATCTATGGGCGCTGGTATTGGGATATGGTCATTTTTCTTTCTGACGATCGTTTTGTATCATTTTTGCATAGTATACCCTCTAGCGATCCTATCAATTTCCAAATTCTTTTCATCAGCACCTACTGTCTTCAGTGGCTTCCACTGTTCGGATCGGCCGGTTCGGGCTCGGGCGTGACTGGAGTGAACCATGGATTCGATTGTTTTGGTCAACAAAAAGGGGCCACGCGTGTCGCATCTCGTTCAGGGGATCTGTTTGTATAGGAACCAGAACGCGTAGAATAGTCTTTTGATATCAAGAATGACGGTATCAAGAACGTTCTTCATAGTCGAGCTACATCAGGTGAATCTGGGGTCGACAAGCCTAATAGGGACTGATCGGCAAACTCGTTGGGCGCCACTTTTAGGAAAGAAGGCTAAGACCCGTGCCCTTGAGAAAAGCAAAGTAAGCATTGCGATAGAAATGAAACCCGACACTATACACGTGTATCAACGATTGAATGCCTGATCCCTGATCAGAAGCCTAAAAAAGCACTTCAGCACGGTCCTCGGTCCCCCAAGATGGGTAGTTAAGAGACCAAGCGGCGAGCGCATGGAGCAACGACAATCCCCCCCCCCTCCTCCTCCATCGACACCGCTTTCACTTTTCCCGCTTTCTCCTTTTTCACCTCGAACTTACGTCGCCATCAAGCTCTACTTTGCCCAGTTCGAGTCTTTTGTATTTTGTTCTCTTCTGGCGGTCCCAATTCTGGTCGATTGTCAGGATCGAACTGAGAATCGACCCTATTTATTCCCCCGTCGAACGAAGCCCCTGAAAAGATTCAAGATCAAATCTACACGAGTGAGTACCATGTTTGCCTGTCGACCTCTGTTGTTGGGCATGCCGCTTTCTGAGCTTTCTGCTTGTCAAATGAGCATGTCTCATGATTGCATTTGGCTATATTTGTTCAACCTGGGAGGGCAATGGCTGCTAGAGGTTGGGGTCTTGACTTCGTGGTTGTACCGAGCTTCGGAGCTTGAGCTGCAACACTTGACTACCCCGTATAGCTCTGAGATGCATGATCCCGGTCGCCATTTTGACAGAGGCCGGGATAATGCACTTTGCGATGCTCATTACTACGACTCGCTCTTGCCCTTTTCTTTCTAACAGCAAATGCTGATCAACTTCTTCCTACCTAGGCCCCTGTGCTGTAGAGTTGACACTGCCCGTTTTCACGACTTCCCCGTCTTAATCCTACACGCTCTCTACAATATATCCATTGATCAATATGGCATCGACAGAAGAGCCTGCGCCAATTCACTCCGACATGGATGTCGAGGTGGCACCACCAGCGACCCCGACCCCCGTGGACTCGACGGTGCTGTCGGGCAGCGAGGATATCGGCAAATCCAGCCCCGAGGCATCCAAAGAGAACACCCCCGCGTCCCCGGCCAAGTCCACCACTAGCAGTGCGACGGCGACTAAGCGTCCAGTCTCGAGCTCTACAACTGCGACCAAACGCCCGACCTCGTCATCCGCCGCGCCCAGGACCCCATCTTCGACTACTCGGACGAGCACCACTTCGAGCACGTTGAACAAGCCCCCGACCCGGCCCACGACTGGCACCACTGCTACCCGCAGACCGCTGAGCACCTCGACTACTGCTTCTCATCGGTCTCGCCCATCGATCAGCAGCTCTGCAGACGAAAAGCCTCGGTCCATCGCCAGCTCCGGAGATGAGAAGCGTGGTATCTCGGGGACTGCCAAGCGCATGTCTATGGCCGGCACCTCCTCCACTCGGGCTCCATTGAAGTCATCCTCTGCTGTCGACCGCCGATCCAGCGTCGCCGGCTCAGCATTGGAGAGAAAGACCGTCCCTTCCACCACCTCTCGCACCGCTACTTCTACCTCCGCAAGCAAGCCTGTCGGTAAGCTGACTTCCTCGACCACATCTTCGACTCGGTCGATCCCTTCAGCCACCCCAAGCCGGACCGTGACTCGCCCGACTTCTTCGACTACCGCTACACGGAGTGTGGCCTCATCAGCCACCGACCCGAAGAAGCGTTTGAGCACCGTGGGTGGCACCGTTGCCCGAAGCTCTGAGAGCGCTGAGAAGCTGCAGGCTCTGCAGACGAAGCTTTCCGAGAGTGAGGAGAACGTCGCCAGTCTCAAGGCCGAGCTCGAAACTGTCAACGAGAAGCTGACCCAGCTTTCCATTGCGGGAGAAGAGAGCACTAAGGATGGCGATACTACCGAGGCTATTCGCGCAGAGCACGCTGCAGAGCTTGAGAAGCTGACTTCGGGTCATGCCGAGGCGCTTCAATCTCTACAAACACGCCTGGAGGAGGCTGAGACTCAGCGCGCGGTTATTGAAGAGAAGTTCCAAAAAGACCTTGAGGAGGCTAAGCAATCCGCTACCGCCGATGGTGCTGAGGAACTTGATGCGCTATCCAAGTCGAATGAGAGCCTCAAAGCTCAGCTGGAGGAGCTCGAGAAAAACCTCGAAAAAGACGTCGCAGAGCACAAGGCTGCATCTGCCACATTCGAAGAGCAGATCACCGCCCTCAAGGCTGACCTTGAATCCCAGAAGGCCTCTTTGGAAGAAGAAAAGGCCATGGCTATTGACAGTCTTCGGAGAGAGCTCCAAGGGCGCGACCAAGTGATGAATGAGCTCAAGGCTGCGCTTCAGAAGTTGTCCGATACTAAGGAGGAAGAGATCAACGCCGAGAAGGAGGCTGCGAAGGAGCTGCAGAGCCAGATTGCCTCGCTCGAGGCCAAGCTTGCTGAGGCTGAATCCGCCACTCAACAGAGCTCGGAAGAGACCACTGCTTCTCTTGCGGAGAAGGAGAAGGAAATCACCGATCTGAAGCAGGCCATCGGGGCGCTTCAAGGTGAGCTCGAGTCGTCGCGTGAGGGTGCTACCACCGAGCATGCTGCCCAGGTGAAGGACCTAGAGTCCACCCACGAAGCTGCGATCGCTACCTTGAAGGCCGACCATGAAACTGCTTTGAGCTCCCTGTTGGCCTCCCACGCCGAAGAGCTCACTGTTGCCAAGGCTGCCGCCGAATCGACTGGCTCTGAGCACTCTCAACAGCTTCAGGAGCTTCGCAATTCGCTCGAGGTTGCCAAGTCGGCCGCTCAAGAAGAACAGAGCCTCGCTATCTCTGAATTGAAGACGGCCCACGATACTGAGCTGAAGTCCCTTCAGGAGAAGCTTGAGGCCTCCGAGAAGGCCCTCGAGGAAACCCGCCACGCCTTGGAGGAGGGCAAGGCCGCCGCTCAGGAGGATGCCGTCCATGAGATCGACGATCTTCACCACAAGGTTGAAACCCTGGAGACCCAACTAGCGACCACCACCAGTGAGATCAAGGCACTGCAGCAGGATATGCAAAGCAAGCAAGCCGAGGCTGAGGAGCTGTACCACAACCTGAAGAACCTCGAGAGCGAGGCCAAGTCCAAGGAAGTTAAGCAGGAAACCCTGCTGAAGGAGCAGGCGACTAAGCTGAAGGATTTGGAGGAGAAGGCTGCGGAGGCTACCCGCCTCCTCGAAGAGCACAAGTCTCTGACCGCTGCTACTTCTGGCAGGCACTCAGAGGATATTGAGGCCTTGAAGGCTGAACATGCTGCTGAGCTTGAACGCATTCAGCAGGAAGCTTCAGGATCTCACAGCAAGGATCTTGAAACCTTGAAGGCCGAACACGCTGCCGAGCTTGAACTCATTCAGCAGGAAGCCTCGGGATCTCACAGCAGCGCATTGAGTGAACTCCAGCAGAAGCATGATGAGTTGTTTGCCAAGAACCGCGATCTGGAGTCAAGCCACGCTTCCCAGGTTGATTCTCTGCAGGCTGAGCTGAAGTCCACCCTGGAACGCCACTCTGCAGAGATCGCTTCCCACATCGAATCTCGGGAGCTGCAACTCTCTGAGCTGCAGAACCAGTCCGAACAGACCAAGGCTAAGCTCCAGGCGGAACTCGAGGCTTTGCAAGCCTCCAGCTTGGCTGACAAGGAAACGCACGCCAAGGAACTCGCTGAGCTCCAGAGGGGTTTCGAGGAGACCAAGTCTAAGTTCCAAGCCGAGCTTGAGGCTTCACAGGCTTCCAAGGCCGCCGATGCCGATGCCGAGCATGGAAAGGCCATTGAGGAACTCCTGACGCTTCAGGAGTCAAAGATCTCCGGTCTCAGGGAGCAGCTTGAATCATCGAACAAGGCCAAGCTCGAGGAACTTCAGAAGTCCCACGATGTTGTCCTTGCTAACGTCAACGAGCAACTCGCCAAGGCCAATGCTGCCGCTCAGGATACCTCGGCTCTTGACAGCCTGAAGGTTACCATCGCCGAGCTTGAGCATAAGTTGGCTAATGCTGTGGAGGCCCACGCCGCAGTGCAGGAATCGGCGGCCACCGCTTCCCGGGAGCTACAGGAGAAGCACATCTCGGAGCTTTCTCGCATCCAGGCTGAGCACGCAGCTCTCTCTGACAAGCACCACGCGACTGTCGCCCAGGTGGAGGAGCTTCAAAGGTCCGCCACTGCCGCGGCTAGTGGTAGCCAGTCTCAGTTGGAGTCAATCCAAAAGGAGCTCGCTCTGTCCCAGCAGGAGATTACTTCTCTGAAGGAAAAGCACACTGCCACCTGCCAGGAGCTGGAGGAGACTCGGGTTTATAATAAGACCATGGAAGAAAAGCTCGCCGCTGGTGAACAAGACTTCCACGACCAGATCGACAAGAACATGCAACTTCTTAACCAACTCGGCGAGGTCGACAATAACATTTCCGCCAGCCGCAAGCGCGTGCGCGAGCTCGAGGCTGAGCTAGCCGCTCTAAAGGCCGACAACGACAAGAGCGTCACTTCGGGTCTAGAGGCAAGCCAATGGGCATCGGCAGATGAGGGCACTGATGGAGCTGTAGTGAAAGGTCCAGCCGCAGCGGAAGGTGAGGACCTTGGTTCATCCATTGAGGGAACGGTGGGAAATCCCCGTTTGGAGTCCTACTCCTCAGAGTTGCCTGATTTTCATCCATTTACTTGAAGATAAGGCCCAACAATGTTTTAAGCACAAAAAACTAATTTCATTCATCCGTAGATGGCAAGCATTCAGGAACAGCTTAAGCACATCCGCTCCGCGAATGATGAGTGGTACGATGAGCACCACAGGTAAGTTCCCCCCAGCGGCAGTCGCGCTATTGAATCACCCCCTTACATTCCAGGGAATGTATGCTAATGAATGCTATGCAGGCTTATCGGTGAACTGGCCCAATTCTCTCGCCGTGCTACGCCCAATCCTCCCAGCACATCATCGACCCCTCACCCCGAAACCTCAGCATCAGCCCACGAGTCTGAAAATAGCCGCGGTAGACTTGAAGAAGTCCCCGCGGCTCGGTAGTGACATGTGTTTGGCTGGGTTTGGCAGCATTTCAGTGTGCCGCCCCTTTCTTCCAGTGTTTGGGGTTGTTGCATGATATTTCCTTTGTTGGATCCTGTTTCACTCGTTTCGTGTCGTGTTGTTGCTTCGTGTCACTGTATTTAATAGGACCCAGGATACCCTCCCTGCTCTTGTTTTTTGTTGTCTTGCCGGCTTTGTCTGGCATATTTATGTTTAATACGTTTATATTGTTTAATGCCTTTTTGGTACACCGTCTATCAGATTGGGGGTCGGTGAATACGTCTAAGTCTTTTTCTCTTAGAAGTAAAATAAAGTCAATTATGAAAACCGCCTATGGATCCTGGAAATATTCGAAAGAGTCATTCAAGATCTGCCCTCAGCTCCCCCCACGACGTGGAACCAATGCCCTTTAGTGCGCTACCTCATGCCGAAGCCGACCGGCAGCATCATGTTGCTCATCCCAAGCGACCAAATCAGCCTTCGGCACCCTGACCATCTTATGCGTAACAGCTCCATCATCATACTTGATAATAGTCTGTCTATACTCGTACCCCCTCCAGCGAGGAATCAAGTTAATCCAGCAGTAATAGTAGATACCGCAGAGTGACAACCTAGACACAAATTCGTCAGCGACCGAAAGAAAGAAAGATGGACCAGACAGAATCCAGAATCGATAGAAGGATGGATCACTTACAGCCCAATGCTAACCACCAAATACGTTCCATACCAGAAACTGACATCGCCGCCCTTTGCGCCTCCGGTGGGAGGATACCACGGCGCAATGAGCATATAAGCATTAGCGAGAAGTGCAAATCCGATGGCGACGCCCCATGCTTTGAATTCTGGGGGTGGGAGCCCGAGTGCCTTGCGACGGTGCCGGAGAAGTAGCAGGCCGATAGCGATTAGGAAGTTGAAGATGTTGGATGGGTAAACGGCGAGGTCGACAACTGTTTGGTTGAGGATTAGACAGTCTTCTAAAAGCTGGGTTATTGCGATTAAACGAACCAAAGTTAAAGGCATCTCCAGCGGGTGGTCCGATGATCATGATAACCGTCAGTGCCCATTGTAGAGTGTAGGGGCCAAGCGGGGTTCCGAAGGGCTTCGTGGATGTCCAGAACTTAGGCCATGGAAGAAGACCTTGTCTGGAGGAAGAGGAATAGTCAGCTCATCATGTCACGGAGGAGAACCAATGATGGGGAGTAGACGAGCTAGCAACTAACCTTCCCGTTTCTCGAAGCATACGAGAGTTAGCTACCATCACCGCGATCAAGTTTCCGAAGGCACTGATGACGATAAGGACACTCAGAGCCCGAGCAGCCTTGGTTGTGCCAAATACTTTCTGGAAGAAAATACTTGCTGCAATCTGCTTGGAAGCGAGGATCTCTTCTCTCGATGCAGCCGAGAAATAAGCGACGTTGACCAGGATATATAGGATGGCGACTATGATGAGGGATAGGGGGGCACTCCAGCGAAGCTTTTTCACGGGGTTCTATATTGCAACTGTTAGTATCACAGCCAGAATGTTTTAGGAAAAAATGACTGATTCAAACCTTTATCTCATTTGCAACACTAAAGGCATTTTGGTAGCCGGCGTAGGAGAAGATCAGCTTGATCACGGCGTTTGTGGCACCGTAGGCACTAGCGCCTTCTGTGCCTCTCCATGGATCCCGCCAGTTTGCCATGGGGTCTGCCACTCTTGTATGGCCACCAAGAACGACAAGTCCGGCGATGGAAATCCTAGATAAAAAAAATATAAGCACGGTTCCTTCAATCATTACCGGGGGAACGTACATCACCAAGGTCAAAATTTTGATAATACCAAACCAAACAACAAACCTCAACGACCATTTGGTATTGGAGCCAACCACTGTTTTTCTTTTAGCGCGTTAACTCTCCATGGACTCCAGAATCATCACTAACCAATGAATGCAAGCGTGTATGCCGCAACGGCAACTCCCTTCAACTGCCAAGGCGTATATGATTTTCCCCCGATAGCGAAGACATACTGTGCGAAGACGATCGCGTTGCTGCTAGCAAAAGAGAATATAACATGCTTCATTGCGAAGACCGTCGGAAAAAGGTACTTCGGCTTTAGGAATGCTTGTTCCAAGTAGACGACCTCGGATCCTGATCTGCTGGGAAAGTAGGCCGTGTACTCGAGGTATAAAGTTTGACTACACTGGGCAATCAAGTATCCAATGAACCAGTATATCATAGTAAGTCCTACGGACCCAACGCCCTTGAGAATTGTTGCCGCTTAGGTTTGAGTCAGTATGCGAAAGTTGAGCAGGGGAAATGGAAGTCATGGTCCGGTCCACTCACGCGTTGAGAAAATACCAGTTCCGACCATTTGATTGATATTCAAACAGAATCCCACTAGGATACCAACCGAGTATCCCAGAGGCGAGGCTGTTTCCACGGGTGCACCGCTCGCATCTTGATATGTCACTGTCGAAGAGTTCAAGCCTTCAGCTGCCGTATATTCTGTGCTTCCCTCTCGAATGACATATTCGTCCGACTCTGATGCGGACTGAGCCACCGTACGGGCCGTCTTCTCCTTGTCGTCCCAAGAAGTCATTGTTCAAGGCAGGGACACACAGTGAAGTGTGATAAGCGGACCCTTGCCAGAAATACTCTGGAGAAAGTTTCCAGGCAAAATCAGCGCTTAGTTACACAGCAGAGAACTGCGGAATGCTTGTAGAACTCGCATTGAGGTCGGATTTTCCATGCCTATATATACTGTTTCTCTTTTTTCATGGATGCGACGTCAAATGAGGTGATGTTTCTTGCTTCATCGGCAGATTTAAGCACGTCATATGGGGTAAGGACTGGGCAACAACCCACGTTTCTCGTGCTAAAAGTCAAATAAATGCGCTAAGTCTCTTGACGTCCCTATGCGATAGGCTGATAAGGCCAAATGATATGCATCACGACATCTGTTTCCACAGTTAAACCATGACAGCTGGGTCAAGGTACGCAAGTCCCGTATCTGTTAGTGGGTGGAGCTTACTTGGACTTCAGGCCGGGCTGGACATAAACAAACATACAAACTCGAAGATCTGATCAATCAAGTAGAGTGTTTTGAAAATCAATGCATGACATGATCTTTTGCACTCGGAGGTATCATCGTTTTTTCATCAGGTCTTTGTCAATTTTCATGGGGTGCTCTTTCAGACCTTCTCGTTGTGGCCCCAGACCCCTCAATTCGTCATCCCGACCAGAGGCATGCTCATAAGCTAACAAGAACGATGCAACAAAAAGTACTTCCACGCGTTAGGTAGATTCGTGTGGCGTCTGCAGAAACATCCCTTTCATGAATAGAATGTAGCAGCGTACCTACTTATTCGGTTTAGTAGCAACTTAGCGTCGGCAAAGCCCATCCAGATCAGCCGATCGGTTCAGCTATTTATAAAAAGATTTCTTGGCCCTTAAGAAGGAGGGGATTCTTGAAGATATTTCTCTCGTGAAGACTTATTCATTCTGCATACTTTCTGTCTCGTTTCAAATATGCTGGTCTTGGATCTCGGTGTAGATTGCATTTAGATCTTGGTTTCACCTCTTCCATCATGCTCGTGGATCTTCAGGGTCTTAAGGTCGATGCCGGACAAAGTTCGGACCTATCATGAATCAATTATTAGTCTGGTTAGGAATTGATATTGAAACTCTAGAAGTCATACGTTGACAGCCATAATGTGTTGCTTCTCCGGTATTTCAGCTTTGCCGTAGACGCTAGTACCGCAGTTGGTGCAAAAGTAATGCGGGACGTTCTTAGATGCAAAGCGATATTCCTACATAAATCATTAGTATATTATCTGAAATATCCATATTTTTCAAGCAGACCTTGACAGCATCGTCGGCGTGGTGGAAAGTGACATCAGCCGTCTTAGGATAAATCATCAAGTATCCGTTGGCATGGCAGATTGAGCCTAAGAGGTGATGGCTCTTTTAGTCTTTGAGGATATACCAGAAGCAGTTTTGCATTATTCATAATTCCTTACAGTTGCATTGTATCACGGTCTGCTCCGATATAGGTGGTGATATTTTCACCGTGAACTTAACTTGTCCACAGTGGCAGCTACCGTCATAGCTTTGCGAGTTCTCCATGTTGTCTGATGATTCGAACTGAGTTAGCTGCTAGCAAAGAGGAAAATTGATGTTTGAGGCCAGATCCACAGATTTTGCGGGGTCGTCAGGTAATAAGTCCGTTGTGGCGGGCAATTCCTCGTATTTGCTGAGTCAATGACTGGTCCAGATGTTGTGGTTCATTCAACAACCCTTACTGGTCCAGACTGATCCCAACGAAGTGCATTCGCTACGTATTAAGTCATGTTGAAAACTCGAGGTGGTTGGGCCTTATATCTTTGATTTAATTTTCCTTCATCATCTTCTCTTTATTGGATTCTGGGGACGTTTCTGTATTATTTGTTGAGTCGGGTTGAATTAAATATATTTCCGTTGATCGGTATAATTCATGCGACGCAGCTATCGTCGAGGTCATCACTCCATGTCACATCTCTGTCCTCGCAACGGCTGCACCTTCAAAAACAATATCCGGAATGGTCCCAAAAGCTTTTGTTTTCGGGCTCTCTTCCTTTCTCTGGTTTCGCGTTGCATATCTTTATAGACGGATGGTGTCATGATTAAAGGCGGTGGTTGAGGACAATGTGTGAAAGGTGATTCGGGCTTGAAGTCCTCATCCTCATCTAGGCTTCTCTTGGTTGCGTCTTTCGTGCGTTGTTTCATTTCTTGAAAGTGACATGGAGATTGTGTCGACTCACTTCCCGACATCCTTGATGCCAACGAGACTGATGTTAGAGTAGACGGTTCATCTCGCTCGAGGGGCATTGCGTCGCCAGATATTCGTTGTGACTCTAGCGTAGGATCTGTGTTCAAGCCTTCCCTCTGCTCTATCTCTTCCGTGCCGTTATTCGTCCCCATGGTCATGTCGAATACCCTCTTCGGGCTAGCTGGACCCGACAATATGAAATCTTCGCAAAATGCAGCATAGGAGCGGCGAACGCGCATTTCTCGTTCTCTCTCGAGGTTCGGCTTTGGAATGGGCTCCTCAAGGATTACATCAATCCTTTCGAAGTTCCTCCTGTGTTCCTTGACGAAAGAGGCAGTGCTTGAGTCTGTGTTGGTTTTGTCGGCAATATGACTGTCTGCTTCTGGATTGATAGCGTTATTCAGCTGCTTGAGATTCTGCTCGCTAAGCTCATTGGCCCGGACAGTGTCGGTCATGGATGTACGTGACATTCTCTTTGAGACCCATCGTGTTAATTGAGTCACTGTCTTTTTCCGACGAAGTTGGCGAGGAGGTGCATGGATGGATTGAAAGGCCGTGGAGAAAGAGGTAGTCGTGGTGGAATTTATGGACTCATTGTCGCTGGCAAGAGGTAATTCAGGCATATTGCACGATTTTTCTTCGGAGATACAGTGATAAGGATAGCGGAAGCAGAGAGGGAAGAAGATAAGTCATGCCCTTCCTGTGGATACCAAAACGTAAGACAAATTCTTTGTTGTTGCTTTAATGCTGGGCATCCGACATACTTGATTCAAGTCAGTTGAGGCCGCAACAGATTCAAGCCCAGTTTCTGGAACAAAGCAAGAAAATACCCACATTATTATAGTGCGCTGGTTGCGGCAAATGGTGTTCATGCACGCCGACCTCATGTCCCTCCGGATTCCGAGAATGAAGCGGGGCCTAGGAGAAAGATATAGGCTGGACACTGAGACACTCACACTCAGAACTTATCAAGAATGCGACCCTACTTCAAAAGCCAGTAGGCAACTGTGCTTTACCTAGGCGATCACAAGCTTCACGAGCACTCCCCTCTTTACCCTTTTGATTCCTCGGGGAGTACCACTGCAGCAAGCCACCTGCATGATCTGACTAGGGCGTGCAGCGCATACAATTATTGCCGTCATTCAACTTCCCCAAAAGGAAGAGAGCTGACAATATAACACAAGCCATAGCAAAAGCTGTAACAAAGTCTCAAATTCTAACCTAAAGTTACCTCGAGTTACAAGCAACTACGATATGTGGAAATAGCAGTTCAGCTAGAGTCAACTTTATGATTGGATCGCGAGGCTGCAGATGATCTTATCGCGTAGTGAGACATTCCCCAGCGGGTGCAGCTGATCGGTACCACACTACAGTAGGGTTGGAACCACGAGCGATTTTTGCCATGATTCTGGTACCCCGCTGGCTTTATCACTTCTGTCCCTTTAAATCAATAAAGTATTGATTACTCTATATATGTTGTTAATCGGTTCGATTTGAGATACGCCTAGAGTACTGTAGATCTTGAAAAGGCCCGTGGGCTCTTAGACCCGCTGATCCCGTTCGACCTGGAGATTAGTCCCTAGGACTATAAATAGCTACAGTAGATATGTTATCGTAGATTGCCAATGGCTACTGCAATTATCTGTCTTTGATTTTTGGATTGCAGTGGAAGCTAAGGACCTATGGGTATCCTGCTCAGGTGTAACTTCCCGTAAGTTCAGCACCGTGATAGGTGCGTTTGCCGTGCATTATTGTCACAGCCCAGGGAGGGGTATAATTGGCTCATCAGACCCAACACCTCCAAGAGTGGTCTTGCTTTGTAGTCGGTGAAGCAACACAGGACCCCTATGCAGCGACAAATGTTTAGGCCAGCATATCCTTCCACTCTAGACATGTTGGGTAGGCAAACCACTGAGTCCCTGTGGGTTAGTTACATTTTTGATACCAGTGATCTGTATCGGCATGCTTAGAAGGATGAAATTCCCTTTGCATAATGACAGTTGTGATTTGTTATAAGAAATGCTCCAAGAACACCCCCTAGTATCTACTTACCCTCCAGGAACGTGGACCATTTGAGATCCAACCATCCAAGATCATTCCATTTAAGACCCCATGCCAAGAGAGTAGTTTTCCTTGATGATCTACAACGGCGGACTAAACCGCCTTGGGTCAATCCGACCCGTGGCGACTGCATGGTAGGTACTCCGCAGAGGCGACTGCAACCGGAATTCGGTCAAATGCATTGTCTCAAAACATGAGTTAGACATATATAGGATATCATAATAAGATTACAGATGCATCGATACATCAACCAGATACCCCATCTCTCCCGAGGCCCCAACGGCCAACCTCCCGCATGGCTTCGTCACGGCCTTCAACCAATCGGCCGTTGGCATTGGATGGGTTATCTTCGCCCAACACACCCGCGACGCACTGCCAGCCTGTGCGGCCACCTCCCCAGCGGAGAACTTCATTTTTATATCGTTCACCTGCTGTACGATCGACAGCGGCCTTTCCAGAAAGGAAGACATCCTGCCAAATCTTGTTGGCAATCGCCCGATCAAAGATGTAGCTGTAGTATGTAGCGCCGTAGCCGTACAAATGGCCGAAGAAGCCTTGCCAGGATGTCCGGGGCCGGACATCATCAGGGTCTGGCAGGCTGGAATACTGATTGAACACCTTGTGGTAGATGTCGGTAGTATCAATTCCATTGGCTGCCTGGTCGCAGGGGATCGAGTGGTAAGCCTGGTCGACTAGGGCCATGAGGATCTGCGCCTCATTTTCGACGGCTCCATAGATCGATCCATGGGCACTGCGGTCTTGCTCCATGCTACGCATCATGCTCTCGGACAGGGGTTCGTTGGTCTTCCAGTGTCGTGCGTAGAGCGCGAGAACTTCTGGTGCGGTAGCAAAGCTCTCCATCAGCACGGAAGGAAGCTCGGCAAAGTCAGTCGAGCATCGAGTGCCAGAAATCGACTGGAGGGGAGTCTGGCCCAAAATCGAATGAACAGCGTGACCCATCTCATGGAAAAGGGTGCGCACACTTTGCTCACTCAAGAGTGTCGGCCGACCTGAACCATTTGTGACAGGCTCCTGGAAATCGCACACGAGAGCAATGGTGGGCAATTGGCGCAGAGTGTTCGTCTGCGGGTCAATCGCCGTAGCCATACCATCATTCGGGTGAACGGACTGGTCCATTGAGGCGCATTCCGCAACCTCATCAGCCAATATCTCACGCGAACAGCGGAGGGTAAAATGAGCAGGGTTGGGGTGTTTGCCTGGCCGCGAGAACAGATCACAGTAGACAACTGCGATATGCTGCTCGGCCTCGTTGACCACATCCAACCGGCGAACATCCGGGTGCCAGGTCTCACCAGGAGCTGTCTCCTGGGGTACCAACCGGACACCATAAAGGCGATCAAAAAGTCGAGAAAGACCTTGCATAACTGTACCCAAGGAGAAGAACTCGGGCACGGCACTCAACTCACGCGAGCGACGGGCTTGCGAATAGTCCATCACACGCTTGTGTACATAATAAGCATGATCCCATGGCTGCAACGAGCTGCCCTTCATTTGCTGCAGCTGGGACAGCTCTTCGCTGACAAGTCCTCGGTTGCTCGAGATCAGCGACGTCAGGAAGTTGGAGACTGCCTCAGGTGTCTTGGCCATCTTATCGCTCAGGGTCATATCAGCGAAGCTGTTAAAGCCTGAAAGTTGTGCCAGCTCTGATCTCTTCATCAAAAGCTTCTCCAAACGGTGGATTTGGCGGGAGCTGGACGTTCGGGTCGCGAGATATACATCCTTCCGAACAGACTCGTCTCGTACAGACCGTAGCACAAGTCGAGGGACGATTCCCGCGGTTGGCACCGGAGCTTTATTATTCCACTTCTTAATCCGCTGGACCATCAACGGGTCCAGTCCTTGGAGGCTGTTCGCATTGAACACCACCTGAGACTTGGCGGGCTCGGCGCCGCCAAAGAACTCAGAGCCGACCTGGCTGATATCGTTGGACAGATTCACAAATCTCTGCCTCTCACTCGGTGGCATATGAATGGCCGAGTTTGTAAAATCCTTCATGAGAATCTGTGCCACGATTGTCTCCGCCTCGGTCCAGTGTGAAGTCACGTCGGGATTCGCGATAGCCTTGCTCAACTGATCATGAAGACCCGTGGTCGTGTTCAAAACATTCATGTATTCGAACATAAGCGCGTACGCCTGCGTCGCTGCTTCTTGGATCCGGGGATCGGAATGAATCGTTCGAATAAAGTCGGAAAGGTCGATCACACGACACAGCAGGTCGCTGAGCCGATCGAGATTGCGTGCCAACGCCCGGTATTCGTCCAAAGTAGACGCGTGTAAAACCTTTGCCACGATCGCCTGGCATTTCTGTAGCGAAACATTGGCAAATGTCCGGAAGCCATCTGGACTTGTCAAGTATTGGTTCTGAACCAACCCTGCCCGCTTGGGCACCGCACTGCGCTTGTACGAAAACTCCTTCCAGAACTGTTGCGAGTCAAATACACGGCGTAGTGTCTCGTCATCGACATTCTTTCTCGGTGCGCTATTATCTGCTGGAACGTAATCGGCGTGGAGTCTGGGGGCTTGCGAAGCGGCGCTCTCGAAGGCTCGTGATTGCTGTCGGGAAAGACATTTGCGGCACGTCCACGACCGGCGCCCGAGAGGGCGGAGCATGGTAAGAGCCGTATAAGTAGTCGGAACGAGATAACGAAATTAGAAAGGCCACCAATGCAGCAAAAACCCACCAGAAACCTGGAGCTGGGAATGCGGAGTTAGAGAAGGGGACACGGGCAATGACGGGGGAGTTTTTCTTAGGTTCCGCCGAGCCGAAGAATTCCCGTTCTTGGCTCCAACCCGACTTTGCTTCACCCTCACCCATCTAAACCCTCTGCTTCATCACCCCCACACCCCCCAGGATGTCATTCCGGCCGATGTTGAAGCAGGTATGTTCGATCGCCGATAGCTGAATCCGGGTCTTCCTGGAGCAATTGACTGTTCAATGGCGTGCTGACTCGATGATAGCGGGCTGTGGCTCCAATCGCAGCCACCCTCCTCGCAGGAGGCCTGGCCTTGTACCCCAAGCAGACTGCTTTCGCCGAGGAGCCTCGCGAGGTGAGATGATCCGAACCTACTCGTCTTCAATATGTACACCTGAGGGTAGCTTTCTAACTTGCGACGACTCGCCGAATATAGCGCAAACCCATCTACGATGACTTCCCATCCGACATCCCGGAACTCTCCAAGCCCGAACCTCCGGCTCCCAAGGCGATTTCTCTGCCCACATCTCAATCCACCTCCTCCTCGCCTACTCCTACAGACATCCTGACCGCTCAGATCCGGCAAGCCCGTCTTTTCCTCTACTCCCACTCCCTCGCCGCAGAGAACGGCTTCAACGACTTCCTGTCCCGGGCTCTGCACATCGAGAACGCGTTCACCAACACCATTGCATCGCTGGCCCCTTCTCCCGAGTCTGGTGAGCGCCTGACTCCCGGCGGTATCTACGTTATCGTGTCTGCCATGGCCGGCTCCATCGTGTCACGCAACCGCGGTATCTTCCTCCGCACTCTGTCCCCTCTTGCTTTTGGTACCGTCGCTGCCTTCACTCTCCTGCCCGTGACGATGAAGAACGTCTCGGACCTTACATGGGAGTATGAGAAGAAGTTCCCCGTCGTTGCGGAGAAGCACCTTGCGGTCCGCGAGCGGGCGGAGCACATCTGGTATACCGGCATTGCGCACAGTGGCATGGCCCGCCAGATGATGGAGGACAAGATTGGTGAGACCCGGAAGAAGCTTGAGGAGTTGGTGAGCAAGGGTCACTAGAATTCTATATTCCTGGCTTGATTCCGGTCACCATTGGGTGGTCGGGGAGGAGTTTCGTCTTTTGCATATGTACGCTTAGAACTCGTAGATCCGATGATATAATCCGGACTTCCCCTTTGTTTGACAAAAAAAATATCCATTGCTTCAAAAATATGTGTTTCAATACGTGGTATGTTTTTGATAGTTGGTGTAGGTTGGGAGAACTATTGTAATTGGTATAATGTTTGAACTCATGTAGCCTTCATCAAATTCAGCTCCGATAAACACTGTATCATTATTCTTCCTGCGCCGGCCCTGGTTCTCCCTCCACAGCTTCCACATTAGCTGTTGCTTCGGCTGCTGCAGGAGCTGGACTGCCCGAATTAGAGGGCGAGGCCCCAACTTTAGGCGGAGGAGGTGGAGGAGGCAGAGGTGTCCCCTTTCGTGAAGGCGCAAAGTCCTCCTCTCGACTCTTCTGCTCGCCTTCGGCAAAGTAATCGTCAAACGCTCTGCTAGGTGAGACACCCGGTCGCGTCTTTGCACTCCGTCGGCTCGCCGGTGATACTCCGCTCGGAGGTGAAATCACTCTTGTTTGAGACGCAAGAGGAGGGGGTGATACCATATTTGCTGGGACCAAGTAGTTGGCTGAGGGTTCGGTTCCTGTTGGGATTCCGTTGTAGCTTGGAACTGCTGCGGGATATCCATCTCCGCGCGTTTCAAAGACAACCTCGCCAGGTCCTTCCACTTCCTCACCCAATCCAATTGGCAGACGATGCAGTGCGCCGTAGCCCAGCTCGGCTCCAAGGGCGCCTTCACCGCCCCATCCTCTTGTGGGAACGAGCTCAACCTCCCGTACAACGTCGAATTCACTGTTGTATACCCACAAAACAAGGGTACGGTTAAGGTGGTCCTCTACCAGCTCCCCAAGTGCAGATTCCCCACGTAATGTCCCGCTCGGCGTGCCGATAATATAGTCTGAATGTGGCAGCAGTCCTGCACGATAGGCAGGGCTCAGTGGTGACGGGATCCCAAGGACATGCCAGATGTGTTGAGTGGAGGAAAGGGGGGCAAGCTGTAGCGCGAGGCCGAGGGAGGGGCTCGTTGCTGGTACGGGGACTGTGACGGTATGCGTTCTTTGGCCCTGCGCAGAACATAACAAAGGTTAGATGCTATTTCCATGAAGATATATCGGACAGCTTCAAAGTACCTTGGCACTCCATATTTCCAGCGTCAAGCTAGAGCCAGCGCAATTGCGCACTTCCGTCGCAAAGAGGTTTGGGTCTGGATCTTCCTGCGAGTAGGTTTCAGCGCCACAGGAACAATTCTGGTCAGAGAGAGGGATCATCATACAATAGGATGGCCATTAATTCCCACGATAAAGTCAAACCATGGCTCTAAGGGCAGCTCGGTGTCTTTGTTGCGGAGTACTTGGAAGCCATAGGCGTTGTCGCTGGGGCCATTCCGAGGCTGCTGGACAGGCTCTCCGTCCAACCGCCCAATAAATCGATTAAGCGCACCAAACATCACGAAGCGATTGAGTCTCTGGAGGGGTTTGGTTTGTACAAGAAATAAGACGTCGAGGTCATACTCGGGGAAGCTATGCGGGCATGCGAGCTGGCCGGATGTCGATGCAAACAGAGCAAACAAATTTGCTTCTTTATCGGTTGGTGTTCGTTATCGAAGACTTGCGATTTATATCTCCACCGGACTTTGCGACATGGCGGATGAAGACGTCGCACCACCAGAGGTGCATCATTACGAAAGGACTGAGGAAGTTCCCTGGGATATTCAAAAGTATGTGCCCTTGAATATCTTGCTTGAGTGGATACACCAGCATTGACTCGTCACTTAGTTATTGGGCTCAACGGTACCGCATTTTCTCCAAGTATGATGATGGGGTATGGTTGACGGATGATGCTTGGTTTGGAGTCACTCCTGAACCTGTGGCCAAGTATGTGTGCCCCTTGATATGTCCTTTTTGTATCAGAGCGAGACTTACAAGTTGAACAGCAAAATAGCAGCCCATCTTGCTGAGAACGCTCCTGCTGGGCGCTGTATCTTGGTGGATTGCTTCGCCGGCGCTGGAGGGAATACCATCGCTTTCGCAAAGACAGGCAAATGGAAGCGCATCTATGCGATCGAGAAGGACCCCGCTACTCTCCAATGCGCCAAACACAATGCCAAGATTTATGGCGTTGAGAATCAGATCACCTGGTTTGAAGGCGACTGCTTTGAGATCCTGAAGAAACAACTAAAGGATTTGGCGCCATATAGTGTGATATTTGCAAGTCCTCCCTGGGGTGGTGAGTTCCTACAACTTTTTCTCCTCTCATAGATGACCCTCGCTAACACAATGCGTGTTAGGCCCTGGATATCGTTCAGATCAGGTGTTCAACCTGCGAACCATGGAGCCATATTCACTCGAGACGCTCTACAAGGAGTATTCACTGTTTACCCCCCACATCGCTCTTTATCTGCCCCGGACGTCAGATGTCAGGCAGCTGGCGAAGTTTGTGCCTGAGGGTCGCAAGGCTGAGGTGATGCACTATTGCATGGATGGGCACAGCAAAGCGTTGTGTATCTTTTATGGCGATTTTAATGGACAATAAGAGGCCGGTCCTTCTCTTAGCTTATGTCTTAACTCTAATGAAAACATTTATGACTTGAAATGATCGACATGTTCACATCGACTCTAGCAGCAGTGAGCATATCAAGCTCATTGCCTAATTCGGTTAGTGTATTCTGAGACTGATGGAGGTCGCTCCTCATATCTCTCAAGAGATCAAGACATAAGGAGGCAACAATCTTAGTCACTCCTTCCCAACTTATGATTATGATCGTGTCAGCTAGCTATTAAAGTAGCTCTTTTATGTTTTGTTGGCAGACTCTGACTCGGCAAGATTGGCCTCCAGCGACACAGTTCAGCTTCATAGCTCTTGCATAGACTTCTTCTACACTGGCTTTTGATCCTTCGTATCCGGCAGTTTTCGAAGCGCAGCTGAGGTTCTTGTGCATTGCGTGCTTCACCTAGTACAAGGCACGTCTCTCTGGGGTGTTGGGCTTGGCCATTCCATGAAAGCCGAGTTTAGTCAAGTACAAACGGACATCTTGAACGTGGGTGCTCTCCAATGACCACATGAATAATCTGTAACGTGGTGCTCGCTACTCAGAATCCTGCACACGTGTTTTTTGTCGTTGGAGTGCTTCTTTCCATGTGGTATAGTTTGTAGAGAAAGTAATGTGAAGGTGGCGATGGTCACTGTGGTCACAACCACTAAGCTGTTTGGTAGCGGTGTCTAGATCGACAACGGGAAAACATTCTGCGGGTCTTGCCATTATGAGGTACTGGACCCAGGACATTTGACAGATATGCTAAAGTAGGTGAGAGAAAGTCAAAAGATTCAAATTCCCAAGAGCCTTTAAGAGACAATAAAGTGGAGCGGGGAACGAGTGAGCTACAGTTACTTGGCACTCGCACTAAGCCTCTTTGGGCACTCACCACATCCCTTCCTCTTCGTTTTGATCGCGCCTCCGAAGCAACAGACAACTGACAACTTTCCATCACTTTCGCTTGGCGGGATAGCCAACTCGATGCGCGCGACTTTGATCTTGCCTTGTTGCCTGCCCGCTCGACTTACGCTTTCGCCAACGTCTTGCGCCAGTCTCTGGCAACCTCACTCGCTCGTTTAACCTGATCTTCGATCGCGACGTGCCCTCGCCGTGCCCTCGCCGTCCTTTGCCATTTCTCGATCGCAACGCTTTCCTCATCGCCGATCCCAAAATGCCTCACGCTACTCAGAACCAGGCCCAGGAGGCCCCGGAAGATGCGGAGTTTGACAATGTTATGCGCCAGCTCAACAACTATGAAGGCGGACCGCAGTTTGACTTCATGAATCGAGATTTGGATGTTGGAGAGAAGGCGGATGACGCGGTCGACTACGAGGACTTTGAGGATGATGAGCTTCCTGAGGAAGAAGAACCGGAGGCACTGCGGCGACCCGCTGAGAACGACGCGCATGATGATCTTTTCGCGGACATGGGAGGTGATGATGCTGGGCTATTTGGACCAAGTGACGACATCTTTGGAGGCACTGGCGAAGGCGAACAGACACAGGACGACAATCTCGATGATTTGTTTGGCGAAGGGCCCTTTTCACCTCCTCCTGCTGGCCAGGTGGATGATACGAGGGACCTCTTTGAAGATGAAGAGCCAGCGTTGTCCACACAGCCCGTCGAGCTACCACCGATCCCGCCCGTGAAGGAGACTCCGGATCAGCCTATGGTCGAGGATGTGGATGAAGATGATATTCTTGACGATGCCAGTGTCCTCTCGGAGGAAATGGATGAGGCGACTCTGCGCGCATGGAAACTCCAACAACAGTTGTTTGCAATGTCCGGGAGGACAGGGCCCGACCACCTACCAGCGCCACCGGAGAATCATGAGGAGCTCCTACACTCCCTATTCCCCAGCTTCGACCGCAACACTCTTCCCCGTTGGCTGGAAATTATCCCACACAAGAAGGCTTACTACCTTGGAAAACAGCCCCTCAAAGTCCCCAAGCCCGTTCTCCCCACAAAAGTCAACATCGAACTAGCTCCCGACCAAGAGCGCGTGTTCAGAACTGGCCAGTCGAACAAACGCGGTCTGGACCAGGAAGCGCTGGGCATTGTGATTATCACCGAAGCCGCTCAGGAAGAGGCGGAGGAGGATGAGGACAACGAAGACTTTGACGTGGGCGACGCCGATGCGGATGAGATACTCCCTGGAGGATTCACCATGCAGGATCTCCGGACCATCTGTGTCGACTGGGATGTCAAAGATGAGATTCTCTCAACGACAGAGGAAACGCCTGCTATTTTGAATGCTACAGCCCCGCATGACTCGACCGACCTGTTCGACGACGAGGTAGATTGGCTGATGGGAGAAAATCCACCGGCTAAGAAGCGGAAGACCGGCCCAACACCCATCGACGTTATTGCCTTGTCCCACCTTGATTTTCCACTCCTAGATGAGCCCGAACAGGCGGTTTCGCAGATCGCCAAAAGGGTCACTATCGACATGAACGACCCGAACATTCTTGTGGAAGAGTTGAGACCAGACGCGGTACTTCCCAAGCCGAAACAGACTGGTCCCCGGAATAGGGAGGATGTCGACACAAATCTTACTCGCAAACTTACTTCCCGATACAACATCTCGAATGACCAGGCATACGACATGCTCAAGCAAAACCACCAGAACAAGATTCGGAGTACTCTTGGAAACGTCACGCTGGAGCACGCCCTGCCTGCCTTGCGCTTGCAGTGGCCCTACTATAAGACTGAGTTGCAAAAGGCCGAAGCTCGATCCTTCCACAGACCGGCTTTGAATTTCCGTACCGGCCAGACGTCCTGGTTTAAGAACCCAGCGCATGTCAAACGCAAGCATCTCAAGGGCAAGGACGCCAAGTCTCTATTTGATTCAACCAAATCACTTTCGCTGGCAGATAATTCCAGCGTGCTCTTGGTGGAATATTCAGAGGAAGTTCCCATGGTGCTCTCCAACTTCGGCATGTGCAACCGATTCATCAACTACTACCGAAGAAAGAACCCAGAAGACCCTACTCGCCCGAAGGCAGAAATTGGCGAAACAGCCGTCTTGCTGCCACAAGACAAAAGCCCTTTCTCTATCTTCGGGCATGTTGACCCGGGTGAGATTGTCCCGGCAATCTCCAACTCAATGTACAGGGCGCCGTTGTTCCCGCACACAGCCAAGTCAACCGATTTCCTGGTTATTCGCAGTACTACTGGCTCGATGGGGATGAGCTATTATATCCGTAACATTGAAAACTTCTACATCGCGGGACAACAGTTCCCATCCGTTGATATTCCCGGCCCTCATTCGCGCAAAGTCACCACCGTCGCTAAGAATCGAATGAAGATGCTTGTCTACCGACTTCTCAAGAAGAGTTCTGACGAGCGACTTGCGATTTCTGATGTCACGGCCCATATTCCCGGCACCACCGATATGCAGAATCGTCAAAAAGTCAAAGATTTCTTACAGCACGACAAGGATACCAAATATTGGAAACCTTTGGATCCCGTCCTCCCTGACCAAGACACCATCCGGTCGTGGGTTCAGCCAGAGGATGTTTGTTTGCTAGAATCTATGCAGGTTGGCCAGCAACATCTTCACGACACCGGTTTTGGCAACGACGCAGAGAATAGCAATGAGAATGATGAGGATGAGGAAGGCGAGAGCTTCGAGCAGCTGATGGCTCCTTGGAAGGCATCCCGCAATTTCTTGCTGGCTTCGCAAGGCAAAGCCATGCTAAAGCTTCATGGCGAAGGTGATCCCACTGGTCGTGGCGAAGGTTTCAGTTTCATCAAGACCTCGATGAAAGGTGGCTTCAAGGCCATCGGTGAAAGTGTTGAAGACAAACTGGATGCACAACGGCTTAAGGAGCTGGGTGGACACAGTTATAATGTCGCACGTCAACAAAAATCATACGAAACCTCCATCCGCCGAATCTGGGATGCCCAAAAGGCAAGTCTGTCCTCCACCATTGAGCACTCAGACGACGAGAGCGATGTCGATCAAGGGGAGATGGAAGAATTCAACAAGCCTACGCCACGATCAGAAGCTCCAACTCCTGCTCCCACTCGACGATACGATGATGAGACAACCAGCCAGTTCAGTCGGATGAGTTTCACGAGCCAAAAAGGCAAGGTCCTGCGCATCACCCGCCAATTCAAGGCCCCCAATGGCGAGATCCTGGAGAAAGAACAACTTGTCTGGGACCCGCGAGTCATCAGACAATACATCCAGCACCGCCATCGCTCCGAAGCACTCACCACCAAGTTGGAATCTCTGCAACCAACCGGTGATCCCGAGGTGGATGCTCGCAACCGCAAGCTGATCGAGGCCGAGCTAAGCCGTCTTAACCGTAACAAGGAACGTCGCTTCGCTCGCGAGAAGCAAAAGGGCATCTCTCGTGCCGGCGAATCACCTGCGGATGGCAAACCCGCTGGAACGCAACGCAAGTGCGCCAACTGTGGCCAGGTCGGACACATCAAGACGAACAAGAAGCTTTGCCCTCTGCTGAATGGTACGATGAAGCCGGAGGATCGGGTAACAGACTCAGCATTCTCCATGAGCGCGCCGATCCTCTAAACGGCTCTCTCAAACAAACAAGCACAAAAAAGTCATATCTCCATCTCGTGAATGTCCTTCTCTCTCATGGCATCCTTTCAATATGATACCCACGCCATGTTTGCACAAATATCGGGGCCCTCCTGTTCCCTGCCTTATCGGCTTTTCTCCCTCATCTCTTTAAGAGTAGAGATAAAATGCTCTGTACGTTGGTTTGTTGGATCAACCTTTTTTTAATACATTCGCCAGCATGGTCTGGTCGTGGTATGTACTTACTACATACGATGTCCTTTTTCTGTTCCTTGTACATCACTGTTACATCCGATAAATCAATACAATCAACAGTATGGAGTGATTCCTCTTCGAAGTTTCCTGTCTGTACTTGCAAGAACAAGGGCGCATACAGCAGGGTCATGAATGTAGAGTTAAATGCACGGTCTAATGAGAATCATTAAATCCTCGAGGCTAGTGAATTACTGTGGTTTCGCGCAGGCATCACACAATCCAAGAGAAAGAAACTTGTTTGAGTCTTGAATTATAGGTAGGTAAGAATATCAAGGAATGAATAAGCAGGCATTCGAGCGCAGCTTCGCTCCAAAACGGCGCGTCCTGTGAAGGGAAGGTGTGAGGTATGAATAGGCTGATCAATCAAGAAAGAATCGCAACCTCCCGAAAAAAAGAAAGTAAACAAGACTTCTCCACAAACACATTCCAACTCAACGAATTCCATCCCAACACTTTCATAGGGCATAGAGATCTGCGAGAGCTCCCCTTACGAATGGCCGTCGTCCTCGTTCGCTCCTCAAAGCCATGGCTGGACCTTTCGGTCGTCGGTATGTATATCCCAAGAAGGCGCCTTTTTTGCGAATCTCTAAGGCTGTCTTTCCAGCTTTTCTATCCCGTAGAATCTTGTCTCGAGGCCGTTTTCTTTCCTTTTGCTTCTCGGCGTTCTGGTTGGGTGTGTCAGGCGTAACAGGTTCAGCGGGTGCGACTGGGAAAATGGCGTCTCCTCCTGGCACCGGCCGCTGAATAAGTGGAGGATCAGGGGAAAGTGAGGCCACATTGTCAGCGGATGCAGCTTGAGGTTTCGTGTCGAGGTTTTCATCAGACTCTTTTTCTGTGTCGCTGTCCTCTAGCTTCTCGAGTTCCTCAATGTCCTTCCAGTCATCGAAGTAATGAGTATCCTCCCAGTCTTTGACTTTCGGGATATATGCGGGAATAGTCAAATGGAGATTATCCCACCGGATACCTCTGAAGAATGGGTGGACTTTGATTTCGGCTGCGTCATTGGGGTACACCCAATAGCTCGTGACATCTCTGTATTGAGGACCCATTGAGTATAGGTATTGAGTGGAGGCAGGGCGACCAGCCAACATGTTATTTGCGCGATATTTCGGCGAGGACAGTCGAAATTCGCGCTCCTGAAGGAGGCTTCTAATGAGGTCAATAGCTTCCAATGATACTGATTTGTCTGTTGGACTCTCTCTCGGAAATTGCAAATACTGCGAGTGTTGCTAGAGAGAAATGTGTTAACATGGGTTTGAAGAACAGGAATTTCGTTGGGTTACTTACAAGAATCGTGATCTTGGTATCATGGCGAGTTTCACAGGCAAAGGGGGTGAAGCCATATAGACACTGGAAATGTGAAGTTAGACATGTCCTTTAGTAGATGTAGGAAGCTTGACTCACCTCATAGAGAATTACGCCCAAACTCCACCAGTCGCATCTTCCATCGTACATCTCCCCCCGAATGACCTCTGGTGCCATATATTGACTGGTTCCCACAACACTTTTCGCAAATCGCCGCCGTTCTCTTTTGTTCCGCCATGCGAGAAGATCCGTTGAAGGCACCCGATACTCTTTTGCGTTGTGATCAAGGTTTGGATTTGGGTCTTTGCCGGCTTCCACAGCTTGGGCCTGGTCGTCTGCATCCCCAGTGATGGCAATTCCAAGTTTTTCTAGGAGAGAATAGCGGTGGTTGTTGTAGTAAGCCTGATCATGAGACCAGTGTCCGTCGAATGCCAATCCAAAGTCGGAGATCTTCAGATGTCCAGACGCTGATATGAGAAAGTTGTCTGGCTTAATGTCACGATGGATCCAACAAAGCCGATGTGCTTCCTCAATGCACAAAACCATTTCAGCAATGTAGAACTGTGTCCAGTCTTCACGCAGAGTAACCTTCCGGATCAAAAGTCCGAGAAAGTCTCCGCCAACCATGTAGTCCATGACGAGGTATAAGTAGTTGTCATCTTGGAAACTGGCTATCAATGGAACAACCCAGCGGGACTTTTCAGACGCAACAAGAAAGTCTCTTTCTGCTCGAATGTGACCCTCTTGGCAATTGCGAATCATGTGGGATTTCTTGATTGCTTTCATGGCATAGACTTCCTTCTTTTCACCTGCCATGACCCTGCGTTTAAGGTTGCTATGTCTAGTTCCATCAATGGCGGATCTTTTTGTTTCAAGACGTTGCCTTCTTGGGCTGGAATTACGGGCAACGTCCTCTGGGCTCCCATCATTGTCCTTGACAACTTGCTCCGGGGTTTTCTCGCGCACCAAACGTACCACCCCAAAGCTGCCTCTGCCCAGAACTGTGATAACTTCGTACCCAGCAATTGAGGCTGCTTGGTTGATACGCGGAGTTCTCATGCGGGTCTTCATATTTCGAAATTGCCGCAGATATTCATTCTCCTGTTGGGCCCAGTTGCGTCGCGTGGCTTCCTGCTCTTCGGATCCAAGGTGAAATGCAGAGATGTGCTGCTCCAACTCGTACTGACGATGGACGCGCGGGTCTATATTCTCAAAAATGGAGTTGAAGTAGAGCTCAAGATAGACCTTGGCGACAGTGGCAGCTTCCACTGTAAGGATCGATGGAGCGGTGGTAGTTGACTTGCCACTTGACGTCGAGCTTCGATATGAAACACAGTTCGAGAGAGCCAACCATTCTCTCCCCTCGCCTTTATATTTTTCCAATGAAGAAGGAGATGGCTCTGCGGAGGTCACCGGAGTCCAAGGTGTTGAGCACCCAATGGGTGAGCCACTACCGCTTGGAGTCGTTGAAGGGTCCGAGCTGTCATCGTTGGCCCCATCCCCTTGTTTGTAGGAATTTTTTCTCGAGATTGGAGAGTCCAAGAAAATGGCACTAGGTCTGGGGCGGAAGTGAGTGCGATGTACCACCGTTGGGTGTCCGAGTGTTAACGAGAGTTTCCGAGAAACGCGGTCCACCAATCTCGAGTTTGACGGAGCTTGGGATTCGAGGTGAATGCCGTCATGAACGTCGTTGCCTTCAACGCGATCTTGCTGGATATTCTCCCCATCAATTTGGCCGTCGATCTTGCGGTCCGGGGATGGGCCATTGGCCAGGCCTTGTGGGGAATTGTCCGGGACCTCCAGCTGTGTGTTGCCAGACATGTTATTGATAAGGGGTTGGGTCTCGAGAAAGCAACTGCTTGTCATATAAATCGGGGTGATTTGCTCAGCACCCTGGGCTGTTAGGATATGTCGGTTGCCATCAGGGCTTGGGGCATCGTCTCCTGATCCTGTGTCGATGCTTGCCTTGTTGCCTATGATTCTGCAGTCAGCATCATGGGCTGAGAATAAATGAGGGTGTATATGGACTCACTGTTTGAGGAAGTCCCCAGCCCAAGTAAAAATAAGAACTTCGAGCCGCTTCGTGTGAATCGGAGTCGGAATCGAGCTCTGCTGCCTCTGCTATCAAAGTTGTGGGACACGGGAGATACTGGACTGTCGGATACTACCGAATCGGCTGGACATGCGTATGGTTTGCTGTGAAGGGGAGTGACTCTTTTCCGATTCCAAAGGTTGAACACGCTTTGTCGACGTCGTATATTCGTTCCGTAAGAGACTGTCATTTTGCGAGATGCTGGTATGCTTCGCCCCGCGCAGATCAAGGAACGATCATCACCGTCGGTGGCGGCGGATTTGACATGCGTGCGAACTGCACGCTGGCTGATTAACGATAGGATGTGACTGCAGATTGGAATCGACAATTCGAAGAGCTGCGAGTCGGCGTGAATGGAAGATCAGGAGCAATGATCTGAGTGGGAAGGGGCCTAAGTCGACCTTCAACAAGTGGCAAGCGCGAGAGGAGCAGCACCTGTACTTCCGCACCGAATTAGGGCTTCCAGCCGACATCACGTCAATGCTTACCGAATACTACAAGATCAGGGAGAAAACGAAAAGAAGAACTCTGAAATGCCCGACGGCAGATTGGATTCAAATACACAGTAGCAGATACAAATTACAGAACAAGGTCGGGCACTTTTTCCATGCAAAGGGAATATGAATCCCACATGATATGCCTCATCTCCGCCATAGCAGGACAGGCAAGAAATAGACAAACAAGCCGGATATCACGGTGAATCATGCAATAAAACCGGTAAACCCACAAAACAAACACCCGTGCGAAATAACAGATATGAGTGAAAAGATCAGTCCGACATTTACTTGATCTCAAGCAGCTTGACGTCGAAGATCAACTTGGAGTTGGCAGGGATGCCGGGGAGGGCCTTCTTGCCGTAGGCGAGGTGAGCAGGGATAGTGATGCGGCGCTCACCACCGGGGGCCATGCCAGCGACACCGATGTCCCAGCCCTTGATGACCTCACCCTTGCCGAGCTTGAAGGTGAAGGGCTTGCCCTTCTTGTTGGAGTCGAAGACCTTGCCGTCCTCGAGCTTGCCGATGTAGCGCATGGCGATGGTGTTGCCAGCCTTGGCAGCGACACCCTTGCCGAGCTTCTTGTCGTCGATCTTGACGCCCTTGATCTCCTTAACGCCAAGGGTGCCAGTGGGCTTGTCACCGTTGGGGGTAGGGCCCTGCTCCAGGTTCTTGGCGAACTGAACCTTCTTGTCGGCCTTGGTCTCCTTCTTAGGCTCAACGGCGGCAGCGTCACCGTTGTTCTTCTTCAGCTTCTTCTGCTGGGCCTTGGTCAGAGCGGGCTCCTCCTTGGCAGCCTTGCCCTTGGCACCCTTGGCCATCATGTCGTCGAGGCTCTCCTCCTCCTCGGCGGCACGCTTCTTGCCCTTGCCCTTAGCCTTGGCCTCAACCAACTTGGGGGCCTCCTCCTCGCTGTCGACCTCGGTGATACGGGGGTCCTCCATGCCATCCAGGTCGTCGCTCTCGTCATCATCCATGGCCAGCAGCTCCTCCATGTCGAGCTCATCCTCATCGGGAGAGAGGTCATAGTCATCCTCATCGTCCTCGTCATCGTGGTCATGGTCATGGTCGTGGCCCTCGTCAAGGCCAATCACGTAGTTACCAGTGAGGAAAACGGTCTGGTTACCAGTGTTCTTGAAGAAGACGGGCTCACCCTCACAGACGACGATGTCCAGAGGCTGCTGGCATTGCTGTGAAAAAGAGTCAGTATCCAATCAGATATATGTTTAATTAAGAGTCAAGACAATCCTTACCTTGTCAGCGAACAGAGTGCAGATAACGCTCTCATCAAGGTCCAGGCCCTCATCGGACTCGTCATCCTCCTCCTCGTCATCATCGGTGAGAGGACCCTTGCCCTTAATCAGCTTGGAGATGGCAGCCTTCAGGTCGAAGCCACCGTCATCCTCCTCATCGTCCTCGTCATCCTCCTCCATAGCCTCCTCGAGCTCCTTCTGAGCGGCAGCCTGCTTGAGCTTGCGGGCCTTCTCCTTGTCGCTGGGGCCACCGTTGACTTCCTCATCATCAGAGTCCTCCTCATCGTAATCCTCATCATCGCTGTAGTCCTCGTCATCGGAATCACCCATGTCGAGACCGGGAGGAGGGCGAACAATCTTCAAGGTTGCGCGACCAGCCTTGCTGGAGTCGCCATCATCGAACTCAGGCTCCTCATCAGGGTCGATGGCAGCCATGCTCACACGGAACTAAAAGGTTTTGAGTCAGCGAGAGATTTGGATTGCATCGTGAGGTGTGATACTGACTGAGGCGGCGGCATTGGGCACAGCGGGCACCATAACGCCGGGAGGAACCCGGAGGGCATAGACAGCAACCGGTTGGACGGCAGACATTTTTATACGATTGATTGAAGAAAAACGAAAATTCAGTTGGTACAAGGGAATAAGTAGAGAGGGAAATGAACCACCGAAGAAAAACGGGCGTGGATGAAGAAGAAGAAAAGATGCGACCCGCAACTGCAGCAACAGAGATCGTCTTAGAGCTCTGCTCTTTTTTTTTCTTAATTAATTTTTTCTGCCGGTCCATTAGGCCAATGACGTTACATCAAACGTTCTCACCGCTTTTGTGTTTTGCCACTACCCACCGATTGCTTCACCGCCTATCCATCATGGTTTCTGCCGCTGACGCGTGATTCTCATGTGGCGCGTACAACTTAGGCGGCCCCAACCAGCCTAAATTGGGACTATTCTGACATATCAGAACGGTCATGGTGGTCCTGCTGGCCCACTATGGGCTCTCGACTTGATGCGACATCTAGCGCTGTGCGCAAGCGCATTGAAAATCGTATGTCCTGCTCTTATCCGCTTTTCATATGATGCTGGGGCCCACATTCTAATCCGAACTTGTATATAGATGACTTTCAGGATGAGGCGGGCGAAGAGTATGAAGCGTCCAGCTTCGGCGGTTTCGGAGACTATATGCGACGCAAAAAGATCAAGTTGCAAAATCTAGATGCAGATATTCGAGCCACTTCTGGCGACTGTCCGCCAATATTCCGCGGAGTCGTCGCGCATGTCAACGGCTACACGCAGCCATCCCTACAAGACCTCCACCGCCTCATTGTCAGCCATGGTGGTGGGTTCCTCCAATACTTGGATGGCAAGACTATCGCGACCCATATTATTGCAAGCTCTTTGACCCCAAAGAAATGCGAGGAATTCCGGCGATACCGTATTGTGAAACCCGCGTGGGTCACAGACAGTGTTAAAACCGGTCGATTGCTGCCCTGGCATGACTTCCGTGTTGTGGACGAGGGTCAGTCCCAAAGAGTTCTCAAGTTTGACGATGGTCGCTTTACCAGTCAAGCAAACACCCCGCGGGCTGGCTATCGAGATCAATCAAAATCGAGCTGGTACAATTCTCAGCTCCAAACGATGACAGCAACTGATGGAAGCCCCGTCACATCTACAAGTGCACCTAAAACGCCGCCTCGTTCGACCCGGACAGCGCAACTACCCGAAGCAGCTCATGACTTGCCGTCTCAGCCTACTCAATCCGACTATGGAGACTTTCCTAGTTTTGCTGCTTTAGAGGATGATGTAGAAGGGGAAGCAGCTGCCCAGGAACAGCAGCACAAGCAAACGACTCCGGTCAAACCTAGCATACCACCTTCAATTAATACCACCTCAAGCGATGCGGGTAGCCATACACCTCGAAATCTGGATAATAAGCAAATCTCCTCGCCGGCGAAGCAAATGAGTCCTCCTAATCCTCATCTGACTTCTGAGGAATATAATGCACAACTTTTGAGTGATCCCCGGATGAGAAAGTCCAGTGTGGTCAATCCAGAATTTCTTCAACAATACTATCGAGAGTCCCGGCTCCATCATTTGTCAACATGGAAAGCTGATCTGAAAGCCCAGCTTCAGGCTGCGACAAGAGAAAAAGCGATATCCGGCACTTCCCAAAAGAGGCCTTTACCAGGAGCTAGGAGATATATTCTCCACGTCGACTTTGACTCATTCTTCGCCGCTGTGTCCATTCTCAAGCATCCGGAGCTTCGCGAAAAACCTGTTGCTATTGCTCATGGATCTGGGTCTGGCTCCGAGATTGCAAGTTGTAACTATGTTGCACGTCGACATGGGGTCAAAAACGGCATGTGGATGAAAGGAGCTATGCAGGCATGTCCAGACCTTCAGGTGTTGCCTTACGATTTCCCCGCCTACGAAGATGCCAGTCGTAAATTCTACAGTTCGGTGCTCTCTGTTGATGGCATTGTGCAAAGTGTAAGCATCGATGAGGCTCTGATTGACGTTTCCAACCTCTGCCTGGCGGCCGGGGGATCTGACGGGAAAGGTGTCTCAGAGGGTTCGATCTACCGCGAGCAAGCCAAAGCAGATGAAATAGCGCAGGGTTTGCGTGATTCCATCAAGGAGAAGACTGGGTGTGCGGTGTCGGTGGGTATTGGAGGCAATATTCTGCTCGCCAAAGTGGCATTGCGAAAGGCAAAGCCTGCCGGACAATTTCAATTGAAACCCGATGCTGTTCTGGATTTCATTGGGGATCTTACTGTCCAAGATCTACCAGGCGTTGGATACAGTCTGGGGTCGAAACTGGAAGAACTTGGGGTGAAGTTTGTCAAGGACGCCAGGGAACTCACCAAAGAAAGGCTGTGCGCCAGTTTGGGGCCAAAGACTGGAACTAAGATATGGGAGTATGCGCGGGGCATAGACAAAACTGAGGTTGGCAATGAAGTGATCAGGAAATCCGTGTCGGCCGAGGTCAATTGGGGGATTCGGTTTGTTAACCAAGACCAGGCAGAGGATTTTATCAAATCACTCTGTGAGGAACTGGCTCGGAGATTGGTCGAGAATTTGGTCAAGGGCAAACAACTTACACTAAAAGTTATGCGGAGGTCGATGGATGCACCGCTGGAACCAGTCAAACATCTTGGTCATGGCAAATGCGATGTCTTCAACAAGAGTGTCGTCATCGGCGTGGCCACAAATGCATCCGATATCCTGGGCAAAGAAGCCGTGTCAATGCTGAGAAGTTTCAACTTCTCACCCGGTGATCTCAGAGGTCTCGGAGTTCAAATGACCAAGCTCGAGCCGCTGAAGGCTGGCCCTTCGACCACTGTCGAAGGGAGTCAGCAGCAACTCAACTTCCTCAAATCTCCATCGCGCAAGAGCGTTACCGCCAATGTCGACCCTGACGAACTGGAAAGTCCCCGTAAGGGCGATTCAGTTCGTATTCAAGTCGATCCAGTTCTCAGCAATACCGCTCACAAGCCGCTGAACATCTCTGGCTCGCAGTTCATCATGCCCACTCAGGTAGATCCAAAGGTTCTCTCTGAGCTTCCAGGGGACATTAGGTCAAGGCTTGTAGCCCAAGCAAAGCCACGACAGGAACTGCCACGATCCGGCTCCCCATGTCCGCCACCTCGCCGACGCGCACTCGAGTCTAGTGCTGCAGCGCCGCTCCCACCTCAGTCCCAGTTAGATCCTGAAACACTGGCTGCATTGCCTGAGGATGTTCGTAATGAAGTCCTCGGGTACTACAATCAGCAGACTAGTACTACTGCCCCTGACCCTCTGCCAGCCATTCCTTCGGCCTCGACAGGACCGGCTCCACGCGCCGTGCCTGAAAATGCGTCACTCAAGCTCAAGAGGCCAACATCACCGCCAAAAAAGAGGCGTGGTCGTCCGCCAAAATCATCATCGGGCAGCAATAAGTCTTTGACCCAGACGAACTTTGCTTTCCCCCGACCTGCAGTTCCTTCTACCATCGCTTCAGTCCCATCTAATCGAGAATCCCTATCTCGCCAACAATCGCCAGCTATCGAAGAGGAATCGGAAGTTTCCGCTGATTTCCTCGCCGCACTCCCAGAGGATATCCGACAAGAGGTTCTCGAAGAGCAAAGACGCGCTCGCCTTCAACGAGCTCGCGCTGCTGCTGCAACCGCCTCGCGACCAGTATCTCAGCCTCAAGCTTCCGGTCCTGCTTCTGGTGCTCCTGCTCCACTTCCTGTCGAGAAGACATTGCCTCTTCCCCCTCTCCCAGAGCGACCTGTGTTCACCTCGCGGCGGCTGTCGGGCTTGCCAGACCTGCGCGACGCGGTGGATGCCTGGTATTCTGCTTTTGCGGCCGATGGTCCCTACGGTGAAGACGTAGAGGTACTATGTGTATACCTCCGACGTGTCATTTCCGAGGAGAAGGATATTGATAAAGCGGTGTCTGTGGTGCGTTGGCTAATGTGGTTAATGAGTGAAGATTCACTTCACCGAACTCCAGTTGTGAGCCAAAGTCCGCCGTCTGGACAGGGTGAACAAGGTGATGTAACTTGGACAAGTGCAATTGGAACAATGCAGCAAAGTGTACAGGCTGCATTAGAAGCGAGGGGTCTTCCACCGGTGGATTTTGATTAGTTTTGTGTATACTCATGGTGTCACGATGCAATGAATGATGACATAGCCTTGGCTATATAAAGAAAGTTCTTGGAGTTAGCCGTTTCACAAACTCTCCCTTTGATTTAATCCTCTTCCGGGTGATTTAGTGAGGTAATGGATGTTAGATGGAGAACCTTGAAGGCTGCCCTCTGGCCGTAGGCTGGCGTTTGGTTCCTTTTTCACTGGAGAACGACCTCCAGGTGGACGTTTTCTAAGTAGGTTATCCGCAGCTTAAGTGAGTCTGATTAGTTCTGTGCGGGTCGCTGCGAGCATTCATAGCTAGGAATGTTCTACTTAGAATGCGGTTACTTACATAATTTTCTATCGAATCAATCGTCAATCAGGTATACACAACGTAGTATCTGCTTATGCCCGGCATCATGTGAGCTCCAGTATTCTAGACATAAGTGGAATTATCGATAGGTAGGTATGTGCTGTGAGACGCAACCCGCGATGCCTGCCAAGCGGGATATATATCTTTAGGTTACTGGTGTACCAAAACCACTCACAATATTCCAACCTTTTTAGTAGGCATTATTTGATTAAGTTTTAGTCTACCAAGTATACTGGCTAGTAATGATTCAAAAGCTCTGTCTATAATAACGGTACTGCTTATATCTCAGTCGTGAACTAGGCATGTTTTCAAGGTACTTCTGACGTAGCATCAATACCTAACATTTTGGAATCTGGTTGAAATAGCCTTTTTTCTCACCATCTAATATACAACTGGGCTTGTGGTTTAGTGGTATAATACTCCCTTAGCATGGGAGTGGTCCGGGGTTCGATTCCCCGCGAGTCCAGCTTTCTTTTTGCCTTTTTTTTTTTTTTTTTATAGGCTCGTGGTGGGTCTAGCAGATTGTTTTTATCTTAAGATGAAACGAGGTTAGCGCCGAGAGTGGAGTGGAGCGGAGTGCTTGAATTCCAAATATCATACTTGATTGAGCATGGGACGCCTAATTGCTTTTCTGCGAACAAGCTACTTTCATGCCGTTTCTTTTACGAGAAATTGGGGATTGTAGTAGTGAATTTCTGTCAATAATACCATCATGGATCTTATACACGATAGTCAAAACAGACTAGCAATGAGAATGATTGTTTAAAATGGACAGCATTTGCGAATACATATGAGGCTGACCGGCGAGTCATGCAATGTGGAGCTTCCATAGTGCTTTGGCCCCCAAAGCCTTGTTAAAGCTTGACAAGCACATCGACCTGTTGAATTGGCTATCTCAGACCTGGTACGTGGCCCTGGCGGTCATTGCTTGGTCTCAGTCATTCGCGCAAGGCGTCCTGTCTCACTAGTTATCTCCTTCCTATTCCTGCGATACGTCATCTACTGTAGATTAGAATAAGTTAACACATAATCACTGACCGTTCCGATCTTCCAAATCCTAGCGACGACAATATCGTTCATTCCCCAAGAAGGAACCGTAAAATCCCCGACTCCAACGATGGGAATTGTTTGGTCCCAGTTCTTCCCACCCAAGCCGACGCTGACGGAGGCCAACCTCCCCAGTCAGAAAGGAAAAGTGTTCATCGTCACAGGTGGATATTCAGGGGTGGGCTTTGAGTTATGCAAGATCCTATACCAAGCTAGTGGTAAAGTGTATCTCGCAGGCCGCTCAGAAGAGAAGGCTCTACAAGCGATCGCAGACCTCAAAACTGGAAGTCCAAATTCCGAAGGCGAGATCGTGTTTCTTTCCCTGAAACTCGACGACTTGACCACCATTAAACCCGCGGTGGAGAAATTCACCAGCGTCGAGTCTCGATTGGATGTGCTATTCAACAACGCCGGTGTCTCCAACCCCCCAGCAGGTTCTGTATCACCACAGGGCCACGAGCTTCAACTGGCAACTAACTGTCTCGGCCCCCACCTGCTCACTCAACTACTCCTACCGACAATGAAGCAGACTGCTCGCAACGAGACTCAGGCATCTGTGCGTGTGATTTGGCTATCGTCGATCGTCGTCGATACCTCCGCGCCATCGAACGGGGTAAATCTTGATGATTTCCTACGACGAGACGCCGGGATGAACCGCAACTACGAACACACCAAAGTTGGGAACTGGTTTTTAGCCAACGATTTGGCGAAACAAGCTGGGTCAGACGGCATATTAAGCGTGGCAGTCAACCCGGGAAACCTGACAAGCAACCTAACTCGCCATTTTCCGTCATGGGTGCCTGTTCTCGTGGCGCCATTACTGTATCATCCTAGGATGGGTGCTTATAGCGAGCTCTGGGCTGCTTTTTCTTCGGAACTTACGATTTCTGACGGAGGGAAGTATATCTTGCCCTGGGGGCGACTCCATCCAAAGCCCAGGGAGGACTTGGTACGAGCGATGAGATCGAAGGAAGAAGGTGGTACGGGTGATGCGGCGTTGTTCATTCATTACTGCAATGATAAGATTGAAGCATTCAAGTAGTGATGGTCATTGGAAGTACATGATTCCTTTGCGTGTTAGATGGATTTCGGGTATAATATTACTTAATAACGATGAGTCTCCGATCATTCTGCGCTCAGTTTAGATTATTACAAGGCCATCCAAACCACTATGCCGATCCCAAGCAACATAGCCAATCAACATCAAAACCGCACAACACGCATATCAAGAGCCATATGTAACGAGAAGTCGTCGCGGATGTCCAACCGAAATTGATTGATTTGGGTTTCAAGTGCCCCACAGTACTCATTACCCCAGTCAATGAATCAAGTCTATCGATCGACAAGAACACAAGTACATATAAGCTTAAATTGAAAAATCAATACAGTATGTAACATTGCATCCGTCACCATCCGAAGATTCCAAGTCCTTTTGACTCCACTTATTCTTCGGAATTGAGCTCTATCATTCGGCACGGGACGTGGAGACTCGGATACATACCCGAGCTCGGAATCGATCCCAGCGGTCGATATTCCGACTGGGTGGATGAACTGAGCCGGACAAGGCTAATTAGAGCTCGGATAAGTATGGGGCTCAATCTGATCAACTTTATTTCATCTACAATGGTTTGTTGGTGCTCATAGCGTGGGTTTGGGCATTTGGGAGTCTCGTGACGAGCATTTCTCGGATGGGATGCTGACAACTTTGGGGGCCATGCAACCTAGAGGTGTAGGTTAATAATCTTACCGTGGGACCTAGGGACTGGAATAGTATTTGTCACGAGGTGAAAGACTATAGTGCGCTAGAACAAGTAGCGCATGGTAATTTATATTCTTTTTGTCTTTTAGCTGGTCGGTAATAACAGTAACAGTTACGGCACTGTGAATCCAACCAACATGCACGGGTGCTGTATCTCGTGGAATCTACTTAAAATGGCCTAGGCTGTTACACCGCACAGCGCCTCAGAAGTTAAATGCAGACGGGTCATTTGGGAAACTTGATAAAGCCTGGAAAGTCATTAGTAAAGGAACCTACTAAGAGCGACCGCAAAAAATGATATTGATATAGACATACCCAGGAATCGAGCTGCGCCCACCAAATTGAACCCTCGAGGTTTTCAAGGAGTCCGGCATCTTCCATGCCGTTCAGAGGCGCGCCCAAGTCACTTGATGGTAGACCACCTGACATTGGCTGGAAATCTAAATTCGGAGGATCAAAGGAGACGGTGCGATCGACAGCATTGGGAGCTATCGCCCTTTGATCAACGAGCTGTCTACCGTCGAAAACGCCTGGTATCGTTCCAATACTAGCCTGCTCATCTGAGCCAATATGGCGATGAACTTCTTTTCTTAGTTCACCAAGGATAATGCTGTACCGCCTACTAGGACAATTTTTGCGAGTAGCTTCCGCCAGGTATTGCTGACAGGCTTCAGCTAACAAGAACAAGGAATGTAATTTCTCGGGGTCGGTGGGACTTCCCGCTGTTGGACTCGGCGCTGTTGCCTGGCGATGTTGCTGGATGATGTGGATATAGACGACTAAGATGGCGCAAAATGTGACGTAGTGGGTGAACCAGAATGACTGAACAAAGATGTTTTGTTGCGCAAGGTCGTCCACCAGCGTCATGATATCTTCAGCTGCGGAGATACACTTTTGTACGTGAGCGCTGACCATTGGATGGGGATCACTTGGTCGACGGCTGAGGTCGGTGAAGTCATTGAGGAGGAATGAACGAGTAACGTGGATCATGGCGTGGGCGTAGGCGAATTGCAGAACTTGGCTTTGTCGGCAGAGGGGTGGTATTAGACTCGATGGTCGAACGCTGTTGAAAAGGGGGGGGACGCTTTCTTTCCATTTTTCCAATTCCGATGTGAGGCGGGCAGCTGTTTCGAGTGGAGAGTCCCGCGAAAGAGGGTTGATACTGTACAACTGTCGAGAGATTTCGCCCAAGATTCGACCGAGGCTTGAGGAGCAGGGGGTTAGTCGATCGAGAAGTACTATTGCGTACTGAAAGTCTAATTGACGAACTAACCGATAATGTAGGACGGATGCGATCATCATGCTATCTGTAGATCCTGTCCGCCGTGTCGGATCCTCTTCCAGTAGATCTTCATCATTCATTTCGCCCGGGAACTCCTGATCAATGTCTTCATCATGAAGTAAACGAGGCCGCCCGAACATGATACTGAGGTACTTATCCAAAGTGTAAACGCTCCAAAACACGCGTTTCCGCAATTCCAACTCAAAATGTGAGCATCCATTCTTTGAAAGCTTCACAGGAAACTTGCGGTGCAACCCTAGAGCCGTTACAACTTGCAAGGCCGTTCCAAAGGAGTACCAGCACTCGTTGGCCCGTGACGATGATAGAAGGTACAGGCATTGGATGAGTCTAACTTGAATGGTCTCCAAGCGTGGAGGTCCCGACTCAAGAGATAGCATATACTTTGATGCCGCGTACCAGCGCTCACTCTGACTGATCCCGTTCGTTGGCGGTGGATCTTTGTGATGAAGGGTGCTCACTGCAAAAATCATCAGAACGATAGCCGTTCGGGCTACCATAACGCCCACTGGCAGATTCGATATCGAGATATGACTCTCATATACTTGTTTCACCCACTTCTCCACGCTTCCCCGATGCAAAAAGCGGTAGGTCACCATTGAGAAGTCAAAATATACCGCGACAAGCTCCATTGCCGTCTCGAATGATGGCAGCATAAAATCCACATCTTGAGGGTGCGAGTACGGCTTATCGCCAAACATGAATACGCCTGTGTTCGTGGAAGACTCATTCTGCAGCGCATCAGGGATTTGCGCCCTCTCATCCTGGTGTAATCTGCTCCAAACTCGATTGATGAATGATACTCCTGAGGAAGGGCCGATATAGTTGCCCTCAAAGTCAGTCGAACCCGGCTCAGGAGAGTTACGCAATGATACCCCATGAGGTTGGCTTAGGTAGCCATGATGACTGCTGACAGTCTCCCTAGCCGTCACAGCGGCTGTGGTGGCACGCGAACGCGAGCCCCTGAACGTACGACCAACCTCTGAAGTACCAGACCCGGCAGCCGTGACCGCAGGCTCGCCTGGGTCCAGCGATGCAGGGAGTGGGTCGGGAGGGAGTCCTCTGGAGTAGGCTGCATTATAATTGCATGCGAGTGACAGCCGCGTGCACCGAGTGCACGGCAGCGTCCCTGTGCACCTTGTCTTTTTGACTTTACACGAGTCACAAGCTCGAGTGATTTTCTGGCGAACGGTACCATTTTTGCTGGAAATGGAGGGCTGCTGCAGCGGACCACCGGAAGAGGACTTTCTTTTGCGTCCGGAGGCCGTCGGTGAACTGTTGGATTCTCCCTTGTCAATGGCACTCTCGTCGAGCATTCCAGACCCGACAGGCCCTTGCGTGGGGGGTAAGGCCACGCTAGTAACAGTCGCCATGTCGGGATCTGCGCTGGGCTAGAACTGCCGAGAGGCACATGGGGGCTTTCATTTGATGATTTCCGGGTGTGAGCGGTGTACCAAGAGATGATGCGACTGCAGCACACTTGATAAGGGGGAATTAGGGAAGGAGAAGAATCCGAGGAGGGGGATGGGATCAAGAGGCGGAAAGGTCAGGAACAGTGGAACTAACCGAAGACCGGGTAGGATAAGTTGAGCAAAGTGGAGAGAAGGCCTGAGGCCTCGGCGATTCTCCGGTCGGCGCGGGGAGACTCTCTCCACCTGATCTCCCCGGATTTTGAAGATTGCTTATTCCAGTCAACTCCAACTCTCTGCAGACTACTTGAAACCTACAATTATGATTTGTATACTACAACCACTTTTTCCACTTCGGAAGATGCATAGAAGAACTCATTTTCTGCGGGTAACCGTGTGAACGGGTCACTTGAGTGATCATCACTGCAGAACCAATGTGATACCAGTTCCCGAGTTCATGTACCACTGCATAGAGCCTGGCCTGGCCATCATACCCCAGGCAATTGATGGGAACCTATGGACCCAGATGATGGGACATGATCCTACTCACGAGTCGCTCTGTCCAATCTAAAATGCTACCGTGCTTCTTAGGTGGGACTAAAGATAATCTACAAGCTCAAGTTCATGAACCTTAAGACTCCAGAGTGGATGACATCAAGATAATTAGTAATGCTTGTGTTGTACACACATCGATCGAACCAGCCTGGCTGTACCACGATTCATTTGAATTGATTCATTCAGCACACTTTCCAGCACTTCATACTGTACTGAAGAAGTGCCTTTGTAAATTCTGAACCGGCTGGCCCAACAATCTTGCTTGCTTCAACCAAAATTATCCTGCAATAGGCCCGACCAAGTAGATTTGCGACGTAAATAGACTCTTTCCCTCCCCATATAAAAGAAATTGATGTTTTGTGCAGAAAGTGACAGACAAACCAAGCTGATACACAAGTAATAGCGGCGCAAGGTGAAGCCCCTCCTAGCTCGTTCTCTGCCCCTACACGGTGTCTGGTGATCAAGTCTGTTCAGACAACTCTGGATCTTTGAGACACCGTTCACTTGCTGCGACAAGTCGCACGTCCCAGCCGAGTAGCTATCTTTGAGGACCACATCCGCAAGTGGCGTTGCCTCGTATCGTCGATGCATGGGAGTAGAATGTTGCGCTGTTGCACTGTTGCGCTAGGGGCCCAACCTTAGCCAACGTCTTCGTGAAAACAAGCTGAAGTCGATAAAGTTCCAGAAGAGTGCCCACAATAATTAGATGGACGTGTGCATCGAGACTCCTGTGCCCGGAGCCCAGGATCAAGGATATAAGGCCTTCACTCGTATCATCGCGGCCCGTAGCGCAAGTCAGCTTGTGACCCGCTACGACAGACCCAATGGTTCACATGAGAAAAATTGAACAGAATACCAAACCAGGGCAACAATAAGTGAGAAATGTATAGTGCATAAGGGTCATTAACTTCGAGGATGCTCAAGAAAGGCTTTATTGCTGTGCAGCTTATCTTTGATAGCTCCGTCAGCCTCGTGTGGGGAAAGTTCCCGAACTGACAATTCTTCAGCACGGGGAGACCGAGCCCGATCGAATGAAAGAGTAGAAAAAGAACAGTCGCGAATGGAACACATGCTGATTATCAAGAGGAAAACATAGGCAAGGAAAACAAGCTAGCAAATCAATTCAGCAAAAAAAGGAAGAAAAAACACCAACCAAACGGATCCATATCAAAATGAATCAATCAAATTTTGGCAGCATAAGACCATGTCGTGTATGCGATCGCTAAGCATCGGAAGAGTGCAAAATCCCAGACGTTGCGTCCAGGATCAAACAATGATCAAAAGAACCCCGAGTCACTCCGGTTATAATGCAACATGTCGTCTCCAGCGCCGGGGCCAGTAATCTCCGTTCCCGGACACTATCGGTGATCAAAATAAGGACCGAGATTATGCGGATCGAGGTCGCTGGGAACGTGGTGAGGAGCAGCAGAAGGATGTTGCTGATGGGGAGGAGGGAGGCCAGGCGGACCAAGTGGTTGCTGTGCCAATTCGGGGTGCTGAGCCAAAATCGATATCAGGACGCTTTGAATTTCCTCCCGTGATGTGCTAGAGCGAATAACATTGACGATATGCTGTGTGGTTGCGTTGTTGGAATATCGAATAACATTGAGGAGCTGATCCGTGAACTCTGTCAAGCTGGCCAGCTCTTCCTGTGTCCGTTTCGCATTTGCCTTGCGCCGCCTGTCGGCTTGTTCGTCAAAGGTACATTCTCGGTCATGTGTGTCGCATTCCGAGCATTTAGGTGGTCCGGTGCACTATTTGGGGCGCAAAAGAAGAATCTTGTCAGACACAAAGGACTAATAACCGGCGCATATCACGAAGATGTGGGAGGAGCTCGAGAGGCTAAACGAGGTGGAGCACAGTAAAGATCCGGGGGGACGGAACCTGAACACAGAGAAATATAAGGTGAATTGAACTGGATGATGGTGGTTGTTACCCTTGTCCGACGTTTCTGGCACTCTTTACACGCAGTCGAAGCTCTTTTCATCCGGCCGTCCTCCGGAGGACCCCCGCCGCTGCTACCAAGTGGTGGTTGGCCTCCTACCCCGCCGCCGGGAGGCATGGTCCGGGGAGCAATTGGCCTAAAGGCCCGGCCTACGTCGCCCATTGAGCTGGACAGCGGGTAGGGAAGGCAGGGAAATGGCGCGGTCGAGGAGGAGGTGGGGGAAGAGAGAAGAGGAAGTAGTAGGAGGAAAGGTGGGTAAAGTAAAGATGAAAAGAAAAGGAAAAAAGAAAAAGAGGATGACCGATTAGGAAAATAAAGAAGAATAAGAGTCGATAATACGATCCAGAAGGAGAGGCCCAGTTGCAATAGACAAGACTCTATTCGGCAAGCGCAACATCGAACATACAGTTACTTTATCCCACACGTGGAATGATATCAACTGATCGGCCCGTTCGAGGGCGGTCGACTGGACATGTAAGACAGAAGGTTTTAAAAGTAAACGAGAAAGCGAGAAGGGAAAAAATGAAAAAGAAATAAAATAGCTGAAGAAATTCCAAAGTAGAATGAGGGTGGCTGATGGGTGTTTCCACCAAAGCCGTGCCGTTAATTAGGATTATTTTCTTTTGCACACACACTCACACAACCCTATGCCGCGTCGCATACGGAGTAGCCCCAGTTGACAGCCAAAAAGGAAAAAGTGGAGGGAGAAAAGAAGAGGGAGGGGAAAGGGGGGGGGGAACTGGCAAAAAATATGTGGGCAACAGGGAAAGACAGAAGATCGAGAAACTGCGTGTGTGGCGGAAGACAAAGTGGATCTCTTTTGGAGCTGACACTCTCCCTCCCGAGCACGAGAGAGGGAAGGACTAGAAAAGAAAGTGTGGACGGACGAATGGTAATACTTATGACCACTTACCACTTACGATAGTACTGATAATACCATTCTATGGAAAACAAAAAAGGAAAATTGGGAAAGCATAATGATAATACACCGTAGGCTAGTGGCTAGTGGGTGGAGGACTTTCCGACCAAAGACTAAAGATGCGTAACCACGATGAAAGTCCACTGGAAATAACCAGTGGAAATCAGTAGAACAACCAGGTAGGACCCAGAAGACCTCCTAGGCCTAGAAGTAGGCTACTGTAGTAGACCCAAAAGACCCCGGGCACAGGAACCCCAGTTGAAGGACCTTCGACCGTGGTAGACCGTGCTGTCGGAAAACTAGCGCCCAGGAACATGAACGATCTGCCCCGGTCTAGTCGTTGACGGGCCTAAACGACGAGGGTGTCTCGTTTTCCAAAAGACGCCACACTACACCGATCATTGCCCAAAACTTACAGTTCCTCTAGAACCGACCCTACGGCAAAGTGTCATGCAGCTCTCCAATTTAAACAAATGTTTAATAATTAGCAAGAATTAAGTGTCGCAATTATTGAGGTCCGTGTGAAATGGTCATCGTACTGGACATGGGTATAGATACACTACTACTACGGCGGAAGTCTCGACGAGCTAAAAACCGATCAACCCAACGTCTAAGCCCCGATGGAGCAACATCGACGTGGAGAGGGCAAAGGTGCAAGGATCGTATTTGTCTGGTCGACGCCTCGACGGTAAATTTCAAGCGAATTGAAATCTGCAGTGACACGGGGCGTCGCCGCATCCACAGACCCTACCCGCTGCGGTCTATACTACTTTGGTGTTGTCTCCCCGGAGCCTCTCTAACTAGTGTACAAGTCCATCCCAGCCCCTCGGTTCGCGCTGATAGACTAAAGGGCCTTAAATTACCTTGGCTAACCTGAGCCCGTGATGGAGGGGTGGAAAGGGACACATGAGGATGCCGTCGATATGGTTTTAGATCATCCTGTCCCACTTGCAGTGCATATAATAGCGTACTCACATAGGACTGATCTCGGACATATCCCGATGTGCTTGTGCTTTTGGGTGCCCCTCGTCTTTTACTCGAGAGAATGAATAATTGAAGATACCGAGGGCGACCACGGAGGGGCTGGGTATGAGCTATGCGGCGGGTGCAGATTGGGAGGATTCTACCGGAAGATTTCTCCGGGAAATCGATAGGGTCAGAAGTGAAGCCACGGTCATTGCGGCGTTATCGGTTTTATTTTTCTCCTCCCTGTCCTCCGTTATTCTCTCATACACAATAGAGACGATCGGGGGTAACCAATACTTTCGGCGACGATTATTGGTTGATCGCGATAGCTTCCACCGACCTGGTACCAGGGTTACCACACTATAGCGGGTGTTGGGTGTTGGATGTTGGATGCTATGTCAGTATTTCAGTACGCTGTACGGAGTAAATGACTCTATTCGTACCATTATCCTCATTATGATCAATATTACATATCATTGCTTTATGCTTCACTGCAATTTGATACGCCCACATTGAATCTCAGATCTTACATCCTCGGCCTAGCTAGTTCAAATACTAATTCCTCCTAGAATGAAGTGTTCCTCATGCGATCATCGTATATGCTCGCAACTTTACTACTACAGTACTGTGCAAAGCTTTGATCCTCTTCAGCGAAATGTATTATTAGACTATGCCGATGAAATTGGCACTGGCAAAGAACCTAGCTACAGTATGTATGTACTACCCAAGTGGGTATAGCCGTCATCTAGAGGGTCTTTGTGAAGAAAATCATCTGCCCCGCGCAAGGTACCGGAGAGTAATAGAAGATAATAAGAATAAGAATACCGAGTTTGTCGCTTTGCTCGGACCATAAGTGGTTGTTATTTGGCCCCCAATCATTATGGTCGCCACTTGGAAGTTGGAACATCACAACGTCAGGCTGCAGATAACAAGAGCATTCTCCACCAAGTAAATGTGTTCGACCCCACTGTGGCTGTCCCTCTTCACGAGACGTGGGATAAACCAACTTAGCCAAGAGTTGTCTGCGCCTGAACGTGGCCTGAAAAGTTAGGTACAGTAGTGCCTTAGACTAAAGCTATGCTTTTCGAAAGTTAGTGGTATGGAGTAGTGACGTAAAGGCGCTAGGAAAGGTAACTAGCTGGGTGAGTCTTGACCTTGCGATTACTACTTTTGGTTAGCTGGAAACTTCAGCCACCAAATCTGACGAATGAGATGCGAACACCGAGGTGCAAGAGCCGAGGGGGCTGGCGAGATTCGCCACCGCTGGTGGAATGCGCTGTGAGCCTGTCTTTGTTTCAAGGCTGATGATGTACATTCGTAAAGCAATTGGAATAATTGAAATGCCGAAACCTGTGATACAGAGTATGGTTTATGGTCCACATCATTGGGTCTCTTCCAGTACAGTAGTAGCATTAATCGCGGGACCCTTTCGATGATTAGTGTTCCTTGGCTATAGTCCCAGCAATTGCTTTGACACCGGAGTTTCCCGCGTGGCACTGTTGCGGTGACAAGCTTCCCTTGGAAGTTGGAACACCCCTTTGGTGACTTGGTCACTCGATGTGCCTTGTTGGGATCTGGATATGACGTCCTATGTAGTGGCTGAGGCAATAGGCCCTAGCGGTATCTGTATGCATACAATTCGTCCAAAACATTAAAATAGCACAAAGGGCAGAATATCTTTCTCGATGTGGTAACATTTGACACTAGTGATATTCATGATCATTTAGTCATCTCCGCCTTGGTTGATAGCTAATCTGTGCTCGTTGTGATCTACTACTCCTGATTGAAAATGCTTGTGGAACTTGAGAATTCGGTATGACGACCGGGACATTCCTGGTATTCTCAACACCCTCTAATGTCATCGTTATACCTACTTTCATATGCACATCACCTACATACTATGATCATAACCTCCATTCATTACAGGGGGTCCAAAGCCAATGCCAACCTTACAAAATAGGCAGCTCCCAAACGCACCGCCGCAACGTAACGGCCTGCACTTGTGGAGCTACCGCTGTGGACTGTGAATGGCCTCGGCGAAGGATTCCGTCGTTTTTCTCTCAATCTCATCTTAAAATCGCATACAAATCGGGCCTTAGTCTACAGGTGGATACCCCTAAGCCCCATCCACTTGACTCGCTCACCGCATTAGTACGGCTTCTTTGGGTGACTAGCATGACACGCAAGAAAGATCCCACAATACATACGTACCATGACCCTGGACTCGATCGAGCACCGCACAAACTTGTCACCTACATATAGATCTGGCAAGAGAGACCAACGAGAATCATTCGGTTAACTGAACCCGAGTCCAGGCACAAACCCCGAAATGCTGTTCGGTTCGTCGCATGCAAGGTTGGCATTTTGATCCCGGGAGAAATACTCCTTCCCCACGATGATTTGCTTGCATATTGCCGAGCAGATCCTCCTCCCAATTTTTACTCTGTTTGCTCCTTGCACCCCGATCCTTGGCTCACCTGGGACAATTCCAGGACGCTTTACTCTTCTAAGTCAATGCAACCCGACCCATATACCGGGTTGCGAGGGGACGCTAGATACGGATCGGCCCCGTGGCGTTGGTTATATTGCACTTGCAACCTCGGAGCGCAATTAATTGAGACAGGGCCATGCATCCTGCCCCTCTTCGATCAGTTAGACGATCGATTTTAAGGTTACAACCTTGCTTCCTATGCTAGGGCTTATCTGGCAGAGCATGTTATTCCTTGTTGGGACAGGCATAGCGCCCAATATCGATAGCTTGACTAGATCGGCGTTGTACCCTATTTAGCCCACCCTAACGACTTCCAGGACTCTTATCAGGGTAAATATTTGTGTTGATTATACAATCTCAACAGCGTCCTTTTGCCGGCCTGATCATATGTATAGAGCCTGATACCGAGCAAGGTAAACTTCCTCGAGGTATCCCTCCAAGCTTTGCAGTATACAGCACACAGATTGACTTTCTTACCCCGCCAAAGCGTAACCACGTACTCGGATCCGTTCTCGTCTATTATGACCAAATTCTACAGTAAATACAACCTTTGCCAAGCCCATTCCCCAGTTTCCTATACTTGCATGCTGCACCCAGGAAGCGAGCGGGGCATATTTCGTTTCGCCTACCACAACGCCTCTTTTTCACTCATACCCACACACTCCTCCCGAGGCTCGCTGTTGATAGGACACACCTCGCCGATGATATGTGCTCTTTGCTAGAGGCGCAAGAAGCGGTCAAAGATGATATTCCACCAGCTATAGAGGACAGAATTAGCCTAACCGAGTCGTTGTCATACACCGAAGCCTTCCTTCAAAGAGGACAAGTAGGCGCTAACCTTATTGTACCAAGCCAACGAACGACTAGTGAAGAATAAATTGCTCACTGGTTGGATCGGTCCATTATTGGTCCGATTCGTTCGTTTGTCTGCGTTGTCGACAGATTGGGTTCTAGTATCGCGTGCCTGCACATGCCCTATCTACAGCGGCGCGTACGCAATATAGGCTGAAGGATAGGTGTTCGATCTCCCACAGCAATTACAGGTAGTGACACTGCATATTGAATCCTTCACAAATCATCTGCATGCCTGAACACAGCGCCAGCCCTAGTCCGAGTGGAGGTATGACTGGAGAGCTATGCAAATGACGCCATAGAAATCAGTGAACAACTACGCCACGATGCGGATAGCCGGAAGAAATTTTGATCATCAGATCAGATTGAATCCAGGGCATCGAGATTTGAGCCTCTCAAGCCCAAACTGGTTTTTATGCTGAGTGTCGTACTGCGACTTGAGGAGATACCAGGCTTCAAATCATTTGACCGACGAATCCCCGAGATAAGATCTCTCCATGCCATAGAACATGGATTAAAGAAACCTGACAAGTCTTTTTAGAAAAAGGACCACGCCTTAATTCGTCTAATGGGAAAACCTAACCTAGGCAAGATGGCTGGACCTCTTGTACATTCCTGACTTCACACTTTCGAACTACCACTATATATCTTGCCGCGGCCTAGATCCCCACATCAAAGCCCGACCATACACCTATCTACCTAGTAGTAATCAATGCACATACGGCCCCCTTCCTAGAAGCAGATATGAGACAGATCCCCGGACATGTAGGGACAGGGATGTGTAGGGCTTGACCCATATTTCAACCCAGATGAGAATAGCGTGCATACCCTGCAGAAACTACCTTACCTCCCCTCCCTTTTTACGCGTGTAAACAACCGGACTATATTTCCGAGCAAGAATGGAATAGGAATAGAATATACAGATTCCATCAACGTAAGATGGGGCTTTCTAGCTACCTAATTTAAAACAATTTGGACAGACAGACGACTCCATGTTACAATAGCCCGAGATTTTCTCCGAGACTAATCACGTCAAAGCACCCACCAAAAGGCAAGATCAAGCTAAGGCCTTACTCGATGAGACCCACGAATATCCAGGACTAAGGCCCAGTATACAACCTTAGTCCTTCCGGTGTAACACTGTCGTGGCGATAAAACAACTCCAGCCACAATGATTGAGATCGCCGGTGGGAGATCGTCATGGCTATGCTGCTGTTTGCTACTTCTATGAGGCAGAAAACAGGGCTGTTCGGGGACCAGATAGCTTGGCAAAACTTAGATTCGGGGATACCGAACCCAGCCACAATTAGTGAGATCTGCGGAGGAGGATCACTATGGGAACTGCGATCGAAAAGTTTGGTGAAAGATGTGCATTCTAGCCAATGGAGCAATCCATTTGTACCGATCACAAGAAAGAAGGAGTACTAGGTGATGACGAACCAGGAGGGAGTGAATGGAGACAAAAAAAATTATAGAAACCTCGAGAGGGTGGTGGGTATTGAACTGTAGCATAACAAAGACTAGAATGGACAGAGAAAGGTAGAAGAATATGTACGTGAAGTAAGAAGGCGTAGAGAAGCCGATGAAGATAGTGAATGCCCAGCGTCATAGGGCCAGGGCAGGAAAAGAAAGCCATGTCTCATAGTCCAGAATGGATGCAAGTCCTGGGATATCAAATCAATGAACAAGTCCCAAAACGCAAGGCTGCCCGATATCAATTCCCGTTATGTAAGTAATCGGGACCGCCATCTTAATATATCAATATATCGGTCGGCCCTCATCCCAGCGACGGGACTGTCTAGGACTCGTAGCAGGGTCATCCTTGCTCTCAGTAGCCATGTGATGATGATCCACATCCACGTTACTTGAGGGCGACGACAGGGAAAACCGTGCACTGTCACGGCGGGCACCGGTGTCAAGCTCGCTGCCAACCCCGCTAGGAGTGTTGACACTGCCGATGCCACCAATCCACTCCCAGCAGCGGGCGATGTCACCGCTGCGTGACTCGCGAACGGCAGCACGCACATTAGCGTTGCCTTCAACGACGCGTCGGACACGCTGCCACAGCTCCTCGCGTCGCTTTCCGTGCAACTCAGAGCGCAGGACGTCGTCGCGAAGTTGGCCAATCGAGATGTAAGGCTCTATGGCACCGCCACGGGCATGCAGCGCTGCCTGTGTTGCAAGACGGTCAAGCGTGGTAGCGACCAATTCGGGCACACGGGCGATATCAGAACGACGGGCGCGAACCCGAGCGCGGGCGTAAGCCAAAGCGCATGCTGCCAGGACTAGAAGTGAAAGAGGGAGTCGATACGCGAGGAGAGCCAGTCGGACGTAACGGCGGGCGGCGCATCTGAGTGGGAGTCGGGCAGTTGAGGTTGAGCTGAGGACGAGGACGGCGGAAGGTCTGTGATGGCAAGGGCGCCGCTGTTAGTTCCGGTACACAATGTCAGAACCAAGACCTTTTAAAAAAATGGCCGCGAGATATAAGAAATCCGGAACGGTAGTAGCTAAGGAAAGAATGAAGACATCCTTGGAGGGCGGGTTAAACTTACTGCTTGGAGTTGCTGACAACTTCGTCCTTCTCAATGATCTCGCCAAGAGCTCCCTTCCAGAGGTCATCAAACTCGGCCTCGGTGAGACCCTTGCGCCGCTTCTTCATCACTTCTTCCTTCAGTTGCGACTCCGGAATCTCGGGAGAAGCAGGTTTGCCATCCTCGTTCAAGTCGCCACATTCATACTTTGCCCTCCGCTCGCGAAGCTCCTCAACAGCCTTGTCTGCGACAGCTTTGACACGACGGGCCTTCTCGCTGTCCGGTTCACAGGTTGGTGGCAGAGGAACAAGGCCACCGAGAGAAAGAGGATGAGGCTTGAGGATAAAGTCATGCTCACAGCGAGCTTCAAAGTCGGGATAGCAGAACGCATGGGGCGGGCAGGGCTCGCAGCGAGGCTCCAAGACATTGGCCCATTCCGGCACATTGGTTTCTGCCAGGGACCAGGTGGGCTTCCCAAGTCCACAGTAACCAATCTCAATCTTCTCCTTGCGCCACCAGGCGCCGAAACTGCCAAGCACCGAGAGAATGACAAACCAGGACGCCATGATACTAATGGAGCTCTGCTTCTTCGGCCGCTTCCGAACATGTGTCAATGGTGCATACTGTTCAGTCTCTAGAGCAAGTTGCTCCTCTGGAGTAAACTCTTCTCCGGCAATAACATCACTCTCTGAATCTTCTTCCGACTCATCCTCCTCAGATTCCTCCTCAGGCTCCTCCTTGGTCGGTCGAAGGCGGGATGCAAAGTCGAATGAATCTCTGGAAGGAGCATGGTAGCCGTCTTCTTGCTTGACAGCGGTAGGCGTGGCTGACTTGCGGGACCGTAAGCTACTCCTAATAACAGGGCTCTCCGTAGATAAACGCCCACCACTCTTCCGCTTTCCATCATGAGAAGTTCGACGACTGCTCATAACCTCCGAAGGGCTGCCGCTCTGGAAGGGGTTCTCATCCGTAAAGACGCTATCCTCTCTAGGCTCAGTCTTCACAGAGGGTGTGTAATCATCCACCTCGGTTGAGGGCAGAACGGAGCTTCGTCGAAGCTTGCGCGCAGTAGACTTGCGAGGCGAAGCGCCGACCGCAGGGACGGGAGTTGCCAGTGCATCGTCGCCAGTTTCAGTGTCCGAAGCACGGGGGTGCTTGCCTACTGATCGTGCAGCAGTCTTGCGCTTTGTAGTCGCAGGTGTAGCGGGGGCATAACCTCCATCCGTTTCCACGGTCGATCCGCGAACGCTTCGTCGCGAGCCACCTCGTCTTGTCCCTGTCGTGGATGGAGTCGGTGGTGGGTGCATCGAATCGCGCTCGCCTTCATCACCAGTAACAGAGTTCTCTCGACTCATATCTGTGATGCCTGCGCTTGTTCTCCTGACCCTCTCACGGTCGCGCAGAAGTTTCCTCGCCTGAGGAAGCACCTCGTCTTCCAAAATGCGAACCAACTGCGCCTTTTTCGCAGAGGCCGGATAAGGTACATCATGACTAACGAGGATCGAGCGTAGGCGAGGCACGGTGAGGGAGTTCAGATCGAAATCTGCCTGTAGGTAATCAAGTTCGTCCGCCATGGTGTGTAATGTTGTGGGGGGTAATAAGTCGCGGGGACGGGGATGGTGTCTAGTCTGTCAAGTTGGCAACAAGTTGCCAATGCACGTAATCTTTGACCGATGCGGTCACCACGGCTGAGCGACAAGAATGCAAGGATGGTGACACGGCGCGACGGGGTCCAGTCAATTCAAGACGCGGAAAAGCAAATCCACCGATCGATCGCTCCTTTTCTTGGACGTTGGCCTGGGGTTGTGAACAGAGGAAAAATGATGTGGATGTTTGTCCACCTGTCCATTAAACCCGAGACGGTTGGTCGGGTTCGTAGCCAGGGCAACAAGCGGGGCGGGTTAGAACGATGTAAGAGCCCTAACTGACTCTTGTAGTGTTTGAATAGGATCCGATGACATCAATGTTGATGAAGAGAAGATAAGGGTGAGATGGACACGATACTTCAGTAATAGAGAGATGAGGAGAGGAAGGAAGAAAGAAAACTAAACCGGAGAGACAGTCGCATGATGACGCAGGAAACAAACAAAGCTGACACGTGATTTCTTTTGCCACCCGACGCCTTCCGTTCTCAGCAGGTATATTTGTCGTAGTAGTCAAAGCCAAGGAGATAAAAGGAGATACTGCCCTATAGACTCTGGCTCTTACCTTTTTCCAGCATTATCTCTCAGTCTTTCTTCCGGGCGGCACATAACCAAGATTCTGATTTTTAGTTTGTCGCGAGTTCAAATATGTAGAACACCACAGGTATATGCAATCCAGCTTGACCACCTGCACAACCGCCTCCGTCAAAACACTTGATATCAGCCAAGTTGTGCACATTGGTTTTACGTAGGTACCCACTACTAGTAGACAAGAGAACGAAGAAAGCCAAAAAAGATTGTATGTATATTTAAGCCCCTCTCCAACCTTGACCATCCATCCTCCAAATCAAGAGATCAGAATCAGAACCGGAGGCAACCAAAATACAATCCAAAATCCGAAGTAGTTGTCAACAAAAGCCAGAATCCACCATAGCTCCATGCCCCCAAATGCCGCCTAAGAAAAGCGAAGAAAAAAGGAGAAAAAAACACAATCTGAAAATCTGCAAGACTCCTCACCATCCAGGTGAGACGCCACCCACAAGACATCAGGAGATTTCGAGTCCAAAAAAGAAAACGAAAGTGAGAAGAGAAGTGCAAAAGGCGTAATTAGAGTGATAAAGTAGGGATCACCGTGTAAATATGTAAGTAAATGTAGATGAAGATTCAGAGGTAGAGGTAGAGAAGATATGTGCACCAGGCCAGATCAGATCATTGGTTATTGCGGGATTCAAAGGACCGAGGATTGTCCAAGTGGAGGAAGGAGGATGAAGCGGAGGTAGCGTTACTGTCTGCACTGAGGTTTGAGTGCAGGGTAATACCGCTGTAATGGGCGGGAGGTCCACCGGGGATGCCAGCAGCCCCGACGGCCATTTGCTCCTTGAGGGCACGGTACTCTGCGAGTTGGGTTGCGAGTTGTTGGAAGATTTCGCCGATGGGAGCGGCGTGGTCTTCGAGTCGATCGCCAGGCTTGAAGGGGCGCATTATGTTGCGGACCGTGAGGGTGTTGATGGTAGCCTGGGAAATATGAGTTAATACGAGAACGGGAACAAAGAGTAGATTAGATAAATGGAGACTAGACTTACCTCGATACGAGTGACTTGCTGGTCGATCAAGCTAAGCACAGTGGGATCGTTCAGTTCGCCGCCGTGATTCTTGACCATATTGAACAAAGCGACATTCGGCTCTCTAAGCCCTGCTCCAGTGGGATCCTCCAGAGCGCCGCAAATCCGCTCCAGACGGAGAGTGACTTCCCACAGACGCCATATATCATCAGTGTTCAGGTTAAGCTTGGAGGTCTTTTCTATAGTCGCGGGCTGGCCTTCTTTCTCCAGTTGAGCCTCTTCGAGGCTGGTCAAGCGACCCGCGAGGGAATGAGGATAGACAAGATAAAGGGGTTCTGGGTTCTCCAGTCCCTTCAGCTTCCGCTCGCCCTGGTCCTTGATCACGAAGCCCTGGCTGTTCAACTGGTTCAGCTCGCGACGGATGTTGTGTCCAAGGCTATCGACTCGTGGATGGCTGTCGGCCGAACTAGTCGAAGCAGAGCGTTCGGCATCAGCAAAGATTTCAAGGTTGCGCTGGATATCGCTCATAAAGTCTGACGACACGAAAATCTGTCCTCCGTCGGCAACGGCGGAGATTCGAGAGGCTCTGTTCACCATAGGACCAAAGTAATCCATACGGTTGGTCACCGGGTCCTTTTCGCAGACAGGCTCGCCCCAATGGCCACCCATACGCACAGACAGACCGCGAGAGATGATATTCCCTTCCATGTCGGAAGTGACTTCACACTGCGGCTGATCCAAGATCTCCGTAGGCCATTCAGCTTCCAAAAGACTGTTCTGGCAGTTGAAGCACCACAGCAAGGCAGACGTCGTGGTTGAAAAGGCCACCATGAAAGCGTCACCTTCAGTCTTGACCTCGTAGCCTCCAATGATGCCGAGTTGTCGCCGAAGAATGTCATTGTGAATGGAGATAGCCGAGCGCATAGCATCAGGGCAAGTCTCCCATAAACCAGTCGACTTCTTGATATCAGTGAAGATGATAGCCAGTTCGCCAATCGGAGCGTCAACATAATCGAAGCGCGCGAGACGAGTGTCGGCTGGCATATCACGAGGCCTGCGACGAATCTTGGTCGAGGGAACGATGCCATCATCAGGGAATGCAGAGCGTTCCAAGTTCATGCTAGGACGCGAGTACTTCTTCTGCCGGCGCTGGAGCTCGCTGACACCCAGAATCATAACCATCAACTTGTTCGTTGCTCCAAAGGCAATAGCCAGATCACGAAGCTTTTGAGCTGCGAGCATGAGATTCGGGTACACATCCCTAGCAACGTCAATCATCAGCTGGGGAGTAATATAATCCCACAGCTCCTTTGAACCCAAGATGATCATTTCGTCTTGCTCAGTCAAGGTAGTATGCAATGTGGCGGGAGCAGCAATGACAGCAGGCATCATAGGGAAATGGCCGAAGCATCTCGAAACTGTAAGCACATCATTCAACTTGCCATTGCGAGAAACAAATCCGCCGGCAGCACGGATGCGTGCCCGTTCGCTGGATTCCGCGGGATCGTGAACCCGGGTCAATTGGCGTGATGTACCATCTTGTCTGACCAGGATCGCTTGTGCATCGCCGACGTTGGCCGCATACAGATCCATATTGTTCAGGTACAGCACAGTAGCTACGCCACCAGCCTGGATATCATCCTGGCAGAGCTGTTTCGAGGCAAGTGATCCACGGTTATACTGTCTGAGCTCGCGGTCATCGATGGACCGGTAAGCATGCCCAGCCATGTTCTTGTTCAGGGCTAAGAATGCACGTCGCAGGGCATCAAGTGGAGTTTCTCCCCGGTCTTGCTGGAGCCTCTTGAGCTCACGCGAGAAGGTTGGCGTAAAGTGCTCGTGGAGATACTTTGCAACCCGAGAGCCACCGCTGGACATAGTTGAGCCGTCAAACATACCTACCAATGTCTCCACGTTATCAGGTTTCAAGCGAGGAACAATCATATCGATGATAGACAGATGTTCAGTCCGGCCAAGCGAGTCCGCCATACCGTACGCAAGTGAGCCAGCCAGAGAGGCAGATGTTCTCACACGACGGTCCTCATTCTCGTCAGGAATAGTCGGGATGGTCAAAGTGACATCCATCAGACCCAAAACTCGGAGATGGGTCAGCGATGTGAAGTCAGTCAGGTCGGCACCGCTTCCAGTCGACTGGCCAACAGTGCCAATGTTGGGTTTGATTTCAAGACGCTTATTGCCGGAGAAGTTGAGGTACCTCAAGCTTCGATTCCAGTTCCAGTTCCAATCGTACGGCCAGTTGGAGACGTTGTATTTCAATGCGTTACTTCCCGCATCGAGAACGGAAAGCTTGCTGACCTTGCAAAGCTCCGCAGGCAGGACCTGGAATCGGTTGCCATTGATATGAAGGATCTTGAGATTGCTACCTTCTTCCAAGTCATCGGATGGAAGCGAGGTGAGCTCATTACCGGACAGGTAGAGCTCGGAAATCAAAGGCCATCGCTTCAGAACACCCTGTGGTAGCTCTGTCAACTCGTTGTAGGACAAATTGACAATACGAAGCTCGGGGAGGCGCGCAAGCTCGCGGAAAATGTCATCATCCAACTGGTTATCCGCAAGATACAAGTTGCGGAGAGACCCAGCAAAAGTGAGAGCAGCTGCATGCTGCGAGAAATTCGAATCCTTGCGAGACCCGGAGCTCGCATCGGTGGCGGTCCGTGATGCGGTGGAAACCTTTCTTGGACCTGTCTGCCCAATAGAAGGTGTGGCCGACGGGTGTCGGTATGAGCCGCTTGGAGATGAACCAGACCCCAAGCCACCAGAAGTTTGACTGGGCCGACGGAAGCTGGGTTCGTCCAGGGGACCCAATTCATCGTAGTTGGGGGTTCCAGCCAGTGCAGGAGTGGACACAGGAGTGGTGGTCGGCTCGCCAGGAACAAGTGGCTGAGGGGCACCATGTTTAGGGAAGGTAGTCAAAAGGTTTGTTGAAACATTGAGAGTCTCCAACTTGGCGCAGTGCCAAATTTCATCTGGCAAGAACTTGAGGTTACATTCTCGCGCGTTGAGTTCCTTGAGCTCGGTCATGCAACCGATACTGGCAGGCAAGGAACCGAGTGGATTTTTGATGATACTGAAATGCTCCAGGCGTCGCAGCTTGCCAATCTGTGCCGAGATTGATGACAGATGGTTCTTATCGAGGATAAGCTTGGAGACATTCGGCAAGTTCTCAAACATGGCGTCACGGAATTGTGACAGCTTGGCAGATGCCAGGATAAGAGAGCTCAAAGTCGGCATAGGAGCGTCGATATCAAACTGGGTCAGCGGGCAGTGGTCCATGTGTAAACTGCGCAGCTTGGGGAACGCCCCACGGAACCGAGAAATGAGATTGTGGCCGAAGAATACTTGCTCCAAGCGAGGAAGCCGGGACAAGTTGTCAATGTTGGTGATTGCATTGAAGCGACCGTCTATCTCCTTCAAGTTCGCCAGCTCTCTGAAAGATTCATCAAGAGACCCGCTGATGTTGTTGTTGGTCATCCAAAGGCGTTCAAGCGTAACCAGCTGACCAATGTTGGGAATTTCCTCAATACTGTTAAAGCTGATGTCGAGGTCAACCAAACTTCGCAGCTTGCACAAGAACTCCGGGAACACCTTGAAGCCGTTCGAAGACATGTTCAGACTCCGGAGATACTGGAAGTTTCCAAAGTAGCTGGGCAGTTTGGTCAACTGGTTATTCGCCATCTTGATGCTGACGAGACCGACCAGACGGTCAAGCTGTGCATGTTCTAGCTCGTCTAGGAAATTGTTGGAGATATCCAAGTACGTCAAGCGACTGGCCAAGCTGAAACTCGACGGAATAAGTTTAGCCTCATTGCCAATAAACTTGATTTCCCGCAAGTTGATACAGCTCTGGATGAAATCCCTGGGCACATCGAGAGACAGATTCCTGGACAAGTTCAACGAGATGATCTCAGAGGACTTCTTGTACAGGGTAATAGGAATAGTGACCAAGCTTCGCCCTTGAAGATCCACGTGGCTGAACTTTGACATCTTGCTAAAACCAGGATCACCCTCGAGACTGGTATAACCGCTGAGCTTCGTCGGTAAGAAGATGAAGCGGCAGAGGTAGCTGTGGTCCTCACGACCAATATCCTCTATGCGATCCTTCTCTGTATATCCAACTTGTTCCAAAAGCTGTTTCTGCATGAGGATTGGCCGCTCATTATGATCGAGCTGGCGGGATAGATCATTTTTCCGGAGGACAATCTCATAGTTGTTGAGATGATCCTGCAAGAACGACTTGCGCCCAAGCATGTACAGAATCTCGGCGACGGTTGCATTTACACCCGCGGAGAGCGTTGCAAAGGTCGAGTCTATACGGAAGACACGGATGAAATAGGCAGCGCTGGTGGGTTGTGGTGCAGCCTCCACGACGGGATCCTTTTCCTTCTTGACAGCCCAACTTTCCGGAGCCGACCAGGTATCAAGAATTCCTGCCTGTTCAGACTTGGTCGGGTCCTCCCGTGGCGTGGTTGTGCCATCGGTAACGCGTTTCATCTGACTGGGAGAAGCCGCGCGGACGATATCATCCAAATCCTTTAAATTGGTATCCAGCTTGAAGACATGCGAGCCTTCTTCGTCTTGAGCTGCATGCTCTCTGGAAGCATGAGGATCCCCACCAATGGGGAATCGCCCTTTGAGCTTGCGCTTTGTTGTCTCCTTCTTTCGGTCGGAGTCTGCTGAATCAAGGCGAGTGGAACTTCCTTCGAGACTTGGCTGCCGGCGCAAAGTATGGTCAAGCTTGGATTTTTCATGTGGTTTGTGCGAGCCCGGTAACAAGTGTCGGACTCGAGTGAGAAGACCTCGTTTGTCGTGTGGAGCACCTGGAGAACTTTGACCGTGATCACGGTAAATAGCACTTTGCACACTGGGAGTCGGGCTGGTTGGCCGTCCACCTAGGGTGGTCTGTGAGCTCATGGCACTAGATGAATTGAGGTAATGTTCATTGAATGGCTTCAGTCCGACAGAGAAGTCATCCCGTCCACCAGAGGGCCGGGACTGGTATCCAGCCAGATCGCCGGCAAGAGTTGGTTTCTCCTCTTTGCTGCGCGAATGGCGGTGTCCATTAGCCGATTTTCGATGAGTATCTCTGGCCGTACCACGGGGAAGACCCCCGGCGGAGGCGAGACGTTGGCCATCAGGCCCAATTGGCACTTGTCGCACGGGAGCTTCACCATATTGTGATATGTCGTGAACGTTTTGATACAACCACGGTGTAATCTCACTAGACGGGGCGGGAGTTCCCGCTCCTCCTCGAGCTCGTGACGGCCGCTGTGATGCCTCTGAGCCATCCGAGTTGGCTCTCTCGCGAGCCTTGACCTTACCGATTGGGCCTCCTCGTCGACCAGATGTGCTGTACTGGCCATCCTCGTCAGGCTCATCTGGCACAGGCCACTCATCACTAGCGGAAGCCTTGGATTTCTTCTTCCACAACTTCGTGCTTGACTTTGACCCTGTACTACTCGTCATACTAGTAGCAGACGGCCTCCGGTGATCCCCATTCCAATCCATATCGGCGGGCTCACTAGCAAAAGTCCGCCCGGTAGTCGGGCGAAACGTCGCCGACGCAGGCGAAGCTTCATATTCGGAGGCAGAGTTGAAAAAGGTTCCCGGGCCTTCGGAGTTGGCCGTCGTCACCCACGGAGCAATCGAGTCGAGTTCTTCGGAACCGGTGCGAGGAGGATTGATAGGAGGAGGGTGTGGAGTCGAAGAAAAGGATCGGGCAGGATCATCACCAGCTCCACGGACTGCCAGAGCCTTACGATGGTTGCTGAAACCAGAGCCCTTCCGTTCCTCGGTGGGGGAAATGTCTGGGGAGCTCCACGTCCATTCCCAGTCCATTCCCTGAGCTTTGGACGGCCCAGATCTGGAATCATATTTAACTCAGCAGCTGTTATTTGTTATCGTGTCCACCGCTGCGCACGGTGCACAGCAAAAGAAGCAAGTAATTCTCGGTGAAGAGAACTGGGGGGGATGGAAGAAGAGAGAAAGAGAGGCGGGGGCCTTACTTGTCCATATTTAGACTTCCAGGGAACTGTTCAGCATTGCGACCGTTCGATGGTGGTTTATTCTGATCCGGGCGTAATGTGTCGTTATTCCGGACAGTGTCCTGGGACTTCCAGCTGCTGGTCGAGCTCTCTGAACCCTGTCGGTCGGGTTGCTCGTGCTCCCGCACGGGCATGACTGGTCCTTGAGTTGGCCGAATCTCTCCGTCGGGAGCTTAATCAAGTCACGGCCAGCTGCGTTTCCAGGTATCTTGCAATCTCAGTGCAGGCCACCATTAATAGGCGTGGTACTTGTATCGGAAGCGCCGGGGCCAAAAAAAGGGGAGTTGGGGAGCTGGGGAGCTGGCGACGTGCGGTGACGGGGTTGCGGTCGCGGATGCTTGCCCCACGGGGCGGAGCTTGAAGCCGGGTATATATAGGGAATTCCGTCGAGCTTGGGATTATCGGAAGCGCTGGGAAAATTCGTTATTCGATCGAAAAGCGTCAAGAGGATCGGATTCCTGATGTGTGCGATCTCATCGACGGGCGGGGGGCGTTGGGATGTGGATGCTGGGGGCAGGGCGCGTCTGAAAAGCTGAGACGACGGTGCGGGCGTAGGCTTATAGGTATCGGGCGTCGTGACGGTAAGAGTATGCCTCTAGAACATTACCTGATAGGAGAGCGATTGCGTGTTAGGAGGATTCCAGTGGATGTGTGGGCGAAGGAATCGTAGTGGGCGTCATACGAAGCAGGTACCAGGTCGAGGTGCGACGGGGCGAGGAGAGGAGAGGAGGGGGCCGAGCAGGGGGCCCGGAGGAGGTCGTGAGTCGTGATAATAAAGCGGCGCAAGAAGAAGGATTTCTCTCGCGGAAGACTCGACCTCGGATGGTTTCAATGGAGGACGTGGTGGTGGAAGAGGACGGGATTAGGGGAGAAGAGGATGAGACGGAGGAGCTGAAGAGGGTTGGAGGGTTGAAGGAGAAGAGGGTTTGAGGCTCTTTGCGCTAGAGAGCTTCAGTGGAAAACGTGATTGGCTGTTGCAAATCCCGTCTCACAGTGAGACCGTCATTCATCGATGCAATCTGCAGCCAGCATGGAGATCGATTTAGAGCATTATTATTTTACGATTCGCCGACAGAGACAACTAGGACTAGGACATGGGGGGGGGGGTTTTGGTTTCTGGGGGATGTGGTCCGTGATGCTGTCCGTGCTTGACGGGAGTTCGGTGGAGCTCGGGAAGCCCTTTGATTCTGGTGCTGGCGACGCTTGGCTGGTTGGGCTGGTTGGGCTACCCGTGGATGGACAGCGTCATCGCTGTGGTATAGTGTAGCTAGCTACTGCTCTGATAGATAGTGACCAGTCATGCTAAACATATTGACTACAGATTCCCTACTCGGATGTTGCTTGTAGCTACATGTCCCATTACATCGGGTCCATCTCCTTTTCTAAACTGGAGCTTCCCATACACGATAGTTCAGCCACTCTCGATGTATCCACCTGGTCGAGGTCCTGTCGGACACTAGCATCAAAGTGCATGATTGTTTCATTGTAAGAAAGCTGCTATCTTTGCAAGGCTTTACTTGTCAAAGGAAATGAATGGGGAGTGTAACTTTTCGTGTCAAAGAACAAAGCTGCAGATAACCGGCCCAATCAAAGCAATCGTCCACCCAATGAAGGTATGTATGGAAGCTATTTCACGGAATCACCCCGGAATAGCGACTGGATCTTTAGACCCATTGTCTCTTGCTTCCAAGACCATAAATTTTCAATTGGGGATTGTACTTTTCAATGTCTGCCACAATCTCGGCCCAGAGCTTCTCGATAAACTCCACGCCTGCCGGCTGAGCAAGGAACGCCGCACTACTATCTCCAGTTAGCAGATGGTCATTTGTCTGATCTACTCGACCATCGACATTCCAAGTCAAGGAAACTCACTCATGAATCTCTCCAGACTGGAGGTATCTTCCATGGCTCTCGTTGCCTACTACCACAGCAGCACGAACCACAACTCGGCCTCCCTCAACCACTGGCCGCGCCTGGAGCTTGAAGAATACAAACATGAAGGGTTTGATCCAAAGTGGCAGGTTCTGATTAATATCCGTTGCAACAATACCTGGGCACACACAGTTGATAATGACCTCGGAGGGGGGAACAACGCCTGCGAGGCGTTGGACAAAGGCATTGACGATGAACTTGCCGTCCTGATATCGCTTGCCAGAAACATACTTCTTGGGGTTGTCGAAGTGCTCGAGGACTGAATCGTCTGCGTCGATGGTATTGGATTTCAGAGTGTGACGAACGTGGCTGTATGAGCTCAAGAATGTGACTCGCGAAGGCTTTCCACCTTTGAACGCGGTCACGCTCAACAGGGGGAGGAGGCTGAGGACAATGAGGAAATGAGTGTAGCAAAGCACTTGAATAGGGTATCAGCCAGGGTCTTCTCCAAATGTTCATAACGTATCATTAGTGATCAGGGGATAAGTACCTTGCATTAGTCGCTCATGACCGCTCTTGCTCACTTCATAGTTAAAGATGTTCGTGCCACCGTTGCAGAGGAGGATATCAAGTTCCGGGACCTCTGTGTAGACCTTGCCCACAAAGTCCAGTCCAGACTCGTAATCATCCAGATCGAGGTGAAAGTACTCGAGTCTGGCATCAGGATTGGTAGCTTGGACCTCAGGATCAGCTCGAAGGTATGCAAGTGCTGCATCGCCTTTGGCCTGGGAACGAACCGTGATGATTACACGGGATGCTTTCAGGGTCAACGATTGGCGTGCAAACTCGAGACCGAGGCCTGAGTTACCTCCAGTGATCAGGACTGTCTTACCCGCCAGGCTGGTGCCCGGAGGGATGGGCATAAAGTGAGGCTTGGGCATCGAAGCGGGTGAACCGTCAGTGAGGGTTGCACCGAGATGACAGGAAAGAAGAAGGTGTAGCAGTGACTTCGCGGGGCGAATCAGTGCTCTGGTCAGGGTGGACGGAAAGAGTAGGGGGAACCTTTTGGTTCGTGAGCCCGTCAGTATTTGTTTGGTAAGGAAACCTGAATTTTGACGCGTTGGTCTCTCACGAAGTTTGATAGACATCTCAGCCCAGGAGTGGTATAAGCCTCAACCTTCAAGCCAGCGGGTACAAACAAACAGATGACAGTAGTCTTCTCGATAACGAAAAGAAACAAGATTGTTCATTCCACATTACTGAATTCTCATCTTGATTCAAAGCTCCATAAGTCTATCAACTCCGGTCCTCCGACTGACTGGCTGCATGGTCCGTCAGCATTGAGCAGCCAGTGTCACCAAGATCACCAAGAGCTTCGTTTGCCATAGTGAGGGTAGCTAAAGGACAACCAGAATTGTTTACTGATGATGATCGCTATACGAAGGAGCTCAAATATCAATTAGATGTCACATGGTATCCAGAAGTTGAAGAATAGCCATGTGGCATCCCGGTCGATCTCCAGTGTATCGAGATGGGATCGGCGTTGCCAACGTAACTGGATACTGACTCGAATAAAGCCTGACTAAACTGTATTGCGGGAGATGAAATCTCCTAGACCTTAAGATAAGATTCTAATTTGGGAAATATTTGCTTTGCTATCTAAGACCCCGGCCAAGGTCTTGTACTTCTTGGCCGTGCAGAATGTAGAAGTATACGGTGAGAGGCCAAGGTAGGACGACGCGTCCTTGCATTTCAACAACTTCCCGATTCAATGACTTGCTGTTTTAGCTATTGTTTATAATTAGTTTAGGCTTTAGGCACCAGAGACCCAGCTACCGAAACTTTCTCGGCAACACAGTTTTCATGCTTGGCCCAGATCATTTGTCGCTAGTTGGGCTGGTGGTCGATGACGATGGATGCGGGAGGAAATCGAGAGGCTGGGGAGAGACCCACACCCGATCCCTGCCCCCTTTTTTTTGTATCAGGTTTCGATCAATTCCATTGTTCAATGGTTAAAGATTGAGTAGATTGATGGCTTTAGAGATTCAAATTATACTTTGAATAGATATTGAATTTAAGCACAGATCGGAATGCTTCTGGTTAGGATCGGAAGAATGTGACCGTAGGCCTGTGAATCTGTTCGATCTGTAACAACATCCACAGCCGCATAACGTGGCAGATGGTGGACGCTGATTGGACAAATGACAGCTGGACGGGACCCACGGATCCGCGCCCAAAGAAAGTGATTGGCACTGGGCAGTTACTGGGCAGTGACGACCAAAATGAAGGTGGCTGGCACTTGCCATATGATGCAGACTCAAACAGCCAAGATCGTGGTTGCTCAACTTACAATTTCCACTTGGTGTTGACATCTCTTTTGACTAGTACTTCTTCCCTTTGCATCTTCCCTCCCATCCCATCATCCCATCTCTCTCCGTGTGTATCCCATATACGTGAACACCAGCTTATTTACATATACGCTACTCCATCGCACATTTGAACTCTGCAAAAACATCACCCACCATGAAGTTGGCTCTGGGTACAGCCTTGGGCCTGCTCTGCTCGTCTGTGCTAGTCACAGCCCAAACTTACACCGATTGCAACCCTCTTAAGAAGAGTGAGTCGACAAGATTTCAAACGCAACGGTTCCGCCCGAATGAACTCGAAACTAACACTCTCCCACAGCTTGCCCAGCAGACACTGCCCTCGGAAAAGCCGACCAGACATTCGACTTTACCTCCGGTTCATCCTCCCAATTTGCTGCCTCGGGAGCCGTCACCTACGATAGCACCAACGGAGCCACCTTTACAGTCTCCAAGAAAGGCGATGGCCCTTTGATCCAATCGGGCTGGTACATTATGTTCGGCAAGGTCGAATTCACCATCAAGGCTGCCCCCGGAACTGGTATTGTCAGCAGTGCCGTGCTACAGTCGGACGACTTGGACGAGATCGACTGGGAATGGCTCGGTGGCAACAATGCTCAAGTTCAGACCAACTATTTCGGCAAGGGAGACACCAGCAGCTACAACCGTGGCGCTTATCATGCCAACACTGGAAACCACGATGGGTTCCACACCTACTCGGTCGACTGGACGAGCTCTCAGATTGTGTGGGCCATTGACGGCGAGACGGTCCGCGTTCTGACCCCTGCCACTGCCGACACCAACCAGTATCCCCAAACTCCGATGATGATCAAGGTCGGGGTGTGGGCTGGTGGTGACTCGGACAATGCCCAAGGAACAATTGGTGAGTGATTCCACGGCGAAGTTGAAAGATATAGTTCTAACATTTCTTCTTTAGATTGGGCTGGCGGCTTGACCGACTACAGCAAGGGTCCGTTCACGATGTACCTCAAGTCGATGAAAGTGACCGATTACTCGACCGGAAACTCCTACAGCTATGGCGATCAGTCGGGCTCATGGGAGTCTATTGTCTCCAATGGAGGCAAGGTGAATGGAAACAGTGCTGATGAGCCGACATCCACCCAGTCGGCACCGCTTATCACCGCAACCGTGGACAGTGTTCCTGTTCCATGGAGCGGAACCCATCGCGAAACCTCGAGTTTTGTCACCCCTAATGTCTGGCCCTGGGTTGCTACAGGCTCGCCGACGTCCACTGGCCTTCCCAGTGGTTGGGAGTCTAGCTCGGGCCAGATCCAGGCGCCTGGCGGGGGTTCAGTGAGTGAGCACTGCCTTGCACCTACCAGCACCTCCTTTGTATCAATCACTAAGACCGATCCTCTTCTCTCACAGTCTACCTCCCGATTTACCTCACTACCCTTGGTTTCCTCGTCGGTTGCCTTTTTCCCCTCTGGGCCTAAGTCGTCGTCCAGGTTTGTTACTCGGCCTGCATCGACCACCTCGACGAGTACCACTAAGAAGCAGCACCAACACACTGAATATTTGCAAACCGACGACCCAACCGCGACCGAGGTGTCATCAGCCAAGGTCACTTCTTCCCCAACTATTGCCCCTTCGGTTGGTGGAGGGATCAGCCAGTACCAGGTTCCGACTGCACTGAGCATGAGCGTCGTCTGTGTGCTGCTCGGTGGTGTCTTTGCTTTGCTCTGAAGAGACAGCCGTTTTTTCTTTTTTTCCTTTTTGTTTCATGGCATTGTCGAACTGTATGATTATTGATGATGGGATGACCTCGACACGGCGTTAACGACATACATTCTACCCGACCTCCAGCGAACCATTTCGCTGCATGCACAATGATTTTTTGGGCTCATCATGATAGAGGGATGCTGCATATTGGCGCTTATGACCCCTTGAGCTGTTCTTGCTTCTTTGTTTATGATTATTGTTCTGATGTTTACATACCGAAGCGGTGATGAATGTTCCTGCCCTGTGGTGCGATTGGCTTTGCCCACTCTTATGTATTAACCCTTTTTTGGCAGTGTTGATAGATCTTTTATGAACCACACAGGCTGACACAGAGATATAAATCTCGGTTCAGTCTTTTTACACACAATTCTTCTTTGGGACTTTTTCTTTGAGGCAAGGTAGACATATGATCTGTTGTCTGATCGACTCGTTGGTCCGTGGCCAGGAACCACGTTCCGAGTCCACCGAAGACTGACCTCAACATTAAGCATAGGAAACCAATCCCAATCGCCACCAAACAGTATTCACTTATTCGACGGCAATTAAACTCAATGTTAAATTATACCATCTGGCAAATCAATGTCTAAGCATCCAAACCATTTGCTACTATGAGCACACCCACGACCTCCGCCCGCGTCTTCCTCGTCCGCCACGGCGAAACAGACTGGATCACTGGTGGAAAATTCGCTAGTCGGACAGATGTGCCACTTTCGAACATAGGTGAAAGAGATGTTGAAATGATTCGGCAGCGTCTTGTTGCTGAGAATGAGATGATTGATCCGACGGGGGTTGCTAAAATGTTCGTATTTACATTACACTGAACGAGTAAGATTTTACACGGAAGCCCAAGTAACAGTTTCTGTGAAGTGATGATCTGTGACTGTGATCCCCTCCAACACCGAAAAGAAAGAAGCTACAAAACACCTTGCATACTACAGACAGAAGCTACTCCAACCCCCCCCCCCCCCCGAGCGATGCAAAACAGAAAATAGAATAGCCGCTGATATGGGAGAATGCTCTATTCTGTACTTAGATACTGCTCTCCACGAGTCAACGCCCGCCGCACAGCCGAAATCCTCGAACTAGGAATCCACAACAACATGCACTTCCTGGACCGCGAGACGGGGAAGAAGTGGAAGACGCCGTCGAAGATCCAGGGGGAAACGGCAGATGTGTACATCCATTTGACCAAGTGGTTGGAGGAATGGGATTATGGCGATTATGAGGGGATGACGCTGCATCGGATTCGTGAGGCGAGGATGAAGGAGTTTGGGGATCCGACGTGGGATATTTGGAGGGAGGGGTGTCCTGGTGGAGAGTACGTCTATAACTCTTCTTTCTTTCTTTCTTTCGCTTCATTTCCGTTTTGAGTATACTCTGGAGTATGATATTGGGGGTGTATGGCAGGCTAATTGTAGGATGAAACCCCATCTAGATCCCCCCAACAAGTCAGCGATCGTCTCGACGAACTCATCGCCGAAATCAAAGACGTTATTTCAGGAAACTCAGCTAGTTGGCCCAGCGGCCAGATTATTTCTCATCGGAGTCAGCATGCGCAGGATATTGTCTGCGTGGCTCATGGGCATATTTTGGCTGCTATGGCGATTCGGTGGGTTGGGTTGCCGTTGGATACGGGGATGATGAGGTTGATTTTTGAGCCGGGGGGTGTGGCTGTTTTGGGGTATGTATTACTTTGCTTCTAATTGCTTCTGTGAATGATTTGGTTGTGAGGGGCTTGGCTAACTGAGAAATGCTGATGTTATCCTTGGGGTTTAGATTCGAACATGATAATATCAATCAGCCGGCTATTGTTGTGGGTAGGAAGCCTGGACCTTCGGATCGGACGCTGTGAAGGAGACTTGGAAGCCGTTGGAAGATTAGATGTGGAATACATGTCTCGATCGAATAACTGTCATATCTATTCACGACTACTGGTATCATTGATTGACGGAGGTTTTACAGCGGGTTCTAGGATCGTGTGTAAACATCGGACGGCCAATGTCAACATAACCTCTTGGCATCAAACTGGAATGAACTACATCTCGCCTTGGAAGAAAGTACACCAAATAGATTTCCTCATTTGAAGACCTGAATTGGAGAATTCTTCGTGTGTCCATGAACGTAATCGAGAAATGTGCATCAAGTATGATTCAGTGACCCGCTAAACAGGAGAGCCCTGCTCTCAGAGGCCCATGGGTACTCTACTTCGGGCAATGATTCAATATCTCCTTGGATTGAAATGCGCCTATCTCTATCTAGGGATAACTTGCAACGATGTTGTCACCCAAGAGAAGATATCTGAGACAATCAAGAAAGCAAACAAAGCCGAGGCCTTTGCGGGGGAACGTGATATGGCCTCTCTGCGCCTTCTTAACTAACCACACACCAAATTTTACACAATTCAAATTAACAGAATCCTCCTCTCCGTGAATCGAACCCTCAACCATCTAGTTCCATATATACTTGACCAAGTTGCTCCATCGCCATCCCGCGACACTGGAGTACTCCGGCACGTCCCAACCCGATGCCGCACATAATAAACAGCACCCTATACACCCCTCTAACACCTTCAAAAAAAGCCTATATAAGGATTAAAGTAATAATATAGAATCATAGATTCAAAAAGAGTGATACTATAAAAAATCTCCAAAAAACTTGTGCCGCGAGGAGGTGGCAGCCACCTACCCGCATCCCGCCCACCCACTCTCCCCGCCTAGGGGTGTACCCGGCCGTCCGTGGAGCTCGAAGCGTCAACACTGGCCCAGTATTTTTTTCTTCTTTTGTTTGCCCACTCCTCCAGGGCACACCTATGGTTCACCACGAGTGGTGACCAACTAGGCCATCGGAGGGGGAAGAGTAATTGCTTGTCCTGGAAGATAGTTATAAACCCTGTTTATGATTTTATTTTTTTTGGCTATTTTTTTAGTGCTGTGTTATTATCCCCGTAGGAGAGTGGTTGGTATTATCGTCCTCTATACCCCCACCAATACTGTCACCATCATAACGTGCCATTCTCTACTCGAGTACCCCCAAAGCTAAAGCACAAACCCTGTCATAAGAGAAGGTCTATTATAAACTACTGTACTGCCCAGCAAACATCACACACGTCATGTGCTCGTTAAAATCCTGCAGCCGCAGCACAGTACGCAGGACGCAGGCTACAGAATACCATGCTTATACCTACACTCGACCTCCAAGAAGATCCTGCAGCCCGAATAACAAGTCAGCTCGACAGGATGCAAGCGAAACAGGCTTGGCAAGATTAGGCGCGACACATATACTGCAATATAGACAAGGAGTATTTTGAAGCATTGGTAGTGGAAACGCTAAAAAGGTGGGTTTTCTTCCTTCTTTCTTGCTGCCTCGGAAATTAGAGGGACAAGGACGCACACGCACATGGCTGCAGACGCTATGGGTTTTATGCGGACGGTGGTTCGGGGCTGAACTCTTGTAGTCCCTGACACGATGTCATCGAGGTAACCATGTTCGTGTCTATTTCACTTTTACTAGACTGGAAGTACCAAGAGCCAAGTGACAAGAGCCATTGTGAATGTGGATTAGTGTTGGTAGAAGTTTCGAAGATTAGAATGTTATATCGTACCAATGATTCCAATTGTTGTGGGATTTCTGCTGGGGTGCTATGTATGACCTGAACCTAAGCTGAACCTGACCTGGTATATGATTTGATGTTGATGGGAGAAATAGATTTTAGATGTTGTACTATCAAACTACATAACTGTGACTTTCATTTCAATTTTCATGGATCGTAAGCTCGTTACAATGTCAAAGCTAGAGTCACACAGGACTGGAGAGGGCTACTTGTTGTCTGCGACTAGGGTGCAACAGCCGCTTGATACCCAACCATGGCGTGTTGACAGGACTGTCTAGTCCAGTATACAAGAAGACATCGTAGATCCACCCGCCAAGTGCGCAGCCTAGGAACGAGGCGACCATGGGGACCTAGTGAAGAAAGTGGCGTAAGAAAAGATCTGTTCCAAGAATTTCCAGTGCTATAAAAAGGTGCAAGTGTGAATCACATACCCAGAAGTAATAATTCCCCGCTGCCCACACCTCATGTCCATACCCCAACATATAAGACGTGAGTCTCGGTCCAAAGTCCCTAGCCAAATTGATCGCATACCCAGTCTCCCAACCAAAACAAGCACCAATGCCAAAGATAACAAAAAACAGCGCCAGCGGAGTTAACTTGCCCGCACCTAGATTTCCATCATCCTTCAACGCAAAAATCATAAACATCAAGACCGCACTGGCCAGAAACTCTGAGAAAAACTGGCCCGTCTTGGTCATGAATTCAGCCGGGTAGGTACAAAATATGCCCGCCGTCGCGGTAGGTGAATAACCCGGTACTGTGCGAATGTGCGCGCCGCCTTCGTAGATATCGATGGCGGATTTGTAGTTTCCATAGACGATTGCTGCACCGCACATTGCGCCGAGGAGTTGGGCGAGTAGGTAGATGGGGAATTTGCGCCAGGGGAAGCCGCGGTAGATACAGTTTGCTAGTGTTACGGCTGGGTTGATGTGGGCTCCTGAGGAGCCGCTAACGTATACGCCTAGCATAACGCCCAATCTGAGAAGGAGTTGATATTAGACTGTAGCTTAGGAGTTTGGAGAGGTATACACAATACTCACCCCCAACCCCACGAGATGGACTGATAGTCCCCCTTTTGTCCATGACTGAGGAGTACCTGGGCGACGACCCCGTCGCCGAAGAGTATCAGGATCATCGTGCCGAAGAACTCGGAGAAGGCATCTCGTCCGTATGCCCGGATCTTGTACCAGAGTAATGATGGTTCACCGGGTAGGGTCTCCAGTCCGGAGGATACATCGTGGATAGACGCATCGTGCTTACTCCCCAGGTATAGAGAGGTACACCCGCTATCATGACTCCCCGGTGACCCTATCTCCTTGTGAGTAGTCGACATCGACTCGAAGGTAGTTGCGGCCGCGGAACCCATCCAGATATTCTCTTTCAATGGCAATGGGGGTATAAAATCAACAGTCTGCCCAGCAGAAGGTGGTAGATATCGAAGTAGCTGATTCGGAACGAAAGGAATTGGAAGCAGCGATAACTTTCCTTGCCAGCGCGGTCATCCAGCGATATATCACCGACCACCAGTCCCAGCCGTGTAACACCTTCCACTTCAAACTTTACCGGCCGGCTCCTCGCAAATCGGCTCTATTGGAGGATGCAGGGTCCTCGGAGGAAGCGTGTTTCTTCCCTTTCCTTTTTTCCCAAGCCCGCGTGAGCGTACAGGGAAGACCGGAATGATAAACCGGTACAGGGTACAGAGCCGTTCAGACCGGGACAAGGACAATGGCGAAGCACAGACACAGACACAGAGGCAGACTCGGGGGGACCGTTGGCAGGTTAGTCGAGGCTTTGATATGAGATTACAATTCAATTCTCCAAATTTCCACAGGTGGGGGAATTTGCTGGTTTTCTCTGTCTCCCTCTACCTCCTTTGCTGCCCAAAAGAGCGGGAGAAATTGAACATGTCACTCTCTCAAAATAGAGGTATACATAGTGTTTTTCTGACAGCACATATTTCTTCAAGCCTGATGGTTCGCGTTTGTATGGACGGCCGTTTGACCGGGAAACGCCGGCCCATTTTTGATTCCCGGGGCCAAGAGTACTACCAAGAGTACGATATAGTAGAAGTGAGTAACAATTACTATCGTGATTGTTTCCCTTTGGTTAATCACCCATGGGTAGGGGGCAATAAGCAGAGAGACACGCCTTCAGGTGTGGTGGGATAACCGGGATGGTAACACCAAAACTTGTGCGGTATTCCCAATGGCTCCGGGACGCAGACAAGGTCCCTGACACGCCCAGCAACACAACCCGGCCACCGAAGGGGGGCGTTGGAGGTCGTACGGAGAAGCTTCTATTGCTTCTGTTACCCATCAGCAAGTGGACGGGACTTTCGAAGACCACGCAGGTATCATTGCAATTTCTAGAAGTTCGAACCGTTCCTGCGAGCTCGAAGCTTTTGCAATTGTGAGCGAGAAGGTAGGCAGTTGGAAAGTAGACGGGAGGGTTGTTTTTTGGTTTCCCGATCCCAGTGCCGACCAGCGATTAGCAACCAGCCAGGGGAGGCTGGACTTGGCCGTCCGCCTTTCAACATGCCGTTGCCTTCGAAATCCCTGGAATTAAAATGGGCGTGGTTATGTCGAGGTGCAGTCTGACGGGTAGTATTTTCAAGCAGACTTTTCTTGTTCGTGTATATTTTTTGGGGCCTTGGATGCTTTGGGGCTGGGATGATGATGACACCCTATTACCCAATTCTGCGCTCGTGTGACCATTTTCTCAACGCCTACTTCTCTTGTGGCTCTTTGTACCCATGCATTGTTGCATTGTAATGACTAGGATAAACCTGGGAATCCCAGGACATGACAATGACATTAGTGGGAGGCGAGGTTGAACTCTGGAGGACCATCTCGTCTCTTGTCCTCCATGAGAAAATCAAAACCATCGGATTCGTCGGTTATCGCCGCAGTATATTCATCTCACCGACAGAATCGCGACTGGCAGGCCAAGAACAGGCCAAGCGTCGACAAGGGCAGGGCGTGCCAGTCGGGTTGGGATTCCGACGGGGATTGCGGTTTGGACAGGGTCAACTGAAGGTAAATGCTTGGCTGGTGGTGGTTGGGTTCGGTGAATGGATGAGATGTATAGGGGATGTTGGTGATGTCGGTGACAATGCTGGTGATGGTCGTGATGGTGGTCCTGCTGCAGATTGACAGACATCATATTGCAGAGTGAAGTCGTGAGTCGTGAGATTCTCCACGGCGGGGCGATTCGAAGGAGCCTGTTGGCCCCCACAATTCCTCCGGATCCTGGTCTCTTTGGTCTTTGTCTAGATTGTTTGTGGTTTTTGAACAATCTGGTGGTGAGATGAATGGATAAATTCGAGATTCATGCAGTTTATAATGGCCATTGTTGATCATGGTAGGCATTTTGTGTATGCTTCGAATTCCAGTTCTTGTTCTCAGGGGTTCTTTTGCTCAGGTGGGTTTGTTCCCCCGGAAAGATCGTCGGAGTGGAGAGAGTTCTCATGTACAGACGATCTCATGTACAGTAGTATTCCAGAAGTCGAGTCTGGCAGGTGTGTTAAATTAGCAACAGTCTGATTTAGATCCTATAGGTAATTAGCATATGCACGACAAGCATGAAGCAGGAAGCATGAAGCAGTCAGCACGTTGGAGACAGACTCGAGTCTCGCATGTGCTCGGAGTATCGAGCCCCGACCTCCTTGACAGTAGAGAGTACTACTGACAAAATTATTCTAGTCCATAGACAACACTCAATACGCTCAAGCCTATTGTCATTTTTTCCAGCCTCGGACCAATCTCTTGGATGAGCCCCCCACCCCCTGGCTAACTGGTCATGGCTCTTCAATAATCCCACCAATCTGTGCGCAGTTCAGACTTTCTCTTGAACCCCCCCAAGTCCCCCAACAGCTCAAGACCCCGCGCGCACGGGAACTTTTGGTGTCACAGCAGCCTCTAGCAAATGTTATTTAAGAAGCAATGTTGGACCATCTTCTCATTTTATTTTCTTGGTGACTGAGAGAGGGTGATGTTGTCTGTTTCTGCTTTTGTTTGATACCCCCCATACCTCCATAGAGCGTTGCTTTGCGTTCCGTCCTTAGTAGACCCCCACTCCATTTTACTACCTTCTCATTTATTTGAAAAAGTCATGCAGCCCTCCGAGATGTTCGTCGGGTCCATCGATCAGGGTACGACCAGCACCCGATTTTTGATTTTCAATCGTGATGGTGAACCCGTCGCGTCTCATCAGGTCGAGTTTAACCAGATCTACCCACATCCGGGGTAAGTGGTCCTGTAGAGTGATCTAAGAGGCCAGGAAGAAAACAAGGGACACCGGGAATAAAGATCTCTCAGATACACAGAACGAGAACTAACCTGCTTCCCAAATCTCAGCTGGCATGAACACGACCCTCTCGAACTCGTCTCCTCCGTGGAAACCTGCATCACCGGCGCAGTCCAATCCTTCGAAAGCCAAGGCTTCGCCCGCACCAGCATCGCCTGCGTGGGAATCACCAACCAACGCGAAACAACCGTCGTCTGGGACCACGAGACCGGCGAACCCCTCCACAATGCCATTGTATGGACCGACACCCGCTCCCAAGCCATCGTCTCCGAACTCAAAACTCGTCCTGGCGCATCTAACCTCCAATCCCTCTGCGGTCTCCCGCTATCCACTTACTCCTCCGCGACAAAACTGCTATGGATGCTTGAGCACGTGCCCAAGGTGAAAGATGCCTTTGAGCGCGGCACGTTGGCGTTTGGAACCGTTGATGCCTGGCTGGTCTACCGTTTGAATGGCGGTGCCGCTGCCAACGTGTTTGTCTCGGATTCGACAAACGCTTCGCGGACGATGTTTGTCAATCTTGAGACGTTGCGGTATGATGATACCCTGCTGGATTTCTTTGGGATTAAGGGAAAGATTCATTTACCGAGGATTGTGCCATCGAGTGATCCCTCGGGGTATGGGGTAATTGCGAACGGTGTTCTTGCGCAGGTGCCTATTATGGGATGTCTGGGTGATCAATCATCTGCGTTGGTTGGGCAAAAGGGCTTTTCACCCGGAATGGCAAAGAACACCTACGGCACGGGCTGTTTCTTGCTGTACAATGTTGGCGAGAAACCCGTGATTTCGACACACGGACTCCTGGCGACGGTGGCTTATGATTTTGGCGGGAAACCCGTGTATGCGTTGGAAGGCAGCATTGCCGTGGCCGGGTCTGGAGTCAAATTCTTGCAGAATAACCTGTCATTTTTCCAGGATTCGAAGGAGGTGAATGACTTGGCCTTGACGGTGGAGGATAACGGGGGCTGCGTGTTTGTGACTGCGTTTAGTGGGCTGTTTGCACCCTATTGGATTGATGATGCCAAGGGGACGATCTGTGAGTTTTGAGATATGACCGAAACCCTTCCAGTCCTGTGGGTGATTTGTTCGTGATGTCTGAATTTGCTTTTTCTATCTAGTTGGCATAACCCAGTACACGCAAAAAGGCCACATCGCCCGCGCTACTCTCGAGGCAACCTGTTTCCAGACCAAAGCCATCTTGGATGCAATGGAAAAGGACAGTGGCAAAGCTCTATCGGAACTTGCTGTCGATGGAGGTATGAGCAACTCAGATCTAGCAATGCAGGTGAGAACTTCCTCACCCTTGATACTCCTGATATTACGACATCGACCGGCGCTAACCACTCCCAACCTACAGACACAAGCAGACTTGATTTCCATCCCCGTCTACCGCCCCAAAATGCGCGAAACGACCGCTCTAGGCGCCGCAATCGCCGCCGGCCTCGCGGTGGGCATGTGGCGCAACTTTGCTGAACTACGCGACATCAATCGTGCTGGGGGCGCCGTCTTCGAACCCCAGGTTACTCGCCAAGAGAGTGCTACCAAGTTCGGACAATGGGAGAAAGCAGTGCGTATGAGTCGGGGATGGATTAGCACCGGTGACTCCCAGGACAAGGACGGGGACAACACTATCAACAGTGAAACCAAACCCACCACCCATGATTCCCAGCATACAAAGACAAACAAAACCACAACTAACGGGACACCCTTCCCACAAACCGAGAACCGGGGCATGAACATCCCCAAGTCCACACCAAGACAAACCAATTCCCCACTGGTTTCAGAACTAGTAACAAGCGACGGTTTCGGAACGACATTGAAAGTGAAGACGAGACCAGCAGCAAATGGAGATGCAGATAGAAATCGGGATTGGGACTTTTCGCCGGCAAAGACGCCGTTGATTAGTGTTTCGGGGGATTTGGATGATGCCGATGAGGAGGATTTGTTTTTGGAGTTGAGGAAGGTGGAGATTTTGCAGAAGTTGAAGAAATTGAGGAAGTTGAAGTTGGGGTATTTCTAGCTTTGAGAGGCTGGAAGAGGATGGGATTGATTGGATATGGAGATTGAGATGCATGCAGGACGTGGTTCAGATCTAAGTTGATGTGGAGAGGAAAATACGGCTTTCCGGGGCTGATAGCCTGGACTGAGAAATTCATTGGGGAATTTGTGGGTGTACTAGTATTTGAAGAATGATGATTCAATTTGTTTTGAACTAAAACAGAACATTGCAAGTCGTCTCTCGTAAACATCGCAGTAGAGTAGTGCTGGCTGAACTCTCGAGTCAAGCCACATCAAGCAGAGAGGAGATGGGAGGATCAACTCCAATCCCAACCACACCATATTCACAATATCCCTTCCTTCCATATACCACGTCCCATATCCCATCTTCATTCCACTTCAAACACCAGCCCGAACAACCTCCTCCCCCTCCTTAACAAAAACACAATTAAACTCCGCCCCAGGACTAAGCGTAACCTCAAACCTCAAAACTGGATCCTTAACACAATCCTCCCCACTAACCGGTAACGCCACAATCTTCTCATAAGCCTGCAAGATCCGAATAATAGTATACCCCATCTCAATAGTCGCAAACTGCTGTCCAATACAAATCCTCGGCCCCCCATTAAACGGAATAAACTGCCAAGGTCGCGGCTGCCACCCCTCAACCCAACGCTCCGGAATCCACCGCGCAGGATCAAAGTAGTTCTTGGACTCCGGTCCATCATACAAATCGGGATCACGCTGCATGAGGAGCGTTGAGTAGATAACGCGGGTGTTTGCGCGTACCCCGACGGGGGATTGTCCGTCTGGACCGCCGCCGCGGGGGAGGGTTGTATCTTTCAGTGAGTAGCGGACGTTGAAGGGGACGACGGGGTAAAAGCGCATTGTTTCGTTGATGACGGCATTGAGATACTTCATTGTCTTGAGGTCGTCGTAAGTGGGTTTCTGGGCGGTGGCGCCGACGCCGAGTCGGTCGCGGATTTCGGTGCGTAGTTTCGCGACGACTTCGGGGTGCCGGGATAGTTCGAAGAGGCAGAAGGAGAGTGTACCGGCTGTTGTGTCGCGGCCGGCGAGGAGGACGGCGACGAGTTGGTCGCGGAGGACCTTGGGATCGCGGGTGAAGCGGGCTAGAGCGTGGAGGAATGTCTCGCGCTTGGAGAGCTTTTGGTCGAGTTCGTCCGGGGACATGGCGAGTACGGTCTCGATGTAGGGCTGGAGGAAACCATCCATGATTTTCAGATTGCGGCGGAATTCGGTGCGAGACATGGCGAAGTTGAAGACGCTTTAGGGTAGCACAGGATCTAAGATTAGTTCTTTGGGTTCCTTTCGATCTGATTTGATGCTGGACATCACACAAGATCGGGGAGGGATGTTGCTTACCCGAATCGGAAAAGTTCCGCTTGTCGCTGTTGCACATATCTGAACGCCTCGGCGAAACGGGTAGCTGGGTTCTCGAGACTATCGGTTCCCTGACCGAGGAGGTAGTCTGTTGCTGCGTCGAGGGTATACCGGAAGAACAGCGAGCCAACGTCGACGACCTTGCTGCCGTTGGGATGACCGCCGAGAAGCGGGATGAGCTTCTGCACATGCTTCTCGAAGATCTCGGTGTCGACGAGCCGCTCGCGCGCGAACATGGGCCGGATGAGCTGGCGAGAGCGTGACCAGAGCTCTCCGTCTGTCGCGAAGATACTGTCGCCGAGGAACTCCTTCCACTCGCGGTGGAAAGGTTCGCCTTTGCCGTAGTCTGCGAACTGGCCGGTGAGCAGCGCCTTGATGTTTTCCGGGTCCTTGGTCAGGACTACGCGAGTGGAGATGCCAGCATCGACTTCGGCAGTCTTGCAATTGTCGCGGCCGCTGGCTTTCGCGATGGTCTCATTCCAGAATTCGATATCCTCGTGCTTGTGGTTGGCCACTTGACCTTTGTAGATGAAGTCGAGAGCTGCCGATTTGTTAGCTATAGTCCCACCATATCTTTGCTTCTGACATACCATATGGGAGATGAAACTTGACTTTAGGAGCGCGAGCACCCATACGGGCGATCTGCGCAGAGGCCTGGAGTTTGCGAAATACACAGAAAGCCGTGAATAGCCCCAGGAACCACAGCACTGTCCTAGTGGGCGTCAAATCGCCCACGATTGCTTCAATCATGATGGCCGGTTTATGGATGATCGAGTCTCAAAGGAAACCAGATTAAATCCACACAGTCGTCACCCAGAGAGATTCTTTGTTTTAATATGCCAACGTGGGGTTCGGTCGGGGGCTATGGGCCATAGGAGATTTCATTTGCACATGGCACGCTAGCGAGGAAACTAGGGGCCGTCCACGCTTATCCCGTCACTGGAAGGCTCGCAAGGTGATGATCATCTAAGAACTATGATCTCAGCCGAGTCTTCGTGGATGGAACAAAGGTACAGCATAACACCCTGGAACCAAGGCGTCACATCCACTCCAGCCAACAGATGCAAGGTTAACGGTGCCCCCGGGAGCCCTGCGAGTGGTCCATTTGTCTGGAGGGGCTTATCAATCGGAAGCACAATGGGCCCGGTTCCCCAGAAAATCGGGAAATTGGGAACAAGATGACCTATGACAGTGGTGTGATTTGCGGTTTGTGGAGGGTTGTGGAGGGGCGAGCGTGGCTGCTTCGAGACATGCTTGCGAGGTGCGCAACAACACGCAACCTTAGTCTACCCCCGCTTGCCTAATGGCTAATCTCGCGTGTCAACTACGTTATGTTATGTCTGCCGAGTCAGTTTCTCATCTTATATCTGTTATGCGTCTTATATTTTGATCTGGCTTGGGCGATATCGGAATATCTAAATATTCTAAATCACGCAGTTACGCACAGGTTATTCGGGTTTGCGGGGCTGCAAGGTTTGAAGGTTTGCGAAAATCTGGGGGAGGTTCCAGCTGTTCTGTAAAAAGAGCCTCGGTTAGCCGGTTTCAGATGTTCCATATGAGAACCCGAAGGGAGAAAGATCGGCCCCGCCAAGAATTATGAGGTGGTTAGTCCGTTGTTGGTGCTGACAGCCTGACACAAGAACCTGAATGATCTGGTCCACTCCGTTCTCACTTCTGTTCATGAGTAATGTCGCGGTTGCTGACTGGATATGCTGACTCTGTATACATGGCTCAAGTGCTGCTGTGCTCATAAACTACATTTCCATTTAGAGAGGCTGTTTTATGCAAGCTAGCGGCCAGACAGCAAAATTTACAGATCCACCATCTAGACTTAGACAGTTGAAGGTTTGATCCGTGTATGTATTTGAATCTAGGTCTCTTTTCTCTTGCAAATATTTGAGGCTCTATTTATTGTGAATTCCGGCATCTGCAAGGTGGAAAAGACATGGATGTTTGTTAGATCTGACAATGACAGTGGTTTCACACTCACGGTACAGTAGTATAGCTTCAGCGGGGGTTATGAAAAAAGTAAGAATTTTTGGGGCCTACTGTACTGTATGTACTTGATGATCACTTCAATCCTGCATCGGATTTGCGTTTAGTGGCGGACATGTTTATTGAACTTGATGCATCAACTGATAACTTGTCAACTACAGTACATGCCTCAATTCATGCAAAAGCAAGGGGGTAAAAAGCAAAAAAAAACAGAACTCTAGTGAAATGAAGTACCCGCTATAAACAATGTCAGCTCCCATCACCTCATATTCTCAAGAATTGATTCAAAAATGCAACGATAACGCGCCCAATATTTCACATAGCTGCATTATCATAATGTCAATGTCAAGGAGCGAGCTTGCTCAACCGGTGCTTCGAGGTGCCTCCCGTCACACCTGGAAGGCCGAATTCGAGTGGTACCGAAAGAATTTCCATAAATTTCTTCATGCGAGCCTTTTGGGACCAATAGCTGTCATATTCTGTGCTGCCCCATATGTTGTCCCTAGGCAAAACACAATCATCACGGCCATTACTTGGGGGATTGTAGGGGGCTTTAGCATTACGATTGGTGAGTGGGTAACTGAACCCTTTTGGAAGACTATCGACGTCTGTAGCTAACCCAACTGAAGGATATCATCGACTTTGGGCTCATCGATCATTCTCAGCATGCATCGGGATAAGAATCGCACTTGCGGTCGTTGGAGCTGCCCAGAATCAATGGCCCATTTTGTGGTGGGTGAAACACCACCGTGCCCACCATAAATACACAGACACGGACCAAGATCCCTATAATGCCACAAGAGGCCTGCTATTCTCTCATATTGGTTGGCTCCTGGGACTGAATGAGAGCGCATGGGGTCCGGTGGACTTGTCAGACCTGAAAAAGGACCCAGTGGTCATTTGGCAAGATCGATTATACTGGCCTATTCTCATCACGGTCGGCATTCTCCTGCCGGGTGCTGTAGCTCATTGTGGCTGGAATGACTGGAAGGGTGGAATTCTCTATGCGGGGATAACCCGAATTATTATAACGCAACACATCACTTTCTTGATCAACTCAGTGGCTCATGCCCCGTGGGCTGGGACGCAGCCGTACTCTACTAGTACAACTGCACGGAATATCCCCCTTCTCGCCATTTTGACACTTGGAGAGGCGAACCACAACTTCCATCACACGTTTCCGACGGATTATCGGAATGGAGTGAATTGGAATGAACCAGATTTTTCGCGATGGATTATCTGGCTATGGGGACGACTTGGTTGGGTGAATGATCTCAAAATTGCCAGCCCTTTGGAGATCGAACAAGCTCGCCTCAAACAGCAGAAGAAAGGCACCCGGAGCTGGAATGGCAGTGACGAGGATATTCAGGCCTTGTCTGAGGTCCCAAGGATGAGTTGGGAAGGGTTTAGGAGGCAAGGTGATGATGGCGATGAATTAACCTGCATAAACGGAGTGGTATATGATGTTTCGAACTTTATGGACGATCACCCAGGTGGACGTGACCTGATTGAGAAATCTATTGGGAAGGATGCGACCGATCTCTATCATGGAAATCACCTTCACTCTCCCCATGCTGATAACATCCTGAAGGGACTACAGGTCTCTATTTTGGAGGATTCTCGTCACTGATCATTTCTCCAAACCTCTTCAAAGATGCCTTCGAAAATCGACACATGTATCATACCATTTAGCCTAGCTTTATGACGTGAAATCTACGAATGAACTAATGAGTCTATAGATCTTGCTCAGATATGGTGTTCTATAGCCGCTTAAGTACCACATGTGACACCTCGATCCCAAGTACTTGTACCGGCCTATCACCGTTTACCAGCGTATTTCAGGCTCAGCGCAGCCATGGTGAGAGTAACAACGCCGTGAACAGTACCTGCCGTTGCAATGTCAACAAGGCCAAGCTCCACCTCAAGGTTGCGCTTCAACCATGCTCGAGCCTCCACAGCTACCAGCGAGTCGACCGAAATTTCAGCCATAGCCGCCCAATCTTCATTCTTAACAGCAGCTGAATACGGCCCCATCAAAAGTGCCATTTCCTTAGTAAGGAGATCAACAGTAGGAGCAAGTTTCAAAATCTCAGGATTCTCTTCCACAGCGTGAAGAAGACCTTTGATATTACTGGTCTCTGAAGATCGTGGTTGGAGGCGTGCGACTCCTACAGCTGGGTCGTGACGGTACCGCGCGTCTTTGCATCGTACATCACCAGAAGCCTGTGTCCATAGGAGACCCAACCCGATTGACAGATGGTGTTCTTCAATAAATTTGGATGGCGCCCCATCAAACCTTTTGGGCGGAGACAAGAGCAATTGTATGGCAGCCAGGAGATGAGTCTCCCGTAGAGGAATGAAGCTTTTGGACCGCAGTACGTCCAAGAGCTCGGGACGCTGGCTGACATAGCCGACATCGGTGATCCAACCAACATCGAGAACAGATGCGACTAGACCTAAAGACTGGCGGTAACGTGCGAAGGCACCGAGGAAGGTATTGGCCGCGGTATAGTTCGCTTGCCCAGCAGAACCAGCTGCTGCTGCGACAGAGCTGAACATGACGAAGAAGTCGAGATTGGCAGATTCCAAGGCTTCATGCAGGTTCCACACTCCCTCGACTTTGGGGCGTAATGCATCCGTCCACTGGTCGTGAGTCATGTTGAAGAAGGGAGAGTCCTGGAAATTAATCTGAATTAGTCTCGTGCTTTAGTAGGAGTGAAAGTGAGAGATAGTGGCTTACCTTCATGAGCATTGCCATATGGATGACACCGTTTATCGGCTTCCCGCAGGCAGTGACGGCTCTTTTGACATCCGCCAGGTTGGCGACATCGCCCTGGATCAAGAGGGACTGACACCCTTGGAGCTCGAGGTCGTAGACAAATTTGGAATTGTTATCGCCAACTCCAGCAGTGCGTGAAAGGAAAACCAGGGTTCTGGCACCATTTTCAACCATCCATTGCGCCACTGCACGACCTAAGCCACCTAGACCACCGACCAGAAGATAGGCACCGTCCTCGGAGAAAGAAATCCGTGCTGGTGTCTTGGTCATAGGGAGTGAGTTCGCATCATCCGATATTTCAACCACGATTTTACCCATGTGTTTCCCCTCTTGCATATACTTGAATGCGTCGGTGATTTGACCGGCTGCAAAGATACGCATCGGCCGAATAGGCTCAATGGATTTCTTAGCCAAAAGAGTCGAAACTGTTTTCAAACACCTGTAATCCTACGTTAATATGAATCGACCGAGGCTTCTGGATGAACTTACTCTAGCACAACTTGGGGCCGTGATTTGGCGAGGGAAAGAATGTCCACTCCCACAAATGATCTATTGGCGAGGAACCGGTCCATGGGCAACATGGCATGGCCCATCAAGTCACGTTTACCAATTTCCACCATCATGCCTCCTTCAGCTACACATTCCCATGATGCTAGTAAAAGATCACCTGCCAAAGAGTTGAGGACCAGGTCCACACCTCGGCCCCGAGTTCGCTTTAGCAGGTTCGGCGCGAAGGAAGTACTCCGAGAATCGAAAATGTGCTCTTTTCGGATTCCAAAGGCTTCAGTCAGATACTGTGCCTTTTCTTGATTGCCGACCGTAGCAAAAATCTGTTAGAGTTAGAAATAGTACAATTATTGTGTAAATCATGCCCAAAAAATGTAATTATCAAGGGCTCTCATTCGAACTCACCTGTACACCGAGCATCTGACAGAGCATGATGGATGCGATACCTACTCCACCAGCAGCAGAGTGAATCAACACTGACTAATATGAAATCAGTAAGTGCTCGTAGATAGCTTTGGTTGAACCGGGCAAGTTCATACCTGGTCTTTCTGCAGTCGTCCCACGTTCAGCAGACAGTATGCCGCAGTAGTGTATGCACACCCGATTGTGGCCGCTTGATCCAAGGGAAGCTCAGCAGGTAACGCGACCACTAAAGCTGCTGGGACAACGACACGGGTACTGAAAGCTGGCGAGGCCAGAAACACCACTTGATCTCCTTCATGGACATGCGAAACCTCACTTCCAACTCGTCGAACCACGCCGCTCCCCTCTAGTCCAATATCAGTCTTGCCCTGCAACATTCCCAGGCTCACCATGAGGTCCTGTTCAAATGGTCAGCTTTCTGAGGTTCAAAGAAAGAGGAGAATTATCTTACCCGGAAGTTGAGCCCCACGAATTTCACATCGATCTCCACATCGCCCTTTTCTAGAGAGGGCAACTCATTCTCAATCCACTTAAGAGAGTCCAGAATCCCGGGCTGCTCGACTGACAGGGTCTTTGGACCTGCCGGAGAAGGATCCTCGAGTAGATTCTCCGACAAACTACTCCAGTGGTATCTGGGGATATGAATCACTCCGTTCTGGACAGCGTATTCATGATCCACTGTTTCATCCTTTTGGAATCGCTGCTGTTGAAACTTCCTGTAGATCTTAACAACGGCACCCTCCGAAGTTTGATCGAGTCCTTCCACCTCAATTGTATCAAAGTCCATTTCGTATTCCGTGCGCATTGTCCGCGCGAAGCCCAGGGTCAAACCGTAACGGGGGTCTGGACAACGCATTTGGGAGCTGCGAGTCACCCATAGAACACGGGTGGATGTGCATGACGAGAGATACTGTTGAAGCTGGGCAAGTTCAGTCTTAGTCAAGGAATACAAAAACGGTTCTTCAACATCCAGGAAGGAGATCACGTCTTCGTTGTCAGGAGGTGGCTCTGAAATCGTACACCAACGGACTGGGAGCCCCAGAGCCTCTATCCTTTCAGCAACTCCGATTGCCCATTGTGGCCTTTGCGATTTGTAGAGCAAATTGACTTTGCTCTCTTTGCTATATGATGGCGGAGGAGGAGATGCTATTATTGAGGTCATGTAGATCTCCGCATCGCCTGGGGCCCAGTGAACATTCTCAAACCCGGCTGCTCGTAGCTCGCTGCGCCAACGATCTACCAAAATATATGGTGCGTTGATACGGTTGTCGTTTTCACCTATCCACCAGCCAGGGAGCACACCCTGTAGTCGTTAATATCGCTTCTTGTCACATGTGTATGTGGCGTAGAGGAACTTACCATGATGAAGTCGATTGGTTGGGCCTCTTCGGGTATGTTAGATCAGTTTTCGTTGCGAAGTTGTCTCCCATATTTTGCAACTCACCAGAGCAAATTTCTTCGATCAAGACTCGTCCACCGGGCTTGAGGAGAGATTTGACATTTTTCAAAGTCTCTTGTATGCTGCATGTGGCATGAAGTACCTGAGAGGAAGGTGAGTATCTTGCACCGTGCTAAAAAATGTCACTAAACTTACATTCGACGCAATGACCAAATCAAAACTTGCGGGTTCGATCTCCTGGACCACTGGGGGTTGGCTGATATCCAACACCGCATATTCAACAGCTTCATGTCCTTTGAATCGTTCCATTGCCGACTGGAAAAAGGCGGAAGAAATATCAGTAAACACGTAGCGAGAATACTGGCGGGCCCTTCCTTCGGGATGGAGGCATTGTAGCGCCCTTGCTGTCGTTGCCCCAGTGCCCGCTCCAATTTCAATGATTTGAAGGTCGGGTTGGGAATGCCCAAGAAGCTTCAAAAACTCCTCGTAATTTCTGCTTGTTCCAGTGTTGTAAAGCTGTGATAGTCCGTCATTTTCCATTAGCAGACCCAACGGTTGGCATCTACCCTGCACGATGTCGGTGCAATTTTCCAAGACAGCAAGCGAAAGCTTAGCGAAATGTTTGCTGAGTGGCATTGTTTCATCGATCTGCCACTTCAAGCCGGCCATTATTTTGGTCCAGTCATCGCGAGGCACGTTTAAAAACTCTCTTTCCTTAGATGGCACATTTGAATGGAGATTTTTGAGAATCTCGGCTGAACTTGTAGCCATCCAATTTTGATACTTGCAAAGGTGCTCTGAAGCCGGTTCCAAATCAGCGATTAGTCGTGCAGTTTCAATGATGCACATGTCAAAGAATTGTTGTCGCGGGGCATAGGTCTCATCAATGGTAGACATCGGTTGTTTGACAGGCGTGAACAGACACCCCTCTGGCATCAGATCCACGTCTGGGGCCCACACCAGGTTGGAGCACAGTTTCTGATCGCCGTCTCCTGGCGAGCCTACATCAAAGCCCATAAACTCGACACCATCAATTTTGACTCCCACCTCAGCCCCCCACTGTGCCCACGCAGAGCCAGAAACCATCCCCAGAGTCGTTCCAGCTGCGTTAGCTTCAAGAAACATGTCGGGTCCCGCCTTGCCAACGAAGACTTCCTGAATGTACACAGGCATTCCTACACCGTCGCACTTTCGAGACAGACCATTGGACATGGCAACTGCTACAAGTTGTAGGCACTGATCGATGGTAGGAGCATCAACGGTATCGGAAGATCCATCTCTCTCCAAGCTTGCAGTCGCTGAAAGTTGTGTCGGGTGAGCAGATATATGCTGGAGCAGTCTGAATTTTGGCCCATAGTCGAGTCCGCGCTCCTTCAAGTTGTCGTACCAAGAGTGAGTAGTTACAGATCTTGGTAGACCTCTGATGTCTCGTGGAGTAGGTGAGGACGTTTCTCTTCGCACTTGTCCCGTGCAATGTTTGACCCATGAACCCATCCTAAAGCTTGAAATGGAGAATTCATACCAACCTGAGCCAGGCTCGTGTGTCGGTCGAGACGGTCGGAAGTTCGACACAACTTCTATTCGGCCACGATCGTCGAGCGTCAAGGCCTTAGACATGTGAAGGTTTCTTAGACGATACTTGTCGGACCCAGTGGCCTGGCGCATGGCTTCGCCGGCCATAACGATATATCCGGCGCAAGGGAACACCGTCGATCCTCCAATACGATGATCCCAAAGCCAGGGAACGTCATCAATATGAAGCATGTTTCTCCATGAGGGCTCAAGCTGCGTCGATTCGACCACTCGAGAACCTAAAAGCTCATGGTGGGCGTGCTTGCGGCGCCTCCATTCTCGAGTTACTCGGCTCTCTGACCATTCAACTCCTCCAACTTGCCACGGGTAAGGATCAAGATCAGTGAGAAGCTTCCCACAGCCATTAATTGCCTCAAAATTCAGCCGAATACCCCCGACGAATAACGAGCCTGCTGCGTTCAGGAGAGTCGTCTCCTGGCATTCCCCGCGAATCAGGCAGGAAGCATATGAAATCTCCTGGGTCACATTGGCCAGTGATTTGTGGATGTCACGAAGAGGTCCTGCAAGGGCAGAGTGCGGTCCAATTTCCAAGAAGAATAACTGAGCATGATCCTGCATAACCGACTCAGCGGCGCCCCAGAACAGGACAGGAGACACAAGATTCTGAACCCAATAGTTGGAATTGAACTGTTTCGGGTCGGAAATGGTTTGTCCAGTCACACTAGAATACATCGGGATCATTGTATCTCGTGTCTTGATGTGGGGTCGAATGCTGGTCTCATATACCTTGCCGACTGCGGTCATAGAACCTATTTTCTTTTGGTTAGCGTACTGGATTTTTGTTTCGTCACCTTCCAGCAAAAGCGGGGGGTCAATACCTGAATGATATGATCTATTGACACGCAGCATTCTGCACAGTACACCTGGGAAATCTGATTTGATCTTGTTGATCACCTCCTCCACTCGATGTGGCTCTCCAGATAGGGTAACGCTGTTGGGACTATTTTCGCATGCGATGACAACACCGTCTCGTAGATACGAGGCCACTTGCACCCGACCCAGGCCAACGGCGGCCATTGCTCCCTCACTGCCCACTTCGTCAACCCGCAGACCACGGTAGTAGCTCAAAGCGATTGCAGACTCAGCTGTGATTGCTCCCGCAGCATATGACGCTGCGATCTCACCACTTGAATGGCCGATAACTGCTGCGGGCTTGACTCCCCATTGACTCAGGAGATTCACCAACGCGATCTGCAATGCACAGCATAGAGTTTGAGAAAGCTGAGGCGTGTTTATTTGATCAGCATTGACCTCCGCAAGTGCAACTGTTATGAGACTCTGTAAGCGCTCGCTCTAGAACTGAAGCAACGACTGCTTGGGAGCATGTTTACCTTCTAAACTCCACGAGGGAGGCCGCTTCAAGCCTTGTAAAACAATGTCCAGGGACTGAATACTATCACGGAAGCTTTTGAAGGTTTTCATTAGTCCTCTGCCCATTCCCGCCCATTGGGCTCCCTGGCCCGTGAAAACATAAGTCAGGTCAGGAGTCCGGCCTGCAACAGAATACTTGCTGGCTCCCATCTGCGGTGCTGTATCGTTCGTAGTGATCAAGAAGCCCCTATGCGAAAGATGTTCGCGACGAACACCAAGGGTATATGCGAGATCGCTCAGACGACTTGGATGCAGGCTCATGTACTTTAGAAGACTCTTCTCTCGACTTAACAAGGCTTCTTGGCTTTTTGCAGAAAGAACAAGCAGCCGGGGCGTTGATTCCTTCGCTTCATCTTCAAGAACAGCGTTGGGCATTAAAGATGAGAACGAGTCAAGAATTACCTAGATATTCGTCAATGATCTGTTACAACTTGTGCTAAGTTGCGATGTTCTCACATGTGCATTTGAGCCACCAATACCAAAATTGCTGACACTAATCCTCTCCTTTCGATTCTTTGGCCACTCAGTAAGTTTTCGAGGAACACGAAGACGTCCATTGTCCCAAGGAACTAAAACTCATGTTAGTCATTCCTAGTTAAAGATATGAATCGATACACACTTCGTGGATTTGGTTGATGGAAGTGGATATTGGGTGGAATTAGCCTGTTCTCCAGCGAAAGAATTGCTTTTATGAGGCTTGTGAGTCCTGATGCTCCTTCCGAGTGACCAACATTGGCTTTGACCTGGTGTCAAAGAGTCAGCGTCTAGGCATTCCCGTCGGCAATATGGATGTATTCAATGGGGGAAGGGCAAGGACTCACCGAGCCAATATATATTTCCTTGGAAAAGCTCCTGGCTATCGCGGAGCATTCAATTGGGTCCCCTGCCAAGGTACCGGTGCCATGACACTCAATGAAGGCAGTCTGCGAGAGATCACTGATCAAGGCGCGCTTATATGTTTCCCGTATTAACCTTTCTTGCGCCTCGGCGGAGGGTGTCGTGATTCCAGGGCTTCGACCATCGCAATTGACCATAGATGATCGAATGACAGCTCGAATCTGGTCTTCATCCCTCAATGCATCATCTAGGCGCTTAATAAAAACTGCGTTGACAGCCTCGCCTCTTCCATATCCATCTGCCGAAGCATCAAAACATTTGGATATGCCGGACGGAGAGAAAACACTAAGGCCAGAGCCATGCATTCCGACGGTAGGTGTGAAGATCAGATTGGATCCAGCCACAATTGCCGCGGAACAGTCTCCGAGCAGAAGAGCCTGGCATGCCTGATTCAGAGCAACCATGGAAGACGAACAGCCGGTTTCGATTGTCATACTGTGATCTCCTTAGTGAAAGCACCACTTTGTGCTCATGTGATGATGTTCTTACCTAGGGCCATTGAAATGAAACTCGTAAGAAACCACATTTGCAAGTGAAAACTTTCCATGTCCGATCATATGAAAGTTGTGTGCATTTTGAGAGTCTCTGACTTCTATCTCTTCCCAATCTCCTCCATACGTGCCGACAAAGCAACCGACAGGTTTTCCGTGCCAGTCGACCTGCCCAGCATTTTCGAGACAGTCCCATACCACCTGGAGAAGCATCTTTTGCTGCGGATCCATCCGAGAAGGCTGTAGCCCCTCCATGTCAAAGAAGGAGGTGTCTAATGTCTCCAAGTCTTCTTCGAGGTAGTAACCGCGTCTCATTCTTACTGAATGTGCCCCGGACTCTGAAAAGAATCCCTCCTCGTTATACCGCGAGTTCGGGACAACGCAATTTCCATCGCGTCCTTCACTTAGCAGTTGCCAGAAATCTGCAGCAGAGCGTACACCTCCTGGTAGCCGCATTGACATACCAACTATGGCAATAGGATGAGATCCATATTCCCCAGCCTCGTAAACGGTAGTAGAGCCCATACTGGCCGCGTGTACCAGAGTGTTGAATTGCCTTACAATCGATGTCGTTGTCTCCGTACCTTGGAGAAGATAGAATCTTGACTCTCTTTACAATCTCTACGAGATCCATATAAATTACATAGTGTGTTCTTGTTTTCAAAATCCACTTCAAAACAGGATTTGTCGATCAAAGTTACACCTCCGAATTGTGACAGTTATGCAAGGGATGATCACGCCCGAGTCCGAGCCCCAAAAGCAATTACGAACGTGCATGAACTATTAATCTTCACTATTGCGACCGTGAAATTTGGCGGCTTCCTAAAAGGTGATCTATCGAGTATCGATTAATTTATTCGAGCAAAAGAAAGTATGTTCTCTACGGAGTACAGCGCGAAAAGTCGAGTTGACCTGTGCCCTATCTGGCATGTGTGACGTGTCCCCGCAGCATGGAATGCCCAGTTGTCAGTCGATGCGAAATGCAAGGTCTTTTGTTGATTTTCAACCATATTTAGAAAACTCGGTACGAAGATCCCTGATCAGAAAGTGCCACGTTTTTCAAGGGCAGTAAAGAAAAAAAATACTGGTGGTAGAGTTCTCCTATGTTTCGATGACACTTCGAAGACATTTTCACGGAATATTCTATGTATCTGTTAACGTCACCCTGGATCTGCTGCAATGGAATCAGAATTCCTGGCCATTATTGCCTCTGTGATCTGGATGGGCGTTCCATTTGGAATTTATGGACTGGGACTCTTGTTATACGAGCATATTGTGAAGTATGATCGCTTGCGGTATGGCTGTTGTGGGCTCAGTGTCCTCTACTCCTGCTATTCAGTACAGCACCCATCCTCGGGTCCGCTTTTCAATTATATGACCGGGTTCATGGCTATTTACCATCCTGTGCGAGCGATAGAACTTCTCATCGTTTCCAACCCACTGTCGATGCGGCGCCTGAGGAAGGTCGGCACTCTCTACTGCTGGGAGTCCTTTCCACCACCCAATGACATTCGTCGCATTTTCTGTATCGTCGACTTGCTTGCAAACCCACGAGCCATTGGTTGGAGTCATGGCCCCGTAAGCCATCTTCCCCCTGCAAGTTTGATAATCAGTGAAAGTGGTGCTCGCACTTCGTGGAAGCGGGTCGGCGACTGGAAGCCCAGTCGTCGGTCCTTCATTATGACTCAAACACGACGCATTCTTGTTGCATATCTGTGGTTTGATATGTATCTAGCGGTATTCGCTCACAAGAATGGGCTTCTCGTGACTCGGATGATCAACAATTTCTCCGAAAGACTTGGGGCACAACTCACAATCGCCACGAGCCATGAGATATACAAATGGTTGGGACGCGTTGTACGTATTATTAGCGCCCAGTTTTTCCTAGACGGGTCGCACGCATTTTTCTCTCTTGTTGCCGTTGGAATCATTTCGGGCATCTCAAATGATATTGCGGGGGAGACATGGGCGCATCCGACTCTGTTTGGTGGTTTCCGGCTGTCTTCACCCAATCTGAAAGGTAAGTGTGTTGCATAATGAACCAGGCCACTAAAGCTAACCATTTTTTCGTAGACTTTTGGGCCAACTGGTGGCATGATGTACTTCGACGCCCAATGTGGTCCGTTGCTCAATGGCTGATGCCCTCCGACACATCCAGCAAAACCCATATCTGGGTTGTGTTTGCAATAACTGCTGCCTCACACGGTATGGCATCATTTACATCCTCTCGGCGTGCTATTCCTGCAATAAGGGTATTCATTGCCTATTGCTTCCAGCCAGTGGCAACGATATATCAGAAAGCAAACGCTCAGTGGATTGTGTCGCGGGCCAAGAAGGCTCCAACAGCAAGTCCATTTCTTGTTTGGATTATCGAAGTGATCTCATCAATTACTTGGCTGCTTTTGATACTCCCTTGGCAGCTGGATGATCCTGGCCAGGAAGCATTCTTTGCATCTTTTCAACTCCCTCGGACTCCATGGAGTACACGGTTTATGAGATAGGTCCGTAGGAGTGACTAGAATTTTGCTGGCTGCTACAGGCATGCAGCATCGATTCGTGTACGTAAGAGATTTGAAATTTATTCTTCTTCTACTACTGGTACTTAGTGCACACCAAGTATTAAGCTCCCAGGTGTGAGGTAATCATGGAGGATGGAAGCAATCGATTGTAATCTGTAATTTCATAATTTCATAAAAGGACTTCCAAAAATTAAACGTCATCACATCCAGACCTCGTATATCAAGCCACAGACTCGGAGGGTTGCTGCCACTGAGTGAAGTATGTCTCCATTAGTTCAAACATGGTCTTGCACTTCAGAATATCCGGTCGATCTGCCAAAGCTCTGTGAAGATTTTCAGTCCCATGAATTACCATTGCATCCTGTTTGTTGTTCCACCAAATCGAACCTTCCGTTAATCTCTCCGCAATGATTGGTGCGATCCCACTTAGACGATGGCCGACGGCCTTTGACATTAGCTCTGCCCATTCAGAAATTTCGACAGCGCGAAGCGGCGGTGAAGTCAATTGGCTGAGCATGCCGAATGTTGCTGACAGGTCGACATTTTGGTCTTGGTCTGGATGAATCAGGTTATACGCTTGACCGAGATTATTGTTGGACAGTGAGATATGTAAAGCAGCCGAGCACACAAAGTCCACGGGGACAAAACAGTTTCGCTGGGCAGGAGGGATCGGATATGCACCCAGACTAATGCAAGTCGACATGAGGCGATTGACAGCATCGTCTGCATTTCCTATTCCCGTCACACTGTGTCCGAGAACGAAACCAGCCCGATGAATTGCGAGAGGGAATCCATTCGAGATTGCGTCCCACGCAATGCATTCCCCAACATATTTACTGAGCGAGTAGCCAATATGGTGCTGTAGATCTCCAGAACCAGGTGTTGGCCTCTCATTTTCTAGCACATATGTCGGGCTGCTGAGAAAGCCCGATGGGCCATATGCTGCCATGCCCGAGAAATAATGAACAGGTTTGAGACGACGGGTATTGGCAAATTTCATGACATTCAAAAGACCGAGAATATTGGTGTCCCGATGGGCAGAGTATGGCAGAGTATAATTGACAACGGCGCCCAGATGGAAAATGGCACTGCATTGACTGGATAGACGAACATGCTCGTCGGCTTTCAGACCAAGGTCTTGATGAGTGATATCTCCTGGAATAGCTCGAACTTTGTCCCAGGAATGAATTGACAAGCGGAGCTTGGTAAATGCTGTTTCAAGCCGTTTCATGGCTGTTGCCGCGCAGTCAGCGCGAACCAAGCAGGTGACGGTCTGCAGTTCGGGCATGGCCACCAACATGGACAACATGAAGGCGCCAACAAACCCGGTGGCGCCTATCAAAAGTACGTGCCCTTCAGATTCAGCATACCACTCAGTTATCGGCTCTGAGATGGGCTGAAGAGTCCGACCAAGTGTCGCGTCTTGAACATACTGAAGATCTTTTGATGTTGATGGAGGTGTGGAATTTCCCGCGGAGACCTCCGTGCTGGTGGTTTCGTGGTATTTGGCACGTAGCGCCTGCACCGTCACCTTTCCAAGGCCGCCTATTGTTTGCGCGTTTGAAATCTCGACGAGAGGCAACTCCAAGCCGAGATGGCGGCGATACCAGCTTCTGATTTCAATCATAGCCAAGGATTCAATCACCATGTTGTGGATATCATTCTCGTCCATATCGTCGATGTTTGCTAAATGAGATCCAATCTCCACACCGAGGACTTTGGTAATTCTCGCTTGGGTAGCAGGGTCATCTAGTCTATGAGGATTACTCTTCACAGAGTCCATCAGCTCCTTGAGATCTCCATCCATTGCCGATGCCACTGGCTCAGTGGTTGAGATGATATTCGACCACATGCTATAGCGCGCGTCCCGAGTCCAGGGTGGCACGACTCCGGGACTAGAGAGAGGCTTGGTAGTTCCGAGACCCAGCGCTATTTGACCTGACTGGCAAATTGCCAGTTCCAAAGCCTGTAACAACTCGTGTTCTTCAACAGTTCGCATCGAGGCGGACTTTGCACGTTGGATGAGCTTGGGCGCATTCTCATATGCAAATCCCGCATCGTTCATCAGACCCAGATCAATGACACTTGCTGCAAGTCCGCGTCCTGATCGATACTGGACAAAAGCATCTAGAAACGCGTTTGCTGCTGCGTAGTTCGTTTGACCGGGATTGCCGCAGAGGCCAGCCAGTGAACCGAAACACACGAAGAAGTCCAGTTTATGGTCAACGAGTGCGTTGTGCAAGTTCCACGTTCCCTGTACCTTAGAAGATAACACTGAGTGCCACTCTTCATGTGTCATCTTTGACAGTAGTTGATCCTGTTTGATTTACCTACAATTAGTTTTAGTTCTGAATTTTGACAGGAGTTCCAGCCTACCTTCAACATCATGGGCATGTGGATAACCCCAGAAATACGCCTCTTGCAAGCCATCACTGCGCGTTGTACATCCTCCACATTGGCCACATCTCCTGCGATAGCTGTCACTGAACAGTCTTGACTGCGAAGTTCTTCCAGGAATAATTGGGACCTGGGGGAGGCCCCTCCTGATCGACTGAGGAATACCAAATCTCTCGCTCCCTTCTCGACCAACCAAGTTGCCACAGTGCGACCCAAGCCACCCAGACCACCGACGATGACAATCGAGGTATCAGAGGGAAGAGATAGAAATGTGGAACTGGGGAAAACATGAAGCTCCGAGGCATTATCGGGCATCTTCACAACGATTTTCCCCATATGTTTCCCTGTTTGCATAAACCGGAACGCCTGGCTAATGTCCGCAGCGTCGAAAATCGTAAGAGGTCGAATAGGCTTAATCTTCCCTTGCCCGAGGAATTCCATACACTCTTGCATCACACTATATTCCCAAAGCAATCAGTCCACTGACACAGAGAGATGTTGAAAATTAATAGCTCACCTTTGGAACTGGCTGATGTCTTCGTCTATGATCTGCTTTGCATCGACACCGATGAAAGACCTGTTTCCGGCAAAAACATTCATGTCCAATTGGCCATGTCCTAGCAGGTCGCGCTTTCCCAACTCAATCATTTTCCCAAACTTAGCAACACATCTCCAAGACAGATGTAGAAGCTCGCCGGAAAGAGAGTTGAGAACAAGGTCCACTCCGCGATTTCCAGTTTGCTCCATCACTCCCTGTAAAAAAGACGGGTCTCGAGAACTGTAGATGCGATTTCGAGGGATGCCAAATGTGTCCATAAGATGGCGAACCTTATCTTCATTCCCAACAGTGGTGAAAATCTGCCAGTGTTAGCTAAAGAAATTGAGAAAATGCATTTGGAAGAAAGAGCAATATACCTCGGCCCCTATCATTTGGCAGATTTGAATGGCTGCCAATCCAATACCGCCACATCCACAGTGTATCAAGACAGACTGACCTTTCTGGAGTCTGCCAATGTGAGTGAGTGACAGAATTACCGTGCCATACACACAAGCAATTGTGGCCGCATCATCTAAGCTGATGCCGTCGGGAAGAAGAAAGCACCGCTCCCCAGCAACAATTTTGCGTGTACACAGAAGTCCATCACCCACAACAATCACCGTATCGCCAACATTGACATGCGTCACTGATGGGCCTACTCGGCGGACAACACCGCTGCCTTCGACGCCAAACTCACTTCTGTCACCGACCACACCGAGAGCGACCATCATGTCCTGAAAATACCAAGTTAGCCAACACAATTTTCAAGAGTAGTTGGCTTCAAGTCAATATGCTTACCCGGAAATTCAATCCAATGTATTTCATGTCGACTTCAACCTCGTCATTTTGCATCTCGCATTGCGCACGTTCCGACCATGCAAGTGTGTTGAGTAATCCATATGATCCGATATCTAGACACTTGGCTTCGCAGTCGGCAGGCCTTGTCGTGGACAGCTCCTGGCGGGCGCTAATCCAGTGAGCCCTGCTAACGTGAAGCCTTCCTTGATTGAATGCAAATTCACGGTCGGGATCCACCATTGAACCGTCCCGTTGTTGGCTCATGTGCTCTAAAACCCGAACTGTGGCACTGGCGGATGAGTCGTCAAAGTCATCGATCTCGAGGGTATAGAATTCAGGGGACACTTCGTGTCTGATTGTTCGCATAACCCCCAAAGTGAGGCCCAACCGCGAATCACTGCACGACATCTGAGAGCTTCCCGTGATCCAGAGAATATGAGAGCTTTTGATTTGACTGACAAATTGCTGGAACTGAGCGAACCTTTCTGAAGAGATGTTGTCGAAGAATGGACCTTCCAAGTCCATGACTGAAATCAAATCTATCCCTGGAGGAGGGTTGTCTCCGAAAGGAACCCATGTCACAAGCTGCCCTCTTTTCTCTAAGCCAGTCGCCAAAATGCGAGCCCAATCTGACACTGTGGAAAGATACAAAATCACTATTTCCTTTGAGGGGTTAATGACCAGAGGATATGGCCGTGATGCAATCGTTGTGCCCGCATGGTAGATTGATGAGTCCTTCAGTGTCAACATGTCAGACACATCAAAACCGGTCTCTTTGAGTTCATTTTCCCATTGCTCGGGGGTAATCGAAGGCTTGCTGCAGGAGGGGTCCTGTTGAGCCCACCATTCGGGAAAGATGCCCATCACGTATGTGACCAAAGGAATTGTGGAAAACACTCCTTGGTAGAACAGTCGACCTCCAGGGGCAAGCAAGGTCAGCATGTTCTTCAGAGAGGGCGACATTGGCATGTCAGCATCAAATGCCTCCGAGGCAATGATTAGATCATAGCCCTCACCCTCGAACCCTTGCTCAATGGGGTTACGGGCAATATCGAGCAGCGTGCACTCTTTTTTGGGAGCCCATGAGAACATCTCTTTTGCACGACGAACTTTATCCTCCGTCCTATCGGTGACAATATATTTTGAGTACATGGGAGTGCCATCGTTTGACGTGAGCCCGCTTAAAGCTTGGGTGACAGCGAATCCGTTACCCAGCCCAATCGTCAAGACTCGCATCATCGGATTCGAATGGCCAAGAAGAGAGAAGAATTCGGCACACCCCGCAGTCATTGACAACGACTTGTAAACACTGAACAGAGATTCTGCCGTATGCCCCAGTTCCTCGGGGCTGAGCTTCCCCTCCATTAAGCCTTCAGAAGCCATTGAAACTTTCCTGGCCAGTCTCAAGAGAGGCACCAGCTCAGGGTAGTCTTTCTCTATCTCTTTCGTGGTCTCGGTCAGATGATCATCTTGACAGAGTGGACTTTTGCAATTCCCGATTTCCTTCCTTGAATCCGCCTGGGAGCAAATCCAGCGTTGGTATTCTTCAAGGTGAGAATCATTCGGATGCAGTGATCGAATCTTATCCGCTGTTGTGATGATGATCGATCCAAAGAAAGCATCCAAAAGATTTGAAGCACGGTTATTCAAGATATTGGGTAGAAGGTCTTCCGTCAAGGAGACCAGGTCGACGTGTGGCTTCCAGTCAATTCGGGCAACCAAAGAATCATTTCCTGTAGTGTCATCTGAGTCTTCCACTCCGAAAAGCATGCCTTTTTCCATTGAGAGAACAACCCTGTTCTCAGAGACCATCATTGCGTTGCCAATTATGGAGTCGCCGGTAGGATTGCACGATGCATCAATGCACATCATCCCACGACCTGGAGCAACATAGATGCTCTCGATTGCCACTGGCATACATAGTTTTGTCATATGGCGAGAAGATCCGCGACACATTGCGACGCCGAGCATCTGAAGATTCTGATCAATGATGGTGGGATGAAGGGCATAAATACTGGTGTGCTTCGTATCGTTCTCATCACTGTACTGGACACGGGCGCTTGCCTGGGGACTGCAGGGATTGGTAGAAATGTTCTCCAGTCTTCGAAACTCAGGGCCAAAGTTTAGGCCGCGCTTTTTCATCGCTTCGTACCATGACTTGGAAGAAACCATGCGCGGATATGAGTTGAAATCACGAGGGACATGTTGTTTCACTGCTCCGTCTCTCACTTTGCCAGTACAATGCTTTTTCCAAGTCCCATTCTGGTACGCCGATATGGTGAATTCATACCATGAAGAATCCGTCGTCATGGTGAGTCTTGCAGGACGAAGGCTGGTCACTATCTCTGCGGCTTCGCTCTCTTTGAGTACTAATGGCGTCTTCATGGTCAAGTTACTGATTGTGTAATCTTCAGTCCCAGTTGTCTGTCGAATTGCCTCGCCGGCCATGGCGATATATCCAGCGCAGGGGAAAATGAATTCTTTGCCCAGCATGTGGTCCCACAACCAGGGTACATGTCCGACAAAGAGAACTCTCCTCCATGAGGGTTCCAGGTCTGTTGATTCCAGAGAGCGAGGCCCCAGTAGCTCGTGATGTGGCTCCTTTGGGTTCCTCCATTCACGAACCAGCCTTGTTTCGCTGAAGAAACTCTCCTCGTGGAGCCATGGATAAGCGGGAAGTTCCGTCAAAATTGAAGCGCCTTTAGTATCATTAACCACATTCAGGTCAACAGAGGCTCCGTTACTATGAAGCCGTCCAGCAGTCATCAGAAGGGCCTTCCACTGTGGCTCGCCGCGAACAAGGGTCGGGATATACTTGGACGCTTGATCGGCATCGTGTTTGCGTAGGATTTGGCGTAGTGGGCTCGAGAGCGTTGAGTGAGGCCCAATCTCAACAAAGATGGTTGGCAGAGGCACTTCTTGGAGCAATCGTTGAACGGCACCATTGAACAAAACCGTGGATTGTAGATTTTCCCGCCAATATGATGCATCCAGCGCCGTCGGATCCAATATGACACCGTCTCGGGCCGTCGAGTACAGCGGTATCATTTTGTCATTATAGGATATGATCGGCTTCATCATGGCCTCATAAGCGATTCCGGGCTCCTTCATGCTCTCTGTAGCAAGGTTAGATTCAATAGCATTAGTGAGTACGAATTGTGGGCTCACCAGAGTGATACGCCACAGAGACTTTTAGGCGTTTGCAAAATACTTCTGGATCATCTCCTTGAATATTCTCAAGAACCTTGTCAAGAGAACTTGCAGTACCAGACAGCGTCACAGACTGTGGACTATTATCGCACGCGACAGCCACATCACCCAACAGGTACTTTCTGGCCTTGTCGGCCGGGAGACCAACTACAGCCATACCTCCAGTCTTCGTAGTCACCTCACCTACGGCTTTACCCCTCAAGTATGCTACTGCAATTGCCACACCTGGTTTCATTGCACCAGAAGCATATGCAGCGGCAATCTCACCACTAGAGTGACCTATGACTGAGGTAGGACGTACACCCCATTCTGCAAGAAGATCTACCAGGGCGATCTGCACTGCAGTGGAGAGTGGCTGGGCAAATTCAGGCTGCTGAATCCTGCTTGATTCATCATCTTTTGCAAGCTCTTCTGCAGTATGAAAATGATTAGATTCGGTCGTTTATTGGCGCAAATGCACGTTAATTTACCTTCCAGGCTCCAGCTAGGAGGATTCATCAGCAAGGACAACTCTCGGTCCATGGCTCTGATGCTGTTCAGGAAGCATGATGATGCGGACATCAATTCCTTACCCATGCCAGCCCATTGTGCACCTTGGCCAGTGAAGACGAAGGTGATTTCAGATGGTACGTCGCGAGACTTCTCAAAATCTGACATCGTCCCATCGGGGTCAATGATGGAGAATGCTCGATGAGCCAGATGTTCCCGTCTAGAGCCTAGGGTGTATGCCAGATCATTCATTGGACATGGCAATTTGGTGGTATAATCTCTTATGTGCTCCACGGCCTTCTGTAGAGACTTTCCATTCTTTGCAGACAGGACCAGCACTCGAGGGCTTGTTGTATCTGTGGGTCGCTTTTGTTGGGCGTGAGACATCGACGAAAGAGATTCCAGAATGACCTTGACGACGGAGGTCAGTAAAAAAAAATCACCATCGAATGCTCTCAAGATTCTCACGTACATGTGCATTTGTTCCACCGATGCCGAATGAATTCACGCTCACTCGTTCGCATCGACCGTCAGGCCATGCAGTCGGGCTTAGCGGCACTTTCAGACCCGCCTCGTCAAACGGAACTTCATGAAAAGAGTTAGTAACTGCGTGCAATAAAATTTCATAGTGTTTGCCTACTGGATGGGTTTGGATTCTCGAAATGCACATTGGGGGGGATGATCCTCTTTTCGAGTGCGAGGGCAGACTTGATGATGGCGGTTATCCCCGATGCACCTTCCGAATGTCCAACATTGGCTTTGACCTGTAGAAATATTAGTGAAGTTCTGAGGAAATGACGAGGTTTCTGGTTTGACCAACCGCTCCAATATGGATACCCTTGGGGAAGACCTTCGCGACAACAGATGTCTCTGCTGTATCACCGGCAATTGTCCCCGTTCCATGGCATTCGAAAAATCCTGTCTGGGAGACATTTTCAATGCCAGCCTTTTCATATGCGCGTCGAATGAGGCGCTCCTGAGCTTCCGAGCCAGGTGTTGTGATGCTTGGCGTTCTTCCATCACAATTCACAGCGGTCGATCGAATAACGGCGCGAATCGGGTCATCTTGTCGCAAAGCTTCCGCCAATGGCTTAATATAGATGGCGTTGATCGCTTCACCTCTGCCATAGCCATCAGCGGAGGCATCGAATGTCTTACAAAGACCATCGGGTGATAGGATCATGTTATCGGAAATAGACATGGTCATGGTGGGTGTCAGGATAAGATTCGACCCGGCGACGACGGCTGAGGAACATTCACCACTGTACAGTGCCTGACAGGCGTCGTGCAAGGCAACCATAGAGGACGAGCAGGCCGTTCGATATGTGATACTACCGTTTTATCTTAGAAACCAGTCTATATGGTGCGGTTTGATTTAGACTACTTACCTCGGCCCCTGTAGATCGTATTCGTAGGACACGCGATTCGAGAGCGCAAAGTCTCCCGTACTTACAACATGAAATCGGTCCATGTGCTGGGTATCCTTGCTAGACATCTCTAACCAGTCTTCTCCAAAAACGCCGACATAGCAACCAATGCTTTGACCGCGCCAGTTCGTCTGACCACCAGACTCCATGCATTCCCATACGACCTCCAGAAGCAGTCTCTGCTGTGGGTCCAGCTTTGCTGCTTCAGTCTTGCTCATGGAAAAGAACGACCGGTCGATATGACCAACGTCTTCCTGTAGGAAGTATCCATGACGGGTTTTGACGGTGCCCGGTCGGGTAGCGTTGTAAAATGCGTCCGCCCCATATCTCGTCCCTGGGACTTTGCAGTGTCCATCTTTTTTGTTGATCAACATGTCCCAGAACTTTTCCGTCGTGTCCACTCCTCCGGGAAGCCTGACTGCCATGCCAACAATAGCAACCGGAAAAGGAACCTTCATGGAACAATCCTGTCCCGTAACATTTTCCGACGATTCCTCACACGCCGCGTGAGCTTCAGTAGCAGTAGGAGTGGCTGTATCCTCCGGTTTTGCGGAGCCATCAACCGTTGTTTTCGCTGAAATCCCCGACATTTTGGTCAATGATGAGCCGAATGGTGTGGTGAGAGGTTTAGTATCTCTGAGTTTCTAGGCCGGCTAAAATAGTAATAAGGAAATAAATACTAGTTATGTCCTTGGGAAATTTCTTGCATAAACTATCACACATGTCCAGTGTTTGAACGATCCAACTATCTGTCGCTAGACAGATGAAGAACTCCCTAACTCCACTTAGCCTTCGCTTTGGCTACATATTATCTCGTGAACTCATGCTGAAAATGATGTGTTTACTTTTTCATGACCCAACTGTCGGTCAAGAATGACATATCTTCAGCTCAACCCCCGAGGAAAAAGCAATTCCTGTACTCAGCTTTGCCTCTGACAGCCGTCGCCCCACACACAAGCTTGATGATACCAGCTGCCAGTTTGACGACTTATTGAACCTTATTCCATGGTCAACATTTTTTATCCTTTTTCTTCGAAAATCAAGGAAGCGAAGGATCGTGGTTCATTCTGGACGAGTGACGGCCCCATCGTGATGCAGGGGAAATGCCCCCTTGCATATCCATAAACATCGATCGAGATTGCTGTGGGAATTGCTCAAACGACGATACACGATTGCTAATTCGACGATACACATCCATTTAGAGTTTAGCTTTGTAATAGTATTACATTCTTCGACATTGGGGTTCCATAAGTTTGAAATTCCAACAAATTTTCAAAAGCATCTTAGCACTCACTAGTTGAACGGTATCTGCACTATCAAAAAAGATGATTCAAAAGACATTTAGAAAGAGCTTTCAAAAAAGAGTGATTGAAGCAAGTCTAGTTGGTCCGTTTCTCGGGTTTTTAGACTCAGACTTTTGAACATCTGTACATAAGGATACCCTGATAAAAAGATAGTAATACAGGTACTGCGCTATACCCCAAATAAATGTGTATCGTGAGATTAGCAATCTTATATCATCGTTTTAGCAATTCCCATTGCTGTAATGACGACCCCCGAATGATCTAAAGTGCCGGCAATTGATCAGCTGCTCCATCTTTTCCATCAGCTCCATGATTCATGAAATCCGGCATCTGCAAGACCGCAGCACTCCGTGCATAAGCTTGCATGGCGCTTCTAACGCCGATTCACTGATGTATGCAGTCTATCGACCGACTAGTGAATCCTAAGTTGGCCTCGTATGCAATAACCAAATCCCTACGTTCCCCACCAAAGAGAATGCTGCCCAAGAGAACTCAACAGTTTGTACGAAGTAGCATTCTATTTATTATTTCGCTTCTCCAGAGCTCCTTCTTCCCACGATATCCCTCGACCAGTCACTCTGCTCCGTTCCAATTGCCTTCTCCACTATGCGGTTCTTGAAGACCCTTGTGACTTTCTCGTCGCTGTTTCTGGTGGCCTCCGCTGCGCCCGCAACCCAGAAAGACAGCGTTGTTAGTAGCATCGCTACCGTCTCGGAGGCTGTACAGGCAAACAAGGATGCCATCAACCGCTACCACGGTGGCTCGTTAGCCGCCATTCCTGTTGGTCAGAAATGCTATGATTGCTGGTATGCCCTCAGAGAGGCGCATTCCAAGCTCACCGACGCCAAGTTCACACCAAGCGAGTCCGAAGAGGTCGTCAAACAGTTCACCTCCCTGAATCAAGATTCTATCGACTTGCTGAATCTGTATCGTGACAAGGTCAGGTCTCTTCACACCTCATTGCGACTTGTATTGATGATGGCTAATAATCTTACCAAAAATAGGCACCAGTACTGAACCAAGCCAGTGTCAGCTTCATAGTACCAATCATGATGCAAGCTTTGTTCCGAGAGGCAGACGACTACTCCGCAGCACTCCAAGCTCTGATGCCCGAGAAGGACATCGCGCCCATGAAGCAGATAACTGTCGACCATGAGGCTGCGTGGGATGAGGCATTTGCGGCCTACGACCCTACCCGCAATACAACGCCAGTGCAGCAGTGGAAGTCCCTGATGTCGGTTTTCTCGCCAGCTTTGACATATCTTATCTGAGAGCAATGCAACACTAGGGCTTGAGTCTCCTCTATCTATACAGGGGCTTGATAGTCTTCATGCTGGGATGTAATTGACATCGTGAATTGCATTGGAACTTGTGTTCATTGATATTGTCCAAAGACCGCGAGAGATGAGGATGGCGCAAAAGTCTTTCGGGTATTTTGTTATGGGTCGGAACAAGTCTACATCACAAGAACTCTTGTCAAGCCTGAATCCCTCGCGCATTTTCATATGATTATAGCTATCGATTGGAGGCCTTGAACGACCCGTGATCTCCCTGAACAGAATAATGTAGCTTGCTTGTTTGATCTCAGCAACCTAGGCGAATCTGTTTGTGACCTTCGGCTTGCAGAGTAAAACCCATCCCATGAAAATTCCAAAGCACATCATACTAAAGTTGTGGTGCAAAAGAATAACCATACCTACCCTCGGTGTTCATGTAAATCCGTATGGAGACCTGCAAGTTGATATTGGTGGAAGATCCAGGGCATCATCCAAGATATCAGTGACGCTTTCTATCAGTATTATACACGGAATCAATGAAGGAAAGAAAATATGTCCGTGTTGAATTGAGAAAAAATATGTACAGAAAGAAGTAATCAGTGCCTCGTGGGAAGGCACCCGCAGCCTAGATCTCTCGAGAATATTTCCAAAATAAAATCCACTGCGAAAAAAACCTGAAGAAGTCTTCCTAACGCGAAAGCAGATAGAGAGCATCCAACTTAGAAAGAAACAATCTCAGAAGTCCCAAGAACCTTTGTACCCTGACGGGCAGCAACCTGAATATAGTTAGTTGGCGGACTATCGACACTAACCACGGTCTCGAAGCCAGTTCGCCTCGCAATATCTATCTGCGTCCCGTTGACTGAGTTCGCAGAAGCAGCCGAGTAGACCACCCAGTTATCATAATCAGTGGCACCATTCCAACTCATATACACAGAAGCACCTTCGCTGGTCTTTTGGACAGTCAACGAGGGCTTCCAGAATGGCACAGCGCTCCACTGGCAGCGGTAACCGCGGTACGAGGCGATGGCGTTGTCCGGGCCAAATTGCGCGCTGAATACGACGTTGCCGTCACCGTCAAACTCCTTGACCTTGGAGATGGAGCCGTAGTCCATGAAGACGTGTCCGTCGGCCTCGTTGAGTAGCTGGTAGCTGCCCTGGCTGACAGAGTGGATGGGATCGTTCGGGTCAGTCAGGGAGCGTAGGCTGGTGACTTTCTTGTTGACCAGGTCGATGGAGAGACTGACGCCGGTGGTTGGAGTCTCGGAGTCTGTTGGGGTATTGGCATTGTTGAACAGGTTTAGGACCAGTCCCTCGTTGGTCTCGTTGTACACACGCATGTCATGCTGCCAGCTGAAGTTGGCGCTTCCGACCTGTGCAAAGTCACCGCCGTTGGCGCCGCTCAGTTGCCATTCGATGCTGCCGTTGGGGAGGATGTGGTAGCCAGACCACATATGGCGCAGGGAGACGAGGTAGCCGTTGGTGGTGGTGGTGATGGAGTTGATGTGGTAGGCATCGTAAGGCTTCTTCTGAGAGCCGACGTCGGCGCCCAGCTTCTGGTGCGAGGAGTTGAGAGGAATCTGGTCCTCGTGGTCGAGAGCGCTCCAGGAGTAAAGAATCTGGTTGGTGGAAATATCGATTTCGTAGAAGTGGCTGTCAAGCATCCACTCCGAAGAATTACCGCCGAGGGAGGTCAGGTCGTGCTGGGTCACGTTGTAGGCAGTCACCAGTAAAGTGTTGCGGGAGGTGATATGACTCTCATGCAGGTCAATGTACGAGTCTTTGGCCACATTGTCGGGAGTAACAAAGGCACCGGTCAATGTGACGGTGTAAATCTCCTTGTAGGTGTTGTCGAGGATATGCACCGCTCCATAACCGAAGCCCAGATCCATCATAGTGCCGGACCAGAAGGTGATGACATCCTGGCCATTTAGCTGCTGGACACGGAAGTTGGCGGTTACCTCCTCGGGACCTTCATAGACCAGGTTGCCTTCGTCATCGTAGATTAGGGCCGCCTGACCAGCAGGCTGGACGCCCCCACGAGGGCCAAGGAAGAGATAGCCCGGCTCGGTGGTGCCGGTCTTATTGACTTCCAGCTTAGGTGGTTGGAAGTTCATTGAAGTATAAGTCGAGTATGGCCAAGCCGCCGCACTTAGCGTCGACAGTAGCAGAGTACTGCCAGCAGTGTACCACCACGGAGCCATGGCTATTCGTAGAAATTGCAAGCCTAAATAATAGACTAATCACGCACTAGGCCAATTAAAAAAAGACAATGGATGTAGATCGAAAGAATGGAGAGAGTAGCAGATAAATGAGTGACGGCAGTGGAAACTGCAAAGGTGTGCTTTTCTAGAACATCAAGCAGGGCTCGATGAGCCCCGACGGGGAGCAGTTCATATAAAAGTAATTCCAACAACCATCTTTCTTCCTCCGCCGAGACTCCGCGAGAGAGGTGATGGCCCTGAAGATCACTGCCGTCCCACACTCCATAGTGAGCGGGTTGAAATCTGGTCATCGCCCAACCAGATAACCCAGCGAAGATGATCGTCCCCCGGCCTTCTCATTACAAGCAACAACGATACTTCAAATGTATGGATAACCCGGCTTGGCCACCGTCATTGGGTGGACCGACCAGTGAAGCTCTTCATCTCTCTGCAAATCTGTTACATGGGAACGAGGGTCCTCGCGATAGGGCCGGACCAGCGCCGGACGGACGTTTCATCTGCAGATTAGGACAAGGGTGAACAAGGTCAATTTCCTCCTCGACTAAGAAGGCTGGATCTGATACTGCCGGGGTAGGTGCAATCTATGGGTTACAATCAAGTCCCGAGATCAGATCCAACCAGGACGCTGCGTCAGGGACAGAATTGAGCCTAAGGTGATGAGATCGGCGAGCCGATCGGTCTTGGCAGCGTGTTTCGCATAGCCAAATATCCACTCCGGGTGGGCATGCCCAGGGTGGCAGGTCGCGTGGAATTAATCCCGAATCATCGTCAGGAAAACACCTTTTCCGGTCTTGTGCTGGTTGTGCCTTTTTGCCAGAGATATGGAGGGCCGTGGAGCAGAAACAAAAGAGTATGAGTGGCGGTTCTAGGAGTGCTGAACGCTGGGATTTTGGTTGACCCGATCGCCCCTGAAGAGAATGCTTGGTAGCGATCGGCTCCGGCTAGACTGGATGAAGCAACTGTCGAGAGCAATATTGGAAGGATATCCTCTTGCATAAAGTGTGTGATATACGGAGCACGAAGTAGTGGGAACCACATCTGCAAAGTTGTCTTCTCCGGGTCATTTCCGTGTCGCGCCCGCCGGTCTGATCGGCCTGGCCGACGGGGATCGTCGTTGGATGGACAGACTGATAAGGTGGAATGAGAGGACCGGGCTCAACTGACCTCGAAAACGCTTTCATGAAGCTAGAATCTGTTATTCAGTACCTGTTTCCACGTTGTTGACTGTGAGGCCTGTAGCCATGAAGGGAAACGCTGGACATAGGCCAAGTCATTCTCACTGTTGTCAGGTGACCGACGATCTGGTGGATATGCCAAAATCAGCGGTTTGGCAATACATCAAACGTTATGCTAATCTAAGCCATCGTTCAAGCAATCTAAATCTCGATATTGAATAGAGCAGCGGTCCCGTGGTGAAATATGACGCTACTGTGGGTAGGAAACACTACCTAGCCACCGAAAGGACCATAAGATCTCGAATGATTTCCTTACAGTGTCAGAGCACATTCAAATGAAAATCACCAACGACCAGTAAGAAGTATCTCTTAAAACCTGCTTCAATAAGTATATTGGACTACCGAATACAGTCTTTTCTTCCCCCTTTGCTGTCATCGGGCTGCCTAGATACTACGAGAACTATAGATCTTTAATCCATGAATCGATATGGGGACAATTACCCACAGAAAGTAGGATGCTTGTTGAAAGGGCACAATTAATAGTTCTGGATTCAAGCTCATCATATTCTTTGGAATGATATTGAAAACAGTAATGGCTAATGAACCTCCTCAAAAGATCTGGACCAGGGGGCTCGAGGTACAGACCGATCGCAAAAATGCTCCGAATACAAATGTACTTTACTGTGTGACTTGGCCAAAATGATGGGTCTCCAATCGGGGAAGTATGACTGCTTTGTTCAATATCAGGCTATCAAAAATTGTCTTCCAAGATGACTGGTAGTCAAGTAAGGAAAAAGTCCGACCTAAGGTTAGTGGCGCTTTTCTATCTCGCAAATCCGGGGATAGCCTTTTCTTGCGGGGAAACTCCACCTCAACAAGATACAGTACAAACAAGGAAATACATATTCACCAGCTAAGGCCCATACGACTCGAATAACTTACCCAAACTGATGTAATGGAACCGACTTTCACGGTATTAGCACCACAAAAAGTTCTCTCAGACCGCAAACCAGGCCATCCAATGCCGCAACCCCCTTGCGCTCGTCCCCAGCCAGCTGTTCCATGTCTATCCCCTTCCAAATTTGTTGTGTAGCACGGCCATCACCCAATTCCCCGCAAATCAGCATCCAAGCTCCCCCGTTACCCAGAGCTTTGGCTCCCACTAAGCTATTCATCGACCGCCAATGACGAGCATTTGCACAGCATCGTCCTCGGTTGCGAGCTGGTTGGCTCTCGCATGGCTTCACGAGAGCTTGCCTGGCCTGGCCCCCTTAAGACTGAGCCAGTGAGGTTCCACTTGTGGTGATGGGTTGCAGTGGCCTTACCTTACATCAACCATGTGGTGCATCACTTCGGGGCTTTTCAGATGATCGGCTCTTAATCAAGACTGCGTTGTGGCCGTCATTTGCTTCTTTTCTTTGTCTATTCTCAACTCACCCCCGCAAACTCTTCATCTTCACACCTTTGCTGGACACTCTCTGATTTACTGGGGCATATAGCTTAACACCCTCACGTGGAAGCGAGTTCGTGCGACTCGCCTTCCTCTTGCTCTAACTAGACTTTCCTGCGAAGCCCAGGTCGTACTTTTGCTCAACAGAGGTGTAACGACACCATGGGTCGCAAACTTGGCCTGTTTCGAGCAGCCTATCTGGTTTCGGCCAGCTGCATGGGCTCGTTTGCGTTTGCCTTCGACACCGGTGTCATCAGTATGTCGACCATTAACACAAGTAGTCTCTTCCACACAGCATAAGCTCGCTGACTGACGCGATCATGCAAACAGGTGGCGTCCTCGCCCTCGAATCCTTCCAGAAAGATTTCGGATACACCAAAGCCCAAAAGACGAATGTCAACTCCAATGCCGTGTCTATCCTTCAAGCAGGTGCCTTTTTCGGCTGCTTCTTCGTCTCTCCCATTGCCAAGTTCTTCGGCCGTCGCACCGGCTTGATCATCAGCTCTATTGTCTTCACTATCGGCACTATCCTCCAGGTCATAAACTCCGGCACTCTAGGCACATTCTATGCCGGGCGCGTAATTGCGGGGTTGGGCATCGGCGCCGCCACGGTGCTGATCCCCATGTATTCGGCAGAGATGTCGCCAAAGGAGATTCGCGGTAGACTGGGGGCGTGTTTCCAGTTATTCTTTGCTATCGGGGTCATGATTGCGTACTGGGTAACGTATGCGGTTGATAAAGATCAGTCTCCGGGCACGAATCAGTGGCAGACAGCGTTAGGGCTACAGCTGCTCGGGTCGACGCTTTTGCTGGTTGGGATGTGTACGGTCAAGGAAAGTGCGCGTTGGCTTGCTGCTCGAGGGAGACTGGACCAGGCGCGGGAGTCGTTGAAATGGGTTCGCGGAGGTGAGGAGACGGAAGAGCTTCAGAAGGAATTCGATGAGATTCTCGCGGGTATTGAGGAAGAGGCACGGGTCAAGGAGAATCTTATCTTCAAGGAGCTACTCCTTCCGGTGAATCGTTACCGTCTCTTCATCGCCGTCACCATCCAACTGTCCGCCCAGCTTACAGGTAACACCTCACTGGCATACTATGCGACTCAAATCTTCAGCTCCGTTGGGGCTGGCAGCGCCGCCAAGCTAGTGACTGGGTTCTTCGGCCTCGTCAAGGTGTGCGGCGTCACGATCTTCCAACTCTTCGTGCTGGACAGAACAGGCCGTCGGGTTCCATTTATGGTAGGCGCCTTTGCAATGGGCTCATTCATGCTCATCATCGCCTGTATCCTGGCCACACACCCAGCCAAAACCAACAGCACGTCGTCGGGACCTACATCAGCGGGCATCGCATGTATCATCATGACCTATGCAGAGGCATTCAGCTACAACATGTCCTGGGGCCCGCTACCCTGGCTCTACGTTGGAGAAATTTTCTCCAGTCGTACTCGCGAGTTGGGTGTCACGGTGGGCGCTGCGTCGCAGTGGCTATTCAATTTCATGATGTCGCAGGTAACACCACATGCGATCAACAATATTGGCTGGCGCATGTTTTTGATGTTTGCCATCTTCAACTACGCCATCATTGTTTACTCTTGGTTTGTTCTCAAAGAGGTATGTCATGCCATTCATATCAATCTCCTCGGGCGCATATATTGACCATATCAAATAGACATCGCGACACTCGCTAGAAGAGATGCAAGAAGTCTTTGGTGGAGGTCCAAAGGAAAAGCAAAGCGAGAATGCCGACCATGAAGAGAATGCCGAACCAGTCCCAAAGGAGGCCAAGGTTGGATCTTAAGCCTGTTAATAATAAGGCTTGTGATTCCGGTCGCCGGGATTCGGATACTACTTGCACCCCGAGTTCCATTGGCGCGGTCTCGACTTTAATAACTCATTGATATTTATTTACTCTGGACCAAGTTACTAACGTCTTTATGCCCCTCATGAATCACACTGTTTTCCACATCCACTCCACAAACACGAGACGCTAATCACCCCCGTTTTCCCCCCATTACCACATCACCTTCAGCCCATCTTGGATCTCTGAGTGTAGATTGGCGAGCTTCCCCGGCTTTCGGCCCCACGTAGACGGGAAAATAGCGGAGACAAGGGCTTGGCATTAGCCAGGGAGAGTAGAACTTTGCACTCGGCCCCCCGAAGCACACAAGGATTCGGGATCCAGCAATTTCCTCTTTCGCGAGGTGTGACAGAGCAAGATGAACATCATCCCATTTCTGACAGTGGTAGAATCTATAGCCTTTGTCTCGACTTGCCGTTTAGGTATTCTACAATCGTAGCTCATTTCCCTCTCTTGTCAGGTCTGGCTAGAACTTAATTATAGCTTTGACCAGGAAACGTTCTCGAACAACTTTGGAAAAAACCCCGCAAGCCGAATTCCTTCCTTTAACTTCCTGGCCGACGCCACGCACTCGGCCCCATTCCCAGGCACCAATCCTCTAGTGTCCCCGACTCGTGAACGGCAGGTTCCCCCGGAACGACTGTCAAACAGGCTTTCATACCGGCGTCGAGCACGCGACAGATTGGTTGTAGACCAACCTTGCTCACGCGGTTCTGGGGTTCGGCCCAATAGAATTGAACCGGCCCGGGAAGTGTATGCGTGGTTATTGGCTCCTCCGACCTACCCTGGATAGAACTATGTGCTATGGAGCCTATGCTCCTATGAGATGGGCCTAGCTTTGTTCTGGCTACAAATTCTCTTGTTTTTGAGCCACAAATCTCCCCATATCGACCTCTCGGATCGATTGACAAACGCTAAAGTGGTCTCCGTAAGCCGACCGAACTACGATCCCCCAGGGTAAGGGCGGATCTCGTCGAGGCGATTGTACTCGACCAGACTCTGTATATCCCCACAATAACCAACAATTAACGTAACGCAGAGTCAATTTAGAAGCCACCTCAAACAAGCCAACCATATGAAAGACCCCTCGTTAATAACATAGAGGACAACCTAGGGTACTTGGATGATTGTCAACCGAAGGATTCTCTTCCCTGCTCTTCCCCCTCCTCCTCTTCTATCGATCGCCGTCAGCAGAGACCACTGCATGGCCGCTTCATTAACTGATCATCCAACAAAAAGGCAAGTCTACTTTTGCTTAGAATCGTTTTTTGTTCTATCTTTGCCGGCATATCACTTTACAATTGAGCTAGACCCAATGGGTTGCTTGGTCCGAGCTGGTGCTTAAAAGCCACTTCGTTCACGCCAGACTACTTTTAGAAAGACTAGCTCGGGCACTTCTGCCTCCCCTCTCGAGACAAGTGAACTCTAATGCAGGCCTGTGTGCAACGGTTCTCCTTACAAGACGGCACATTTTGGACCAGTTGGTGAACTTTTTTCTCTGGCATTCTCGCTTCCTTCTCGCTGTCTTCCCCATCGCAAATTTACGACCCCTGCCTAGCTCCCTCGCTGTATTTTCTATTTCCCTCGTTGGTCGCACTGCCTTATTTCCCTCGACTGGCAGTATCATGAACTAGAATCCGCCATGTCTGATCATACTGGTCGGCCTACTGGTGAGGGCCTGGTCCTTGAGGCATGGGGCCAGGGTCTGATGGTTGGTAGCTTGCTCATCATGGCGGCGATCACTCTCTCCAACATGAAAAAGCACATCCTTCTACACAAGCTCATCCTTGCTGAAGTAAGTACCCACTACAATCCCCATATCCTTCTATCCCTTCGCGGTCAATATACGATAGAAAGAGACTTTCATCCCCTGTCCCCTCCGGACTTGTACCTGCATAGTAAAGCATGTTGTGCTAGGCCACGAGACTAATCTCGATCCCTCCCTCGCACAGTTAATCCTCGCCATGGGCCATGGTACATTCATCTTCCTGCAAGAGCCCGCCTATGGCTGGTACCTATCCGTCACGGCAATCGGTCTCAATGTCTCCTGGGCCCTTCACAACGTCATTGCCTGGATGAAGAATCGACCGTTTTTGTCTCGGAGAGTTTCGATGATCTACATCATCACTGTCATTCTTTGTTGGCCGTATTGGATTGTCGAGATCTATGCCAATTTCACTTACTTCAACAATATCAATAATCTCTTTCATACGACTCGTCCGCTCGAGCCAATCTTCAGGTAAGAAGGATATATGCCTTGGTCTATGTTGTCTTTCGATGCTCATTAATTCTAGGGACCCCTGGTGGGTATTCACCACACTCTCTTTGTTCTACACCATCAAACGCGAGTACAACTTCGGATTGTGGGAACTTGTCTTCATCAGTCCCCGCTTCGGAGTCATGCTCGCTTCGATGTGTCTCTCTATCGCATTTATCGTGGTAGATACTTGCAGTGTCCTCAACGCCTTTAGCGATGCACTACCTCAGGGCATCGAGCCATTCTGGAAGGTACGTATTCACATCCACTTTTCCAAAACCCACGATTTCACCCCCCTTTTTCTATCCTACGTTCTGCATTCACTCCCCCTCGGCCAATACTAATCTCATTGTCAACTTAGCTATCCTTCATCTTCAAATGTCTCTGCGACACAGTCATCCTGGACGACTTCAAAACAGCACTAGACCGAATGCGCGCATACTGGCTCCGAAAACAAGCCAGCGGGGAGATCCTCTTGACCAATGCAAATACCGTTCGCTCGCCACGTCGTGACGCCCAACAAATCGAAGACATTGAGTCTGCACCGGGTGCGCACCGGATGGTGCGAAATAACAAGTCTTTCTCTATGCCTCGAGTCGTACTCAAGGATGACATATAATATCGATAATAAAGGGACAGCTATCCTGGGTGTTGGGTTTGGGCGGTTGGCTGGGGTTGGTAAGGTTCTGGGGTATGGATTGTACATCAGCATGGCGTTTTGGTGCATTTCGATCGTTGGGTTGGGAGGAGAGGGGTATATATCTCGGATGAGAACTTGGGATTGAATAGGGTATGGTTCATGCTTTGAAACATCGATTATTTGAATCTATTCTGCTTCCACCTACCTATCGTCGAGATCTCGTGGAGATGTCTTCAACGGGGCGGGTACAAAGATCTACTTCCGTTGCCCGAGAGGGCTATCAACGACAACGATCATTCCAAAAATCCCACTTCCGTTTGCCATATTCTCATCTCAGCAACCGTAAGAAAATTTTTGCAGGCAAATTACTCCCACAACTACCCGGGCGCAGTCCATTCGCTCTGGAATCATGGCAAGTTGATCATCCACAGCGGATGTGGAATCATTTGGCTTTGGAATCATCCTGAACAGCCCCACATTGTGCCTTTTGCCTCAATTGATTGGTGGATACCACAGCACTCTCCGGATTGGCTAGACTTGACCACTTCAGAGGAAAGTGCTGACAAGAGCTCGGGCCTGCGCACCCCGTGTCTGTCCTGACAGTACCTCAAGGTCAATTAAGCACGATTCATCAGGGACTAAAGGGGCAGTGTCTTCCAAGTCAAGCATGTAACCTGAAACTTGGCGAAACTCTCGCCATAACCTTCTTACCTCCGTTGCTGTGACCCTGAGATAGTAATTGGCCCCCGATTCTCAATACTAGCGGCTCGTGGCAAGGCTGTCATCACGCCAAGCACGCGATTCGCGAATATCTCTTCCACCCCTCCATCCGCATTCATCCATATCTGCCGTATGGACTCAATAGGTCGCATCAATGGCCCGGCCCAGTCAGTCCAAAGCGATGACCAGCCTCCCGACGGCCTGGGAACCACCGACCCCTCAACTACGCAAACTAATTACGATAGACGGCGTGAGCAGGTCAGGCGAGCTCAAAAGTAAGTTAGCCCTGCTAGCGGGTGCCAAGGCATCGCTAACAATTCTAGAAAACATCGAGAAAAGAAAGAAGACCACTGCCGTCTGCTTGAAGATGAGCTTCATCGGTTATATCATTTGATTACTGTAGACGAAGAGCTCCAGAATTTTCAGTTTGAGAATGAGATCCTTCGAGACATTATGGTCCGCCATTCGATACCATTACCTCCGGGCGTACGATTGCAAGAGGCATCATGGGCTGAAGTGACATTCACCAATCATGGTGGACATGACCAGCAGTTACAAGTCAAGTTTCCAGAGTATCAGTCTTCAGCAGATCATTCGTCCGGATTCAATACAAATACAACCACCGATACAAGTTCCCCATCTACCCAGTCAACTGTCCCCTCTACTGAGATCTCGGCAACGAGGTACGTCTTCCCACGTTCCATTTCTTTTACCGAAATTTTCTGCTTAACTCGATGACCCAGTAATCCAACATACTACAACAGCAGCATAAATCTCGCTCAAATGGGAGTCGATTTCGTCTTATCGTAAGTATACTCGAATCAATGATATCAATAGCCACAGAGACTAACTAGATAGCATCGAACGACCCTGTCTCTTCCACACACGCGCCCCGGGCACCGACGAGCCATCTGGCCATGCCTTATCAATGCAAGGAATCCTGCTGTCCGGAGCCCCACAAGACCTACACGACAAAAGTGTATGGGAAGTTCCAGCCCGGCAACTGGAGAAGCTCTTTGAGCTATCGGGTTGTCTCGGACTGGACGGGTATATCACTCCTGTTCAAGCGTGGAATCGTATTGTTGGTCGTCTGGATTTGACCCAGATATTGGGCCCGAAGGTGGAGGAGTTGAGATCTGCTATGATTCCGCATGTTAAGTGTTATGGGTAAGTTTGTTGAACCAGCAGATTGAGTCGGAACTTTCTGTGATCTTTATGATATGATATGTTACACATTGCTGACAAGACCTTCATAGCTTTGGCGCATTGATTGAGGATGATGTATTTGAGGATTTGTTTCATTTTATCTTTGGGCAGTGACCTCAGATGTTGCAACTTGATATTTTGTGAAACGAGACCCTTGGAGATGTTGAATGAATATGTGCAGATGTAAAATCGAGCGAGGAACCGAGTCAATAGCGCTAGTACTCTAGTCTCCCAAACTCCAAAGGCTAAACTGATGTGGACGCTTTGGGCGGGACCAAACAATCCAGAACACGAAATGATTCCAAAGCATCTGGCGGTGGGCCGATCTCAAGTAAAAATGATTCCTCATACACGCAAAATGATGAAACTTGACCGACATGCTTTGGAATCAATAGAGAGTGCTTGGATACCAATGCTGTGAGTTAATTCCCAGCTCAGAAGTATAAGTAGTTGATGATATCCTCCGTTGTGTTCATTCAGTCTCACAAACACTAAGGTCTACCTGCAACAAATTCAACTCGAATAACCATCAAGATGCCTGGTTTTGGACGTTGTGCCTGTGGCAACGTGTCTTTCCAGTACTCCGGTGAGCCTGTTGTTAATTTTTCATCATTGCACAAGAGTTCCTCAATCTAATGTATCCATCCTCAAATCCAGGAGACCCAGCGATGTCAGCACTATGCCACTGCCAAGGCTGTCAAAACTGGGGCGGCAGCGCATTCTCATCCAATGTGGGCGTTCCAACCACAAACTTCTCCATCACCAAGGGAAATCCCAAGAATTGGGTTCGAACTGGAGATGTATCTGGCAAGGAGAATCGCCACTTCTTCTGCGGAGGTCAGCCAGTACCAACACCTACTTCTCACTACAATGAATCCAAGATACTGATTGTTACAGATTGTGGGTCGAGTCTTTTTTCGCGGCCGGAGGTTTTGGAAGGCATCACGCTGATCAAGAGTGGCTGTCTTGATGAGACCAATATTCCTATTTCGCTAGAGATGTTTGTTACTAGGCGCTGTGATTATGTTGCTCCTGTTGCAAATGCTCCGCAGGCACCTGAGATGCCTTGAAGATATTATTTGCTGGATATGGACAATCTTGCGGGTTATTTCACTCGGAGGCAACAATAGTATATTTAGCTGTGAAGACTCAATCACAAGGCAATGCTTTCTACAGTCTTGATTTGATTTAATATAAGGCTTCAATGGTATTAGTAGACAGGTTTCCCGAAATATGTTTCGGCAACTGCAGAGTACCAATGAATAGCAGCACAGGCGACGCTTTCTGCCCTAGAAAACACAATCTGAGGCTCCTAGTACTGATAAGACACTTCAAAGAATAATTTTAGAAAGAATCATATATCTCGCTCTGATAAGGTTGTCATCTCTTTCAGATAAAAAGAAACGGCAGGCGCCAGCGAGCCGCCAAGACTGAGTGATCCACAGCAGGCCCGCGCTCTTATCAAGTTTTAGCAAGTTAGCAACTGCCAGCGATATCAATTGAATTAAGATTTTGCAAAGTAAACCATTCGATAATACTAATCATTCAGCAAGTCAGAGCATTCTTGGGTCAGGTAACCGCTCACGCATTCTTTCGAATGGCGATAAGAATGTCTACAAGCTGGGGACGTATAAATTCACCTCATGACCTAGAGTTGAGACGAGTGTTGAAATTGTTAATACTCTTATGCTTCTCCTACCCACTCTATAATGTCTCCATCTAATGAGAGCAAAGGAGGAGAGAAGGTCCGCAGCGAATCCCAGTCTGACAATGGCCAAGAATCAATCGAGTGTACCGAACCCAGAGACCTCCCCATCACACGCGGCCTCTCATCACGCCATGCCCAGTTCATCGCACTCGGAGGCGCGATCGGGACTGGTCTATTTGTGAGCTCTGGAAGAACACTCGCAACAGGAGGACCGGCCTTTCTCGTCGGTAGTTATACCTTCATGTCAGCCTTGATCTATCTAGTTCTTGTCTCCGTGACGGAGATTTCTACCTATCTACCACTCCCCGGCGGAACGATGAACTACTACGGCAGCCGCTATGTCTCCCGAAGCTTAGGTTTCATGATGGGATGGCTATATTTCTATTCTTTTGCGATATTCGTCCCCTTTGAATTGACATCGTCTGCAATGGTGATTAATTACTGGAATCCGGGTGTTAATAACGCTGTCTGGATTACGATCATGTTGGTCCTCGTTATCGGACTGAATATGCTCCCGGTGAGATTCTACGGAGAATCTGAATTCTGGTTCACGAGTATCAAAGTCATTCTCATCGTTGGACTGATCGTTCTCTCCTTCGTTCTGTTCTGGGGCGGTGGTCCTAGTCATCAGAGACTCGGCTTCCATTATTGGAAAGACCCCGGTGCGGCAAATACGTACATCCTCGATGGAGATGCTGGAAGATTCGTGGCTCTACTTGCAACATTGATCAGTAGTGTTCTTCCATTTACTTTCTCCCCTGAGATGATTGTCGTCACAGCTGGTGAGATCCAGTCCCCGCGCAAGAATCTTCCGCGAATTGCCCGGAACTTCTTCTGGCGCTTGGTGGTATTCTACATCGGCGGTACCTTAGCCATTTCCGTCATTTGCCCTTCAAATGCCTCTGCGTTGACGAGTGGAGGCACAGGTGCAGCATCGTCACCATGGGTCGTTGGGATTCGAAATGCAGGAATTGCCGGGCTTGACAGTGTGATTAACGCCGGAGTAATCACCGCTGCCTGGTCTTCTGGGAATTCCTTCTTATATCTGGCCAGCAGATCTCTCTATTCCATGGCCCTTGAAGGAAACGCTCCTCGCGTCTTCAAGAAATGCACCCGGCACGGAGTCCCGATTTATGCTGTGGCTGTCAGCTCACTGTTTTCCCTGCTGGCCTATATGAATGTGAACTCTTCCTCAGCAAATGTGTTTAACTGGTTAATGAACCTGGTAAATACCGGAGGATTCATCTCATGGATTTGCTGTGCAATCATCTACATTCGTTTTCGAAAAGCCTGCGACGTTCAAAACCTACCCGGCGAGCAATTCATTGCCCGATCGCCCTTGCAGCCGATTGGTTCGTGGATCACCTTGGTTGCATTCACACTGCTCTGTCTACTGAACGGATTCACCGTCTTCTTTCCCTCGAAATGGTCCACTGCAGACTTTCTCTCGGCTTATATTGGCCTGCCCTTGTTCATCATCGTCTATTTGGTCCACCGCTTCTGGTATCGTGATGAGCACTGGGTGATGGATTCGCATTTGGTTGATTTACAAACTGGCCTTGAAGAGTTTCCGGAGGAAGATGAGTGTGAGGTGAGCAGAGAGAGTTGGTGGAGTAGGCTGGTAGCAAAGGCTACCTTCTCGAAGTCAACCAAGTGGGGATAATCGCCAGGCAAAATGAATCAAACTCAGGCCACACGGGAGACCATCGAGGGACTGGCGCGAGGAACTGCGTATTTGTACTTGATTCTAAATCTTTCCAGTCCTCAGACACTAGTCACTCTACAGGAGTTCCATGAGTATTCTCGAACCCTTTGAAACTGGAAACATCCAATCAATTCATCCACTAGCACGTCTGATTCTCATCACGTAAATTCCACCCATTCACAATAGACAATATTAATCCAGCCTATCAAACTCTTCCATCACCCATGTGTTCAATGCCTGGCATTTGTAATCCCGAAGTCTGAGTCTCCACCTTAATCGAACGAGGGAAGGTCCACCCTTTTCCCCGACGTCACCGGATAAAAGATAAAAGCTTCAACCCCCACTACATCTACTGCGTACTACACTACACTCACATTGATTGCATCTGCACTTTTTTACCTTTTAACTCTTCAATTCCCCTTAACTCACTCTCTTCTTCTCACATCCACCTCTACAAACCCTCTACCACCTCAAACAACTCTACAATGGCTCTCTCCGCCCCCAGCACAGACGTACGTCCCTTACCACCAACTCCAACCCCAACCCCAACCCCGATCCAACCTATGCCTACCTACTAACCTCACCCTCCCTCATAGCCAACAACCCTCCTCGCCCAAGAATCCAGCGACCCCTACCTCTTCCGCACCTTCACCACCGAAACAGCCTGGACCCTCGGCACCGCCCTCCGCACCCGACTCCTCTCCCTCCCACCCACGCAGCGCAAACCAGCCCTAATCTCCATCTCCCTCGCCACGGCCACAAGCACCGGGACACCCAACATTCTCTTCCAATGCGCAACAGAAAAAGGCACCGTCCCCGATAACGAGAACTGGGTGCGCCGCAAGCGAAATACCGTTCTGCGATGGGGGATGTCGAGTTGGGCGATGCGGATGAAGATTGTTTCCGGTCTGGGAGGTGGCGCAGCGAGCGTCAGTGCGAACGAGGTTGAGGCGGCATTTGTGAAGAAGTTTGCGCTGGCGAGTGGCAGTGGGGGTGCTGTTGCGGATGAATTTGCTATTCATGGGGGTGGGTATCCGATTCGGGTGCGTGGGGTGGAAGGGGTGATTGGTGTTGTGGTTGTTAGTGGGTTGAAGCAGGAGGATGATCATGCTGTTGTTGTGGAGACTATTAGGGAGGTTATTGAGCAGGGGAATTAGATAACACTGTACAACAAGATGAGATGGATTATGTGTCTAGAGTATAAAAGAATATCAAGGATGAAAGAAGACTACAACTAAATGGAAGGAGATAGATAGACTGTATGCAAAAGGTATCATGGTATTTAAAGAGCCGGTACACTCAAGTAGCCAGGCTCGAGCGACGGGGGTATCGACCCGCGCAATTCTTAGTTCTTTAAGACTAGAAGCACACAAGAAAAAAAAAGCAAACAGAAAAAGAGAACAACTCCATGGGTAATGCCTCAACAAATAATTTTACAGTTCGTCGTGGTCCAGAGGCTCATCATCCTCAGGAGGAGCACCAGAGCCATACAGCTTGCTGGTGATGGGGTAGGCCACGCTGGACAGCTGCTCCTTCTGCTCCTCGAAGTCCTCGGCGGTAGCAGTGGCGGCGTTATCCTCGAGCCAGTCGATAGCCTCCTTGACAGCGTCCAGGATGGTCTGCTTGTCGTCCTCGTCGATCTGGCCGCCGAGGCCGTTCTCGTCACCGACCTGGGCCTTCAGGGAGAAGGCGTAGTTCTCCAGTCCGTTGCGGGCCTCGATCTTGGCCTTCATGGCCTTGTCCTCCTCGGCGTACTCCTCAGCCTCGGCCACCATGCGGTCGATCTCTTCCTGGGAGAGACGGCCCTTGTCGTTGGTGATGGTGATGCTCTCGGCCTTGCCAGTGCCCTTGTCACTGGCGCTAACCTTGAGGATACCGTTGGCATCGAGGTCAAAGGCAACCTCGATCTGGGGAACACCGCGGGGCGCGGGGGGGATACCAGTCAACTCGAACTTGCCGAGGAGGTTGTTATCCTTGGTCATGGAACGCTCACCCTCGAAGACCTGGATCAGGACGGTGGGCTGGTTGTCAGCCGCAGTCGAGAAGATCTGGGACTTGCGGGTAGGAATAACGGAGTTACGGGGGATCAGCTTGGTCATAACACCACCAGTGGTCTCAATACCAAGAGTGAGGGGGTTGACATCCATGAGAACGACCTCGGTCAAGTGCTCATCACCACCGAGAACACCGGCCTGAACGGCAGCACCGAAAGCGACAGCCTCGTCAGGGTTGATACCCTTGCTGGCCTTCTTGCCACCGAAGTACTCCTCGAGAAGAGCCTGGACCTTGGGGATACGGGTAGAACCACCGACGAGAACGATGTCGTCAACCTCGGACTTCTTAACCTTGGCATCCTTGAGCACCTGCTCGACGGGCTTGAGGGTCTTCTTGAACAGATCGATGTTGAGCTCCTCGAACTTGGCGCGGGTCAGAGTCTCGGAGAAATCGTTTCCGTTGTGGAAGGCCTCGATTTCGATGCGGGTGGACATCTGGGAAGACAGAGTACGCTTGGCCTTCTCAACCTCGCGCTTCAGCTTACCCATAGACTTGAGATCCTTGCGGACATCAACGTCATTCTTCTTGTTGTAGAGCTTAACGAAGTAGTCCATGACACGGTGGTCAAAGTCCTCACCACCAAGGTGGGTATCACCAGCGGTAGCCAGAACCTCGAAGACGCCGTTGTCGATCGACAGAAGGGAGACATCGAAAGTACCACCACCAAGATCGTAGACAATAACCTGGCGCTCGTCACCAGTCTTATCCAGACCGTAGGCGATAGCGGCGGCGGTGGGCTCGTTGACAACACGGAGGACATTGAGACCGGCGATAGTACCGGCATCCTTGGTGGCCTGACGCTGAGCGTCGTTGAAGTAGGCGGGAACAGTAACAACGGCGTGGGTGACCGACTTGCCCAGGTAGCTCTCAGCGACATCCTTCATCTTCTCCAGAATCATGGCGGAGATCTGCTCGGGGGTGAAAGTCTTGGGGGTCTTGTTAACATCGACCTTGACCATAGGCTTGCCATCCTTGTTGACGACCTTGAAGGGGAAGTTCTTGGCGTCCTTCTGGATGTCCTTGTCGTCGAACTTGCGACCAATCAGGCGCCTAAAGAGGATATTTGTTAGCTATGTCACCTCATCGGGTAAAACCGGCCACGCTGGCCACAAAAAAAACAACAATCGAGGAAAACTCACTTCACGTCAAAGACAGTTCGTTGGGGGTTGGCGGCGTATTGGTTCTTGGCGGCGTCACCGACGAGGCGCTCCTCATCAGTGAAAGCCACGTAGGAGGGAGTGATACGGTTTCCTTGGTCGTTGGCGAGAATCTCAACCTTGCCGTTCTGCATCACACCAACACAACTAGAAAGGATCAATGTTAGCTCAACGGGTCCAATTGCTCTAAACACGAGGGCTTCTTAGAGCTTCACGAACCTGTAGGTGGTACCCAGATCAATACCGATAACGGTGCCATAGTTCTCAGGTGAGTTGTCCTCCTCGGCGTGGGCAGTGGTGCCAAACAGCGCCATGGGGGCAATCAACACCAGAAGAAGGTAGAAGACGGTGGTCCAGGTGAAGCCCTTGGACACACCGGCGCGGCTCGCGAGTCGCGACATTGTGAAAAGATATGAGGGGGGTGAAGGGAAGAAACAGGAAAGTGTTCAAAGAAGATCGATCCTCTACAACAAAGAGAGTATCAAGAACGAAGCCGAGTCGAATAAGCTTCTAGGCGCGTGAATAGATGAGTCGCGCTGAAAGAGACTCTTTTTAAAACCCTCAGAATTGGTGAATAGGCGGGAGGGACCCGAAGGCGAATGGGGGGAATGGAGAAGGGGAAGAGAGAAGAAGACGAAGGGCCCTCTTGTATGGAGACGAAGGGACCGACTTCGCGCAGCGGCCATGCTGGCCTTTTCCCAGACGGTTACTTCTCGGGCTGTGATTGGCTGAAAGGAGTTCGGTCATGGGTGAGTCAGCACTGATCAGGACCCAACTTTAATCACGTGTTGACCGCCTTCTACTTTGAGCGTAGTACTAACCAGATCGGGTAAGTCCGGATGGACCCCTGGCCAGGGAAGGAATCGGTGGTCAACCACTCAGGGACCGCCACCGATGTCGAACTTGCTAGAAGCAGCTAAGCGTTTTGCCCCCATTCTATCTTGGGGGTGGCTCAATTTCGTCAGGCGAGAGCCACGTTTCACGATGGGATATTAGACAAGTGGCCTGTACGGCTGTATAAGGAATGGCGACGGTATAGCTCCGTGTCAAGAGAGGATGAAGATCTGTCCTCACGTTGACTATGGTAGGGTTGAAGTATCACCTTCCTTGTCGATCCAGAAACATGGGGCCAAGAATCTGAACCAGGGGGATCTACAGAGCCTCATACATGGAGATCAGGGTTTACAAAGCATGCGTGCGTAAGGCACCCACAGTAGGGGTCAGAGCAGATTGGGTCCAGAGTAGTACCCTCGATAGTGAATGTTAAAGTGGAAGTTGCCCCTGAACCTTGCGAACATTTCAGTCAAAATAGAATCAGGCATATAGATAGTACGTTCTAGCCCTGTCGTCTACATCTAGGTTAAGGTTTTGGCTTTTACAATAAGCATCGCCAGCTTTGGCCAATTAGACAGTATGCTCGGATATCCATGTATCTTATTCTATGTTCATTTCTAGATCATAACGACCAACGATTCATAGCATCATTTGCAGAACTAGCAATTACTCCAACAGCCCCGCAGCCACCGTCGTCCCTCCAGCACGTAGCACAATCCTCGTCGGTGCCTCCAAAGGCACGGCCTGATCAATCTCCACCACCACGCGCGCCACAGTGCCAGGAGCCACGATCTTAGGCCGTTTCTTCAACGCCAGCCCCGATGTTTTGTCCAGCGAGGCCACGAGCTTGCTGATACGGCCGGGCACGTGTAGACGGCCTCGATGAACATCCACTTGCATGGGCATCAAGTGCTCAAAGGCCAGGACCTTGGCGGTAAATCTCGTGACGGTCTTGATCGGCGCCGAAGCTCGGCAGACCACATCACCGGAACGCAGATGGATCGGGTCAATATTGGCAAGGTTGAGGACCACGTTTTGGCCTGCAACGGCCCAGTCACTAGGCTCGCCGTCAACCTCCACGCTGCGGATCAAGGCCGTCTCGCCGCTTGGCATGGTCAGGATTTGATCACCCATTTGGAGACTGCCAGAGTCCAAACGGCCTGAAATGGAGATTGGGTTCTGCACACCGCCGCGGAACACATCACCAATCGTCATGCGTAGCGGCTTGTCCAGCGCGTGAGTATATGGCTCTGAGGTTTCCAGCTCCTCGAGAAGTGTTCGGCCCGTGTACCATGAAGACTTGGGGTCTGCGCTGCGCCGGGTGATGTTGTCACCAAGTACACCGGAACAAGGCACGAAGGAGATATTCTTAGGCTGGAAGCCTGCAGTCGTCAAAAAGGCCGAAATCTGCTGCTCGATCTCTTGGAATCGCTCCGTGTCCCATTGCACGGTATCCATCTTGTTCACGGCAACGATGATCTTCTGAACACCCATGCTTCGAACTAGAAGAGCATGCTCCTTGGTCTGGCCCTTCAAGCCGGACTCGAACTTGCCCACACTGGAATCGATAACAAGCACCGCAAAGTCCGCCTGGCTAGCGCCGGCAATCATATTCGGCACAAAGTCACGGTGACCCGGTGCATCAACAATGGTAAAGGCGGTGGTTTCGGTCTCGAATTTGTTGGTCGCAATGTCGATGGTGACACCACGTGCACGCTCCTCCGAGCCCTGATCCATCACCCAGGCAAGAGCAAAAGAGCCCTTACCAATCTTCTCGGCCTCTTTCCGATACTTGTCTAACGTACGTTGATCTATCGCTCCTTGATCGGCCAGTAACCGCCCCATAAGTGTACTCTTTCCAGCATCCACATGTCCTGCATCTCGTCAGCCATATAATTTCAACTCCCTAAGGCAAGGAATGCACAACCCACCAATCACCACAAAATTAGCCGACTTCTTCCGTGTAGACTTGTTGTATTCCGCCAGGACATCGAGGTTCTTGCTCTTCACAGTAACCTTTTCCTCCACGGAAAGATCCTTCATGCCGCCGGCCAAATCGGCTTGGCCCTTGGCTGCCTTGGAAGCAGCCGGTTTGGATTTGAATCCTACACTTTATTAGGCGAGTGGCTACTAACCCTTTCTGCGGATCGCCAAACCTTTTGCTGTGCTTTGCGCATTCATGACCACGTCATCGGGACTAGGAGCTGCAAAGTCAAAGGGTTCAGCATGGTCCTGGCCGTATATTTGAAGCAGATCCACGTTGTTCGAGTTGAGGTGGCTGGGCTCAGCCATAGTCGGCCCTGTTGCGTTGCCTAGAATGACACTGGCAAAGGTGGATGGAGAAGCACGGATATTTGGTGTTGGTTGTTGCTGCTTTGGCTCTTTCTCCGGCTCTTCTTGCTTTGTAGGTTCCGGTAGAGATGGTGGGGGAGGTTTGCTAGTCTCAGGTGCTGGCTGCTGCCGAGCTGGCAAAGACACAGATGCGCCTGGTTTGCCCAGTCGTCGCAAGCCTCCATTTGTTTCAGATGCCTTCGACAACTTGCTGGCAGCAAGCCTCTCACTCAGGGACATAGGTGTACCCGACGGTTTGAGCGTCGGTCCCTCTGAGCGCGAAGCCTGCGGTGTTGAAGGGCTTTCAGGTACTGCTGCTGCTGCCTTTTCGCCTTCCTTCTTCTTCCGTGCTGCCGCCAAAGCAGCTAGTTTCGACATCTTGCCGCCAGATTCTGGTGCACCACCCAACAATCCCAGTCGCGGGTACAACGGTTCGACAAGAATCTCAGTTTTGCGGTGGGCAGGAACGTTAAGCCAAGGACAGTCGCGGAAGAAATCGGCAGCTGAGAAGTGCGCTTCGGCAGGTAGAGGAGCAGGGAATCCTGGTACTGGGAGACCTGTTAGAACAATGTCCAAACTTCCAGGTACCGTCAGTCTTGAGGTCTAGGTGAACAAGTGCAAGGTGTTTCACCACCGGGGACAAGGCTCGACCACATACCTTGAGCAAGAGCGTTCGACAATGGAATCACCATAACAGGAGGAACGCGCAGATTGTGTTTGTTTCCCGAGCCCAGCCACGAACACCTCGACTAACAAACAAATGAAATCAAATCCACTTACCAGCCTGAACCTTAGGCTTCTGCACAGCCGGAGCCGACTGCTTCTTAAGCTCTTTCTCCTTCTTCCCTGCATACACAAGAAACCCCGGTATTAGCATCAACTCATTGAGTCATAGCAAAGCAAAGCAAACACACCCCCACCACCAAACCCACAGCGCCCTCTCCAAGAGAAAAGAAAGTAGAAGGAGGGAGATATACATACCCCTCAAATAATTCACAGTTTTCTCAATATCATTATAATAATGCCATAGAGCTTCCTGGACTTCCTCCGTCGTGGCCGTTACCGAGGGTTGCCCCGCGCGAAGCTGCCCCAGGACCGCAGCGGTACACTGTTGCAGAAACTCCTGCTCCTCGGGATCAGGCGAGTCATACCCATCGTCATCCTCGAAATCATCGTCGTCGTAGCCGACATTCTTCACGCGGTGTCTCGACATCGCGTGTGGTTGTCGCGGGTTAGGGAGGAGGGAGGAGGGAAAGGTGTTTGCGACTTGGGCGGGGAGGCGGAGAGGAGGAGGGGTGGTGGTTAGCGCTGGAGGGGGGGAGGGGAGTGGTCAATTGTGAAAAGTAAGGGGTAGTGAGAAATGGGAAAAGCTTGGAAAAAGCCAGGTCAAGAGCTCTGTTACTGAGACGATGTTCTTGAGAAAGTGAGTCAGTGAGCAGGAAGTGCAATGCGTTTTTTTGTTGGGTCGAAGCGATTCTTCGGTCCACGTCATTCTCCACTGTCGTTGCTGAGGCTCCCGCGATATGTCATACCCTAACTTCCACTAGAAAGGTAATTCGACCATCCCATAGAAGCAATAGGTGTACGTTCTTGTTATGAACCTTCAAAAATGTGAAGTAAAAATGTATTTGTGACTGTGTACAATTGCTATTGCATCCATAAAACTACGTCTATGCAGTCTCAAAGACGATACCATGTGCTATAAGGATCATCGCCAAAAACCAAAGGTGAAAAACAAAAATAAAGATTTATTGGCCTGTATCTGAGTCTCACAAATCAACTGCGAAAGACAACGTTCATCGCAGCGGACTGCCGCCGAAGAAGTCGCCCGCGCCGGGGCCAGAGAAACTGCCATTACTAGGGGTGAGGGCGATCGAGCGCCGGAAAGCCTGGCGGGGTGTAGTAGGAGCGCTGGTTGGGCCAGCTACCGGGGTAGAGGTGTTCACCGGTGCGGCGGCCGCTGCAGAGGCTGCGGTTACACTGGCAGCATCGGGGGTGTTGGGGGTGTTGCGGCCGCTGTTGTTTGAGAGAGCGACGGCTGTGCCGGGGCGTGAGAGGACGGCAGCGGTACTAACGGCACCGTTCTTGGGAGGGGGTCGGAAACCATGCTTGGATCCTTCGCGGAAGATCTCCTCCAGCATGTGAGCGACAATACCGGCGTCTTCGTACTCTTGGAACTTCTTCCACAGGCGCATAGCCATGCGGGCGTCCTCGATGGAGTCGTGGCCATGAATGACGTCGGATGTCGGCTCTTCTTGGATGTATTCTTTGAACACAGCCCAGGCCAAGTACCGTAAACTGAGACGACGGTTCTTGCTGGGGTGGAAGAAGAGGTATTGTGTATCAACCGTCTGGGACTTCGGTACCTGGATGTTGATCTTGCGGAAGTCCGAGGCCAAGCCGTGGCCGACAAAGATGCATCCCAGGTTCAGCAGAAGCCAGAGCTTCTTGTATGCTGCCTTCAAGGGAACGAGATTATGCTCGCTGGTCCGCGGGTCGAGATCACCGGGTTTGATACCGGAGTACTGGGTGACATAGTCGACGATCGGCTCACGGATGGTAATGTAGTCGTCGATAAAAGGCACACCCTCGTCTACACCCGAGGCCCGCAAAACCGAAACTCGGGCCAGGCCACTCTTGTTAGGCCGCACGATTTCTTGGGACCCGTCCGCCTTGACATCAATCTCCGCCTTTTCAAGGTCCACGAATTCGGTATCAAGGGCCACGGGTGTGCCGGTTTGTGGCTTCTCTTCCTCGGTCAGCGTGCGACAGGAGTCAACTTGGTGGCCACCACTGTATCCCTTGTTAGCATGGTACTTTCACTCAGCATCAAACTCAAGCTCAAAAGCTAATACTTACTTCAAAGACCACTCGCGGAACAGCAGAGTGGTATCTAAGCAGCTCTTCCAAGAGTCATCGACACCATGACGCGCACTGCGCACTTGGAAAGCCAACACACAAGGCTGCTTCCAAGGCTGCGTGAAGCGAAGGGCCTCCTCACGATCAACCTCGGTAACCAAGAAGTCATTGAACAGATGCCATTTGTCCTTGGGTTCCTGGGTCTCTGGCTCTGAAATGGAAACATTGATAAACGACACCAGATGCGGTTTCTGATGCTCTGGAATATCGATCTCCGCCACCAGGCCTACCAGATCGTAGACCACAAGCCCGGGCGTGTTATTCTGCTCACGTGCCCGGAGCTCATCACCCTCGAAACACATCACTTGTCCGTTGTCAATGACCACACCGACAGCATCCGGAAGCCATCCAGGAATCGACCACAGACGACGACAGATGGGATTCGTCAAGGCGGCATTCAGGACAAGGATCAGAGGCATTCGGTGGACGGTCTTCCGAATCATGACTTGCTGATAGCGGCGACAATAGTTACACCATCCTCGGTTCTGCGTCTCGCGCTCAATACTCGCGCGAAGAATACTGGAGAATCGGAATGCCGGGTTGCGTCGTGCATGTTTGATATCCAAGTTGGGGTAGAGAAGCTCATTTGCAAGAGAGTTGCCCGGACGCACAGTCTCGTTCTGGCAGAACATGCACCGGATAGACTCCGAAGCAATAGTAGCCAGGCGCTGATCCAGCTCTTCAGAGCTAGGCTGGATCATCCTGAAGTCATGCGCAATCTGCGTCAGGAAGAACCGATTCACGGCCTGGATCGCGGTAGAGAGAGATTTATTTGTGAGATTTTCCTCAAGGAGACCCAGATTGGACGCCTCACGGAAACTGCTGAATGTTTTCAACAAGTTGGTAGCCTGGCAATTCTGGCCATTAGCTTTCTCCAGCATGTCGAATAGATAACCCAGTTCGCACAGGAGACAGTGTTCAAAGATACAAGAACCAGCAGCATGTGTCAAGGCAAGATTCCGGAAGAGAGGGATAAATTTGAGGAGTTGAAGGAGAGAGTTTGTAAAGGAGTTGGCGATGTGCGTCTCCAGGCCAGAGAAAGTCGTTTGGTTGTAGAACCGGAAGTCGAAATCGTCGACACCGAATCGACTGTACTTGATCTCGACGTTGCTGTATTTAAGAAGCGGGTCATCCTCACTCTCGCCATTGATCTTTGCGCCCGCCAATGCCTCGGCCGTGTCACTGACAGAACCCTTCAAGTCCGATTTGCTCTGATCCCGAGCCTTCTCGCTCAGGAACTTGGGTGCAATGAGAGCGGGCTCGGCTGCAGCTAGTGCACGGGTATTCTCGACTTGATAGCGGCGAGTCTTTCGAGGATTGGGCGCCCCATGTCCGACTTCCGCTTGGCGTAGATATGGCAGTAGAGACTGATCCAATTGAGGTGGCGGGCTACCCACTTCGAAGACGAGATGGCTTGGCCACGCTGAAAAGAGACGATCGTGGTAGTAGGGCATTCCGACCATGTTCAAGGGAGTTTCAGGAGACCAGTCGATGGGGGGCGGTCGGGTAGGTACATCGGCGAATTCAATCTCCTTGCTCATCTCGTTGAAATGGACCTTGTTGGGTGATCCCCAAAGATGAATGGAGCATTCCGCATCATTGATGGCAAGAGCCTCCCCCGACGGAGAAAGGTCAAGGCCCAACATGAAAGAAACATTGGCTTGCCGTAAGTTGATCGCATTCGGGTTCATCAGATCCACCACTTGAAGCTGACCGGTCTGCGAAGCCACGAAACTCGTCGTATGTAGTTTCGGGTGCATCCGCACATATGCCGCACCCGCATGGAAGGGAATAGGCGGCAGTGGCGACAGCGTCTTTAAGTCATACACGTTTGCCAACGGATCGACAATCGGGGACCCGAGATGACGGACCGAAAAGCCGCAAGTGACCAGCAAGTCATTCCGCGCATCCATATCATTGATAGCAGTACCATGTGCCTTCCAGGACTTGACAACCTTGAAATCCGCTAGACTAAGCGCGTTGACAGAACCCGTATCCGTAGCCGCGCAAAGATACCGACTCTTCTTCATGAGGGTGTAATTCGAATCAGTATGCAACTTGTCCACGATCGTGCCCTTGTCGATATCGATCGTGAACATTGCACGTTGACACCCCGCCACCAGAATCCGATTCGTCTGCGCCGTAAAGCTCATGCAGCGGAGATCAGTCATCTCCTCGTGCGCCAGATGCCATTGTGTCAAGCCGCGCCGCGTGATCATATGCACACTCTTCGAAGATAGGGATATCACACCGCGCTCGTGAAAGAGTATCTGTCGCACCATACCTTCGGAGACAGGATGCGCGCGAACGGAGGTATACCGCTGCAACTCTGGTCCGTAGAAAGACGAGACTCGACCCTAAGAGATGAAAGAGAGAGAATAACATCAGCTCGATGTTCTATTTCGTCCTACATATACATAGCAAGAGTGCACACTCACATATTCATTGCCCGTCCATAAAAGTTCCATAACATCGTCAAATGCCACCGTCGTCGCAATCGTAGGTAACCCGTGCACACTCGGCGGTGGCATCGGGATGCGCGACAACTCGTCCCAATCGGCCTCCATCGCGGCGGCAGGCTAATCCGGGCGAACGCGCCCAGATTACAGTATCAGATAGCACCTGTCTCGTGGATTGAATGCTGGCTCGGGATCTGCAACCTTCACCCGGATGAGAAAAGTCCGAGTCCGAGCATCGTCTGCGAAGGGACGCGATTGCGGGGAAGCTATCAGAAGCCTTTGGTGCCGGACACCTGCCAGATATGGCGCGTCGAAAGAGATATCCAAGTGAGCTATCAGGTAATTAGATTAGTTCCAATCCCGTCGCAGTGCGAAATTCGAGGATAAGTCCGCTGAGCCCTGTTGATGCGTGTTGTAGTCCGTCTGAAGGCCATCGCGGGACTAAGGTGTGATAAAGTCACGTGATTACTACCCGATAGCACAGGAAGTATGAACTACAAAGGAGTAGAGGGATATGAACCATGCGTTATAGGCCGTGAGGAAAAGACGAATTGAGACTCATATGAGGCAAATATGCTATCATTATCATATAAATGAGCTAAAGTTCAATATGAGGAGAGGGGCCAGAACTAGGCGTGAGAGTAATGTGACAGAACTCATGTTTGTCGTGAAGCATGTTATTTAGTGCATCTGGGCAAGAACTGGAACAAAGAGTTTTACAACCCTGATTAAGACCAAACAACTAAGCCAGAGAACAACCTATAGGCAGGCTTAACTTCACAAATCAATCACATTGCTAAAGAGCCCGAGGTATAAGAAGCATATGTACTAGCAAACTACTTAGACCGACTGTCATCAATTGGGCTAGAACAACGGAAAGGCCCAGTGAGAAAAGAAAACATGAACACAGGGGAAAGTTAAGGTTGTTCCCTAACCCCGCAAGCAAAAGGAAAGATAATAAACACCACCACTTCCTTGGTATCACCCAACCGCGGTTAACATAGAAATCGCAAAGCCACGTTTATCTGTAGAAAGAAGCGGGGTTTGACGCAGGTACACCAGACTGCGAGGGCTGGTACGCTTGGTATTCCCCGGTTGGCGGAGCTGAGGGTGCGGGATTAAAGGCAGTGTACTGGGCAGATTGAGAAGCAGGAGCGGCACCGGGGATAGGGGGTGGTTGGTGCGCCGGTGGGGATGTCGGGTACGGTGCTTGCTGTGCCTGCTGTTGCTGGGGAGGGAACTGGTGGGGAGATTGTTGGTGCATTCCAGAGGCAGATGGGTCATCGCTGGAGTAGACGGAAGGCGAGTAGTCCTGCTGTTGCTGTTGCTGCTGCTGTAGTTGCTGGAATTGCTGGTGGGCAGTTGGAGGAGCTTGGCCTGTAGCCGGGTAGGGGGGACGTTGGTTGGCAGCAGCTGGATGGTCTACGGGCGAGTCGTAGACCGATGTTCCAAGTTCTTGCGGAGAATCATATGTTGACTGAGGGCGGTGGTGTACAGGCTGGTAGGAGTCGGGTTGAGGAGTTGGCTGCTGGACCAGTGGCTGGGCCAGCGGCTGAGTTCCACCTGGGTACTGAGAACGAGGATCGGGGGAGTGAGACGCGGGTCGGTATGGCATCGACTGTTCCGCACCGTAGTACGCGTTGGGCTGCGACTGTGGGGTTGGTGTATCTAATACCTCAATGAGTGGATGTTCAACTAGACCATGTGGTGGGACAAGCAAACCTTGGGGTCGAGGACTAAAGTAGCGCTGGTCTGGCTGGGGAGCAGCCTGAGGGGGACCCTGGGGGTATCCAACAGGGGCCGCAGCAGGATATCCGTATGGTGGCTGTCCAGGACGTCCATACTGAGCCTGTGGTGGATGAGCCATTGAGGCCTCCAACAAGGACTCGTAATCACGGCGAGCTTTGATGAACTTCTCGTTCAATTGAGTGAACTCGTCTACATCATGATCAGTCATATCGTTCATAACAAGGAACGATCATAACAAGAAGCGAGATACATACCTTTCTTCTGCGAGTACTTTCCAATAAGCTCAATCAGCTTAGGGCGAATAGCTAGTGTGGAATGATAAAGAGTGGTGATCTCCTCGTTCTCCTGGACGTTCAGGTCTGAGCTTCGAGTGCTCAGCAGTGTCAGGAGCTTCTCAACATTCTTGATCTGGCCAAAGACCTCGCCTTCCATCTGGGCCTCCCGGTGCAGCTCTTCCACAGTGGGGTCTGGGAGCTTCTCCACGTAGTTCAGAGGGAAAATACCCGTCTGTCCGCGTAAAGAACCCTTCCACCAATCCTTGTACACTGATTCCAAGACCGCAATGATATCGCCTTTGCGGAATTGAAGCTCTCCGGGCTCCGAGGGCTGGAAGTCGAACAAAGCTCTGACGCGCGACACGGTAGCTGCTGATGTGCCCGAGGGAACGGGCTGAGCGATAGCCTCAGCCGTATTTGTTGGAGCTGGTGCGGACGCAGACGAAGATGCAGTCGCCGCCGAGGAGGGTCCAGCTTGAGGTGCCGGGCCTGGGGGTGGGTTCTTGTCCTTGATGGAGAGTGCAAGTGCCATCTGCAATTCCTCTTCTTCCTTCTGTCGGTCGACATCGGTCATCGCACTCTTAACAGGCTTCGACGGAGGCTGCAGGTTGGGGTCTATGGAATGATCGGTCAGTAGCTCAACCAGAATGCTTGCAGGGACAAGACACCCACTTTGAGTCTTCAACTTCATGTAGGCTTGTTCCATAATGCCAAAATCCGGGTTTGAAGCGAACATCTCTGTCCAGTCCTGCATCCGTTCCAAGATTTTCGACTTGACTTGTTGATGTGTGTTCTAACAGTCATCAGCAACCATTATGCCGTGAAAGGGATCAGCTCCGCCTACACGATCAGCCGCCAGGCGCAACAGGGCATCAGTGAAGCTCCTCGAGGCCAGCTCGCGATGAATCTTTGGGCCACAGTTCTGCGACAAGGAATTTCCAAGCTGTAGCAGTGATGTTAGTAAACCCTTACACCAAACTCCCCGCAATCCACAACTCGAAGAGCGAAACACGAACCTCCAAAGTATAAAGCTGCACATTGGCATTCCTATGCGCCATCCGTTTAATCATAGCCGCGACAGCCTCTTTCGCCCTGTTCAACCAAACTCGTAATCAGCATCCAGCCCCCCATAGCATCTTCACTCAATCCAAATAGGCGCAAGTATAGGCGACATACCCCGACTCTTCCGCAGCAACCTTATCACAGACATCCTATCACCATGAAACCAAGTCAGCTCCAAGCTCTCAAACCCCCATCAATCGAATCGTGAAACCGGTAAACCGCCTGCTCCGCAACACGCACCAGAATATATTCCCAATTCTCAGAGGTCAAGTTCTCGTCTGTCGCCTTGGCTATACGGATAATCGCATGGTTAGTAAACATTCACAGCCAAACATCTCTTGAGTTCCTCGCGCTCCATCGCAGCTCAGCTCCGGGGAACTCCTCAACAACTCCACCTCCAACTCCAGTGACTTACCGACAGCGTCGTCAAAAGCATTCTGCTGCGCACGAAACATTGCCACGGATATCTTATCTCCTCCAACAAGATCGAACAGTCCAGTCACGGGTAATATGTAGCTGGTGTAGGGTATCGGTATCGGTATCGTCGGTAACAAGTCAGGCACCGCTCCGCTCCTCGGCTTCAGGTAAGGCAGTTCGGTTCGATCGATCACACCCTCTGGCAACAGATCTTCAAGCTTGAGTACTCGATGGGTCGTCTCAATGATTCAGAACCAGCCAAAATATCCAAGAAAAGACCGAGGACGTAAAGCCGTGTAGCGTGCAGCAGTCGGCGGTTCTAGCACTAAATGCGGGGAGTGGGTAGGAAGAAGAAAGCAGGGTGCGGCTGAGTTGGGATTTGGGCCAACACTCGAGCAAGCAAGTTCGAGAGGTCTCGATGGGCGAGACGAGGAAGTGGCGAAAATAGAGGCAGATGTAAACTTCAAAGAAAGTCAAGTGCTGTGCTTGTCTTGACGAACGGGAGTTTTCAGGTTCGATGATCGTGGAAGCCTGCGTGTTGTGTCAGTGCTTCCTCTCTGCGGGTGTCCGGGCGGGAACTGAGTCAGCAGAACGATGACGACGGTGGGAAGTGGAAATGGGGGGAGCTTTAGGGGCGAAGCTCCCGTCGGATGTACTTATTCTTAGTTCAGGGCCCACGGGAATTGGTGTCTGCCTTGGGATATTCGAAGTTCTTCGAGAAGAGATTTTTGTACTCTTTTCTTGTGGCTTAAATGCTGGGTTTACTTGGGAGCACTTAGTTCTGCCCACATTTGAAGGCTGTCAGATGTAGGCTCCGGCTTTTTGTCATTGTTGATTTGTTAGATTGTTGTGGCTGAGAGAAATATATATCCACAGAAGCGTACTTCGTATTTTCGTACTCGTTTAGTATGTGCTTGTGACAAAATCGTTCTACTGACCACTTCGACAGGTAGCAAGTGCACCGGGTAGGAAGATATAGAAAGATAGATCATGATCGCTCAAACCAGATCAATGGGAATACCTATATTTCATCGAAACGCCATCAAAGGACGACTTAAATCCAGGGTAGGGTCACAAGAAAGAACCAATCTATGGCCAAAGAACGGGCAGCCTTGATTTTCCAATATCCAACCTACGCCGAATGCGAAACCAAGCGCCCTTGGCAGAGAGTCCCGATAGCAGTACGTCAATCCAACGCACAATCTGCGGCAGAGAAAGCAGCAGGCGAGATCAAGCCCACTAAATCACCACACTCGAGATCATCCTCGAATTGCACGGCAAGATGCCAGATAATAGAACTACATAATGCTACAGACACACAAGCCCACTGCAGGCAAAGGTGGAAACGCAACAAAAAAAAGGGGAGATAGAATAAGATGAGATGGAGTGGATGGAAAAGATAGAGAAACAAGAGAACCCAGCTGGCCTCGTCCTAGTCTTCCACAGGAGACCTCAGTGCTAGATCAGAAGAGAACAAAACAAGACATAAGACCGGGGAGAGATCTTTTTTTCATCGCAAAGCACAATTTTCATGACATGAAAAGGACCGATAAAAACGAAAAGAAAATAATGGTTCAAATGGGAATATAAATGAATAGATCAGAAGAGATAAAATAAACAGGACCGACTCCAACGACATGGTGATGCGAAATATGTTGACATGCCGGAATCGAATCTAGAAGAATAACATCGGGAGTGACGGGGGTATCTGAACGAGACGAGACGGGAAGAGGGAAACATGATAAAAGACCAGCAGGAAATAAAGACAGAGAACCGAAACGAAACATTGACATCGAAGAAATAGAAGGGGGGAATCTAGCCGTTTAAGCGCCGCCTTTCTGCGCTTTCTCTTGAGCGCGACTGATACGCGCAGCCTTGACCAGCGGGGCGAGGTGAGTGAGTGGAGAGCACAAGCCCATGAAGGGATGCTATGTGAAATGTCAGTGGGATGATTCAATAGAAGAGTTGGTATTGAAACCAGGATACGACACGACATACCTTCAACAGATCGTGAGCCGAAGCACGCTTCTCCGGGTCGACCTTCAGGGCCAAATGGAGGAAGTCACGGAAAATGTGGGACAGTTGATGCTCGTCCTTGATCTTGGGGGTTCCATTTGTGGCGATCAAGTAGAGGGCGCGAAGTGGCGATTCGGTCAGATAAGGTGGTTCACCCTCGATCATTTCAATGGCCATGATACCCAAACTCCAGATGTCGACCTTGCGACCGTACTCTTTACGAGTGACGACCTCGGGCGCCATCCAGTACGGGGTACCGACCATGGTGTTGCGCTTGTTGTGGGAGTCGTTGATCTGGGCACAGAAACCGAAATCGGCTATACAGAGGATTAGCATTGTGTTGCAAGTTCAAATAGAGAAGAAACAGGAAGCCATACTCAGTTTGATGTTACCCTCTAGTGAGAGCAGGATGTTATCGGATTTGATATCACGATGAATGACACCCTTCGAATGCAAATGCTGAAGACCGCTCAAAGTCTACAAATAATTTCGTTAGCAATTGGCGACAAAACTAGGGCCATTTTTTAAAACTCACCTCACGACAAACAGCGGCAATCTGCCCTTCACTCATAATGTTGAAGGTGACCACATCCGTCAGACTGCCACCCTCCATGTACTCCATGACAACCCACAGATCCAGCCCATGCAAAAAGCTCTCCAGGAAATTGACAATGTTCTTGTGCTTGCTATCCTTCATCACGAGAATCTCGTTGATGATAAGATCCTTCTTCGGCTGGAGGTCGAGGTTCATCTGCTTGATAGCCACGCAGTTGTTGGTGCCCGTCTCATACGCGGTGTAGACACCACCGGAAGCACCTTGGCCAATCTTGTTCAAGCTGTGATACAATTGAGTAGGATCGCCGGGAGTGCAAATCTGAAGCAGACGCTGGCGCACATCCATGACCGTGCTCTGACGCTGCTGGCGTTGTCGTGGGCGGGCGGCGGGCGGAGCGCGGGTGCTGGGAGATGCTGAAGCAGGCGAAGGATCCGCGGATGAAGGGCCAAAGTTGGTAGCCAAGGGCGGAGGTTGAGGTGGCTGCTGCTGGGTGCGCTGGCTCGTACTCCGATCCAGCTGCTTCGAAGCAATTGCTTGCTGAGCAGCTGCCATAACCTGCTCTTGCTGCTGCTGGTACTGCGTCGGAGAAGCAATCACATTGTGCTTGGGGACTGGGACGCCGTTGCGGGAGTTGGAGCGACTGGGCTTGGGCGATGCGGATTTCACGGGTCCGGCCTCGGGCATAGGGGGTGCCCCGTATGATGCGCCATATTGATCTTGAGTCGGTCGCTGTGGCAGAGCAGTAAACCCTTGCGATACAGGAGGTTGCGGCGGTGGGCGGGCTGGAGTCATGCCGGTTGGGGGCTTTGGAGGCGCACGATGGGGGACCATACTACCCAGAGGCGGGGACATGGTGGCGGCTGGCAATCCTGCGGGAGGACCCCGAGGAATTGGCGGCGGCGCTCGTGGGTTCTCAAAGCTGCCTTCATGATTTTGCGGGAATCGGGGGCTACCAGGCGGCGAAGTTCCCGTCGCGGGCGTGGTTGTCGTCACCGTCGTCGTCGTCGTCGTCGTCGTCGTTGTAGGCTTGTATGATGCATTATCGAACTTGTGCCAGACCTCATCATCATCTCCACGGGTGTTCTTTTCGTAGAATCGCATAATATCCACCATTGTCTGCGGGTGCTCCTCCTGTTCCTTCTTGGAGATACCATTTTCCTGCAACAGCCGCTGCCATTCCTTTGGCAGACCAGTGAACTGACCAGTCTGGTTATCATATCCCACGTGCGTTACATGCACTGGATTCTCCGGGGCAGAAATCTTGATGTTGCGAGGTGATCCAAGCATGCTATTGACAAAACTGGAGAAGCTGGCCTTTTTGCTTCTTCCTGCCCGAGGAGGGGGTGGGCCCGGGGCGGTGCCGTTATTGACTTCATCAGAATAGCGCTTATCATGGTGAGACCGCTCGGTCTCCCGATGCGCAAAGGAGTCCATCAAACGATTCGGCAGGGCGGTGAAGCTGGCTGATTGTCGGAGAGTTTGGCGGCCTCGTGGGTCGTCAGGACTGGTGTGATGAGAACGCAATGGTGGTGGCTGTGGTTGTGATTGATACTGCTGGGGTTGATGATCGGGCTCGGCGCTATTCTCATCAAGCGCACTGAGCATACCCCGCGTTTCAAAGGATGAGTTATTTAGGTCATCCGAATTGCGTTCATTATAAGAGAAGCGATTGGAGCTTCGAGTCCGAGAGCGAGAGGAGCTGCTAAAACTGGGGAAATAGGTCGAGGACCCCTCATCGACAACGGGGGAGGGCCCACCACTATGCTGGCTATGTTGGCTGTGCTGGCTATGCTGTTCGAGCGAGGAGGATGAGGAGCCAAAGGCAGCGTTAGAGCGCGACCGGACGTGCTCTCGACTGCCACTGGGGGAGGATCGTGGATAGACGGGGGCGGAGGGGTGACGTTTGAGCGAGGTGGTGCTTTGATGACTCCGAAGAATGCGCGAACTGAAGCTAGGGGGGTCTTTGTGCAATTTGCTAGACGGGCGGCGGAATTTCAACGAGAAATTACTTTCTGAACTCATGGTGGGCAGATTAGGGGGGGTTGGTCACTGTCGCTGGGGGACAGGACACAAGACGAGATTGGAATTGGGCCGAGGAGAGGGGGAAATCAGGAGAATTTTCCAAGGCCAATTGGGGATTGGGGAGATATCTGCGACCGTAAAGGTCACGGTCGGGGGCGGGTAGGACTGTGACTGGCAGTAATTCTCTGATCGGGGATTATATTTAAGGTGGTATGTGGCGGGATCGAATAGTATGGTCGTCAGAATTGGGGAGGAAGGGGGAGGATATTTTCTGGAATGACGAGAAGAAGAATATAATAATGAGAGAGGAGGTGGTGAGTAGTGTTTCCCTTCCGAGTTGAGTTGTGCCAGTCAAAAAAGAGCCCAAAGTGGCCGGGCACGTGGAAAAGCGGAGAGAAGAGGAAAAAAAGGGAGGACCAGCAGTACTGAGGTACTCTACTTAGTACCACGGGTGGCTGGTTGACACCGATGACGCGGGGACCCAGGGTGGCAGGTTTGGCAGGATAATTAAACATATATCGATTGAAAGCAGGAGAATTTAGAAGGTTCAAATATATTGATATCTCGATAGAAATGGATATTTTCAAGTTTATCATCAATGTAATATTCTTCTTGACTACACTACCTATATCCCTGGTTGTGATCATGCTATTCATACATCTTAACTACATAGTACTTCTCTCTCTCCCGCTCTTCACCTCTAATTTCTCCGAAGCATTCTAGATTTTCGAAGGCCCCCCTCTCCTCCTCTCCTCCCCTGGCTTGCTCATTTCCTCATTTCACCCGAGTGGATGAACGGGGCTAAAGTGGGCAGCAAGTGGACACCCAACGTTGGGCCTTGACCAAACGCGGGACAAGAATAGAAGTGGATTGCTTCCACTGACTAAACCCAACTCGGGACGATGGAAATGATTCCTTTCTCTAGCGTCAGACCAGAGTAGATTAAGTAGTACTGTACATCGATACGACTGTCGAGATTTGATGCAGAACTGGGTAATTTACCCGATCTCAACTATAGTCCATACTCTACAACATACTTGACTCGACAGTACTCTATAAAGATACTAGAGCAAGACACCATGCGAATAGATCTCTCATCTTTCTGCAGGTACACTGCACTGCCATCTTACTTCATCTTTTCCTGCAGGCTCGCAGGTCGCCCTACCAGCTAAGATCGCCTAATCAGCATGATGATGAACCACTTCCGACCGCCCGTGATTTTCGTCCCCACCCTCAGCTACAGAATGTCTTGATATCAGACTGACAAGCAGGTCTCTTCTGCAGATCTTCAATCAGCAATGACACACTAACTAGAGGGAGACTAATACCCAATTTCTCTCTCCCTGACTTCAAGATGTCACCCCAGGACCCAATGTCTCAGCAGAAGCGGACAAGACTGAGTAAGCCCAAAGTGCGCACTGGCTGCAAGACTTGCAAGTTAGTAAAATACACCCATGCCAGCGGCCAGCCCCCTTGGCTTTTGAAATTAATCTATAAACGCGTCACTAACTCTGATCCAGAACTCGACGAGTCAAATGTGATGAAGGGAAACCCACCTGTACTCGGTAGATTAACCTTCTTCTCATTCCTTCTTTTTGATTCACTTTGACTCCGTCTCTCGTCGTCCCGGCCTTATCAACAACTAACGACCTTGTAGATGTACCAGAGCCGGAAGAGTTTGCGAAGGCTATGGATATGAATCGCCTAAATCAACTTATCTCCTGCCCAGACCACTGGCCCCGGCACCAGCAATTGACGACCCCATCGAACCGCCCGCGCTAGAGTTCTTCTTTATCAAAACTGCTCCCCAGCTAGCGGGCTTCTTCGGAAGTGCCTTCTTCCAGCACAGCGTGCTCCAGCAAAGTCTCGCCGAACCAGCCATTCGCCAAGCGATCGCAGCCATTGGCATTCTGCACGAGCAAACGGCGACAGGGAGACATGGCACATACTCAGGAAAACCCCGGCCAAATTCCCACATCAAGCTATACAACCGGTCCATCCGCGCAGTCCTCGACAAGGTCGCCATCAGTCCCAATGCAATTCCATTACTCGCAATGACAAACGTCCTCTTCACATGCCTCGAGATCTTCCAGGGCAATGCGAAAGCCGCCGCAGGCCATATAACCGCGGGAATCAAGCTGCTGCAAGCATGGCGCGCAAAGAACGGCGGGCCGACTGTGCCCTGGGGCCGGAAGTATACATCCTTCGAAGCGCAATTCTTGGAAACAGAAGTCGCGCCGTTACTGAGTTTGTTTAACACCAACGCGGTCAAATGCGCCGGCGGACATCGCAGTAGATTTCTCTTGAACCCGGTTGACGAGCACGGCGCATTACTACTAGCAACTCGCTTCGAGACTCTCAACGAAGCTCGCGTCGGACTCATTGATATGATCACCGATGCGACATGTGTCTGCAGTGAGTTAGACGACGGTCTCATACATAGACCCCTCGCCGACATCGACGCGGTCGTAATCTCCCAATCTGTACAACAGAATCTCGGGCGATGGCAACGAAATGTAGATGATCTAATACGCCGGCAGAAATGTGCCTGGGATGTGAAAGAGCAGCAGATCGCCGATGTGATTAGCATCATCAGAATGGCCACTATTTTCGGCGTACGCGCATACGACGCCCAATCCGAGTGTGAATGGGATATACATCGGGCCGAGTACGAAGACCTGATTCGTTTCGCCGATGCTATTTTCTCTGATCCCGTCCGATTTCCAGACGAGATATCTCGCACACTTAGTTTGGACTTTGGCATGATATTTCCCTTGCATGCTGTGGCGTGGAAATGTCGTTGGCCTAGGCTACGCCGTCAAGGATTGGACTTGTTGCGTCGCAGTTCGAGGCGGGAATGGCTCTTTGAGGCTCTGCATTATCATACTATATTCTCCCGGATCATGGAAATTGAAGAAGAGAGCTGTGGTTTGTCAATGGGTGTACAGCCTGAGGATGACTGGTTACCTGCTGAGCATGTCCGGATTTGTGACTTTCTTGTTGATGGGAAGCCCACCCCGCCGGGAGAGATTGCGGTTTATGAAGTGACATTTTTCAGTAGACCTCAAGGTCGTGAAGGTCCCTTGAGGTCAGTCACCGAAAATATGCGATTAGAGTCGTCGCAAACTGTACAGGCGGCGGTCCCGACGAATATGTTTGGTCGTAGGTTGGAGCGTAAGGTGGAAGGTCACTGACTTGAGATTGGTATATTGATAATTAGGGCTTACATACAAGGATTCATAGAAATGATGTGCTACGAGTACACCAATATCTGACTGCCCGAGTACTCAACTAGTACTTTTCACCTCGTTTACCTGACTGGCTTTCATCACCTTCACGTGACCTCAGTTTGTTGACATACGAATCCATCCCTCACCAACCTCAAGATGAGTCGCTTACTCACATTCCCAAAGCAAGATTATCCAGCTCGTTCTCTCAACTAGTTTTCCATGATAACCCCTCAGGACAGATTCTTCTCCGAGGGCCAATGCTACTTCGGTCCGAGCGAAAACCCCAAGACCGAAACTCATTGCAACGTCTGGGATTGGGACCGACTGAGGATAGTCAAAGTCAAAGGCACCGCCAAGCTTTTCCTACCTAACGAGGATATAGAGATCCCGATTTTGGCACGGCTCGCTGATTACCTGTCCTCGGAAGTTCAGGCAGTTACTATCGACGACAATAGACTCCTTAATAGAGTCTCGACCGATCCAGAAGAGGATAACACTCTATTGATTGCCTATCTTCCTTTCTTAAATATTGAATCACTCGCCGATTACCGTACAATCCAGTACTCTAAACTTTAAGAGCTCGATCGACTTAGACCTAGTTTGAATATCTCAACATACAACGACGAACTCGGGGTTCCTTAAAAGGTCGCCTTCAAATTCAACCCCCTAGAAAACCCCTAAAAAGTACAGATAGCCTAGGATAAGCTTAATCTTCTTAAAAGTCTACCCCCACATCTAAATATCGTACCCTTTAATCGCGTTATCCTCGAAGATATCGAATCTCGAGTTATTAGATTCACACCGAAGTACATTCCAGGCGGAACGCTTGATAATATAAAAGTTCCGTTCCGATTTAAATTGCTGAAACAGCTTACTCAACTTATCGATTTCCTAAACCTAGAACTAGGAATTATACATTAAGATATTGCACCGCGGAATCCGCTCATTAATCCCGACACACACAAGATCCGCCTCTTTAACTTTGATTAGGCTACGTGCGGAAAGAAACGCTAACTTTATAGTCGAGACGACGTAGCTAGTGTGGTATTCACGAGATACAAGCTTATCACGAACGATAGACCTTTCGCAGGCATTCCCCACCGAGATCGCAATATATATATAGTGCAGAGTCTCTCGGACTAGCCTTTTACTCGCGAGCTAGACTCTGAAGTATCGGAACGATACCTTAATGCACCCAACTGGCTTACATAGCCGGATTTACCAACTGCGCCCGACTATAATGTACCTTTCGAGATGGGCAAGACTTCGGATGGAGAGGTGAATTGGGTGACGGGACCGCGGTTTCGACGCACTGCGATGGAGAACGGGCAATATTGTTTTTGTTGGGAGAGACCACCACAGAGTAGCGTGTTAAGGGATGTTTCAAATGGCGTGCGGAAGCTGATTAATGATAGAAAGCGTTTAATCACGCTGAAATCAGATCAGATCTCGTAAGCCTCGTTTCATCGGGCATGTAAGTGATATCTAAACTACATAACAGATTCGCCATATACCCTCTGAAGAAAATCCCGGGACCGTATAAAAGAACGACATATATAGAAAGTGAAGCAAAAATCTGACAAAAGCGACAGAAGGCGATCAAGAACCTTAGTTCTAGCATGCATGACACGAACGGCAGGATCTTCCTTTCCGACCTTCCGCGCCTGGGTGGGCGGATCGCACATGCTCTCGCAACTTGTCCATTCGGCCAAAAGACTTTCCGCACCGTGAAGAGGAACACTTGAAGGCATCAGGGTATATATGCTTTTCCTTGATGTGCCGCCACAACGTTGCATCATGGGTGAACGGACGGGAGTTTTTGCAGTCTTTCCAACCACATTTGAGAGGACCGGTGCTTCTTCTAATTTGGAAACTCAATTAGTTGAGATAAGCAAAGATATAGGGTAGGGGTAGAGAGCCGTATCGATGGAACTCACTTGGCGTTGGGCGTAGTGAGACGGCTAAGAGAGGTACGGCCATCAATTGGGCTGCCTCCACAGGTTGCCTCATTCGACAATTCTCCCATTGGAGAAGGGCAACGCCCCTGCTGATAGCCATCTAAGCCCATGCTCTCAGAGTCTAGCCAAGCATTGCTCGGTGTGTTCTCAGCTCCTACTGGGGAAGCGTTGTCTCTGACCCATCCAGTAATAGGCTCGATGTCAATGTGAGCGGATGCGGTTGGTATGTTTAGGTTGGAGCCATTCGACGACCAAAGATTTCGCATACAAGGACTATATGCAGAAGTTGGAAATGGGCAGTTCTGTTCGCGATAGCGAAGCGTGCTTGGGGGTACGTGTTGAGCATAGGGCATATTGTGAGGTAGAACATCACCCTCGAAAGGGGAAGACTGGAAGTGTTGTTCGGAAAAAGAGGGATTCATGACGAAGGGAATTGACACCTTCATAGAAAATTAAGAGTCGAACAGAAGGAGCCTTAGAATATGGATGTATTCCAGAGGGGAGACTATGGTCCATGTCTAGGAGCCGGTGAAGGTTTAAATAATGAAATCAAAATAGCAGGAGCAATACTGGCGTAGGAACATACGGAATCGTAGCTTGAACCTTTTCCACCCCGGGATATGGCCCAAGGGTTGATATTTCCTATTATAGGGTAGAGAATACAGTATGCACTTCCATTGATTCGTCCTTTCCATTATTTTCCGTACTTGCATCCATTTGATGATACTATACATTAACTTGGAATTGAGGCTTCATTTTCAACCGGATCAAAGTAGTCAGCAACTAGGTTAATTGGCAAAAGTTCTGAGGCATTAACGCCAGGAATTCTCAGGGTGGAGTTTTCCTCATTGGCTAGATACCAGTGAGTGGGGTGATAAACCGGCTTCGACCAATGATACACCATTGCACTTGAGAATACTGTATGCACTGTTGTACAGTACGAGGGTAAGGCCCACCAATTTTCTGGTTTGGCCCAATAGCATTTATTCAGTAACCCGGACGTGTGCACATATTGTTTGACCCATCACATCAGCTCAAGGCTTCACTGCGTCACTCTTCAGAGCCCTAGTGGGTTACATAAGTATCTAGGCAGTGCCTAGTTAATCTTTCTTGTCTTTTAGAATGTCTCGCTCAGAAAATCCAGACTGCGATTCTTCACGCTGGGTACCTCAATAAAATCTCCCATCCCTTGATTTGCCTTCCGCCAACATGGATTCCCTATCACCACATAAGGATCTTATATCGAAGCTTTATCTCGAAGAGAATAGATCATTGAGCTATGTGAGGAACTCCATTGAGAAGGAGTATCGCATTGTTGCAAGGTAGGCTGCTATCCCGTCTTTCATACCTATCTAATTTGGCAGCGCTAAAATCTTAAGAGCAGAGGCGTCCACCAACGTGCTTTACAAAATGGAACTTGCGCAAGAACAAACCCGGCCGAACTTGGGTTTGGGTTGATCGTGGCATCAAAAAAGCGAGCGGATCTAAGCAAGAAAAGCACCATTGTCATTAGAGGTACTCCCTGGGTTACCAGTGCAGTCAACAAGGAGATATCGCGGCATGTCACTACGGGGATAGGTTTCAAGCAGAAGGTAGTTTTCCACTGAGCCTTGCAGGTTCCGTTCGAAAGCTGACAACTTGCAGTTACTACCCCGGAGACCCCAGAAGGATTTGCGATTGTTACTCCTTCGGCGTCTTTTATTCACCAGCAGACACCCGTAGCAACCCCCAACCTCGAAATAGAGCTTGCCTCCAGTGAATCGGTCGCGAAAGATATGAAGTTGCCTGCCGATATTCTCGAAGACTGCTGTTCTTTCATTTCCACTTGGGCCACGATGGGACATTCAGTATGCCGTGAAAACCTCATAAAATCATACGAAACGATCGCTGAGCGCCTTAGCTGGGACGAAGATTCATACCCAAATACCCGCAGCTTTCTTCCTGACGTCGTTTTCGATATTTTACACTTGGTGTATTGGCAAGTTCATAGCGCTTAGACTGAGAAGCCCCATTGAAAACGTGCAGGTAATCGATCCCGCCAGAGCGCACAGCGTCTTAGTACCAGAGTCTCAACCGTACGTTCGACTGGGAACGTTGCAATCTCGTTACAAACAAGCGACCGGGGCACATCTAAATCTCCGGACTCCATTAACTAACGAGGCATTTGAGTCCATTTTTGGCGGACTTCTCAAACGGCTGCCGTGTTGCCATCGCCTATAATGGACAACAATCGTGCGGTGCTGCCCGAATCGCCCAATAAGTCTGTGACGTCCTGGATGCCTTCACCTCGCTGGTAGACATTAATCTGTCCAGATTCATTGACTGTGATGGTTTTGTTTCCAGTCTATTTGGTCTATGTGCCTGAGTGCAAGACAATTTCCGAGACTGGGAACCCATTGCCTCGTTCCCCTCCACTTGTCTCGTCGTTGCGACTGCTTGCATTGTTTCTTCAGTAAATGTGAAGTTCTCTTCACTTTCCTCCAAGCATAGGATGTAGCGCGGTTTGGACCGTAGATTTCGTCTAATGTGGCAGGTGATGTGGCAGGTGATGTGGCAGGTGAGAATGATGCAAGAACTACAAAGGCATGAGTTAGTCCTGTTTTATATGTTCATCGAAGAAGAGTTTTGTACCTATGACTGGAATAATCTAACAAACAGTGTAAAGCAAAAATCGCAACGATGGATATCAAGAAAATAGTAGGGGAAGGTATACCAAGGCTCGGGTGCAGATCACCACCCTTTTTCAATAAGCAAGAATACTTCCCTTCATGCTGCTGTGGCCATAGTGAGTAAAGAGGCCATCACAAAGTATCTCACAGAAAAGTCTTTGTCGGGCAAAGTGCTCCCCTAGGGGCTGAAGAAGGACTCGGTGTAAAACAGTGCTTTTTGATGCCGACGTACTACTCTAGGGCCATCTTAGGACAAGGGAGCTAAATCCCCAGTAGCCTTGGGGACGTCCGAACGTGGATGTTATTAGGTTCTTGCTTCAGACTTTGTCCCTGATCTGCGCTGTCTAATGGCCTCGGCGCTAATTACGGAAGAGTACGACGGTGAGAAAGAACCTGTCCTTCCGCTCCGCGGTATCAGGTTGGAGATCAACAGCGACGCCTTCCTTCTCACACCGATAAGCGTACAGTGGGCCTGTCAACTCGGCTACTATTTGAGCACCAGGCCACGCGTTCTTCTCGTGATTACCTTGCATAAGTCACGAATGAATATGGATGATTTCGCCAGAAGTGGTTTAGTTTTCGCAAGCTGGAGAAGGAGCAGGAGGTGGCTCAAGGGTTTATTCAAACTTAAGTATGTCGAAGACTGGCTCAGGAGATCCTTCGTTGAGTAGTTGAATTCAGCATTGTTAAAACTGAGAACATATAAGCTTTAAGCTAGCGTCTGTTCTGTTTACAACTTTACAAGAGTCTCAGCCATCGAGCAGACTCCACTATACATACAGCTCCCCCACCATTGGTAGGTCGTGCAAACTTTTCTTGTACCTCAGAAATCCCCTCCATAACTCTCGAAGATCCCCCCTTGGTTTGACTGTTAATAGAGTAAGATATCAACCGTTCACGATAGGAAGCCCACCATGGCAAAATTTCGGGAAAACCTCAGGGGGTGGATCTTGGCTTGCCGATCCGAGCAATTCTCAGCCATCGCCGAAAGCCTCCCGAGCAGAAAACCACGGAGCACAGATATCCAACGCGATTGAGTTTGTGTAGAGTGGATTCTCCTGACATCATTTATTAGCTGCGCAAGCTCCTCCCGTTGTCCTAATCTCTCCAGCACTGCAGGAAAAAAAGCAAGGACAGAAAACTAGCTTCAAGATATCCCTGACAACCGTCATTGGACGCGCAAGCAAACAATCGAAACAATCAAGCAGCGATGGTGTCCGGCATCTCCCACGTGAGCCTGCAGGCCAACGCGTCCACTATTCCCTCCAATTTCAGCATCTACAACAATGATTTCCTGCACATCCTCGGCTCAGCACCGAAACTGGAGCTCCTTCTCGAAAACAATGCCTACCCCTTCGCCCACGAGGCGAGCGTGTACATCCCGTCCTCAGACTCACTGTTCATGTCAAGCAACCTCTTCACAGACCCAATCACCAACAAATCCACCATCAAAGTGACCAAAGTCAACGTGAGCACCCACCCCGTCACGGCCGAAATCATCAACACCGCAATCCCCATGCCCAATGGCGGCGTGAACAACGGCAATGGCATCCTCTGGGCTGCGCAAGGCACCCTCAACCAAACAGGCGGTCTGTTCCAAATGTCCGCGACAGCACCGTACACATCCGAGTTGATCATCGGGAACTACTACGGTCGGGAATTCAATTCCATCAATGATGTGGTCGTAGCTAATGACGGCGCATTCTGGTTCACGGATCCCATCTATGGCTGGAAGCAAGGGATTCGTCCCAAGCCGCAGCTGCCGAACCAGGTGTACCGGTACGACCCGGCGACGAAGGATGTGCGGGTCGTTGCTGATGGGTTTGGTCGGCCGAATGGGATTTCTTTCTCGCCCGATGAGAAGACTGTGTATATCAGTGATACGGCGGAGACTGTTGGTGATGGGTCTACCGATTTGATGCTGCCGGCGACGATGTAAGTTCGATTCTCTTTTCCAACCGTCTTGCGGAGTATGGGCAGCTGCACAACTCAAAGCGAAGGAAGCTAGACGTTTAACATTTACTGATAATGTCTATCTAGCTACGCATTCGACGTGACCACTATCCACGGACAACCATTCCTAACAAACAGGCGCGTCTTCGCGATGCCAGGCGACGGAATCCCAGACGGGATCAAAGTAGACCAGGACGGCAATGTATACGCAGGCTGCAAAGACGGCGTGAATGTCTGGTCAGCTGGAGGTGTGCTACTAGGCAAGATTCTGATCAAGGATGGGACGTCAAACTTTTCGTTTGGACGCGACGGGCGCATGTTCATTTTGAACGAGCATAAGCTCTTTGCGGCACAACTTAACCGCACTGTGCGTGGGACGCTATTCTAGACTCAGATATGCGATACGAGATATACGAAGTGTAGACGCAAGTGGGAAAAGATGAGGATGGCGTGATCATGCCGTTAGTCGAGATGATATGACTCGCAGGCATGAGATGTACAACAGAGATTATCTCTGGGATCTGGGATCTTGAATGGATTGCGATCGCCATCATGGCTGTACAAGGGTTGATGGTGTGACTCGACTGTACTATAATCCAACCACAATCGAGCTATTCATTCTGCTCTTCTTTCCAATATCTTGCCACCGTACCTGGATACTTCCGTCGGCAGGTACCATGCCATGCTGATACGAGCACATCCGAGGCACTTTTGGTCATAGCTAAATCAAGATTCAATGTGGAAGCCCTGCGAACGCCCCTGCCGCGTCAGCAGTGATGAAGATGCTTTCCTTGCAATCAAGCTTAAATTTGAAGAATGTGTGGTTAACGTGGACGGTGCATGCATCTGTCGATCGCAAGGATGTTCTGGATGCGATAAAGAATGATTCAAAGGACGAAGATGGAACATATGGGAATAAATTTTGACTATATATCTCTTAGAATCCAGTGACTATTTACTTGCTGTCAAGATATGGTACTTAAATGTATGATCACACTAACCTTAGTCCATGATAATCGCCCGCGGTCGCGGGGTCCTCACTAAGCCGAAAACATCATCTCAAGATTGAAGCAAAGCCTCAAGAACTACTTGACGATACCCGAGCCTTTTTTTTCATCCTCACTTTTCGCCTGCATGCTGCATTCCGGGTCGGCTGGCTGTCTGATGTCAGAATCCCACTTGATCATTATACCGTCTCTTTGGCCCAAGCGAGGGGAATCCCGAAAGGTCAGATTGATGGAAGCGGGAGAAGGAGGGCCGGCGAGGCTTCTCTATGGAGTACCGAGGAACGCCTTTGGACGCCTTTGGCTAACCTTGACGGGAGACCCGAGCACGCCATGAGTCTCGTGTTTGCAGTCAGTCATCCCGATGGGCGCAGTCATGCATGATGAAGATACAGCGGAGATTAAAACATCAAGATTCGTGATATGACTGACTTAGACTAACTACTAGGCATTATTAGCTAGGATAGAACCCTAGCTGGTACTACTGACAAGGCGCGGGGAAAACAGATTGGTCACCGACTGGGATTAGCTGTTGGCCTAGTCAGCTCTAATCTGCGGCAACTTCTCCACATCGCGCCCATCTCGTAACTTTCCCCATGACTCGCGTGATGACATCGGCTCAAAAAGCTCGCAAACAACATGGAGAAATGGAGAGTTGTCTGCCAACCAACGACGATCTATTAATCCTGACTGCCCTGCTGCATGACGATGGCCAAGGTCGGCCATCGGCTATGCGGTTTTTGCCGAGGATTTTGCACATACAACATCTTACCGATCCTAGCGCATATGTACATCCAGCCAAGGACAGCGTGCAACAGCCAAGGACCTGCCTATGACAGCGACTTACAGCGCCCGGAAGGTCGGTGTAGTTAGCCCCCAATCTTCGGGGATTGAACTACGACATACATGCAGGAATAGCCATGAGCAAGCCAGCTATGATGACAACGGCTCCCGCAGTGCCACGCCTGTCTGTCTCGCTCTACAAGGCTCCCTTTCTACCAAGACCACGGGAAAACAGATGCAGATGCAGGCCATGTTGTTCAGCTCCTCGGAGCTGTTCCCCTTTCAGTGAGCCCTGGCAGTCTAGCGATCTTAGAGCCCCTTTGACCCTGCGAAAGAAGGGCATTAGCTACCCTCACTATGTACTAGTCCACCTCCCTTCTCGCAGCATGGGATGAAGCAAATCCAGCATGATAAACCTCACTTGACCAAAGGGCGATCAACACCGATCTTATCCATATCCAAACCATGGCTTCCCCAACTCTTTTACTAGCGGGAAATCAAACCGTCCAAGGCGATCCTTAACGATGCTCAACACCGGCTCTTGCGACCGAGCACAGTTCAGCTGGCGATCGAGTAAGACTCGGCTAAGCTTATTGGCGCAGTCAGTGCCGGGACAGTCCCCACATGGGGGCCGATCATCAGCCTCCCCGGACTGGAGTCACTTTTTTGGACCCAAGGCCCTAAAGTCAAATTGAATGGGGAAGTTGTGGACGGTGGAAATTAATAATAATGCCCCGAATCTGAGAGTGCAGATGACCAATGCGGTAAGTGATACAGAAGAAGAAGAACTTGCTTGAAATTGGCATAGCAACGAGGCATGGCAAGAGAGTGGCGTTTTGTGGAGTACTTTTCCATACATTTGGTGATGTATTTTCTTTGAAAGTAGACTGTTGTGCATGACAATAATAATCGAGAACATCAACACATTCAATCGAGGATGAATTGTACTCGCCGTCTACATCAACTCTAAACAAACAAAATCTTCCAAGATAACCCAGCAGCCCAATAAATCAATAGCGTATCTCAGATGATCCCCTTGCTGACAACGACAACTTCCAATTTTATTTGATTTTTCTTTTTATCCGCAGGGGAGAAAATGTGGGCCCATGCGGCCGCGCACTTCCAGATTGCGAATCATGCACAGTCGGCAACATCTCCCCTCTTCCCCCCTGGTCTCCCGACAAGAGAGGCCCTACGCTAAAGGGCTATGCAGCTGGGCCCGCTACCAAGATTCTCGATCTAAAGTTGGAATTGGGTGGAGCTGAGGTGCTTTCTAGCGTGTTAATCACTATGACAAAAAGCAGCAATTTCGTACGCTCTTTCAGGCTTATGTGGGGACACTGGAGAGGACTACGGTCTTGATGCGAGACATCATAAAAGGGATAGCTCGGCACAGCCCGTCTGATCTCTCATATAATCTTACATTAACAATCATACATTCAATCCGACTATTGAAAAGGGCTTACCCTTGTATTAAACTAGAGATTGGATAGTATGTGTGTATTAGAGTAAACCTATGCAGACATTCAAAATCGTTATACTTTGCATGACCACTGTAAACAGTCTGTGTCATCGGATACCTTTCCTTCCCAACAGATCCTCCTATAGGCATACATCCCAAGGCATACACAGAGCGGGTCTATTTGCAAATTACCCAGAACGTCAATGATCCACCTCCCCATCTCTCCTGTCCCAAAGTTCCACTCCCCTTGGCTTCGGCACTATCCCTACTATGGCGCCCGAGCCACGTCGGGGGGTGCCCAGCCCAACGACTGATACTGACATGTGCCTTACATTCATAGGATGAATATGCACGGAGAATGAAGCTCTGATTGGCGTGCCCAGACTGGTCCCACGACCCTCTCTTGACCTTGACTACCTACCAAGGCGAAAGACGCACCCGCAAAGACGACATCTGCATGACCCTCCATGGGCATTCAAAGCCATGAGCCCTAGAAAGTAGTCCGAGAGGGGCAACAAGCAAAAAAAAGGATCAACATAAATAACTTGTCCTCCCCTCCCTATGGACGAGTCTGTGATTCTTCTAGAATAGACAGAGCCACCTTTTTCGACATTCCAAGCTCTATTCTTTTTGTCGCCCTTGTCGATCCTCCTCTTTCTCTTCTTCTTATTTTTTTGCCGGCGCGCAAACTTAACGATGCTGGCTATATTCTTCTGCTTGTTTATAGCTTTGGCTAGCGCTTACCCAGCGCGGGGCCCTTGTACGGGAGACTGCTGGACTCATGATCCTGCTATGATCCAGCGTGAGTCTGATGGCACGTACTTCCGTTTCTCGACGGGCACTGGTGTCAACACCATGAAATCGCCTTCATTGAAGGGACCCTGGACGGACGTGGGTCCAGCTCTGCCGAATGGATCCAAGATTACTCTCGACGGCGTGGACAGCAGCGACATCTGGGTATGTAATCAAAAACAGAATATCAAGAACAGGACAAGGATATACTAGAGCCAGTTCTATTTATACCAAAACCCCCAATTCCCGAAAAAGCAGGCCAAGAAAGCTAACATCCCTGTCCAGGCCCCCGACGTCCACTACCAAGACGGCACATACTACATGTACTACGTGCTCTCCAAACTCGGCACACAAACCTCGCAAATCGGCGTAGCAACCTCCACAACAATGGAACCCGGCTCCTGGACCGACCACGGCATCATCGGCGTCCCCGCCAACAGCGCCTACAACCGCATCGACCCGAACTGGATCACCATCGGCGGCAAGCAGTACCTCCAATTCGGCTCCTATTGGCAAGACATTTACCAAGTTGCTCTCGAAAGCCCGCTGCAGGTCGGGTCGAACACGCCGCACCAGATCGCGTACAACGCCAGTTCGAATCACCGCGTCGAGGGCTCGTTCTTGTATCAGCATGGGAGCTTTTATTACCTGTTTTTCAGCGGTGGTGTTGCGGGCTCGTACACGGCTACTTACCCCGCTCAGGGCGAGGAGTATCGTGTGCATGTTTGCCGCTCGTCGAGTGGAACCGGGGGCTTTGTAAGTGGATCGTGATCGACGGGCCCGTCATTGCGGGCTTTACTTTAGGGCCTCGTTGTGACTAACTATTTTTGCTTGCTCGCGTCATAGGTCGACCAGGCTGGAATTTCTTGCCTTGAATCTGGTGGTACTATCATCCTTGCTAGCCATGATCAGGTTTATGCACCAGGTGGACAGTAAGTTGACCCCCATTATCCCCACATATATACTTCCCCCGCCCGATCTACGCCCAGAACAAAATGGATCAGACCTCTGACACATGTGACAGGGGTGTTCTTACCGACAAAGATCTCGGCCCTGTGCTGTACTATCACTACTACTCGCTCGCGGCGAAAGAAGCAGGCGGCACTGGTATCAAGGGGTACCTGTATGGCTGGAACGAGCTGGACTTTTCGACCGGCTGGCCTGTCGTGAAGGCCGTTTAACGCTCTGCTGGTTTTCACTTCCATTCCAGCAACCTTTTTCAACTTCTATACATAGCATGGAGAGATCCGGACGGGTTGCGAGACTTTTCCGGATGTCTTGATCTTCTTTTTTTTTTCTTCTCTGTCCATGGTTCGGGGGTTGTATACTTGATACTTGCCCTATTTTGTGCACTCGTTTGTTCGATACCCCATGCATGGCAGCTGCTTGGGCAGCGCGCACTTGTCTGACAGGTGGTTTATGTCGTACTAATTTCTATATTCTCATGTGGGTTTGAGACCATTGAGGTTGCCCTTGTTGGGCTAATGCACAGTCACTATCATCTCGAAGGTCTACATATGAAAATAACGATCTTAATAAAGCACTCGTTTCTTCTTCTCTATAATTTTTGAAACACCCGGTCCCGCCCACACCTGTCTATTATTAATGTGCACTTTATGCACGTTTTGTACATGAGCATGACCTGATCTAGTCGCAGTCTCTCAACCCCCTTGGCCGCAAGTTTATCGTTGTATACAGAATGCTTGGCGCGCATGCCATTCCACCATGAATCCCACTCAGCGCCCCACGTACTTGAGTTCCAGCGTGCGCAGGGGCAGATATGAGACCGTGGTAAAGACAAGGGCTAGCTCGTTGGCAATGTCGCCACCATCGGCACCAATCTTAGCCGCGAGCGCGCCGACATAGTACGTCTCGACCATGCCGACGATCCACCCGGCGGCGCCACAGAGGAATGCCGTTAGTCCAGCGTATCCAACGGGCATCTTTGAGGGCGTGTTCCAGGCATCGAGGTCGTAGTTTGCCAAGCTGCCTTCCCTGAAGTAGTAGTGCTCGATGAAAAGAATGGCAAAGAAGGAGGTGTTCCAGTAACCCAGGAGCGAGAGGAAATTCTCCAGCACGTCGAGCAAGTGGTCGCGGCCGGCGATGCCAAGGGCAAGAATACCGCCAAATACGAGGATAGACCAGATTACGCGAGGGACCTTGGCAAAGGGTGCGGCGAAGAGTTGTGCGGAGAGTGCGCCGGAGTAGATGGCAATGCAGTTCACGCCAACTGTTAGGTTAAAATTAGCATCGAAAGATCAGCAGCGCGTTCTGAATTTGAGTTGAAACATACTGCCAGATAGGACCAAGAGCACCAATAGGAATTTGGCGAACCCGCTGGGGTAGATGATCTCCTTCAAGATCTCACCAATGCCGTTCTCATACGCAGCCGCCCACTCGGGGTTGGTGCCGAGCGCCGAGCTGATACAGGCACCCAGCAACATGCCAATGCAGGTGGGAATCGTGATACCAAAAGTCGTATACAAGAAGATTTTAATCTTCGGGGTGTCCACGGGGTAGTGCACATAGAAGTCAGAGACAATCGAACTCCACGACGCACTAGACCCGTAGACCACACTGATCAGACTCAGGACGTTGCCAGACGCCGTCATACCAGTGACGGTAGGCGGTGCGGCAAGGTTCGCGCGATGAGCCGCCTCACCGTAGATGATCATGAAGATAATGAAGAACATGATCCATGCGTACTTCTCGTACAGCAAGACACCGCGCAGTCCGATGAAGCTGAAGAGTAGACTCACGCAAGCGATGATCACGACACCGACTGCGATGGAGACACGCCCGTCTGACACGGCGCTGAGGGCTAGACCGCCAGTGATGCAATTGACCGAGGCCCAGCCTAGTTGTTCGATCACGTTCAGCAGCGCGATGATGGAGGATGGGTAGAAGCCTAGTGAGTATCTGGAGATGGCGACCTGGCGCAGACCAGTACCGGGGCCCATAGTAGCGCACCAACCCTATGAGCGAGCAGAGAAAGCAGACAGTCAGTCCTCATCCAGCGCATGAGTCGCATTGCGGTTTTTTTTTCGCGAATCAACAAAAGAAACCAAGATAGGAAATTGCATGCTCACCGTCACAGCAGCACCCAATAGTGTCGCAAAGATCACAATAGGAATGGTCTGACCCAGCGACAACCCAAACTGATTGCCCAAAAACCCGGTACTGAAACAACTAATATTCATCGTCGCCGAAGCCCACATCAATCCCATAACCACGGGGCTAGGCGAGTTGCGGTTTTCAGGGTGCACACGATCCAAACTATGCGACTCGATGCCCATCTTGCGATCCAAATACTCCTCATAGTAGCGAATTGTCGCAAAGATCCCGCTCGGCTTGGAGGTTTTCTCTGGCTCGTCGACCGGCGACACAACCGGCTCAGTTTGAAGCTTTTTCTCCATGTCCTCGGTGGTGTTGGTGGTGGCCATGGCTGCGACGGGCTGGCGATTGTCGCGCGCACGCGGCAGTTAGGGCTGGCGGATTCGGTGGAAGGTGGTGGAGGGAAAAGAAAGAAAAATCAGCAATTGCAACTTTTTTTTTAATCTCTCCTCCGCACGCGACTAGACGAGGAAGAAATCTGGGGCTACAATATTTTAGTCACAGAATCGTTTTGCTGGTTGGCCCGTTTGTGTAGTGGGCCGTAGGCCGACTGATCGGGTTTGTATGAAGTTCTTTTTTCTTTTTTTTTTCTTCGGTTTGCCACTGGTGGTTTTGCTGGGATGAATGGGTCGGTGTGGAGTGTATAGTTGCATTGCTTGTCCTATCTATATGGCTATAGCTGAATAGTACCAAACGTTGTGTCGCTTTGATCTTTATGTTGATACATCTCCTTTCTGTCTTGTTCTTTCTTCAGCTTCGATATCTGGCAAGGATCATCTTTGGGTTAAGCTTTGGGCGGTCCGACGAAAATTCTTCCGTTATCAGGTGGGGTCGGATGTCGCCGAGGCTGCTGATTCGATCGGTTCGGTTATTCTGATTGGAAGAAGGGTCGAGCATTATTATTATTGAGTGCTGAACAGCGTGAATAGAATATTGCTAATGATATTGCTGTCATGATAATACGCAATTGGATAGATTATTGCGCAAAATCTCTAGTTCTAGCCTGCTAAGTACTGTCTACATGATAGTCAATTGTAGATACCTCGGAGTTAGTCAGTGACTGCTCTCGCCGTTACTCTGAAATCCGTGATTGGTGCTTTCTCAGGATATTATCCATGCTATGTTCGGTTCATTCTGAATAGCATGAAAATAATGTATACTTGTATGAAATATAGCCTGTAATCCAATTTGGTTGCATGGATGACTGCCAAGAAGGAACGTTGCCTTTTGGGCACGTGGTCCGCCTAGTGTCCGCACTGTCAAGTGTCAAGTTTCAACTTGTCAACCCGGATATTGACACAGTACAGTTCCATAAAAAGTAGCCATTGAACAAAGGTGGATAATTGCACTTGAACAGAACTCATAAATCTTGTAATGGAGTCCCGGCAGGATTCTGTACAGTCCAATTACTGAAGAGCGAATCGGCGATTTCCCTGCTCTTCAGTAGGTGTCATATCCATCGCTACTATTAACCAGTATCATCTATTTAAATAATTGACCAACCATTGGGATCCTTTGTTCTTTTGTTGCTGCAGACTTTTGTCTGTCTCCGGAACAGAGCCTCTCATCAAGACTTGCAGCTAGCGCGGTCGCCAGTTGACGTTCTCGTGGCCCATCGGACTCGGAGAAAACTTCCCCGGAGCCTCGAACTGGCCTTTTGTGTACTTCTGGGGATCTCTCTGGACCTCACCTCCAATCTTTCCTCCTTCACCTCTACCCCCTCCCAATCACCTCACCTCCGCTTTTCTTTCCTCTCACCTCCCTCCCCCTTTTTCCTTTCTCTCGGGACTCTTGACTTTCTGGGCTCTTAATTCCTCCTGGGTGCTTGGTCCAGGTTCCCCAGATTCTCTCAGATACCGCTTTCCCCCCCCCATTTCCCTCCTGGGAATTGCCCTCAACCAAGTGGACAATTCCGGCTCGGATCCTTCCCCATTTCCAATTAGTGAGGTTTTACTAAACCTGTGAGTGGCCAATTCCTCTCTAGCCGACTTGCTACCCTCCTGGCTTTCCCTTCCTCGGCCAGCCAGTCTTCGGCGTGCGGTGTCATTCCCATACTGACCCATCCCAGTTCTGATTGAAGGCCGTTCCCTGCACAGCCCCATCGCTATCCTGTCGCACGCTTACTCGTCTCCCGGTCAATACCCCCTGGTTCATCATGGCTGCCGAAGCATCGACCGCCACCAACGGCGCCTCCAAGTCGCTCGCCGCTATGCTGGAGGAGCAACATGCCCGCGATGAGGCTCACAAGCCCACCGTTGAGGAAGTTGTTGATGAGGAGGACCTCAAGCACCCTACTCCCTCCGCGACTGCGAATGACCAGCCTTTGCCCCCTGTCCTGTCCCCCGCCTCGGAGTCGTTGACCCCCGCCTCGACCGCCGCCCCGACACCTGCCCCGAAACCTGCCGCGAAGAAGGCCCCGGCCTTTGACGTACAATCGGAGGAACTGTTCCCTGCCCTCGGCAGTGGACCCAAGCCTGCTGCCCCGGCGGCGGCTACGTGGGGTGCGAAGAAGCCTTCTGCGGCAGCGGCTGTTGCCAATGGCCGCCCCTCCAAGCCAATGGGTACGTGCGAGTGACAGAACACCAGATTCCGGAGTGTAGAGCGCGGTTTCTAACAATTGTATTCAATAGATGTCCCTCGCGTGATGTCCCTCCCCGGAAAGCACATGGAGCAGCTTCGACTGGCCCCATCCCAGATGCAGCCCCGCGGGCAATTGAAGAAGCCCATCAGAGATATCCTGCGCGATATCTCCCGGAGATCCAAGGCCACCGTTGATATGCGCGGTGGCCCTGGTGGCTCTATCATCTTCGAAGGCAAGGGCTCAGTTGATGCGGTCCGCCAGGCGCTCAAGGAAGTCGCACAGCAGGTCGGATCGAAGGTACGTCTCACGAAACTATTCGGATCAAAAATCACATCCCTAAACTGAGATCTTTACTTGGATAGCAATCCGTTCGCGTTCCTATTCCTACCTCTGCACGAGCCCACATCATTGGCCGCCAGGGATCAGTGGTTCAGGACATTCAGACCCGCACTGGTGCCCGTGTGCAAGTCCCCCGCGCTGATGGTAACGGTGCGCCTCTCGAGGAGGACGACGACGATACAATTGATATCTTGATTGAGGGTGATGCTGTGGCTGCGGAGATGGCACGCCGGGAGATTGAGGCGATTGTCAAGGAACGCGGTTCGAACATGAGCCTGCGCTTGAAGACCATCCCCCCAGAGTTCTTCCCCTTCATTGCCGGTGCACACGATGCGCAACTGCGTGAGATTGAGGAGCGCACAAAGGCTCAGGTTCACGTGCCCCGCTACGATACGTGGTCCCAGCCACCTCCCTCGGAGGCCAACCCTGGCCACGTGCAGTTCGTGCCTTGCCCTGAGAAGCACATTCTCATCTCCGGAGAGCGCGCTGCCGCACAAGAAGCCCGCGCCGAGATTGAGCGCTTGGCCGCTGACCTTCAGCGCAAGCTGACCCTTCGCCAGCTTGCCATCAACCGTGGACAGCACCAGTTCATCCTCGGAAATGAGGCCGATGCTCTCCACAAGTTCCTTGCGCAGACCGGCTGCGGTATCGTCCTTCCCCCAGCCACTGACGACAGCGAGTTCCTCACCATCACTGGACCCCTGGACCAGATTGAGGCCGGTATTAACCATGCCATGGATCTCGCTACCAGCATGCAGATGGCTAGCATTGACTTGTCCCGCCAGCACCCCAATGCCCCTGCTGGCTCAAATGCCCACGCCCGCGCTCTGACCCAGTATCTCCGCCGCCGCCAGATCATCAAGCAGCTCGAGTCGGCTTACGACGCCCGGATTGCTCTGCCCCCCAGCGTTGATGGACCCGTCACTTGGGAGGTCTACTCTCGTGATGGCAAGAACACTATCCGTGCTCGCTCCGACATTATGAACCTGGTCCAGGCTCATCCCCCTTCACGTCTTCGCCACGTCCCCATTGACCCCTACTTCCACCCGTACCTGCGTTCTCGTGGTGCCGCCAAGCTTCAGGGTGACTATGGTGTCCACCTGTTGGTCCCTGATGACATCAACAGCTCCGAAGTTGTCCTTGTCTATGAGGGTCCCTCTGCTTCTTCGTCCAACTTCGAGGTTCCCCGGCAACGTCCCTCTCCGGCCGAAATTGCGGCCTTTGAGAAGTCGCTGCATGAGGCTCAGGAATACCTGCTGAGTGCACTTGGAGACCAGCAGGATATCGTTGCCACCACTACCTCTGTTCCTGCCAAGTACCAGGAGAAGACTCGCAAGTTTATCCTCCGTGAGCAGGAATCCAAGGACGAGGACAGCATCCCTGTCCGCGCTCTCGTTGGTGACGCTAAGGGTGGAAAGTGCGAGGTTGCGCTGCGTGGACCCTCCAGACTGGTCGCGGAACTCGTTGCCAAGTTGGGTGCTTTTGTGGAAGAGCAGGAGAAGGATGACTTGGAGCGTGGATACACCACCTCCTTCGATTTCCCTCAGAAGTATGCCAACTTCCTCATTGGCAAGCGCGGTGAGAACATCAACAAGCTTCGCGAGGAGTTTGACGTTGATATCAAGGTCGAGAATGGCAAGGTCGAGGTCAAGGGCCCCAAGGCCAAGGCCGATGCTGCTCGCATGCGTATCATCAACTTGGGCAAGAAGCTGGAGGATGAGACCACTCACATCCTGAAGATCCCTGCGCAGTACCACCGCGAGCTGATCGGCCAGCGCGGTAACCAGGTTAACCGTCTCCAGGACCGTTACTCGGTTCGCGTTCAATTCCCTCGTGCCACCGCCTCTGCCGATGACCAGTCCGTTGGCGATGCTAACAGCGATGCCGGTGCTGCCCGCTCTGGTCGTCCCCAGCAGGCCGCCGACGAGGTCCTGGTCAAGGGACCTAGCAAGGGTGCTGATCAGGCTCGCGATGAGATTCTGAGTCTGCTCCAGTGGGTGGTTGACCACTCCCACTCTGCCACTATCTCTGTCGCCCAGAACCAGGTTGCGTCGCTGATTGGTCAGCGTGGTCGTGAGATGGACAAGCTTCGTGCGGACACTGGCGCCCAGATTGATGTCCCTAGCGCGAATGATGCCCCCGATGCTTCGGGCCGTGTGCAGATTCGTGTCAAGGGTACTAAGCAGCAGGTTGCTGAGGCTAAGAAGGTCCTGCAGCAGCGTGCTTCTGAGTTTGATGCGACAGTCACCAAGACGATCGATGTTGACAAGAAGTACCACAAGGCCCTTATTGGTGGTGGTGGTATGTTCTCATCTTAACGCTCTCTTCTTTTTTCCCATCATGCTAACGTGGATTGAATAGGTGCCAACATTCGGAAGATCGTTGCCGACGCTGGTGGTCCTAACGATGGCAGCGCCGCTCGCATGGTTCGCTTCCCCCGTCCTGACAGCACTGAGTCCACCATCCGCCTGGAGGGTAACGGCAAGATCGTGGACAGCATCGTTGCTGCTATTGAACAGTTCGTCAAGGAGCGCCAGGACCAGGTGTCTGAGACTCTGGATGTCCCTACTGCTCAGCACCGTATGCTGATCGGCCGCGGTGGCGACACCCGCCGTGGCATCGAGTCCAAGTTCAATGTCACCCTGGACATTCCCAAGCAGGGCTCTGGCCGCACCGATGTTAAGCTCAAGGGCCCTAGCACCGCTGTCGCGGAGGCGAAGGCTCACATTCAGGGCATGCTAAAGGAGCAGCACGCCGAGACCGTCGAGGTCCCTCGCAACCTGCACCACGCTGTCGCTGACAATGGCGCCATCTTCCGTCGCCTGCGTAATGACTACCAGGTTACCGTCGACCACGCCGGCAAGGCTGTCCCCGCCAACCCTGCAACTGAGGAGACTCGCAGCGGTGCCAACGGCGCTGCTCTGCCTCTGATTACCGATGACCCCAGCGCTGCTGCTGACGCCCACTCATGGAAGGTCGTTGACTCCAGCGCCGGGGGTGATGCTGATACTTCCCCCTTCCCGTGGGTCCTGACTGGCTCGCCTGAGAATGTTGCCAAGGCCCGCGCTGCCATTGAGAAGGCTATTGCCGCCTCCGGCCAGCAGTCTGCCACTGGTTATCTCATCCTGCCTGATCCTAAGACCTACCGCTTCGTAGTCGGCCAGGGTGGCAGCCAGATCAACGCCATCCGCAAGAAGACCGGATGCCGCATTAACGTGCCCAAGAACCAGGCCCAGGGTGAGGCGATCGAGATCCGCGGCAACGCCGCTAGCCTCGACGAGGCCCGGGACATGATTCTGGAGGCCGTCCAGAACGGTCTGAACGGCTCTGCTCGGTGATGATGCGTACGTAGCAGTTGGATAATGCACTTGGATTTCTTTTCTTTTGCGAACATTTTCGTGCGACCAAATCAGCGAGATTGCGAATGGAGAGACGACACAACATACTTGCACAGGGCATGTACCTCATCCCCCCTCCCCCAACCTTTTTTTTTTATTTTCCTTCGATTTCTCCCCCCTGTTTAGTTGAGCGGGCAAGGGAATTCTTGTTACTTTTCTCTAACTTGTCTTTTTTGGCACTTTTTGACCACTTTTTACCATGGTACTTAGTTTATTTCCCTTTTTATTAAAAGAACGATTCTCTTCTCTCAAAGTCCTGGATGTGTGTGTTTCTTTGCCTAATGATGGGAGGTTGAAGAGCAGTATCCCGCTTGGTGTATCCAGATGATGAATATAGGATGGTTTGATACTACGTTATAACATGAGAGTAAAGAACCGGTTTCACGAAAGAACCCGTTTCATGACCATTCACGCCGAGTATTCTTTTCCAATTGTACTTATAAGAGGGAAGTTTGCGTGAAGCCCGCAATGCCGAGGACCTATATGTCGAGTGTACGACCTCCATATATGGCAGATCCGTTGCTCCATTAGTCCCTTGTACACCCCAGCGTTACAAGCGGGGATAATATCTAATCAAGCAGTAGCTTCGACTCCTTTGGCCATTCGACTTGAAATATTCTGTCTATTAGAATCCAACCCAACACGCTATATTCTACACATACAAAAAAGGTCTACCAAAAGGCAACACCAAACCCGGCACTAACGCCACTCATGAACGCCCATGCCCCTGACCATGCCGCCGATCCATCTGCAATCCCAGCGTAACAAAAGCCCCAAAGCTCCCAGCGGTCATAAGCACCGGCCCCCAAAACGCCGGCACAAACTGTCCCTGCAGCAAATACCGCCTCATCGACCAATACCGAAAGAACCCATAACCCAGCGACCACAGTCCAAGTAATTGACAAAGTCGGGATGCGGAGAGAGAATCCGCAAACACCGAACTAGAACCGGGTGAGTAGAGTGTCGATGTCGATACAGATGCAGATGCATCCTTGTTCTTATTCTTATTTGCGGACTTAGATTGTTGCTGTTGATCTTGGGCATGCGGGACGTGAGTTTGCGGCGAAAGAATAGCCCCCAGATTAAGTTTTGAAGATAGCACTTGATCGATTTTGTCGAGACGGTCTAGGGCCAGGGCCATTGCGGCGAAACCGAGGCCTGCGCGAGTCCAGGAGAGGAATGTGCGTTCGTTGGCGTGATGGTCGCGTTGTTGGGAGCTTGTGTTTTGGATGCGTGTTGGGAGGAGGCGGCGGAGGAGAGATGTCATTTTGTGATGTTCGGTGGTGAAAGGGAAGGAGATGTATGGATTGGATAATTGGGATAGTTTATGTTTTGGGATATTGTAGATTAATTGGTTTTAATGTGAGTATTGGATTTGGGGTTAGCTGTGAGGATCAACGGTGCCCCGCGGTAGGAATTGCGCGGAATGGGGTTGTTGATGACCGTATCTTGATCTATCCAAACAGCTAAAGTGTAACAGTATAGCATACTTTACCTAGACTTGCTAGACACCGAGAGCCCATACTATGTACGTAAACGCCGATTGATATATGTGGATACTTCCTTCCAAGATCCACTATCCTTTGCACAATCCTATTTATACGATCATCTTACCAGATCAAAATCCTTCTCTGCGGAGTCCTCCTCCCTATGACGTCCACGGCATCACTCGGACCGAAGACTCACGAATCTACGCACGTTGATTGGACGCCATAGACCCACAGCCCTGCACTACCCCCCATGTCCCCAAGCATAGATTTTATATCAAAGAATTTCATTTGAAGCTGTAGAGTGCTCTATCCTGCTGAAATGGTCCCCATATGATCGTACGACTATATCGGCGACTCGTTGTATGAGGTTTGGAAGTGTTGGACTTGTTATCGGTCGAGAAGGCGTCCGCTCGGGCGAGAGATGGGTTACTCGGGCGAGAGGCGATGGCACCATCGCTGTGATACTGGTATCGTTACTGTCGCGAGTTGGTGGGATAATACAGCTATCTATCTACATATAGGTGATGCTGGATTATATGTGCTTGATATTTTGATCTATACTTGCTTTGACTGAAAATAATTAATTGTTGTTGTTGCTGTGGTAGGGTCATTACTGTTCTAGTAGCTCAAAAGTGGATACCAAACAAATGCTTCAAATTTGAAAATCAATTGAACTCGGGATATATCAAACCTATCACCAGCATCACAGAAAACTGAAATAACCCGCTCATCCATCATCAAACTACCATCTACCAATCCAACCCACCCAATTTCAACGGCAACCTCAACATCCGATGGCCCGACTCTTCCTTCCTCGGCAACCTCCCAGCCCGAATATTAACCTGCAACGACTGATGCAACAACCTCGGCGCACTAAGATTCCTATCTCTCTCCGTCCTCATCTCCACGAACTCCCTCTCACTAACAACATCCCGCAAATGCTTATTCTGCTTTCTCTGATCACGCACACTCATCCACGACTCCGGATACCGTCCCTCGGGCGGGTAATCATGACCAGGCCAGATCTTAACATGATCCTCTAAACTAAGCAATCGTCGACCAGATTTGAACAGATGCCCCGCGTCCCCGCCGGGAAAGTCGCAGCGCGCGGTGCCGATGTCTGCGTGGAAGAGCGAGTCGCCGCAGAAAACGTTGTCTTCGATCTGATAACCCAGGTGATCGGGTGTATGACCGGGGAGGTGAATGGCTTTTGCGGTTAATTCGCCCACGGAGAAGGATTCATCGTCGTCGAAGAGGTGATCGAAAACGCCGAGCCATTCGTCCTTGGCGAGGCCGTAGCGCTGACCGAACAGCTTTTGTACTTGCTCGATGCGTTTGCCAATGCCAATGGGTGGTTTGAAGCCTTGAGTCTGGGTGAGTTGTTTTTGCAAATATGATGAAGCTGTCAAATGATCTGCATGGGCGTGGGTTTCAAGGATGCGATCGATTGTATAGCCCTTTTGCTTGACGAGGGCGAGTAAGCTATCGGCGGCGGTGGTTGTGATGGTCTGCGTGCAGGGATCGTAGTCCAGTACTGGGTCGATGATGACGGCTTTTGATGTAGCGGGATCTGCTACGATGTACTGCCATGTTCCGGTGTTGGATTCGAAGACATTGTGGATTGTGGGTTGTTTTGCTGTGGTGGTGTTGGTGGTGTATGTGGAGTGTTGGTGCACCCTACTTGGGTGGATATTGGCAATGGCATATTTTCGGTGATATGCGGAGATTGTAGACACTTGGCTGAAGGGAGATTGTGTCTTTTGAGGCCTTTGGGTCATGTATGTCGCCTTATTCCCTTGCTGGAGTTGGGGAAAGACATTTTGACCACGAGGGATGAATGCTGAACTGGATGTCGACCGCAGACCCGCTGCAGATGACCAGCGACGTGGAATTTCAGTGCGAAGGGACTTCATCATAGATTAATCAAGATGATTACGAGGAAGTGAATGACGTGCCATTCAGAGCCGCGGGAGCTACCAGGGAATATAAGCTTAAAAGTATGATAACATGGGAAGATTCGGGCTACTGAATTGCCCCCTGGTCGCCGATTCGGTGGCAATCGGCGATTGATAAAATAAAATGTCTCCGGCCAGAGCGGAGACTAAATCTATGAATGAATCAGATGTTTTAAGCCTCAATATCCAATCCCATTGTTCCATTCTAATGTTCTCCGTCCCCGGATCTCATCATGCCAGCCGCAAGCAGTGGATCCCGTAAGCGCGGCGTATCGTAAAGTTACCGGTCGATCACGGCCGAGACACGATACTTTCTTCCTTTAATAATTGCGGACGCGGGCTTTTCTTCTCTTCTCCTTTCTCATTTTATTCCGTACTCTCTTCATCGCGATCAATTCTTGACATTCCTTCCCCAGATAAAATAATCAGAGACTCACAGAGTTGTACATAATGCTCGGCCGCCAAGTATCATCGGCAGCCCGTGCGGCTGGCCGCACTGCGCACGCAATGCCAAGCATCCGAAAATTTGCAACTGCTTCACCTGTTGCGGCGACTGGTCGCGCTCATAAGGTCGTCGTGGTCGGCGGTGGCTCGGCTGGTATGGCCATCAGTCACCAGCTGCTACAGTCTGGCAAATTCGCACAGGATGAGATTGCCATTGTCGACCCATCCGAGTGGCACCACTACCAGCCTGGTTGGACGCTGGTCGGCGGTGGCCTCAAGACCAAAGAGGAACTGCGACGTCCTCTCAAGGATCTGGCTGATCCAAAGTTGAAGCTCTACGCCGAAAGCGTGGCCACTTTCTCGCCTGAAATGAACTTTGTCACCCTCGGCAACGGTGACAACCTCAGCTACGAGCAGCTTATCGTGGCCCCCGGTCTGGCCCTGAACTGGGGTGCTATCAAGGGTCTCCCCGAGGCCCTGGCTGACCCCACAGCCCCCGTATCCTCAATCTACGGCTACGACTCCGTCAGCAAGGTCTTCGGCACTATCAAGAAGCTGGAGAAGGGCAATGGTATCTTCACTCAACCCGCCGGCGTGATCAAGTGCGCCGGTGCCCCGCAGAAGATTATGTGGCTCGCCCTGGACTACTGGAAGCGCGCTGGTCTCTACGACCCAGCCGACCCCGCCAGCTCACCAATCAAAATTAACTTCGCCACCGGCTTGCCCGTCATGTTCGGCGTGCCCAAGTACAACAAGGCCCTGACCGCCCTGCAGCAAGAGCGCGGCGTGAACGGTCTCTTCCAGCACGACCTGGTCGCTATTGACGGTAACCAGGCGACTTTCGCCCGCCCCGATGGCCAGGAGCAAGTCACCCAGCAGTTCGACCTGCTCCACGTTGCACCCAAGATGGGTGCCCCAGCTTTTGTCAAGAACAGCGCCCTCGCAAACGAGGCTGGCTTCGTTGACGTCGACGACAATACCACCCGCCACAAGAAATTCGCCAATGTCTGGTCCGCCGGCGACGCCTCGTCTCTGCCCACCTCCAAGACCGCGGCCGCCGTGACCTCGCAGTCTCCCGTGGTTGTGCGCAACCTGCTTCAGGCAATGGAGGGCAAGGAACCCGATGCGCTTTACGACGGATATACCTCATGCCCTCTGTTGACGGAGTACGGTAAGGTGCTCCTGGCGGAGTTCAAGTATGGTGGTGAGCCTAAGGAGACGTTTGGTGATTGGTTTGGTATTGACCAGGCCAAACCCCGTCGCTCCTTTTATTATCTGAAGAAGGACTTTTTCCCTTGGGTGTATTACAATGCTATGGTCAAGGGTAACTGGGCTGGACCTAAGGGGTGGATCAACTAGGTATACCCCCGGCATTTGCAGACTTGATTTGGATTCCCCTAAGTACCGGATTTCCTAATCCACGTCGTGGCTTTCCTTTTCCGTTTTAGTGCTCAGTCCCTCGCCGCTTTTGCTCACTGAGTAGAACTGAGCGCCCAACTGATCAGTGAGTATTATGTAAGCTCACTGATCCGCTCACTAGGCGCTCTGATCCACTCGGGCACCTAGCTCGTTAATATGTAAGGCTGTCAAACTCAGCTGCCCCGATTAATAACTCGTGATGATTTAATCGTTCCACTTGCAAGCCCACTATCTCTACGAGTGCGCGAAATGGGTCATTGCTGGTAAAGCTAGCTGCAGGATAATTCCACATTGCCTTGTGGATCAGCAGCGATGAGCAAATGTTCTATAGCCTGTATTCCAAATAAGTTTGGGATCAGGCCTTTCCACCAGTGAAAGGCCCGGGCTGATAGCACTGCCACCTGAACCCTAGTATAATAACAGAAGCAGCTCGCTGCAATAATAAGGTTTAAATCATCTATTATAAAATACAAGACTAAATAAGTCAAAAAAGCAGCTTATATCAAGGAGTGAGGTTTCTGATGAGTATTCAGTGGGCAAGGAATCGTGACACCCAGAACAAGCGATATCACAGCACATAAACTGTCCGACGAAGAAAAGTACGAAAGGGCGGTGGAGGCAGCTATGAAATTGTGCGAGAGGTCTGATGAATTGACAAATGGGTGCCCAGTGAATGGCATGAGCGATGATGAGACGTTGATGGTGCTCGCGAGAGGCCCTGGAGGCCTCTCGCGACCTGAGGTGGAGGTGTCTTTTGATGAAGAAGGGGTCAAAAAGATAAAATCAGACTTAGCGAAGGCGGCCGAGGAGTTTGAGAACTTCTTCAAGCAGACGAAAGACGAGGCGCGTACCAACGAGTTGACGGAGAAGCACAGGGAATTTGTAAGTTAAGATCATCGATTGCCATTCAACCACCGGGGTGATAGCTGAAACTGGGGTGCAGGTAGGAAATCTTTGTATTGCCTCTGGGCAAGCACTCCAGAAACTGCGCGAAAAGCACGAAAACCAGGCCCCTCGACTCCGGACCATTGCCACCTGCACAGCAGGATTTGCGTCATGCATGTTGACCCGCTAGGGAAAGCACACTGTTATGTGAAAAGTGCTTCCATCATGAATCATTGGAGCTTTGCGGGGACTCGTGCTTGAAATTTAACATTGCTTAATATCGGGACTATGTTGTTGACGCTTTAAGCATCAGTACTACACAGGTGGTTTAGAACTGCTCCAGAAATTCTCTCTCTTTCAATAAATTATGATTAGTTCATAAATAGGGATCCCCTTCTTCACGCCCTCCACCCAGCGCTGAATGTCTTGTATGAACCGTCGAGCAATACCTATTTTTACGCCCTTGCCAATGAAGAACTCCGGGTCTTGATCCTGAAAGACCTGCTCAAGATCAAGGCCATTCTCGAGCATTAGATCACAGACTTGTAGAAACGCAGCCTTAAGCGTGTCATCGGTGACAATAGACACCTGCCACTGACTGTATTCCTTGACTGCTTCATCCCTGGGGCCAGGAATCTCGAGCGAGCTTACAATGATGAGAATCAATCTGGGTGGCAGGAATGTCTAACCCAGTGGCGGCAGACTGATATGGGTGGACGTTGATATTGATGGGAGGATATGGTATCCCGTTTCCGATATGTCCTCCCTTGCGACTGGTCTTCTCCAGTCTCTGCTGTTCTTCCATGTACAGCTCTTCACGTACTATTTCTGTCACATACTTATGGCCGTCTAACTCCCCACCTTTTTCGACATAAGTGACGAGGCGCTTTAGATGGTGGGTTTTCAGTTGGTAGTGCTTTTCCCCCGCTGGGTCCACCCAGCAATAGGAACCTGAGGGGCAAGTGGTAGAATCGCATCGCATTAGATTATAGACGCTACGCCAGGTAAGTTTTTGTCCAGAAGCATCCTGCTCCGCATCAAGCTGTGCGTTTCTGTCTTCGAGCATCCTTTTCTTGACCGAGGGCTTTCCTCTTTTCTCCCCTGGCCGACCAGCGGTAGTGGGAGAGTGAAGTTCGTCTACGTAGTTGAAACAGATCTTTAAAGTAAATCCCTTACCTCGAGAGAACAGTCCTGACCACATCAGAAGCTGCTTCTCGATAGCTGTCCAAACGATGTCGGTATCGTCAAATCGTTTTGTCAAATTACGCTTGGTACGATCATTGACTGAAACGACAATGGCAGTGTCATCAGCTTTCACTCGACGATTGCGAGCAACTTTTCTTCTTAAAATCGTTTCTAGCTTTTCCTCCGGAAAAAGCTGCCAGAAGGCGCTTGGATCTAAAACGAGGTCATCCTCTGTACAGTAGTTTTCGAATTCAGTTTGACCTTACTCTCTTTAGACTTGATCCCCGGAAAATAAGTCCAAAATACGCTAATCCTGTTTAGGGTCACCGCTCTATTATTTAGGCAGTACTATGGTGGTAATAGGTATACCATATCTAATAACGTATTGTAATTTATCTGTAATGATATACTTAATTACTACTTTTTAATCTATACCTTTCCTTTAGTACTTTAACTTATTAAAACCTATTCGTTTAGAAACTAATATATCTAATAATACTATAGTAAGGATTCTATCTTAACCTAACGATAGTAGAGTATAGTATCTAGTAGCTTTCTAGTTATAGAAGTTTAGTAGGATAGAGATCCTCTATAGAATACTAGATTAGGAGCTATTTACTATTATATACTTATTTAAATATTAGTAATACTACCTTAAGAGGAGTATATACCTAATTAAAGTATTCTTGGACTATTTAAATCTTTAGGCTTTTATAGAGTAGCTAAAGCTTAATAGTAAGTAAAGAAGATCATGAAGAAATGACTCCACATAGACGACTGATTTCTCTACAAGACCAACAAGAGTGTAAATAGGTCGGGGTAAATGATTTCACACATATGCTGTACCTCTTTTGAGCATTCATGTTGCTGAGTATCCTCCATCAACAAAAAAAACCTGACCTGTAACAGCCCTACTGGCATCGCTGGCAAGATACACGGCAATCCCCGCAAAATCTTCTGGAACACCGTTCCTCCCAATCATGGTGCGCATTGCGTGAGATTTTGCCTTCGCCGGGTGTCCAAATACTGCGGCGGTCATGGCCGTGTCAACGAGGCCGGGAGCCACGGCGTTGCACAAAACGCCTCGCGAGGACCAAGCCTCCGCCTGCGACCGAGTAAGTGATACGAGTCCACCTTTAGAAGCTCCATATGCGCTGCTGTTGCCAAACGCTCTAAATGACTGCTGGCTGACGATGTTGATGATGCGCCCACTTCCTCTCTTGGCCATGGCTGGTCCAAACTTCTGGCCAAGAGCAAATGGCGCCGTAAGATTGATAGCTATGGTCTCGTCCCAGTCTTTGGCTGACAGTTGGTCCATATGAATCCGACTATTGATGCCTGCAGCATTGACGAGAATGTCGGGGACACCGTGGTTTTTGAGTACCGCGTCGCTGATGGCGTCGGCGTCGCAGACGTCAATAGGCAGCCCGAATGCCTCAACTCCCTTGGTGGAGAGATGATTGACTGTATCCTGTATCAGGCCTGGGCGTCGGGCGACGACAACGACTGTGGCCCCAGCCATGCCCAGGGCGGTAGCCATCTCCCGTCCGATGCCAGAGCTGCCTCCAGTGACGACGGCGACACGGCCGGAGAGACCAAAGAGGGACTCGAGGTATGTTGCGCTGGTGCGTATGCTGGGCACCATTCTTTCATGTACTCTAATCAAAGAGAGAAGCAGAACAAAGGTGATGCAAAATTCCAGAATTTGAAATTGGTTGAGTTCTGGTTGAAATTTGAGTGACTCATAGAACTGAAAGTCAGCTTTCTCGGGAGAGGAACGTAGGGCGATCAAGCGTGATCATCATCAGTGTGGATCTCATTCCAAGGCTTCCCCATTGTCTGTTTTTTGGGGCCTGGGTTGACGGGGCTGGTCCCGGAAAGATAGTTATTCCGTTACGACTCGTTGACGGAAAGGGGGAAAACGATGGTATGTGGACTACCCGTGTATACGTATGAACTAAATACGCTGATGGACCGGAACAGCTTTGCTCCGACACTCTTCGCAGTCGGAATACTGCTTAGTGGGTCATAATGGTGCACCAATAGAATAACTATCAACAGGTCTGATTGCTAACATGGCCCCTTACTGGCAATCTGGATGGGGACTCCGCAGTGTGCCTGTTTGCCAGGGCGGTCAGATTAAGTTTGATACCCCTTTTCGCCCCTCTCCGCCAAACCCGCCCTAACCAATCACCCGGCCATGCTGTACCTAATCAACGACGCTCTTACTCGAAGTGGGTTTTCTCTCAGGACAGTCTTGACTTAAGTTGAACTAGTTTATATTCCGATCAACTCTCACTTTACCAAAATGTGGTTCTGCTTTCTTGTTTCGTAGTTCCAGTTTTTAGCGCCATGGACTCTCTCCTGAATCATCTTCCCGCAGTCTCTTTTTCCTCTCCTTTCCTTTCTGGCTGAGTTCCTCGTCCGACGTGAGAAGCATTGCGCTCTCTACCACATTCATTTGGGAATCACATTCATTTACCGTCTTTACCTTCTCTCTTCCTTTCTTAGCTACAGCCCAATTACGACGGCTTGCCGCTTATCTCCTGTGAGTAGAGAGCATCAGCGAAATGGGATCTTACGAGATGGTTCTGACTCGCTTGGGTCTGCAGACGCCTTGATATATCAACCATCCGCTCCGACTTGACGTTGGCTTGCATCTATCGACATGAAGTTCACTTCGGTTGCCATTGCCCTGGCGGCTGCCGGACTCGCCGCAGCTGGACACCACCACGGCCGCCATGTCCACCACCACCAGCGTGACGTTAAGGATGTCGTTTACGAGTTCGTCATGGAGAACGGCCAAGGTATCCCTGCCAGCAAGGCATGTGACCTTATTGATCAGAACGTTCTGAAGGTTGCGGATGGTGTTATGCCTGCTGGCGCTTGCGCTACGCCCACTTCTACTGCCACTCCAACCAACGCGGCTGCTGAGCTTCTTCAGCAGACCGCGTCCATCTCGACTCTGGCTCCGACGACTTCGAGCTCTACCCCAACCCCTACGCCGTCGCCGGACTCGACTTCGTCGTCCACCACTTCATCCACTGACACCGTGCCGACCAGCACCTCGTCGGCGGTCTCGTCTTCGTCTTCGAGCAGTACTCCGGCGTCTTCTGGGTCTACTACCGGTGGCGGTGTTACCATCAAGAACAACTCCCCACACACCATCTACATGTGGATCTTTGATTCGCCCGATACGCCCAAAATGGAGACGCTCGCCGCTGGTCAAGAATTGGGCCATGACTGGAGAATCAACCCTGACGGTGGCGGTGTTTCGATCAAGGTCTCTACTGTTCCTGACATCTCCAATGTTGTCCAGTACGAGTATACCGTGGCTGGCGGCACGATTTTCTGGGATTTGTCCCTCATCAACATGAACCTCTTGGCCATTGTCGGAAATCTCTTGCCCGCTCTTGGCTTCCAGGTTACCTCTCCGGAATCATCCTGCATGTCCGTCGTTTGCCAGGCTGGCATTATCCAATGTCCTGCCGCCTACCTCTTTCCCAGCGATGATCATGCTACTCACGGCTGCCCGGTCAACACCAACATGGTCTTCGACATCGGCCTGTAAAGTCTTGATTTTGTCGTTTTGATACGCCCTTGTTGATTTACCCTGGGGTTGTTCATATCATTCTTGCTACATTCAGCCAGCTCTTGGTGTGTTGCGTGCAAGCACGTGGCCTCCGAGGGCCTTCCTATTTGTTTTATACTTTGAACTAGATACGTCTTTGCTTTCCGATCTCGACAGCCTAGGAAGCGTTCCATCGGCTTTAGTTGTACATAGCTTGGATCACTGTACTTTCCATTTCTATCTTCACGGGTCGTGCGAATGCTCTACACCAACCCTTAACGAGGTCGCCTCACGATCACATAGTCTTCGGTAAAACCTACAACGTAGAGTAGTGCCGCTCTCACAGACCACAAAGTTTACAGACCGGGACTTCGAGAAGGATGCGGTCGATTTCGAGACGCAAGTTTGTGCTTGCCAGACTATACGAGTAAACATCAAAGCCGGCCCTAATGAGCGCCTCCAACAGTCTAGTGCGCCCATGGGTACCCGCCAAGAACCCACGGGCGGGTTCATGAAGGCCAAAAGCCGCTGTAGGTTATCCGCGGGCGGGTAAAGACTACGACTGCTCTGTTCCTGTGCCACTCCACATAGGAGAAGTCTCGCTAAAATTGAAGAGGAAAAGGAGCACTTGCGCGTTTTGCGTCCTTCGAGCCACGGTTTGTAACATTGTACCAATCGTGGCCAAGGCGCACGGAGAGGTGTCGTGCTCTGAAATCGGCTCGCTTTCTGCCCCGCTTTTTCTCACCCTGTCTCAACCATCCCGCCATTCTACCATCTCCAGTCCAGAATGCTGCGCCTGGCATAGCTGCGCTTGCAAAGTCAGTACTGGTGTTTCATGCACGAAACTCAAGCAAAAATTGGCAAGGCGAAACGCGAGAACTTCACAGTTTTCTGCACTTACCACATTTGTAACTGGCTAATTGAAGTAGTTCAGACGATCCATTGATAGAGCTATGGGTTACAGGAAGGAAAATCATGGCCTAGCATACGATGAGCTCCGTGAATGAAAGGGAAATCGTGGCCCGGCATATGATGAGCTCCGTCAGGTGAGAGTGAATGAATGTGATGAGAATTGCGCTCCTTTCGCTCTCCTCTGAAGTCTTTCTCAGTTATGAGTTATGACTGATCAAGTCAATGCATCTGTAATCCCTGAACGACTGACGACGTCGGTTGGTGTCCGCGCATCCAAGTTTCCTATCAAAACATAAAGCCCTCGGGTCCTTGGTCAACAGAAGCTTGGTGCTCACAGAAATTGACACTTTTTGGGACTTGGTCAGGGATGTTACTGTACCATTAATGAGTCTGTCGAAGTAAAATGGTGCGTAGGGGTTCTGTGTTTGTTTGACGAGCCACCTTGCAAGTTTTAGAAGAACGGTAAAGCTTCAGCGGCTATCATTCGTGAATCCGGATCCACCTCCAGCAAAGTTCGGGAACATCTGTCTAACCGTGAGTCCGGGCTCTTGACGGAGTAGCTTACAGCTTCAGCATCAGCGAGACCGCCTATGTTAAAGTAGGGACGTTGGGGACGTGAACTTGACCCAATCATTGGATGAACGAAAAAGGTGTCGCAGGCTAGTAACCACGGCCATTCCCGCCGTGCCGACCCCAAAATGTGCGAGCTATACTCTCCGGGACGCAGATAATCGCAAGGGCGTCTCACCTCTGTCGGCTTTCCTGACCGAATCACTTCGTTCCGTGATCGCGTACGAAAACAACTCTGCTCCGACACAAGTCTTCAGGTGAAGTCGGCAGGACTAGATAGTCTCGCAGGACTAGATGGTCTCGCAGGACTAGATGGTCTCGCAGGACTAGATGGTCTCGCAGGACTAGATGGTCTCGCAGGACTAGATGGTCTCGCAGGACTAGATGGTCTCGCAGGACTGAATGGCGGCGGCAGCTAAAATAGGAAAGCCCTACCTAGCATAGGAAAAATGTTACGTATAGTGGCCTATATATCGTATGGAGTTTAGGTTAGACAAAAAATTTACATTTACATATTTTCTCGAGGACTTGGTGCGAATAGGTACTTCGATAGAATGTAGAATGGTGAAATCAGACCCCTTACCACATTTCGATATATACTTCACACTCAAATCAACCCACCAATCCACTTTAATATAGGTTCATCTACTCCTTACCACCACAAACCCTCCCCTGTCTCAACCGATGCAACTCAAAAACAACCTCCCCCAACTCCGCCACAGGCCCATCAACACTCACCCCCGGCGCAACATCCCTAATCCCCAACCCCGCCACCGGCCCCTCCTCAACCCCCAACTCCCCCATCCACCCCTTCAATTGTTCCGAAGAACTAGCGTACACAATGCGTCCCAGTCCCGCATACGCATGCGCAGCCGCGCACATGGGACAATGCTCGCCGGAGGTGTAAACCGTAGCTGACGCGCGGTCGGTGGGACTAAGATTCTTTTCCGCCCAGATTGCAAGCGTGAATTCGGGGTGCAGACTGATGTTGGATGAGGTGTGGATGCGGTTGCGGTGTTCTTGGAGGATTGTGCCGTGCGCGTCTACGAGGATTGAGCCGAAGGGGTCGTCGCCTGCTTCGAGGGCTTCGCGGGCTAGGGAGATGCAGCGGAGTAGGAAGGTTTTGTCTGTGGGGGTGATCATGGTGGTGGTTGTTTGTATATCACGATGTGTGTGGGGAGGGGTTGTTTCTGAGCTTCCAGACCGCAGTTGAGGTTGGGATAAGCTCAATTATGAGACAAGTGAGTACTCGTAGACGTCGATACCACCTGACGAATAACAGGAACCAGGGAAGATAGATTCATTTAGCTGAGGCGGGGTAAAAGAGATCGGCCGGGCCCGGCCAGCCAAGCAATCTATGTTGGATAAGATTGTAGCTAACCTTGTTGTTTGTTGTCAATCATAATGGCAATATTGATGGAACCTTTCATATTGATTCCTTTGTATCAAAATCTATGAATGGTGCTCCTTCCTCTATCTTTCATTAGCAACTCCGCAATTCCAAAGTCCGCTCAGCATATACGGCTACCACATGGGCGAAGACTCTCCAGGAGATATTTGGATAAGCCAGCTAGCTAACTATATAGGCTTCTGTTACCTCTCATTTAGATTGTGTTTAACTCTCTTCCTTCCATTATCGGGCTAAATAAACCAGCGATTCCTCCCCAGCATACCCGTCACCATACGACCGAGAGCAAATTCAAGTTATCGTTTATTCAATATTTATAAGACTCATTCCTCAGTCCAGCATTATATTCCCAGCGAGTGTTCTGTGACAGGATGGAGAATATACACTCGCTCAAAGATGCAGATAATCTTGGTCAACAGTGAGTGCCACACTATCTCTATGTATGACGAAGCTAAAAGACTGCCCGATTCGAGGCGAGCTTGAGCTACATACAGCTGAGAGTACCTCGTTGACACTCTCCATAAACATCTTGCTCCGGATGCAAATCTTCAACGGTGGCTTTCGGTTGAGATGCACTATACAAGAGTCCTTAATGGGAGTGTATATGATTCCTACACGTATTCCGGTGGGTGATTTCCTGAACATGGCGAAGAGATGCTCGGTCAACCTGCCGGATTCTTTATCCATGAGATCCGAACCGGCTACCCGCGAAGCTTCGTATACCTCCACCCAGTGACTCCATCCATCGTGGAACTAACGACCCACTCTTCTCTGTTGCGATGATGGGGATTTCATGGCGCTCCTGCCAAAGTTGGCGATAAAGACATGTTGACTGGAAGGTTCCCTTCCAATCCAAGTCATTCGGAGTATAAAGGTATGGTTGCGCTTACGCAAAGCCTCATTGTACAATAATACAAATTCTGACAATGATAGAAATGCTATCCAGTCGAATATCATCTTCGAGGCCGTGATGCTTTTGTGATACGGTCGGAGTCTGCAACTTTTGTTGACATTCCTGTGGAGAGAAAGAAAGCCGTGAGGAGATTCCTGGTTATAAGAAAGAAGACCCAAGGTCCAAGATGCCTCAGCACCTAAGGCGAATGTCACTCGATATCGCGTTCAGAAAGTTAAATCCCCGTCATCTAATTGTGTCTCTGGTTCTCTTGTTCCGAACCTTATGCTCTTCCTTGAAACAAAGGCATTATGTGCCGCCCTGTCGACGGCCAGAGAAATTGAAAAACGCCGAGTCCATCCAGCGAAGGCTAGATACATATGCCAACAGTGTCTACACGGATGATCTTCTTACTGCTGGATCTATGGATTTTGGGATGGAGTCGATAAGGAGTCCCGTCTGTCATTCTCCCTCGTCCGTCCCACTGAAAAGGGGTCTTTTACTGCCTCTGTAGGATGATTCTACGGCACTCCAGCGCCATCCCCAAGGCTGGTTTGATCAGCATGGCCATTTTCGCACCTCATAGATTCCCCTCGACCCACCCGTGATGATCTAGATCAACGGCCAACCATGTTTTCCAACGTACAAGGCGTTTTACGTACTTTGTGGCAGCGGGAATACTGCCACTTACCTGGCGCAGTTGAAGGTTTGCTCGAGTACGGGCTCTCGGTACTGATCCCAGTGCTAGTTTGGATAGAGTCAGTGGTGATGGCGATGTATCTGCCCCCGATCCACCACGGCATGCAGTCACAGTCTGTGAGAGTTGGGGCTTTAGATGCATGACGGATTTGACACGGAGATAACCCTACGAATTGCAAAAGATGGATATGCCTCTGTTATGGAGCTCCCTCTGCGATTTCATTTTCAAGCGGGTCACCCTCGATGAATGCCAGCATATGCAGTCCATGCAACTTGGCCTTTTTGATTGAATTGCAGCTAGTGGAAAATGCCTTGCTTGAACTGGCTGGTACACCAATGTGGAACCGAATAATGAGCCTTGATGCTTCACTGTGATTTTCTTATCAGTTTTTGTGCAATAGAAGTGGCCATCGATCGTGTTTTCTGGATATTCCATGCAACATATCGGTCACGGGCAGCTACGCAGGTGCTTTCCAGATTCCATCTCTGACTACAAGTTTGCTGAAAAGGCTCGACGCCATCCGACATTTGGAGTTGACCTTCTTGAACAAGCGAGAGAGACACTGGGTACCCTGGAAAACGACAAGAATGGCTTTCCGAGGGTTCAAGACCGCATCACTGGAAAAGTAATCTATGTCAACAGTCTTTCGGCACTGTTGAATGTGTTACCTGGTCATGAACACCCAGGCTACAACACGCACTTTCTCACCCGGGAGCAACTATATGCGGCAGGACATCTACCTCACGGTCATGCCCTGCGCAGGTTTATCGCTGCTGCATCGGTGGAGGGATATCTTCAAAACACAGATCACAATTTTGCGAGGGAGGCAAGCAAGCATCTCACCCTTGGAATGGACCTTCTCCGCGAAGCTGAACATGCGCTGGAGACAGTATTCTATACTCCAGATAGAGCGTTCTGCGAGGATCCTATCTATCTTGCGGTAGAGGAAGGGGGAACCCGAACCCTAACCCGTCGCACGCCGAATACAAAGACTTGAATACCTGGTATATCACCGACAAGCACATCGATTTAGCAGGCTTCTTGCCTCGTGACCATGAAGTGCGCAGCGTTCTGGCTGCATCTTCAGTCGAGGGATTCTTCAAACGTCTTTGTATTCGGCGTGCGGAAGGAGTCCTGTCTAAGCGAAGCGTGGAAGGCATTATTTTATTGACGCGTGATATTTTTTCAGTCTACGGCATCTATGCAATCTTGACGTCGCCGTCGTTTGTGCAGATGATAGCTGAATCTTTTTGCATACGTCTCTTTTGCCTAGCAAAGGCGTGATTCAATCAATATGACTGGGAGCGTTAAGATCAATTTGGTAGAAATTTTCTTGGGTCCGTTTTGCGCGAAATAGTTCCTAGAGTATGTAGAGTAGGTGTAAGGACTTGCCAGCTTGAAGCTGTACGCTGATTCTTTCATGTTCTTCCTGTATATGCGTAATTTGATAGTGATACCTAAGGGAGCCCGATTCAGTCCCGGATTCATTGTCGTCAAATACAAAAATTGTATTTCTGGACTTATAGTTCACGTTTGCTTCCGTTGCTACCTTTTTCTTTCTTCCTCAGACCTTCCATGCAAACGCGCGTGCTCAGGCGCGTTTCTATCGCCGCCTGATTTCCTTTTCTTCTTTCATCTTTCTACTCATCGCTGAGCGTGCTTCCTTAAAAAGCCTAACCCACCCCCCTCCTCGTCGCTCGATTTTCTCCAACCTCAACGTCTAGGTCTCCGTTCTAGGCCTTTGCATCGATGGTCTATCGTCCTGCCTCTCTAAAATAACTCCACAGGAGTGGCCTGAGCAAGAACATCCAGCTTCCCAGTCTACCTTCCCATCTCTCACTTTCGATATCCTCCCAAAATCTACCCATCATAGCGGACTTTCTCGAAAACACCCCAAGCGATTTTGTGAAGAAGTAAGCAATATCGTACCATCAAATCTACCTAAACATCACAATCTAACGACACCCATCTAGCATCCTTCCCCTCTACCAGGGACCCTTCGTCAAGATCAAAGTCAAGCCCAACGACGGTGAATACACCGTCTCAAAGTCCCTCATCTGCTAGGAATCCTCCTATTTCGCCGCCATGTTCAAAGGCGAATTCACCGAGGGCCAGACACAGACCGCGGACATGAAAGAAATGAGCGGCGTCGTCTCCTCGCAAAGCATCGTCGAGTCCGATTCAATTCAACCAACCCCGGCGAACAACTGACCGCCGCCATAGAGCTTGCACGACTCGCGGACATGTGTGACATGAAGCGGCTGGAGGTTGAGGTCGGAAAGTGCATCAAAAAGATCGTCACTGCGACCCCGAAGCCCAACTCTATGGCCTGCTAAGATGACATGAATGCCTACTGGGTTACCGAAAAGCATATTGATTCCGCGGGGGTTTTGCCTCAGGGCCATGTGGTTCGCCGCACTCTGGCTGCGGCATCGGTTGAGGGATTCTTCAAGAAGAAAGATTACAAGTTCGCCCGGATGGCTCGTGAACATTAGACTTTTGGAGCTGATCTTTTTGATCAGGTGAAACTGACGCTGTTTAGTCTGAAACTTGTCAGAAGCCCAAATCTCTATGCGACTGTCACAGACCTTATCACTGGACAGGCCGTGTACCTCAACGCCACGCGTTAGGGTATTGTTTTTCTAAGACTGCTTTCTTGGAGTATTGGGATTTTCGTTTTGCCTTAACATCATCCATCTCTGAATTTGTTCTTGTCAGCGATAAAAAGGTTCATTAGAAACTGGGGTTGAAGCTAATAGAATGATTTCCATGGAGCTTTTGTGTATCTCTGTCTCAATCCTAATCAGTAATGCGTAATCCATAATCCAAAGATAAAAGCAATCCATATCGATCTATAAATATACACCGAAAACCCAAAAGAAAAACAATCTCTATCTATCCATCTCCTCATTCCCCTCTTCCAAGTTCATTCTTAGGCTGGCTACCTTACCCCACATAGATACATCCAGTTATGTACTGACTGTATCGCATTCGCGGGCACCTTCCTCATTCCCTCCTCCCCCCACATCCACAGCGGAACTCCACGCCCAAACAAGTAAAAAGTCCCGCTGTTGAACATTCGGGCGCTAGAAACCTTCCACAATCTGGGAAATATTCACCGAATGGAACAAGCACTCACAAGAGCAAGGGAAAAAAAACGGAAAGGAGAATTCAAAGCAAAAGGGTTTAGCAAGAGTGAACCGCAGAGGATGAATCTGCGGAACGGAAAAAGGTACTCCATGGGTTGAAAATGAATGAAAATGAACAAGATAACCAAAAAAAAAGAGAAACTCTGCCAATAATAAACCAGAAAATGAAGTAGAAGAGTACCAGTTTCTCCAATCTCCAAAAAGTAAACGTATCTCCCTCCTCATCCACCCCCGCAGTCTATTGCTCGCTCCCCCTCACGATGGCGTCCAACAGGGGGAGTCTGTTCCTGTGCCGCCGTTTTCTTTTTTTCTCTCTGATTGACTCATACTCCCAACACATTCACACTTCTATGCTCAACACCCCAACATATCCCAGTTCTCGTATGAGATATTTACTGGGCGGCCTGCTGGGCCTGGAGGTAGTTGTAAGCACCGTAGGCGATGGCACCACCGATAAGGATGACGGCGTAGAGGCCGACACCGAAGCTGCCGGAGGAAGATGAAGAGGAGGCGGAAGAGGAGCTGGTGGAGGCGTGGGCCTTGGGGGCCGGGTCACCGGGCTGGGAAACTTGTCAGTAAGAGGTGTAGGATAAGGGAATGACTCCCGATAAGGAAGGATTGTTGAATCGGAAACGTACCAGGCGCTTCACGTTGCCGACGAGCAGACCTTCGAGGATCTCGCGGGCCTCATCGGAGTGGCCGACATCCTCGAAGGCCTCGGAGCCGTCCTGGCCACCGACATCGAGGAGGACTTCCTCACCACCGCTGTAAAGGGAATTTTAGCAATCCGTATTTCGCAGAGTATTCCGAGTAACAAATAGAGTCTATGAAATCGGGGAGGAGGAAACAACAAGATTCGACCAAGTTGTAGTGATGTTCCAGCGATAGGGGTATACCGTCGCGGGGCCCGATCCGCATCGGCGCAAGCGGGCGGAGAGTGCTAGGAGGGATTCAAGAGAGGAAAGACGTACGGGTGCTCATCGACGAAGCTGGTGCAGTCGTAGACCTTGTCATGGATAACCATGTACAGGTCCTTCTTGGTGTTGTGGGAGGCGACCTCCTGGAGAGTGAATTCCTTGGTGGCAGACATGGTGATGGTGTGGTAGAAAGAAGGCCTGGGAATTGCGCGATCGCAGGAATTAGCCCAGTGTCACAGAATAAGTAAGGTGACTCCGTTAAGGGGACAAAGACACTGCCAGCGAGGTAATGAGGGTGATCCTGAATAGGCGGCGGGCAAGAGGAAAGACTATGGGACTCTTCTCTCCGTCGGAGCCAGCGAAAAAAAGCCCCATAGAAGGCGCCGACGGCCGCAAGAGACCCGACGGGCGAGGAGAGAATTCTCAGGATTAGAAGAGGGGTGTACTCACGTTGAAGAAACAAGCGACAGAGAGAAAGGAAGTATAAGCAGGAAAGCAGCGGGACAAGACGAGGAGGAGGAGGAGGAGGAGGAGGAAGGAAAGAGACCGATAAATTGACAATTGTATTATTATTGGGTCCTGCGGGAACTCCCCAGGTACTAAAGGCGGTGACTCGATTAGAGTCAAAGCGTCCCTTTTTTTTTTGCTGGTTTACTACTGGCCAGATGCCCCATGACTAATGACTACTAACTTCCATTTCCCATTTCCCCCTGCCGTGAATTTCACCCGGTGAGGCAAACTCTTAGGGTTAGCCGGGGTTGTAGAGAGAGGAAATGGCAGAATGGAAGAGGGACTTATCTGGTCTGTATGCAGTACTGGGGACCAAGGATCTTCTAGGAATTCGTGTCCCGACTCCTCCTTGCGGGCATGCAGTGTGACAAAAGGTCGAGACTTGTAGGATCCGATACTCGGCGAGCCTATCAGCGGCTGCTTATTTGGGGGCCTCGGCGCATATGAAGGAGGGGAGGAGTATACTAACCACGGGGGTGTGAAAGAGTAGTTGGTAGGTATATTATCAATGTAAAATAATCACAACTAGAAAATCATAAAACTGTTGAATATGTATTCATTTACTCCAATAGTTTTAGTGTCGATATTCCAATATCTACAACATCCACTGCAGTATACTTCATCTCTCGGAATCCGGTCTTCATGTCGGGAGATGAACTTCGCCTTTTCGGTTCTCTATCATACAGGTAGTTAACAATTCAGCAATCACATACTAGATAACGATAGCAAAGAATTATGATCTCCCCATCGGATCTCAAACCGGATCCTATCCTCCAGTACCATTGCCATCTCCAGTTCCAAGTGCCAGCCTCCATACCCATCCCCTCCCCATACCCTCGGGTGAACCATGACTCGGGTAATGGGCCGGTACCCGCATCTACACGGACCGTAGTAAGTACATCCATACGCCCCATACTGTGCGGAGCGTATTCCCTACCTCTCCTACTGTATATTGTAATCCATCCCAACTCCGCACTCGCCCACTCAGTCCCCGCTTTCCGCGCCCGCGGAATTGTATGGAACCAGGTTGTATACCCCTCGGGTTATCGGTGATCAGCCTATGTATCTCCATTATCCCGCGCTGATGCCGGGAATCACATATTGATTTGGATTATGTATAACAATGCCCTGATGTATTTACATAACTATGATTATGATCCTAGCGGAGGTTGTAATCACTGATCTTGTAACTACCATCAGATAAGCTACACATTATTCTTCACTGTCGTTCCGTCAACATGTCTCTCGGAATATTGACTCGGTTTGTGTACCTCACCGTTCCGAAATATTCTTTTGTACTGCCGACTTATCAATCAGCGATAAACCCCGCCAAAGCAGATCCCTCCGGAATGTACTTGGGCTGTACGGAGTATATGGTATACCTACGTAGAATGTCACTATTTTCTGGAGGAGTCGCCTTGCATATTTAGTCTCTCATGCAAGACTTTTCGGTAGTAGACAGCCTTGACGGCATGATGCATTTCAACACTATCCGAATGCGAGTATATATATATCTCCCCCAGAATCTCCCCGGCGCCATCTCTATTTAGTCGTGACTATCGTGACATGATATGGAAACCCGAACGGAATCAAAGGAACCATGAATGTCGAAGAATGATGAATAGAAGTCCCAACCATAATGTCCGGAAGGGGCGAAACACGGAACTGGTCAGCATAGTATAGGGGATCGTTAAACAATACAGAATAAAGCATTCAAAAAACGCTAACGCTCATTTCGCTGGAACTCGCTCATAAAACACAATATACGCTTGCTCATTTTGCAGTCGGTCGCGCGCCCGCAGATCCCGCGGGTTAAACTCGGTCGTGCGCTCGTCGTCAAACTTTCTCCAACACTGCCGTTCTGCGTCGCGCACCAGTGAGATATAATGCCCGCTACCCATAGACGAACCGATGTGTCGAAGTACACCAAAGGCATCATATGTGAACGGTGGCGTGGTCGAACCCATCATAGCGTGCGTGCTGGACTCGGTGGGTGGACCGGAGGTTGGGTAAGAGACGACAAAGTCATCCATTCGGAGACCGTAGAGGGGAAACTCGATTGGAGTGTGGATCTTGCGCGCGCTTTGAGTCTTGGATGCTGAGAAGCGCTTGAAATGGACCACTAGGATTTGTGGAGCTCGTGTGATGATAATCTGCTTGGTTGCGATGCGGTCGCATTTGCAGTGCGGACATTTCCATACCTCATCACCACTGAGCATCTCCTCTTGACAGTAGCTGCGCAGACATTGGTAAATATCGCCGGTGCCGTCGGGTGGGATCTCGACGCTGATACTGTAAAAGGCTTCGTATGTGGTGGATGTTTGACGACAGGTGGTACACTTCAGTCGACTGGCGTGCTGACCCGCGAAGAGTGATGAGATAAATGAATCTTCTCGATGGCAGTAACGATGCCATTCAATCTCCGATACTTTCTGCACAGGCATACGCTCACGTTGCATTTCTTCGGAGAATGTCAAAGGCCGCAGGGGGTTGCGCTGCCAATTAACGTTGAGATCTTCGTGCAGACAGTCTACGAGGAAATCGAAGAATTCCTTTGCATCCTGTTGTCGATCAATCGCCCACTCCCGGTTCAAGCGACCGCAGAAATTGCGGAAAGAAGTAGGCATGATGACCTCCACATCGCCTTTCCACAGCGATCGGATGAGATTTGCGTACAGACCCGGCATCACCCCTTGGGAGCCCTTCCAGTTCTTCTGCACGTAATACCGATACCGATCGTCGATGAAGAACTTGCTCACCATGACGGTTGCGCTGAGACATTGGATCGTCGAATTCATGTAGCAGGTGACACCAAAGTTGTGCAGACCCGTCCGTGGAAGCTTGAGACGGTTGATGTAAGAGTTTGATGTGTACAAGGCGACGCGGTTCGCCGAATTTTGCCGCTCCAAATGGGGTTGAATGTGACGACCGTCGGAGACGCCGCCATAGCTGGGGCGAGGAACTGCAGGAGGTGGGCGTGACGGAGCCAACGGGACGGGAGGAGCAAAGTTTGCAGAGGCAGATGGTCGAGAATCTGGGTGCATCATAGACTGCTGGATATGTTGTGGCTCGGGGAAGCGGCGTAAAAAGGCTTCATACGAGTGCACAAACGGAGTAGTTGGTTCCGGCTGGACCCCATCCTCCTGGGGCTCCTCGGTCAGCGGCTCCTCCTCCAGATAATGGCTGGTATCGATCTCCTCCTTTTTGGACCTTTCCAACCATGCCGACAACTCTTCCGAGTTGAGCGGCGTGAACTCGCGCAATCGCCTCTTGCGCACTTCCAGGCTGGAATTGGCACTGGCCATGGTGGGAACCCGACCCAGTGGCTTCCCAGGTCTCGGAACGGGCTTCTTGGCCTGCAGGGAGCCCATAACCGCAGCAGTGGAGGACGTAGCAAGTGACTGCTGTCCAAGAAGATCGATCCATGCCTCCAGTCCACCAAGGAGCAGCGCTGGCGGACGTCCCGCCTTCAATGGCTTGTATTCGTTGAACTCATACAGGGTATCGTGAAGCGCTCTCAAATGCGGCGCCGACGTCCCCACAGGAGATCCAGCGAGATAACTGACGGAAGCCGTCTGTTGGTCATAGTATACCACAAGGTCGAATTCGTTGCGCCTTTCAAACAAGGTCTGTTCATACTCGGGAGACACAACGAGGCGTTCCTCAAGCTCTTCAGCAGACACGTTCTCTTTCAGCACCACCGGCTCAATGCAAATGATCGACTTTGCATAGATGTGGCCATTATCGTACTGGTCTCGAGGGCGGACATCAATCACCAAGATATTGAATTTTCGCAAGTAATCCATCAAATTCTCGGCTGTAATATGCGTGTTATAGGGTAGGTCGGGAGAGTTACTCCTTGTTCCGCGGGCTGAGTTGACCCCATTCGGAGTTCGCGATCGATACGGATGATCGTCGAGACTGCGACTTGGACTACCATGTGGGGAGTTTGTGAATTGGGAGTATCGCTGATTGAATGACAGCGTACTCTCGGTTGATGTCCGGGGAGGGTTTGAAGGAGGCTGGGTGGGTACCGTGTAGATCGGACTATAGGCAGGATCGGGGGCGCGTGGCATGGAAGTGTTCAGTGGTAGTTTGGGAGGAATCGATGGGACATGACTTGAGGATCCCATACTGCGAGGGCCCAGAGGGCGTCTTGATGGGGATCCGTAGGGGGAGCCATAGCTTGTCGCGGCGGTGTTAGCGGTATAAGCAGAAAACTGGCCAGTGGAACCCGATGAAGATTGCCCGGTAGATGTTGCAACACTAGATATAGACGCATCGCGAGTCTGGGAGGTTTTCAGCCTCGCAAAGCGTTCTGCCAGAGAATCGCCTGCGGGGACAGAAGACCGCTTGGGCTGCACTTGAGTATTCGGCATTCGCTGAAACTGCGTTGGACTCGGCATCCTCATGGAAGCGTTGCTTGACTCGTGATTCTCGCGACCTCGCAGAGAGCTAGTGGCTGGAAGCGAAGTCGACGTGAAAGGTCCAGTCGGCTGCACATTAGTATTCAAGTTGTCCTCGATAATCTCCCGCTTGATCGCATCCATCGTCGCTTGCTTGCTTCGCACCGCCTGTATTGAAATAGTGGGGTTAGCTTCTGGTACGTGTGATCTACTCGACGACGCGCATTGCCAAGCACTAGTAGATCAGCGGAGCCGGGGAGCGCACCATCATCAGAGTTGCGAATTCCTTATACAACTCCGGACTTCGGGTTTGTATGGTCCGATAGTCGGGATGGTGGGGTATGAGGTTGATGGTGATCTCGGATGCGCGCAGGTACTGTACATAGGCCTTGTCGGAATCGTCACCGTCCGCGAGGATCTTTGCTTGTTCGAAAGCCGTAGCCGCGGTTCGCAGTAGGACGTCAATCTTGGAGTCGTCATATCAGCCATGTGTCCTCCCCATAGTAGCTCATATCCATTGTCTGTACTAACCGGCGTCTGCTCGTTCACCTTCAATAGCGCAGCCTGATCCTGCAGGTCCTTGATATTGGGAAATCGAGGTTGTGGTGCTGGTAGAGCACCATTTGAATAAGGGCCTGGTCTGGTGACCTGGCCGTTGGAATGCATGTTGCCCCCCACCGAGTAAGGACGGCTGTCCTTCCACGGTGGTATGTCTGGTGGAGTAGGTAAAGCCGCCGCATCGGTGGGCATGGTCGAGGGGCAGCGAGCGTGAGTTGAAAACACCTAGCGCATGGTTTGGGAGAGAGAAGAGAAAGAAAGTGGACAGTTGACAAGGCAACAAGAATAACGAAAGAACGAGACAAGAACCCAAAGGGCAAGACCAATACCAGTGTGATCGAGGAACTGGAACCGGCGGGTCTTCTGGGGTACAACGGAGTGACAATACTCTCACCGCCCCCGCGCCTATGACGCCAGGGAGCTTAGTCACTCTGCGGGCTGCCTGGAGCTCTCCATCTCATCCTGGATTCACTCGGCGCGACTTCTTTGCTGGTGCTCATACCTATTCTTTGAAGATTGTGCGCATTCTTTGCGTGCTGCTCTCAGCTCTCCATCATGGCTGGCTGGTTCTCCTCAACATCGCCGCTCGATGAGCAGATCGAGCGGGCGACCGGCTCCTCCCTGTATGTTATCACCCACCATGAACCCACCTGCTGCCTAACAGACTCCGGTTGACGACCTCCGGATTGAAACATACCTTTTGAATGCATGAAGCTGACCAATGTATCAGAGAGGACATCGCCCTTAACTTGGAGATCTCTGACATGGTTCGATCGAAGAGTGTCCAGCCCAAGGATGCCATGAGGTCTTTGAAGCGTCGATTGGAGAACCGAAACCCAAACATTCAGCTAGCTACGTTGAAGGTCAGTGCCGTCTGCTTGCCTTAATTTGAAAAGAAAGAATGAAAGCTGAAATCTACCCTTGTCTTCTAGTTGACCGATACGTGTGTTAAGAACGGCGGCACCCACTTCCTGGCCGAGATCGCATCCCGTGAATTTATGGACAATCTGGTGTCACTACTCAAATCAGAAGGTGCTCCACTGAACCCTGACGTCCAGCGCAAGATCTTGGAACTTATCCAGAATTGGGCGATGGCGGCTCAGGGCCGCATGGACTTGATGTATCTGGGGGAAACATATCGGAAGCTGCAAACCGAAGGCTTCCACTTCCCACCGAAGACAGAGATGAGCGGTTCTATGCTGGAAAGCAATGCAGTAAGTGTGCCATTCCAAGCTTTCGGTTCGCCTTGAACATGGATCATAGCAACTTGAACTAACTCCCTCACTTCAGCCACCCGAGTGGATTGATTCAGATGTCTGCATGCGATGCCGAACCGCTTTCAGCTTTATGAACAGGAAACACCACTGCCGAAATTGTGGCAACGTCTTCGATCAACAGTGCTCAAGCAAGGTCCTTCCGCTTCCGCATCTCGGAATCCTCCAGCCAGTTAGAGTCGACGATGGGTGCTACGCCAAACTGACCTCAAAGTCATACGTCCCAGCCGGCCTTGCCGATCGTTCCGCGTTTAAGAATCACTCCATCACCAAGTCCAGTACTATGGAGCCTCGGGGTGCAAAAGCGGATACTAGTTTCGACGATGATCTTCGCCGGGCATTGCAGATGAGTCTCGAGGAAGCGGAAGGAAGAGGCCCGACTGGATTTGTGCCACAAACTGGAAATGCACCTCAACAAGCTAAGCCAGTTACTGCTCCGGCTCCTGCTCCTGGCCCTTCGAATGTTGAAGAGGAAGACGCAGACTTGAAAGCTGCTATCGAAGCCTCCCTCCGAGACATGGAAGAGCACAAGCAGAAGCATGCGGCTGCATTGAAGAGCAATCCCCCGCAGTCCACAACATTCCGAGATTCATCTAGCACGCCTACCCCATTACCAAAGAACCCATACGAGCTCAGCGCCGTGGAGGCTGAAAATATTCACCTGTTCTCTACCCTTGTCGATCGACTGCAGCATCAGCCTCCTGGAACCATCCTCCGAGAACCCCAAATTCAAGAACTTTATGAGAGCATTGGCACGCTTCGACCTAAACTGGCCCGCAGTTATGGAGAGACAATGAGCAAGCATGGTAAGCCGAGACTCGGGAACTTTGATCCATGAGCTTGGTAAAGCTAACTCCCTATTGTAGATACTCTCCTGGATCTCCACTCGAAGCTCTCCACCGTTGTTCGCTACTACGATCGAATGCTGGAAGAGCGCTTATCTAGTGCCTACTCTCAACAGAACTTGGGCTATGGAGCCATTCCAGGTGCCGCACAGTACCCGACTATGCCCGGTGTGTCCTCTCACGCTCCGGATCTGAAATCTGGCGCCGAGAACTATTATTACACAAACGCGCCAGACACTCCTCGCGCTTCCACATATGCACCTCGCCAGGTTAGCAACAGTGGCTATGATGCGCCTTTTAGCGGAGTGACGAGCCCGGGCTACCCCCAACCGGCCCCCAATAATTGGGGTCAGAATCCATATCCATCTTTGGGATCACCTCCGCCGCAAGGCAACGCCATTCCCAACCACCCGGTTCCTCCGGGCTCGTCTGGCGCACCCCAGTACTACGCGCCTCAGCCCGAGCAAGATCCCTCGCAGTCGCAATTCTCCGAAACTCCATATCATCCCTCCCCAGTCATGCGGCGAGATTCACAGTACCAGGCGAGCGCACCGCCCGTCGGCCCAAGTGCACCCGAACCGCACTCGCCCGAGCAAGTCCACTCACCTACCTACTCTAACGTACCTCCCGCGGGGCCTGCCCTACAGCAGCAGCCGCCTGGCGCACCTCCCCAATCCCACTATTATCAACCCCAGCAGCCCAGCACGGTACCTTCGGCATACCCACCAATGTCGGCGGGCCAACCGGGCGCATTTCCGGATGCTCCCCAAACGCAGCCCTCCGCCTCTCACCAACCAGCCCGCCCCGTGGAGGAGAGCTTGATTGAACTATAGTGTAGATGCATCTCTTCTCCGGCGTTTGATTCTAGTTTACTGCCTCTGCCACTTTCTCGCTCTTCTCTTTTTGGGGCGTCTACGTACTTGATGATACCTGAGACTTTTCTTTGTTTTTTAATGGTGACCTCATTGCAGAATGTATCTACTAGTTATACTACAACATGCTTATTGCTTTAGCTCCAGATCGGGAGAGAATCGAGAAGTATGGAAACTCAATTTCCCCACACAGACCCGGTCAATTATGTCAGTCAACACTGTATTTAGTTCCAGTGACACCATAGCCAGTGAGAAGCCATGCACGAACAATACGAGAGTCTGTATCTGTCTAGCTTAAGAAGACTTTCGTTCATTTTCCTACCCATTTCCTTTCTCCAGCTTCCCTGATATTGTAATCAATCCTCTATTTAACTTCTCGGAAGGTTCAAAGTCAAAAGGGTCCGGCGTTGGCTGTACCGTAATATTACCCGAGTCTCGCCCCCCCCCATCGCCGAAGACAGCGAGATCGACTTCCACACCTTCTTTGCTCTAGTCTTCTTCTACTTCCAGTCTTCCATCCTCCCCCAGCTCTTCTTCCTTACAACCTCCCGCTCTCCTTTCAGCAACTCTCCCACCCTCCCCCCCCATCGCCATCGGTTGTTCCACAACCCGTAGGCTCGAGCGGGGCGGTGTGAACGCCTCCCTGCATTCGAACTATTACAATCTGGTTGCTTTTTCGCCCTGCACGTCCCAGCTGCCGTGATACCTGCTCTCTGCCTCGGCCAATCCCCTTCCATGCCCCCGGTACATTGGTGATTTACCCGCCGCTCTCTGGGGAGCTTTTGCCGCCATGCCAACCAACACTTCCTCCCCTGTCAAGCGCCCCGGCCTGGGCCGCCGCGCCGTGTCTTCACATGCGGTCGTCACGAGGACTAACGCAAACGCCGCCGCCAACCCCAACGAGCTGTCGCAATCTCACTCCTCCAGGACCACCACCGTACATCATAAGCCTCACCGAGCCCATGTTGTGGGCGGTGGCCACCGCAACCACCATCGAAACCCCTCTTTCGGAAAGAACCTGAACAAACTCCAGCGCTTCCAACTCGGCCCCGAGACCACTGGCCGAAATCACCAGCGCAAGAAGTCGGCCCCCGCAACTCCTATCGGTAGCCCCAAGGGTCAAGCGCATGTACACTGGGCTGGGGCGGTGGACGACCATCCCAAGGATCATTCGATGAAGAGAAACTACTCGACCCCCATTCTCCGACGGAATAATTCAGCAGCGATAGTGAAGAAGACCCTGGTGACGGAGCGACCACTCTCGAGCGCGGGAAAGAAGAAGTCGGTAGGATTTGAGTTGGGGGATGACGATGAGAACGACGACGCCGAGTGGGAAGATACCACACAATCACCCGAAAGTACGAGGCGCAACTCCGTCGCCCCCTCCAACCATAGCGCCGATAATAATCAGGTCTTGGTTGACCCTCTTACATTCGTGAAGCGGCCATACCCACAAATTTCCCGCGCAACTAGTTTGCCTGATTCTATCACAAGCAAGCTTGTACGGGAGCGGGAATACCCTGATCAGGACCACGAACACGACGACGAAGAGGAAGAGGAGGACGAGGAGGAGAACTCCGACGACACACAAGGGCCCGGTCAACCCGCAGACCAGGGCGACATCGCGAACCGCCTCCTGAGTCCCTCACACTCTGCCAAGGCACCGCCTGCCATGTCTTCCATCTCCGCCATGGCGAAACCCTCGGATTCAACCTCACGCAGCACCTCACTCAACCTGACTGGTGGCCTGGATGCGGCTCGGCGAACATTCTCTACCTCCAACCTCGGCATGGCCCAAATGCCCGGCAGTCAACCAGGAGCTACGTCGTCCTCTATGGAAGGCGGTGTCTCCAGATTTATCATGAGCAACAAGTCCGGTCTCCAGTCGTCCTCACGAACGGACTCCGACCCGAACACTCCATCCTCATTTCTACCTCACTACCATCCGCAGACACCCCCGTCTCCGAACCGCGTTAACGGCAAGTCCACCGCATCGCCGGCACGCCCTCGTGGTGTTGATCTACCCTCGCGAACCCAGCAGAAGCTTTGGCTTCAACGCACAGCCACACTGAACAACTCTCCACCTGACTCTCATGGCGTGTCCACAACGGTATCACCCTCGAATATTGACCCGGGCTTTATTCCCGGCGGTCACTCCCGTGGTGGCTCGACCTTTGACGGAACTCGTAGTATGAACGGCGGCGGCCGTGCTGGTCCACTGGGTCACGATACCGAAGCGCGTCAGATTCGCAAGGCGTACGAGAAGACCTCGTTGGAACTTATGGTGGCTCGTCGCTTCCAGTCGCCCACGGCCGACAGCTTTTACCGCCTGCGCGCAGTCGCCCGCGCATCCGCAGTCAGTGCCCAGAACGCATCCGCACTGGGCAAGCCAGTCAAATCAGCTCCGTCACTGCCCCTTCTCCAGCGTGGTAATCGCCCCGTTCACCTGGCCTCGAGCGCCGACACGAAGTCGCAGTTGCCTGATCCCCAGTCCTCGGCCTCTGAAGACCCCGCCACGCACAGCGAATCCACCGATACCACCCAGGCAGCTCCATCCTCCCACCCATCCCACCGGATCTTGTCGACTTCCGATGAGACTGCGCATGGCCTGACCGGCGATCATTCCTCGGATGACTTCCCCGCTTTGAGCGAGACCGACCTGATGATTCGGCGGATGTGGGAGACTCGGGAGGTGGCCACCTCTGGTTGATTATGACTACTGCACTTCTTTTCATCATCATCTTTATGACTTGATATTCCTTTTGTTTTGCAATTCCCCGGCGTTGGTGGCGCGTTCTCATGTATGGCCATTCTGGACAAGGCTTTCTTGATTGTTTTTCTGCGCGCATGGACATATCTGTTCTCTCCGGAGCTTTTGATGCTAACATAATTCCCGATTTGCAAATGGAACACGTCTGATAATACTGAAATTCTACTTTTCTCATTGCTTGTAGCTCGTTGATGTTGCGTCTACTCTGTCTGTCGCCAAGGAGGTGGAGTTATAGCCTCCTCTCAAAGGGGCTGACAATTGGGTCCAGCCCCAAAAATGCCAAGATACATAGGACACAAAGGGGTAATCAATTCCTTGGCCTTCACTAGGCGTAATCCCGAGTGTTTCATTGGCACGGTGCACTCTGGATTATTGTCATGGTGCTGGACTGTGTACACTCGGCAGCGCGGCCTTCCGGAGGATCAACCATGGCGTGACCCCCAAGCCCTAAGATGATTAATCCTCCTAGTCTGATTTGACCCCCAGTTAAGTATAAGGTACCGGCGTATACATTCCTGATTACTGAGATTCACTCAACACAGCGAGGGTCATCGAATCAAAATGGAATCATTGCCACAGTTGGTCATTGGCCAGGTCCTACGAATCTCGGGCTATGGCATCGCTTTGGTGTTGATCTCGGTTGTTCTGAATGTCATCAACCAGCTATTTTTCTACAGCAGGAATGAACCTCCTGTTGTGTTTCATTGGTTTCCTATTCTGGGGAGTACGATTAGTTATGGCATGGATCCGTATCAGTTCTTTTTGTCGTGTCGACGGAAGGTATGTGCTGCTTTGAATTGCTGGATGGAGAAGAGGGCCTAATCTAATGTTGATACATACTAGCACGGTGATATCTTCACTTTCATTCTTTTGGGCAAGAAGACTACCGTCTACCTGGGGACGGATGGCAATGAGTTCATTCTCAATGGAAAGCTGAAGGATGTCAATGCCGAGGAGGTCTATGGCAAGCTCACCACGCCGGTCTTCGGGTCAGATGTCGTGTATGACTGTCCAAACTCGAAGCTCATTGAACAGAAAAAGGTACACGCTTCTTCTCATTATTCGTCGAAGAAGTCTTTTTAACATCGATCTCCCAATCAGTTCATCAAGTTCGGCCTCAGCCAAGAAGCCCTAGAATCCTACGTCCCACTCATCGAAGAAGAAGTCAACCAATACATCAAAACATCCGGCCATTTCAAAGGCCAATCCGGTACTATCGACCTTGGCGCCATCATGGCCGAAATTACCATCTTCACGGCCGGTCGCACTCTCCAAGGAGACGAAGTCCGCGCAAAACTCACCTCCGAATTCGCCGACCTCTACCACGACCTTGACCTCGGGTTCTCGCCTATAAACTTCATGCTCCCCTGGGCACCGCTCCCGCACAATCGCAAGCGAGATCTGGCTCATGCCCGTATGCGCGAGATTTACCTGGACATCATCCGGGAACGACGCAAGACTGGTACATCTGAAGAAACCCAGACCAAGGATATGATCTGGAATCTCATGCGCTGCGTCTACCGCGACGGAACACCTATCCCAGATAAAGAGATTGCGCATATGATGATCACTTTACTCATGGCCGGCCAACACTCTTCATCCGCAATAAGTTGTTGGATAATGCTCCGACTCGCCTCGGAACCCTCCATGACCGAAAAACTATACAAAGAGCAAATCAACGCTCTAGGCGCAGACCTCCCACCCCTCCAATACAGAGACCTTGAAAAACTCCCCCTCCTCCAAAACGTCATCAAAGAAACCCTCCGAATCCACTCCTCCATCCACACGCTCATGCGCAAAGTGAAAAACCCAATGCCCATCCCCGGAACACCCTACGTGATTCCAACCTCGCACACACTCCTCTCATCACCGGGTGTAACAGCCCGCGATGAGCGCTACTTCCGGAACCCGATGAAATGGGATCCGCACCGGTGGGAGGAACGTGTTGAAGTTGAGGACGATTCTGATACGGTGGATTATGGGTATGGAGCTGTGTCGAAGGGGACGAAGAGTCCTTATTTGCCGTTTGGAGCGGGCAGACATCGGTGTATTGGGGAGAAGTTTGCTTATTTGAATCTGGATGTTATTGTTGCCACGCTTGTGAGGGAGTTTCGGTTTTTTAATGCTGAGGGGAGGGAGGGGGTTCCGGAAACGGATTATTCGGTATGTTCTGTGCTTCTTGGGGTGTTTGGATTTCGGTTTATGGGGTTTATACTGACTGATGGTGTTTATAGTCTCTTTTCTCAAGGCCAATGCAGCCTGCGACTGTGCGGTGGGAGCGTCGTTAAGTGTGCAGTGTGCTATGTCGTCAAGTGTGACATTAATAGTTCGCATCTCTAGGTAGGGCTTACATCGCTCATTGGTCTTAAGTAAGTCATTAATAGATTGTCTCAGAAACAAGCAGCCTAATTAGATTGATCCTTTATGGGCCGGAATGGATACTGGATTACTTTGAGCCGATGAAGTCTGTACCTTAGATCTCTTGACGTATTATTCATGCCCGACACTAGTGAGGCTGCTAGACAATTCTCTCGGCAAACTTAGTGCCCAGACGCCATCAATGCTTGTCTTACCAAGCCATGCCCCTGGCAGGGCGCTATTGGGGGCCAAGCTTTCCCTTGTCTGACTCGGTCAGGTAGCATTTCCTGCGAACAAGCATGGCAGTCATCGTTGTGAGCCTGAAGCATAATATTGGACGTGGAGTCAATTTCTGTCCATCCTCCTTCAGGGGTCTTCCCATTTAAGCAAGCCAGTAATTAATCATGATTCAAGCACCGTGTTCCTCAAAGTGGTACCTATTGCTCGATCGGGTCTTAACTATTGATCTCGTACATTTCGAATGGGGCGTAGCAAGCCACAAGCGTAGCATGAATATCTCGTTAAATCCAGCCATTTTACCCGGTGCTAAAGCCGGGAAACCACTGAACAATCACCAGGGGTAGGCAGCAAATCTGAAATCCGAGGCTGTTTATATGGATTCCCCCAGGACCCTTTTTTTGTGGGTCTGCGGAATGCCATCTTCAGCCTCATCCAGTTCTCCATAAAACCATAGCGGACGAGATGCGAAACTTTCTTGGAATCGTTGTGGCCGGAAGCTATCTTCTAGGCCTGCCTTTGCCTGCTTTAGGGTTAGGCTTTAAACTACAATGCAACTCAAAATCTCCGCCCTCAGAATATCACTGGTCTCGGTGGTATTTATGAATGGGTTGGTTCGCGAGTGACCAAAGAAAAAGCTCATTTTGACTGAGAGACATAGACACTGACTTGTAGCAGATACTACAATGCAACAACGCAGGTTGATTTGATCGTCGAGAAGGGACGCAATGCAACCATGGCCCCATGCACTCAACTACAAAATCAAACTTTAACCATGCACTGGGACTCGGTCTTGGCCGTCATGCCCCGGGACCATACAACCAGGGATCGAACTCGGTCAACATTATGATGACCCTGATACCGCCCAATTACAACAAGTCACACTTGAATTTATGGTCGACGGATTTGATCTTTGAGCCCCTCTAGTGGGCACTGTCATCGACGGGGTAAGTTAGTATCAATCCCCAGTAAGGCTCCCTGAACGTCCAATATTGAGAATGATTATACAGACCGACTTGGTCAGCAGCAGAGAATGACACTGTGCGCGACTACTGTAACTTCACAGCGACCAAGCTCACGGATTCATTCTCACTGGCAGGAACACTATTCCAGAACGCAAATACCGGATATGGTGTCGTTGGGTATCCCGATATCTTGATGCCAATGTGTAACTCCAGCGCCTCCCACGGAAATTACACACTGACCATATCAGACCTACCAGCAGACAAAAACTGGCAAACATGGGGCTGGAATGACTTCAAACTACCATCCCTGAACGCGTCATTCAATGCAAAAACCGCGAATCTGACACTTGAGGGCAAATTCGACGCAGATTTAGCTTGGCCTCTCGCGGATGATGTTCACAGGTATCCCGATGTCCCTGAGCTTGATTACAACGATTCAGTCATGGGTATTATTCGGTTTACCTTCAAGGGTGCGTTGAATACATATCATTCTGATGTGTTGAATATGAATACGTCAACACCGACGTGGCTTCGAACCGTCGGTTTTGGGAACTATTCCTTGAGTGCTGGTTCCACCTCCGGAGGTCCTGGTCGCCCTGGAGTGGGAGCTGGTGCTATCGTCGTGCTGCTTTTCGTCTTTGCTGTGTTTATCTAGAGTAAATTTACCCCGAGATCCGACTACTTCTTCTTACAAAGTCGCTACATCAGGCCTCGGAGAACGTCACTTTGTATTCATACATGATTAAATTAGGCATAACTCGAGCCTTACAAGTACAAAAAACATCATAATCTCGCCCGCATAAGCTCCCGCCGCAACCTGATCTCCCCGCGCTCCAGACTAAGATATTGCCTTCCAAATACAACTCAATTAGCAAAAACACGACAGCAATTCCAATTTAAGGTGCTCAGCTTACTTGACGATTCCCTGAAGGGCGACCGTCCCTCTCTCGCGCAGGGTGCGAAGGAAACGTCAAAAGTGCCAAATGGCAACGAGTTTAACAAGAGCGACCGCAAGAGCGGTAAAAGTGTTTATTTTCTAGATATAATCAGCGCACTTGAGCTTCTCCCAACTTCAACAAGGCTTTGACTCACGAGAGTAGGCTTCTTGTATGAGAATTCGAGCCAATGGGTTGTTGTTGATGGGGAGGTTTCCAGGAACTGTCTACGGATGTAATGACTGGACGCGACTACTCAACGCGGAAGGCACGACGAGCGGATCTACAACGCCTGTGAATGTTTAAAATAGAAGGAACGATCAAGTTTTCTTAACACCAAAAGGCCGCGAAGGACCCTAGATAGTCAGTCACGTTTCACTCCTTTCCAAATGATCTTCTTGTTATCAGTGGTACCGTTTCCGTGGTCAATATTCTACGGGCTCAAAAGAACCCTCCCCATCAACAACAGCCCATGAACTCAAGAACCTCGTACGAAAGCTGCTTGAGGTGACTCACTTCCTTTTTGAAGTTGAGAGAAGTTTCATTAACTGATTAAATCTAGAAAATGTCTACCTTTACCACTGCTGCTCGTCGAGGACTGCTTGAAAGTTCGGAAAATGCCACCATGACCGCCAACTGCACCAACCCCACCACCACCACCTCTGAGGTGGCTTTCCTTGAGGTATTTGCTAAGACGGCCAATGACTGGCATTACACTGGCGGCCTGCTTCCCTTGGTTGGTGTGTGGGAGCTCTGGGACTTCATGATCGCTCTACGCTCAAATATGCTTCATCTCTCTGTTTTCGAATGATTTTTCTAAGTTTTTCTTGAACCACCATTCTTGATAGACCAGTATTTTCCTAGTCTACCGTCTAATCTCGTGACTGAAAAGATGATTTTGAAAATTTAGGTATTCAAACAAACGGAAACTTATAAATAGAACCCAAGAGTGTAGTAAATGCAACTATTACTACCTGATATTAGAGCTTGCGTACAGTTAGAACTATTTACTTGAAATTGTGACGGAGATATCGGTGGCACTCTTGATACTGGAGGATGTAAACAAGGCAAGTGTTCGCTTGTCGGGTGTGTACTGCACCAAACTGCCTTCGGGGGAGAGTTGGACCTTATATCCGTTTGGGAAGGTGGATGGAGGCAGAATGATTTCGGTGGGCGCGTTAATATTTGGATCGGACTTGAACTGCAGTTTAAAAGTGGTCGTGTCCTCAGAAAAGCCGAAGCTAATGGGAGTACCAGCAATTGCAGCTGGATATGGACGGCTGTAGTGCTTGGCTAGTTCGGGATAAGGTTGACCAGTCGTGCCATTATACAGATTCTCGTACGCCCAGCCAATCCATGAAACCATATTTGCGTCGGTTGCCGTCATGGCCTCTGTTAGCCCCTGCATCTGCTTATCATCACCCATCCAAAACGTGAGCTCGGTCAGCACGCCGGCAGTCTTAAGGCGCTGGCTGTCCTTTTGGCGGTTGCTGAGCGTGGTAGAGATAGAGCCCAGCTGCGGCGGGCTGTAGTAGTGGAATGACTGAACCGTCTTCGAGCCGTCTCCAAGAGGGACGTTGTTGAAGCCTGACAGAACGTCTAGGGTAGCGCCTTCAAACCAGATGAGCGTGGTATTGTCCACCGTACGGATCTGCTCCGCCGCACGGTTCCAGAGCCCTTCCATGGCCTTGTGGTCGGCAACACCGGGCACAAGTAAAGTCGGATCAGCCCAAGTGTCTCCTACCCATGGCTCATTCAACAAGTTATAGCCGACTACGTTGGTTGCCTCGGCATATCCTGAAGCCAGCTTTTTCCAGTAGGCGGCAAAGGCATCACCAAGCCCGTCGTAATTGTTGTATAGCCGGCCAAATGCATTGCCTATCGCGACTGATGTATAACTCAGAGACCAGTCAACAGTACCACAAAGTGACTCCGGCGATGGGAAGCCGTTTCCATCCACAGGGAATGGGGTCAGCTTAAGAGGAAACGGGTACATCTCGCTGCCCGGGACCCAGTTTCCCTTGACGAACCACTAGAATGTCGTGTCAGTATCAAAGAGTCTCACAATGTTCCTGTGTCTACTTACATCAGGCACGCCATGGCCACAAAGCTGCCGTGCCAGGCAGTCCTGATGCACGTCTACCAGAACGTAGATCCCATGGTCCTCAGCCATTTTGGTCTGCTCCTTCATGATATCAAGGAAAGTCTGGTTGTACGACCCACGCACGGGCTCTGCGCCGGCCCAGTGGTGACCCAGCCGGACAATGTTCAGACCCAAATCTTGCATATTTTGGACATCTTGCTCGCTAAATGACGAGACACCTGGAACCCACTCCAACGGCCGATACCATGGTGGCTCCTTCATAACAACATTGGTTCCGTGGAAGAACCGCGTGCGATTGTATTCGTCGACAATTTGGTGCGTATTTTGGTTCACCTGGCTGATACGTGCCATGCCTGGATGAGCTTTGTACCAGCCCTCAGCATCTTGAGCTAGTGCAACCGGTAAAAGTGTGCTGAGCACCACTAGCAATGATGAAGCGGTGATTGGAGTGAACGGCATATTGATGCAAAGGTCAACCAAGTCACTAACAGGTGAGAACTGGCAAACAAATAGAGTGAAGAAGAGTCCAGATGATTGAAAACAGTCAAGCGAAAAAATGCGGAGTATAAATGCCCTGAACTCTTCACATGCAGCAGGGTTACATCTTGTTGATCAAAGTGGAGACAGGATCACACTAGTGTAAATAGTACTGTAGTGTTTTTGACAACGCTTCAGAAAGTCTTGGCTTTGGGTATTGGTAGAGCGTAGCTGTCCTCAATGATAGATGACTCAATACATAGTATCTATGAGCACCATCCTTATACCTCCAAAGGAGAGGTGCTGCCGTAATGTCAGAATTAACATGATGTCGCTTCAGTAGTAGAATTGTCATCACCGCGAAGTGCCCCCACTCAGTCGATACTACATACTAGCGGAATCCCCGCGATATAGTTACGAGAGCCTGCACGAACGTGTTCTTGCGCTGCAGAGCAGACAAGGTCCGTGTTGAGCCCTCTTCGGCAGCACATGCCAAAGGTGTATCGTGTCAGCCGCCTGATTGATATCGCTGGAGTCCTTTAGTTGGAGTCAAAGAATAATTTACTAGGTAGTAATCAACAATCTAGCTTCGTATCTTCTCAGACGTTTGATTGTTATATAGCAGTTCTGCATCCGCAGATTAAGCTTAAATAGTATCACCAAAGTACCTACTAGGTAGGAGACCTGGCATGAGAATTTTAGGGATCAGATCTGAAAATTCTCAGATGGCAAGTGCCAGTTCACCAAGGGAGTAGGAAGTGCATATAGTCAACCGGGCTCTTCCACGTAGCTGCATATCTTCCGGAGGTTGTTGATGGGCATCAGAAGCTGCAGCCATGATGACCCAGGTCCAGTTTTTCCTAACCACTCTCCACACGTTCGGCCATAAGAGGTTAAAATGCCGCCTGATTTATCAATCTATCATAGATCTAAGAACAACGACACTTGACCTTGTTTCCAAGCCAACTTCGACTGAAAAGGTGATCAACTACTGGTTCGGCTCCAAAATTACACCTGAAATTGCAATCTCGATCAGATAATGATATTACAGGTTTTGGAAACATGCGCTCCAACGCTCAGCGGCCATGCCCGCGATCGAAATCCTAGTAGCGTGTGAAGGTAACTGACCTCTTCCATCGTCGGTCTTTATTTGAAACCCGACGCCCGACTCGCTTAGCACTTTAGCGAGCTGCAATAACTTTGCTGACAAAAATGATCACCATTTGCCTCTTCTTTGGCATAGAAACTCCCCATGGTCTAATAACCGATATGCGGGGTTCCCGATTCTTCAGCAAACGCTTGTAGAAATCGGCTACTGCGCTTTACCCTTTGGCCTGGCACTTCCAATACCAGCACCGTAGCCATATACCAAGGTACCACCAAGACTAGCAGCGAATAGCTGGATTGCGACCACAGCGCCGCCCAGCCCTAGTAATGGAGTCTCGGGCACGTACACAGGACCACCCGATTGTCGGCGCACCCACCAGTATCCCGCTCCAGCCAAAAGAGCAAGGTCATTCAAAGCAGCGTGGGCGAACAAAGTCTTGAACTTTGGTTTCACAGTTTTCTTGTCTGCTTCAAGAATACCACTCTGCTTCGCCATCATTCGGCTGGCTGAGACGACACCGGTGAAGACAGCGGCAACGCCGCTCAGAAGGCCGGCGGATAGAGCATAATATGAAATAATTGTAAGCTCGGTGGGTTCAGGGAGATAATTGAGTGCGGCGGCTGGGATATATGAATGGAATGCATTCAACATGTCAACTCCAAAGGCGGTACTGATCAGTGCGATTGGCCAGTGGACGACGGCTGGGTGTAATGGGTGGCTACGGAGATTGTTACTCTGGAAATTCCAAGAGGTAGGAAGGCCTGCAACTTGAAAAAATAGTACTCACTTGGCCATAGTGATTCAATATAACTTCAAAGAGGAATCAGGCACACGTTGATGAGCGACAATATGTCTTGAATCTGGAAGGGTGTGATTAGAAGTCCAAGTTCTGCAGGCTGGGGGCTGGGGGCTGGGGGCTGGAATGTGACTGGCTCCCTCAAAGACTCCGGACCGCGGGCATCATCACGGGCCTGTGAGCCTTCGGCAAATGGAAATTAAATCAGCTGCCAATCGCTATCATACACGACTAGAAAATTGTCCATTCGAGGTCTAAGAAATCAATCCATGGTGTTAAGAGACAATTTCAACCTCATGCGACGTCATTGCGCTGAAACATTCTAAGGGGTCACTACCTAATCCAGAGATCTCTAAGAATTCATTGTTCGGCGGCCTCAGCAAGACGTCGTCGTAGGCGAGTTTTCACATACAATCTCTCTCAAATAGCAGAAGACCTAGGCATAATCATGATTCTGCTATTCTAGTTGAGTACTGTTTTGGCGACGTCCATGGCGAAGAGGAAGTGGGATGGTGGCTAGGGCAAAGGGAAATGGGGATAATGGTGTTCATGAGTCAGGCATTTCCCATGTTTAAATCACATAATGGAGGATTTAATAGAGGATCTGATAATGTAGAAATGGTGATCTAACGAATCGTGATCTAACGAAAATACCAGAGTCATCGTATGTTAGGAACCTCTTTGAACTACTAGGTACTTCTCCTGCGCGATAGAAGGATAGTAGTAGCTGATAGAGGATCAAGTAATGTAAAAATCGAATCAAACGAAAAAATCGGGAGGATGCCACCGGAACATCGTGATGCTACCGAGAAACCGGGATTCAATGAAAAAACCCGGAGGCCTCGCATAATAAGTACCTCCATTAACCACTGCTTGTCTTGCGCGATAGCAGGATAGAAATAGCTGATAGAGAATTCACGACAGTACCATGTCTCTCATTCTTGAAAGGCTTAGGTGAAGCCTAACTGAATGATGAATGAGTATAAAGAGCAAATCCCCAGAACGGACGGCCAATGGACATTGTATTGCAAGCTCGAAACAAAGTCTATAGAATCCCCATGAGGATCAACCGAAACGCCGATTTGTCCAGTGTGATTGCGAAGCACGTATTCCACAATCCGATAATAACGAGATCAAGATGATGGTTGAAAGAGGGGGGTATTTTAAAAAGTTGGGTTATAAACGCCATCTGCAATAGGCACAAGAACAAAAGGACAGTATTAGTCGAGGACAACATGTGCTGACAAAAAGATACAGCAAAGAAGTGAAGCATTTCCAAAGAAGAACACCGTCTATCCTCGATCCTTTCCCCTACCACGCTGGTTTCCACCCCCACGTCGAACATTCTTTCCACCCCCAGCACCAGAAGAATGATTCCCGCCCACACTTCCCTGCACAGGCACCGGAGCAGATCCATTAACATTTGCACTCTTCTTCGGCGTACCAGACACCGGAGCAGACGCAGTATTCTTATTCCCCTGAGAACCCGCACCATCAGGCCCTGCCTTATTGCCTCTCCGCTTGCGCGAGCTTCCAGCCGCACCGGGGCCTGCTTTCCCACCACCACGACCACCTTTCCCGGCAGACGGCTGCTGCTGGGTAGACTCAGGCTCAGGATCAAGAAGACCCTGGACACGCTTACTTTCCTGATCCCACCATTGCTGGAATTCCTGCTCGGCTTGGATCTCTTGCAGGTTATGCTTGGCGGTGGCTGCTTCGCGGATCTCGTCTTTTTCGGATTGTTGTTGGAGGAGGATTGTTGCGAGGGAGATGGAGCCGCCAGATGGGGAGCGCATGTATGGATCTTGGCGGGGGATGTGGCGGATGGATTGGATTGCGGGTTGTGGGGAGGCTTTGGGGAATGGTTGGGGAGGGGAGGTTGGTGGTGCCGAGGGAGATGGTTTGGAGAAGGCAGGTGGTGGGATATTGCCGGAAACGTTGCGGCTCTGGGTTTTCACCGGTGTGGCCATTGGCTTGGATCGTGGAGGAGGAGTTCCGGCGACGGTTTGTCGGAGGGTCATGGCGGGCTTTTGGGGTGTCTTGGACGGCTCGGATGCCGGTGTGCTTGGTCCACTTTGGCCAGGCAGGGGGTCTTTGACAGGCGTCGCAGGAGCTGCTGGAGGAGGCAATGACCAGGGATTCTTCGGTGCACTCTTTGCCTTTTGTTGTGCGGCCAGCTTCTCCTGCATCTGCTGTTGCTGCATCTTCTTCCGTTCCTTTTGGGACAGCTTAGCGTTGAAACTCCCGCTGCTCTCCCGTCGATTCTCCATTTCCAGAGTCAGATTGGATACTCTAGACTGTGAAGTTTCGCCCATGATGTCCCTAAGATCCTTCTTGCCATTTAAGGTGACAGGCGAACCCCATGGTGCAGAGCCTGATTCAGGAGGAGAATCCATAGCTCGTTTCTTGTGCATTGCGATCGCTCGCGTTTCAGTCGGAGACTCCGATAGTAGACCCTCTCGCGGCGAAGACATTCTTTCATCAAAGAAGCCTCCGTCACCAAGTGATTCACCTTCTGCAATACTTGCTCCCAGAGCGGGAGAATCTGGGTAAGATCGATTCTCAATGCCAAGCCCACGCATGACGGCTTTTCCTTTGATGGAGTCTCCTGGCGAAAGCACAGCTTCATCGTCCATTTGGAACATGAGATCGTTGGTGGATTGTCTTGGTTTCAGCATCGGGCTGTTGACGGAGCTTTCGGTATCTCTTGAGACACTGCCCTTTGACTTCCGTGCCAACGGCGACGCATTGACCTTGTCATTTGCAGGGCCTCGTGGCCGATAATCATACGATTCCACTTCGCTGAGACGAGATTGCAGAGTCATCGCATCGATGCGTCGCTGCTTGTCAATTCCAACGGAGCTCACAAGCTCCGGATATTTCTCAAGGACATAGTCTTCTGAGTTACGGCCGCGCGAGACTGGGAAGCATGCCAATTGATTTTCATGGCAGACCGTGTCAAGCATTGTAAGAATGTCTTCGTCTAGATCCTCGAGGTAACGGTTGGCAAGCATAGCCTCAAGGTTCAGACAAATGTACTCCAAGGAAGCCTCTTTGAATTCGGAGACATAGATCGGCGCGACCGAATTGAGAAGGTAGGAAATATTCCTAGTATGAACGAAGCGACCAAGCATCTTTTGACAGATTTGCGACAAGCGGTCGATCATCAATTCGTTGGCCACGAACATGACATCCAGAAGCAAGTCGATAAGATCATCAAGTGACTTGGTTCGGGCTTGGTCGAACAGTTGTTCTTCCGTGTCAGCATAGATGTAACGCAAGACAAAGTTAAACGTAGACCGATCGATGTGCTTGAGGTCGACATGCACCTTCTCCGAAGGATTCTTTCGACGAGACGCGATCCACCCGCCCGCAGAGCGGCCATGGAACAGAGCATCGAAGAAGGGACATCGTTGACAGATCACCTGGCTGTGGACTTTGACAGAGTCGCCGTTCAAGTTGACAACCACATCCGCGTCATTGAAGAATGAAGGGTGGTTGATTGCATGAGCCATATCAGTCTTCAAGCTCTTCTGAGGTTCGACCATCAACCTCGCAGCGCGTTCCAGCATTGGGAGACCAAGATGAGTCGCAACCTTCATGATCTCAAGGCGAACCTGGCGATACCGTGTCGCATTCTCGGGCGAGCTCCTGGCTTGATGCCAGACATCAAGAATGCCATCGGTGTATAAGAAGAACACGACATTCATGACGGTCAGGAAATCTGTACCAGGGAGCCGGATTTGAGTGATCCCATCCTTACCGTACTCAATGTCAAAGACATCGGGCACGGAAGCGTAATAGGACTCGCGGAAATCCTGCAATGCTTTTCGAAGAACCGGACTGCGGCCAGATAATAGAAACTCATGCACCGGTATCCGTGCGTCAGATATGGAGCTGGTCATCCACACCGTTCCTTCAGAGCGGACTGGCAAAAATTGACTTTCGATTTCGGATGATAAGAGGATTGCCCTTTTGATAGCCGCTGCAGAAGAGAGAGGCATTGGACTCTCGGTAGCATCTCCGTCCAGGATTGCTTCCATGTCGTCAAAGTTAGGAGTGACAAACGGCGAGAGTGGTAGAATATCATCCCAGAGGGTACTGCTGTCAATGTGAATCTGTTCTCTGGTCACATCACAATCACGTTGCGCAACCGCATATGCTCCGAAGGCGTTGCTGCGTACGGCCACAGCCCTGGATAGTCCTGGAATACGAGCAAATTTGTAATCTTTCGAAGCACCCTCCTTGTTCTTCGTCCGCTTTTCTTTCCTCCAAGCTGAGCCTGAAGTGGTGCAAATGATTATGGAGCCGTCTTGGCCCACGTCAACATCACTTGCAGCCATATGAGACTTTTTGACAGACCAAGCTCGCTCAGGAGCAGCCAGTGAGTTGCGGATCTTGGCAGGGTTTGTGGTGGATGTTTGGGTTGAAGGATCTTCGGATTTGTTCACATGGACAGTGAAGACGTCGCCGGAGCTAGCTAGGGCGCAGATTGTATTGCCGCCACATGCAAGCTTGACGACGTGATTCACGGAGCTGTCGTATCTCGTCGCCATGAAGCTATCCCGAATGAACCTCGAGCTTGCTTCGAGTGGGAATGAGAGTTTAGAGTAGCCATACTGCGAAAACACCCAGACCTCGTGGTTCTGTAGGAGTACCGCTGTGGCACGGTCGATAGCCGAAACCATCTGAATTGGGCACTTGAAGAGAGATGCGCCAACACGTCGCGGGGTTGTTTGAACTTCGAGTGATCGAGCGTCGGAGTCAACCAGGCCTAGTTGGCCCTCATTCTTGCCAAAAGTGTAAAGACCCGAGTTACTGAAGACAACCGAGTGAATGGAGGAAGCAGCTGCTCCAATGATAGTCTCCTTTTTGAAAGGGTTGAAAATCTGTCGTGGCGTTGACTGAATCGGGACATCGTTCTTGTTGCTTGTCCTCGGTAGACTGTATCCGAGTTGACCAAACTTATTGCTACCCCAGCTGAAAATCTCTCCAAACTCGGTGATGGCCAGACTGTGGTCTTGGCCGAGCGCGACGGACATGACCTTTCTCCCCGCCAGCCCGCCTGTCTCGATACATACAAAGCTGAACCGGGTAGATTCGTCACCAGTTCCAAGACGACCACCGGGCCCGAAGCCACACATGAACAGATTGGCTTCAGGGTCATCTGTGATCACGGCAGTGTGTAGCTTTGACATGAACACATTTTGAAGCTTCATCGGCTTGTTCTTGATGACGGTCGGTAGTTCGTTGGGATTGCTATGGTCAACGAGATCATCAAGACCGAGCCGTTCCATCTGCTGCTGGTATTCACGGTAGAATCGGTTCAGCAAATGACCAGGACGCTTCAGCACGATGCGCTCTGGAAACTGTCGGTCATCTTGATCTCCCAGCCCAAGATTCAGGTTCTTATTACTGCCGAGAGTGAAGACCTCGTCAGCAGAGAAGTCGGATCGCGACTTTAGAGCACTTCGTGAAAAATATGCTTCATCTTCGCCTTCCTCTCCGTAATTTGAGCCAGAATTGGAAGCAGCGTCACTACCCTCGATATCAGGGACCATCGACCCCGGCCATCTCGCTGACGAGCTCATCTGCTTGATATCACGAGATGTGATGGTAGATCCATAGACATCGAATGGGCTGTAACCCTCACGGTCCTTAATTTTGATCAAACTCCCACTTTGACTCGTGTGCCCCGGTTTACTGTAATCTGTCATATCCCGCATATCCCGCGCCATCAGCGCTCGAGCGATGGTAGCATTGCCGGCATACAGAGCTCTATGCAACGCAGTCCATCCACTCTCCCAGTCCTGCGCATATATATCAAGGAACGGAATTTCAAGCAACGCGCGTGCGAAGCTTGCAGCTGTGGGCTTCGGCGAGGAGGCAATATGGTGCAAGAGTGTCCTGCCAAGGTGATCGCGAGCATTGACATCGGCGCGCGACAACGCTGCGTTGCCGCGTGGAAATCCAGATCGATCCGGTAGGGAGGTTCCTGGCGATGCGGCCGATGATTTCCTTTGTTTCGTTGGATTAGGCGACGATGCTATCATTGACCCGGGGCTTCCAGTCTTTGACGATAGACTCGCTGCTGCTGCCGCAGCAGCTGCGCTAGACACTCCAGAGGCTCGCGGACCCCCGAACGTCGCGTTCGCGAGGTACCGTCTGAAGCTCTCCACATCATCTTGAATAAAGTATTCCCAAAGCTTGCTACTCATGTGCCCGGAGTGGTCGGATCGCAGAATCTCTTATCAAGCCCGCGCCGGAGCGTCGCTGTCACCTCGACCGGGGTGAACTGCGACGGGGAAGCTAGGTGATAAGAGGATTCTGGGGGGTTCGGACGGAGGGTGGGAAAGTCGATTCTGGATAAATCGACGCGTCTTTGGGCTGTTCACGATGCGATTCCGATGAGATATGCAGTACAGGCGCGGTGACAAATTCGATTGTGGGGTTTCGCAAGGATAGGGCATACGCGGTGGCGATGACTTGTCCTTATGTGGGAGGTATCTTGCGGACGAACTCGGGTCTCTCCTGCTGACGAAGAGGGGAACGAGGAGGGGAACGAGGCGCGATCACGTCGAAGCAAAGTTCACGGCGTCGTCGAGCGTGTCGAGTTGGTCGAGAATCGGGTTATTCGGGATTCCTGTTGGTTTCTTGGATTTCTGTATCGTTGCCCTCCGTCATGCCCGGTCCATGGATCGTGGACCCTCTTCATGTTCTGGCCAATGACGGGCCGCACGTCCCTCCATGCGGCCCCATGAGAGGTGGACGGAGGCTGACGATCAGATCCGAGCTGATTGAGCCCGTGGGGGAATGGGGAACTGCTGATGGCTGGTGCGGTGATGCATATTATTGCAGAGTCGGAGAGGTTCTTTTGCATCTGCGTGACATTCTTCGATCTACAGGAGGAGCTTCTGTTCCCCCGCACTTCCCAACAGATTAATGTCCGCCATTACCGCGACATGTTTACACTCAGAATAGACCGTAGATATACAGAGATGCCTAGGAGCTCGGATGGACGTTGCTATGTCTTTGCCGGTGATCATCCTGGTATAAGTAATTTCTACTCGGGTATAGTTACACAGTCTTGAAGGTAGCAGGACTGCACCTCGATGAGTGATGTTATTGCCAGATTGACAAGCACTTTACACTTTCAAAGAACAAGGTTGACCCCGTTTACTAGCTCCAGGCTGATATACCTCATGTCTTCCACCAATCTAATCCTTTGACCCGGCTTTAGCATGCGTGTCCCGGTCAACAATGATAGTTTCCACGTCCTCATCGGTGCTTTCCTGGGCAGCCATGGCAGCTTCTTTTCGTTTCTCGCTGGTCAGCACAGTTAGTATAAGCAGGTCTTCCTTGCATTCAGCAAAATGTACATACCGTCGGTGAATGACAACGGCTGTCATAAAGCCAGCCCAGAGCAAAAAGAAAAACACAAGCGCCACGGGCCATCCTTTCTTCCACCGCGGGGCGCCATAAGGGCCTGCAGTTGGGAACAGTAAAAGCGGGACCCAAATGTTGAAGGAGTAGCCAAAGGTCATCATAGATCCCTGTCAAAGTTAGTCGAGTCACCCAGAAGATGGTGATCAAAGAGAGAGATCATACCATAATTAATGCTCGCTCTTCAGAATCATCTTTGACGATTGTATTCACGGTAGAATACAAGATGGGACTCAGGCAGCCAGCGAAGCCAAAGAGATACCATGCAACGAATCTATAAGAGCGGAAAGTAAGCAGAATACCGATTAGGGAATGCTAGTCAACTTACTTTAACCCGGTGGGAATAAACCAAACAATCATACAAATCACAGAGAAGAAACAGCACCCTGAACCAATCGAGAAAATTACCCATTCAGGGTAAATGGCCGCCAGTGTACTTCCCAGCCACGAGGCAACAATATTAATTGCATAGGTGACCGTCGGTAGTTGATTAATTTGAGTGACCGAATATCCTTCAGCTTTGAGCCACAGATTCATATAACTCATGGGATAAGAGCAAATAATCATGCATCTAGTCATTAACCCAGCAAGGTTAGTTCTCACAACCAATACTGAAACACCACATCCGTGAAGTCGTATACGTACGCGTAGCAGAAAATGAACACCCAAATATGCCAGCGCTTCAAGGTACGCTTGAAGACATCTGCATTCAACTTCCCCGGGCGACGAATTTTCGCTCGGGCCAGTCTCTCCTTGGCCAAGCTTATGTCGCTTTCTGTCAGATAGAAGGGTCGAGGGGAGTCTGGGATACCCGGGAAGATGAAGAAGCCAAGCAAGGCCACGGGAATCGTGAAGATGCCGTCAATGATAAACAGCCATCTCCATCCTGGCATGCCGCCAACTCCGGAGAGATTAGTGTACGCAGCTGCCTGAAGATACCCACTAACCATGGTACCAAGTGCATTGCAGATGAACCATGTGCCAGCACGCTTGAAGAGTTCTGGACCTGAGTACCAAGAGCCTGTGTTTCTGCTGATTAGTATAATTCTTTTTTTTCTCATAGCTAATAGAATACTTACCAAGGATGAAATGTGTCCCGGCAAAAACGGGCGCTTCTAGCATGCCAACTAGGAAACGCAGGGCGTAAATCTGGTTGACGTTGGTGACACGGCTTTGAGCGAAGGTGCAGATCCCCCACAAGACTTCTAGTCCGGGAAGCAGCCATCGCGCTCTAGTTTGTAAAATTAGTTGGTTGTTCATACTGGTAAATGATCCGCTATCTGAACATACAGTTTGGGACGCGACATTAATAGCAGACCAGGAACTTGGAACACAACATAGGCTGTGAAGTAGCAGACATTGAAGTAGTTCAATTCATTTCCGTAGAGGGCGAATTCCTCTTTGAGACCGCTAACATAGGCATTGCTAATATTTGTCTGATCTGTTCATTACTCGTCAGATTGATTTCCTCAAACAATCTCATAGTGAGCATACCTAAATACTTCACAAAGACTAAGTTCTGTCAGTGAGAAGTTCAAATCTAGGACCACAGGTCAGATTGTCAGACTTACAACATAGACAAGCAAAAACCAGGATCGACAAATCCAGCTTAAACAACAATCTGGAGAAACTTTAGTATCATCGCCTAAACACAAGACGTAAAGAATGGATCTACCTTCTCTCTTCGGAAGGATAGTGAGACGGGTACCAGTTGAAAATCTCCTTGAAGACTCCGAGCGCAGAGTCTCTGGGCCTGGGCTTTGCTTCAGACATAGCTATGTCTCCCCGACACCTGTGGATTAAATTCCCTTCGCTGTGCGGATAGATTTATAGAACCCAAAACACATTGCCGGTGATTATATAGCACATCTCTTTTAGAGCCCGTGATTGTGTCTGCCACTATGTCATTCGCGAGCTTCAATGTAATCCATCCACATAGTGTCGCCATCGTGATAACCCTCGGAGTCTGTCCGACCAAACATCGCAAAAGCAGTTGCGAACAAAGGAATGAAGAAACAGCATGAAGCTAATGCATAAAAAAGCTAAGCGTTGATGCAGGACGGTACTGGCCAAGTCGACGACCGCGACATGCTGACGAAGTATGGCGTGCGCAGGCCCCAGTTTCAAGGGATTCTCACCAACCGAATATACCCCGTTATCGCACGACTCATGCGGACAGATTTATGACGTGCTCTCTTTATCAATCAGGATAATGTGCCGAGTCGTGCGGGGTTGAGATCGGTTGTTTGTGCCAATGTTTTGGTTTTATATGTGGTATCACGCTTCCATGGTGATGGGGTGTTGAACAGTCTTTCAGTGTGACATGAGACTCGATAATACCACGACTTCTAGAAGATATACAAGACCAAATTCAATATGCCGGGAAAGATCATTGACAGTTATGATCACGTACCTGTGACCAAGGAAGCTTGTGAGTTGGCCGATATCATAGCTTTGCCAAGCCTAGGCTTGACAAAGCTTTCGCTAATACAATTTAGTGGACTGGGCGGAACTTGTTACCCTCGATCTGAGCAAGTATGAGCAGCCCGGTGGCAAGGAAGAGCTTGTAAAACAGCTAGAGCATGCTGTGCAACACGTTGGTAAGCTTATCTCCACGAGTAATGATATCGTTGGTAGCTAATTCGAAAATCGTAACAGGATTTTTCTATGTGAAGAACTTTAACATCAGCCAGGAAGAAGTTGATCGGCAATTTGCTCTTGGTCGCGAGTTTTATGCTCTGCCCCTCGAAGAGAAGCTTAAGTATCATAACGCGGATGACCTTGCCAGGGGCGAGTACAATGGATATCGACCTGCCGGTCATCGCATGTGAGACCCAACTCGTTAAAGTCTACCTAGGTAGTATTCATGCTTACCATAAATGCAGCCTCGGAAACGGAGTCAGGGATAATGTGCAAGTGTACAATATCCCCAAGTTTGATGGCTATCATGAGAGGCAGCAACCGCCAGTGCTTTCAGAGAATATCGCCGAGATTGAGGCTTTCAGTCGCGTATGTGTCCCAAATAAATCTCATATTCATTCAAACCAGGGACTCACAATTATGTTCCACAGAAATGCCACACTGAAGTAGTAGAAAAGCTCCTCCGCCTCTTCGCCATCCTCCTCGAACTACCAAACGAGGACCAACTAGTCCGCGACCACCAATACAACGTCAAGGGTGAGGACCATCTACGCTACATGCACTACGCAGCCCGCAGCGCGGAAGAAAACGAAAAGGTCGGCGGTCTCTATAGCCCCGGACACACCGATCTGGGCTCAATTACACTACTATTCCGCCAGCCTGTGGCCGCCCTTCAGATCCTCAACTCAGATGGTGATTGGAAGTGGGTGCGCCCGCAGGACGGGACTATTACGATCAACACCTGTGATGCATTGACAGCTCTTACTGGTGGCTTGATCAAGTCCAGTGTTCACCGTGTACACACTCCCCCTGCAGACCAGGCACATGTCGATCGGCTGGGTGTTCTATACTTTGCCCGGTGAGTACCATACACTTAGATGCAAAACAAGACCCGGATATTTTGTGCAGCCGTGGAATTTTCGTGTCTAACTCTTCTCTTCTCTTAGTCCCAATAACCATGTCGTCCTGGACCCGATTAAGAACAGTCCCCTGCTGAATCGGCTTGGTCTCACGCAGAATGCTTTCACTGAGATTGGGCAACATCTGACTATGGAGGAGTGGGTCAAGGTGCGACAGACTCAGCAACAACGGCGCCATAAGGATGTCAAGGTGTCGAAGGATGGGAAATATACTTACGGGGAGAAGGATCTGGAGATTATTCCTGGTCTTGAAGCTAAAATATACAATTAACCCTGGCAGAGATAGGTGACATTGTCCACGTGTGCCGCGAACTAGGGGACGAAGCAGATATCTATCTCGTGTCTCGGACTTTGCGGGTTTTACTTTAATTCCCGCGATATCGTTCTCCAAATTGATCCAAGTAGACAATTGAATCATTTTATGTGGCTATATAGGTACCTTTTCCCAATAAGTAAATACCCCACACCCAGACTGCAGAAATTCTCGGTGCAGGTACGAAACCTATGGAATCGGGCCAGTCCCCCGGGCTTGCAGGTCCAATACCTACGGGCACATACCGAGTTTGAAACCCTGATAGATTTCCAAGATCCTTCTAGCAGTCACGAGTTGAACGATATAATATAGAAACAGTATATGTACCATCAAAAGAGCTGATTTGGAAGACATTGAGAAAGATCTCTCAAATGATGGTGCAGAAGCATGTTTGGTTGGTCCGTAGGTTTCTCTGGGTTTTAGACTCGGGAATTTGAACTGCAACCGTATTCTCAGTCAGTGCAATTCAATAAACAAACCCCAGCCCCAAATTCCAGATAGACAGTAAAAGGTGACCTCGATGTAGAAAAATACTAAAGATTTTCACCGACTTCCAACCAAGACAGCCCCGTTAACCGAAGCTTTCTTCAATAGGCTTTGCCTAGTTGGTAGCAAATCCCGTGCTTCTTGAACTAAAGAAATTCCATGGCACACATCGCTTCGAATACGGTAGAATACGATCCCTTGATATCAAACCCCGAAGCCTTTCCGGTTCTCAGTAACCTAATAATGGACCCTAAATGCAAGACCTTTATAAGCAGGCACATGTCAAGGACTTAAGAAAGACTCAGGATCGTTCGTCATCGGTTTATCTATCACCCCGATCACCATCTCCCCTAGCCCTATCGCAATTGACTTTGTCTCCGAAGACCCGTCCATCGTCCACAAAAACAGTGCCCTGCAGTGTCGATCCCAGCCAGGATTACTATGGGACGTATGGGGTGCTTACTATGGGGTCTTACCCCAAGAGTGCGGGGTCACCGCCGATCTCTCGTTCTCCAGTGGCTTATTCTCCGTGATCCACCCCCCAAGAACCGCCCACAGCGCAAAATTGGATCAGGAACACCAGGGTTTCTTCACCAGAACACCTGACATTTGGGCAAGATGGCCGGAAACTATCGGTCATGCTGATGACACCCTGCCCGGGGTTATTGACTTCCGTTATGAGGGGGATGCGATGCATTCATGGATTGGTCGTCTTTTGGGGTTGACTGGCGCAGGAACGGGGAGGGCTCCAGGGGAAAGGGAAATGGGGATCACCGCGCCCAAAAGTTCGGGCTAAGCTGCCTCGGTAGGAGGCTATCATCACATTCACATTGGGTCCGGCGGATGGTGGATATTTAGGGCTTTCCCCTCCGGCTTGGTTGTGTGTGATGTGGGAATCATTCGAGACTCTTTTCCTCAGAAGCTTGACTCCCTGCTGAAGAGGATCCTCATCAATATGGCCTCCTATCGTGGCTCGGTGCGCCTGGTCGTAATGGCCGTCGTGGCTTTCATGCTGGCTATCGCTTCTGCTCGACCAGCTTCTATGCGGTTGCCGCGCTCTATCCCCCAGGCTCCAGCCGATGACCCGTTCTATCAGCCACCGGCTGGCTTCGAGTCCAAGGCGCCTGGTACCATTTTGCGTGATCGTGAGATTAGCGTTGCTTTCCTGGGATTGATACCAGACCCCGTCAAGGCATACCAATTGCTGTACCGCACGACGGCCATTAATGGTACCGCCATTGCTGGTGCGACGACTATCTTCGTGCCCTTGAACGCGAAGAAAGATCGATTCTTGTCATTCCACACTGCGTACGATAGTTCAGCGACCATCTGCAACCCAAGTTACAATTACCAGCTTGGTGCAGCGCAGACCGACATCATCTCCTCGGCCGAGCAGTTAATTCTGCAAGTCTACCTGCTCATGGGCTACATTGTCACCTCGCCTGACTACGAGGGCCCCGATGCAGCCTTTGCTCCGGGCCACTTGGAGGGAATGGGTGTGTTGGATAGTATGCGAGCCGTGTCCAATTTCAAGACATTAGGCCTGTCCACTGCCAAACCTATGATCGTGGCAACTGGATACTCAGGCGGTGCCATTGCAACCGGTTGGGCAGCTTCCCTGCAGCCCACTTATGCCCCCGAGTTGGACATCAAGGGCTGGGTGCAGGGCGGGACACCTGCCAATTTGACTGGTACATTGGTCTTCATCGATAACACGCTCTTCAGCGGGTTCATTCCGGCCGCTGTTGCAGGTCTGGCGATGCCCAGTGCGTATGGTGCCGAGCTTAACCCAATTATCGACAGCATCTTGACTCCAAAGGGTGCCAAAGCTTTAGAGACTGCAAGGACTACTTGCGCGGTCGGAGATTTGATCGCCTTCCCTGAGATGTCTCTGTTGTCCACGGAGATTCAAAGCCTGGGTGACCGTCTGCTCTACCAGCCCACCATCCAAGCGATCCTGAGCAAGAACATGCTGGGCGTTAACAAGACGGAGATGCCCACTGCGCCGGTGTTTGTTTACCACGGGACGCAAGATGAGGTCATCCCCTACAGCAATGCGTCCACGATGGTCAAGTCGTGGTGTAGCAATGGAGTCGACGTCAAGTTCACCACTTTCGCCACAGGTGGTCACGCGACAACGGAGGTGGTTGCTCTCCCGGACGTGATCAATTTCGTCCAAGCTGCCTTTGCTGGTAAAACGGCCAGCGGGTGTTCGAAGAACACCGAGCTTGGCAGTATCCTCAACCCTATTGCCCTTGGTGTTGAGCTTGAGCCTATCCTGACTAAGTTGATTGATGTGCTTTCCCACCTTGGTCAGAGTGATTCCAACGTTAAGCAGAATTTGAATGTGCTGAATGAGGTTGTCACCTGGTGATGATTGAGTGGTCACGTTGGGAGGATTCCAGGGATCTATGATCTATGAATTGGTAATACGTGGAATGAAGGGTGATTTTAAGTGTCATTGTGATTGTCATGTATGGATGCATTATGAGATGGATGAATGAATGGTAGATAGAGGCTTTAATCTAATGTTTGCCGTTTGATGATCATCGCTTTGTCTGCAATTCCTTTGCTGAACACTAACTCTTCCGATTTTAGTATGGTACATTCTGATATACACGTGTTCTAGGCAAGCCTGATTGACTTCAATTTTGCGACACTCTGGCTGGAATTAAACTTCCATGATCCTTATTCCGTGCTCGCTTGCGTCATTCGCGGCTCTGCTCTGCAGTGCGCCCGGCGGTCTGCCTGGCGGTAGTCGCGTACTGTACTGAATACTGCAGCACCGCCCAATATCCTAGGCTTTTCATCCGATTGATTCTATCCTCTTCATCCCTGTTCAATAATGAATCATCTTTAGGCAGCCATGAGGTCCAGACCTAGATAGACAGTCATGGTGATGATCGAATGAGAACACACAGCCTCAGAAGAAAGGGGAGAGAAAGTAGTTAGCGTGACGATCCCCCGTACCGAAGAACAATGAACTATGGGAATACAGTATAGCGCTTGATACTGGAACGTAAAACTATTGAAAGTCATGCCAGTCATGTAATTTCTGTCGGTTTCAAGTCTTTAGTCAGTCAGTTAACGTGATTGTGCTCGGACGATCAGCTGGAGATGATCAGCTGGGGTTCTTATCTTTTGGTCTCTTGTGCGGGAGACGAAAGTATCGTACTGCGACCGGGTAGTGTCGTAGTATATACATCGTACCAACTCGAGTAGACGCACCACACCCGTTAGGTCTTTGCTTTTCTCCGATTTCTGCAGTTGCAAGGCAGAAAAAGAAAAAGACCCATCCAGACTATACCCGTCATGTAGTCTGCAGTATTCTGTTCTCCAGGCAGTTGCACTGATCAGCTGTAGTGTGGCGTTTCCAGGCTGACTTGAACCCTCGAGACCTGTCGAGTCACCGGGTGTGCGTCACAGACGAGACAAGCCCCAAACCTTTGGACAGCCTCTCCTCTCTCCAGTCTCCACCCCTTCTGCACACCCACTGGTTCACACCAATTCTCTGCCTCCTCCTCCCTTCCCTTGCGATACCAAGCGATAGTCATAAATCCCATCCTCACCTACCACAAATCCCGACCATGACATTCATAGTCCCGTAGGCTGTCACAACGTGCCTGCGCTGTGAACTCTCTCCCCCCAGACGAATCTGGCTCCGCTTGTCAATGCGGAGAAGCTTCATTGCCAGGGCTCCGAAGGTCCGCAATCGCTAGAGCAACCATCCTCGCTCTCTGCCTGACCCCGTCAAACGATGCGCAGCTTCCTCCTTGACATTTAATTCGCTTGCACTCATCTTTCCACCCTGCTTCTCTGCCTGGAGTTGATCGGGCTCTTCTTCTTCTTCTTCTGCACATCTCTTAGCATGCCTGCGGCTCCAGCTCCACCGCCGTCTCGTTGCCTTCCTGATAACACTCTCCGCCACTGCTGATAGCGCTCGCCTCCCGACCTCATCTGTCGGGGTAAGCTTTGTTGCGTCGGATTCTCACAATTCGTCCCTAACCATCCTCTTCATAGACTCTCATCATGCATCAGCACCCCCGGTCGCCGGCGGTACCCTCGTCGGCACCCAAGATGCCCGCCAAATCCTCTGCCGCTCGGGATGACCTCAAAGACTCCGACTCCGTGCCGCCTTCCCCCACCACTGAGGGGCGGTCTCACCCCGCCGAAGGCCTGGGTATCGATGGAGCCGCAGATCAGGCGTCAAAGTCATCGGCAAGAGACTCTGGACCTCCGGGGAAAGAAGCCATGACCAAGTTGAATCAGATCATCTCGGTATGTGACGAGCGGGGTGCCTCCATCTGCCATGAGAATAGTCTTGACTGACAGTTGATCTTCGATTTGATGTAGAACTACCACACAAAAGCGGCCCTCATCATCCTTCATTCGCGTGTCGAGCTCCCTCCTGCATATCTTAAAAATTCCGATACCCCAAAAGTGAACCGTTGGGTAGGTCATAGTCACGGCGCGACCGGTCTCTCATCACCCTATTTCACAAGTTTGGATGCTGATATATTGCTTCGGATGAAACAGTTCAACGTCGAATTAGAAGATACCGATGTCCTTCGTGAACAGTTGTGGACATGGCGGACTTGCGATGCCGCCAACAACAGACCCCCGCCGCTCATCATCGAGACCTATCTGGACTGCACGGGACTCACGAATAATCAAAGCCTGGTGATTTTGGATGATAATGGGAAGCGATGGGATGTACAAGACTCGATTGCGGGGTCTCGTGGGGCCGGTTCACATGCATATCATCCGAACGCAGACGAGGTCATTCTGGAACGATGGAGGATCGAGCTGGGCGAGGCCGCGAGCAAGCCTACTGCTGAGCTGGGATCCATCTTGCCGACAGTGTACAAGAAGAGCATCGTCCTCTTCCGGTCATTATTCACATACTCCAAGTTTTTGCCGGCTTGGAAGTTTTCGCGCAATATCAAGGTGCGGTGGAGTCCTGCATTGCAGGTCAAGTACCGTGTACTCGATCCGAGTACTGCTGCTCGCAGTGATCGGTTCAAGACGTCGCGGGATCATTTGACGCTGCCCCTATATGAGGGGAGTGTGAGGACGGTGGATACATACAATTTTGGGACCACCGAGTCTCCTGCAGGACCGTTCAGCGTGGACGTCACGTACCGGACGAATTGTGACTTCCGTATTGACGATTCCGAAGCACTGTTGAGCTCACGCTTTATGGGTGCTGATGATGATATCTTCCGCCCCTCGTTGCCTTCGGAGGATGTGAGTCGTCTGAATCCTGAGATTGGGTCGGTGCCTGTAGGGCGAAGGACCGTGGAGCATCCGGATCGTTCACGCGCATACGGCAGTTTGTCCACCTTTCACCAAGTCGGCCCGACAGGTGGCACTAGCCCGATTTCTGCGTTGCGTGCGGCCAGAGATAATGGCATTGGATCCTCTTCTCCATCTGATGCGCACTCCAGGCGACTCCTGCCTCCTGCACGAATCGCACCACCCACTGGACGCGCCGCTCAAATTGCGACTGAAAGTTTGTCCAGCTCCCCTCGTCGCCCCTCCATCTCCTTCCAAGCTTTCAAAGCCCCTCCACTTTCTGCATCTCCTGCTTTGGTCGACACTCCTCTCGGTGTATCACCTCGCACTACCTCTGCTCGTCTCTCTACAGGCACTTCCGCAGAATCACGCGTGATGCCGCCTCCTTCTTCCGCGGCTTCAGCCCGCAAACCCGCTGGTCTTGCGTCTGAGCAGGCCATCTCATCTTCTACTTCTGCATCCCCCAAACCTGCACCTATCTCCCGCTACAGCAGCTCCTTCAGCCACCGCCGGGGTCGTCCATCCACTGGAGGCACGGCCAAGACCGAGGACGATTCGAGTGGCAAAGTCAGTGCCGCCTCCTCGAATGTGCACCCAGGCTCCGGCCTGCTTGCAGAACTCACTGGCACGAGTGCCGAGTCCTTCCACGCCGATGATGAGAAAATCTCAGAGTTCCTGAAAGAGCTAGACAGTGGAAAGAATCTCATGAACACGAGCAGCTCTACGTCAACCCAACTGGGCCAGCGGAAACCCACTTCTGCCTCTGTAGCCCTCGGTCGATTCCAGCGCATGAGAGACTCCAATGCGGCGCTCTCGGACTCAATGTCATCATCTATGCATTTGCACCGCTCATCGACCTCTTCGAGCAAGCAGCTTTCCGGTGTACCACCAATGATCTCTGGTACCTCTATCTCCACTGCATCATCTCCCGGAAAGCCCATTTCACCCCATACACCACACACGCCAGCCATCCGGTCCCGTCTGAGCTCGAACAGCGTTGCAGATGAAATCTCAACCGAGCATGACCGTCGAGGCCCGCACTTGGAGCATGACTCGCCCCTGGAAGAGAATCCCAGCCTGGAAAACACCCAGCCAGGCGCCTCGACCGCGGGTGCGATCGATATCCCAACCTCCCCGCGGGCATTCTCACCGGCATACCGACGCTCCAGCTCCGCCGCCCAGCACCGCCGCCCACACTCAGGTGACGACGAGGAAATCTTCAACCTCGTAATCCGGAGCATGAGCATGGGCGCCGAAACCCCCGGCCCGCTACAACAGCGGAACCCCGACCCCGAAGCCCTGACAGGACGCCGGCCATCCGAGGACCAGGACCAGGACCACTCCGCCACGACCAGCGGCACCGCCACGCGCGGTCAAACCATCACTGGTCCCTCGGCCGCCTCGTCCTCGTCCAACCTCTATCAGCCGCGCTTCGCCAGCTCTCGGGGTCGGGGCTTCTCAGGCGGCCACTCCCTCAGCTCGGCGTCGAGTAGCCTTGCCCGCGGCGCCACCATCCCGCCTCACCTGGTCGAACGTGACGACCACGACGGGAACGCCAGCGGTAGCAACAGCGGCAACTCGACGACCGAGATCCGCCGTGGTTCCCTCCAGCGGCCCGGTGCAAACCGGGCCCCGCCGTCCCAGGCCGTCTTCGAAGACGACGAGCCGCTGCTGTTCGCTATGAGCGACTTCGGCGCCTCCCGGCGGAGTCTGGAGGAGAACCGCCATGGTAATCATGGCGCGGACTCGAGCGGGAGCTCGAGACGGGGGAGTGGTCGGAGGGGAGCTGGGCTTTCCGGCGGTTGGTAGGTGTGTGGTGGTGAGTCAACTCCCATTTCAGCACGAGTGCTGGAGTTGATATTCTTTTTTTTTTCGTCGAATCTAGTCCCCGTTTCAGCCAATACCCCCCTGCCTTGCCTTGCCTTGTCTTGTTCGTGTCTCTTCTTTTGGTTGAATGGTGACTTCAGATAATTTTTCTTCTCTAAAACAGTTCACTTTCATCTCTCCGTATCTTCTTGCGATTCATTATCTTGCGTTTTAGGTTGGCTGCTGCTATAGACAGGATCTTTTTTTTTTCTTATACAAGCAGCCTAGGCTTTCCATTAGTGCATAGAGATTGGAGTGGTATTGATTTGAATTTTCTATCATGTTCCCTGTTCCCGTTCGTGGGTTGTTTGTTTTCTGTCGGAAGTGTTGTTCAGTTGGGATGCAATTGCTGATCTTTGCACGATCGATATGACTTGATGTATTGTCTTCTTTTGGCGAGTTTAGGGTCCAACGCGGTGGGCTTTTCGTTACAACATAATTTGCCTGGCTAGGTTGGATGGATTTTTGCGCATTTTCTTAGAGCAGAGCAGACAGATTACAATTCAGATCATTTGCATGCAATACACTGGGATTAGTTTTTCGTAGCCTATATGAGATGGAGCGTGACTTGAGAGTATAAGGTTCCTGCTATCTAAGTCGTCCTGTGGCCGAAACAACAGACAGAGGACTATTATTCAATTAGACAGGCAAGTATAAAGTTAAGAAGCAGCTCTGCTACTACCCAGGATTTTAGAAAATAATTACTTTTGGGTGCTGGTTGAGGTATATAACAAAAGAAGGCTCTAAATGCAGAAGGGTGACACCGTCATGCAACATAAACCATGATAAGAATACACATATCAAGCCCAGAAGAACCAGGCCTATCAATAACAAGTCCGAACGAAATCCCCATTTAAACGCCATTATGGTGCAAACACTGACACCACCACCAGATCACATCTTGCGGAACGTGTTACCCGAAGCACTACGACGTTCCTTGGCCCGGAACTCGGTCTTGTCGTATTGAACCTCGGGCTTTTGCTTCCTCGACCTCGAAGCGGGCATGAAGCTAACCTCGCGTTCACCGACGACGCCGTTCGTGCGTGTGGGTCTTTGCTTGGTCTTCATGTTCTGTGCGCGCGAGCCGAATGATCGGTCTCGGGTGGAGTTTGTGCGTGTGGAGGAGGAGATTTGCATGCGTGGTGGGGGTCGCTTGGTGCGCTTGTAATCGGCGGAGGAAATCTTGGTAGAGGCCTTTTCTCTTACAGGCTTTTCGGCTTCGCTGTCGGAGTCGGAGTCGTCGTCGCTAGAGCCGGGGACGTCGTCGATGGCTTCTTGCTCGACGGCCGTCAGGCCGCGTTCCTTCTTGGGTGGAGCGTCGGGAATAGTGCTGGGGTTGATAAGCTTGAACTCAAAGGAGTTCTCGTCGACGGCGAAGTCTTCGTCCTCGAACAGCTTGTTGAAACGGTTGTCGCCCAGAACACCCTTCTTCTCCGTCTTCTCGGTCTCGGTCACAGCAGGTGGTGCATCGACCATGTCGGCATCACCGCCACGCTCCAGGACTTGCTTGGCCCTGCGGCGCTCTTGCTTCTCCTCTGCGTTGAGCAGTCGCTCGGCCAGCTTCTTGTTGACCTTGACGGCGGCCTTCTTCTTGCCGCGGATACGGCTCTCGCGCTCCTTGTCGATCTTCTCCTTGACGCGCTTGGCGCGCTCCTCTTCCCAGATGTACGGGTTCGTGATCAATCTCGCCTCCTCATACAAACGCTGAGCAACGAAGTATCCGTGCATGTATGGTCGCAAAAGGTTGGTGCGACCGATCAGGTGCTCCAAGTTGAGCGTGCGCAGTTGGGGCACGGTCAAGAACTTGTAGTTGTCGTAAATAGAGCCAGCCTGGGCGCTGGTGAATGCGTTGGGGTCGTTCGGGTCCTCGGCCATCTCTTCGACCAGGTTATCCAAGAACGAGCACCACTTAGGCGCGGGTCCGAGCTGGGGAATAAAGAAGGAGTGCTGCTGCCGGCCTTCGTTGGCAGTCAAAAGCATTCCACTGTCCTTGCACCAGGCCACATCGTTGATGTCCACGGCCGGTTCAACAGAAGTCCATGGGGTACCATCACGGGGATCCCAGATCTTGATGATCCTCTTATCGGCCGACATAATCTTAGGGTCCATGGTCGCCTCCCGTGTTTCGGTTGACGGTTGAAGGAACTTGAGGGTGTGAATAGGGAAGCCATAACCTTGGTCCTTCTTCAGTAGAGGGACCGGGGATCGGAGATCGTAGAGGTGAATCAAGCCGTTAGACGAGCCGGTTCCCAAAGTCAAACCGTTGCGGTGGAACTCCAGTGCGGTGATTTCAGACCGGGTCACGTCGCCGACAGACTGGGCGGGTGGCAGAAGAATGCCCGCTCGGCCCTTAGCTCTTGGGTCCCAAAGCTCCACTGTTCCTATCGATGTACCGAATGCCAGAAGGTTGTGACTCTCCTCCGCGATAGCACCCGTGTTAACTGAACCAGTGTTGATACCGCCTTGCAAGGCACCGCCGCCAGCAGATGTAAAGTCATCGCCTCCAACTTCGATTTCGAAAGATCGCATATATCGCCCAAGCTCCATGTTCAGCCGAAAGACTTCACCCAGGCCATTCTCGTTGACACCGACTGCGGGAATCAACGCTTCAGTTGACTGACGGTCGTAGACAAGGTCACGTCCGTATCGTGGAAGCCGGGTGGTGTAATGACATCCTTGCGGGGTGTGGAACTCAAGAGAGCGGTCGCCTTGAAGGTGGAGGGATTTTGAGTAGTCGGATGAGAGGAGCAGGAATTTCGTGTTGAGAGCTACTGTGTGTCGTGCCCATGATAGGGAAAGTTGCGACAATTGGTGAACATGAATCTGAGGTTTGTATGTGCCTAGTACAGATCATGTTAGTTGCAAAAATAATAGCCACAATCATGGTTTTGATCATACCTGTACTCATAACCCACTCGCCATCTTCGCTGACCTTCACACACTGACTGGCCTCCTCGAACTCAAAGTCCTGCAGCAACTCGATGCGATTCGCGTACTCCGGATCATCCTTCAAGCTGCGCTTGCGGCGTCGTGCTAGCCATTCGGGCAAAGGTCGGGCTGTGTTGGAACCCGAGATGGTATACACTGGTACCTCGGACTGATTTGACAGCTTCATGGTGGCGAGGTGAACAAGCTTGCAACTCGACTCAACTTGATCGTAGAAAAAAAAATGCGCGGCGATAAAAAAAAAGATAGCGATAGGAGCCACGTGACACGCCCGTGCGGATCCCGGTGATTGGCCCGAGCGTCCCTCGAACTTCCCCCGGAATTGCGCATCGCGGCGTTGTTGTGCATTTGCGACAAGATTCATCCGAGATCGGATCTACCTGTGTCCTCTGCGATGAGTATATACACTTGATGGGGCTCCCTCTGGCTACTGTGCGCTCAGGGTACTCGTTGTGGAGCATCTCATATGCTGGAAATGACTCCTCGAAGAAGCCTCGATCACCCTGTCTCTATCTGTGCCTGCTTCCCGGGGCTGTCCGCGACTGTTGAACCATGGACTTTCCCGGAGGCGCAACCACCAACATACATCTAATAGTAAGCATTCTAGTCTGGTATATGTGGCCAGCAGCTAACCCGAGACGCTAGGATGGATTCTCCACCATCTACTGGAGGATCTACACTGAGGAGTCTGGCATTGCGAGTCATCCTCAGGAAGGGCCTGCCAATGGCTATACGATATTAAAGCATCTTGGCCGTCTCAAGAATCTAGAGGCGCAATTGAGACATATAGGTTGCTTAGCATCATGTCCAAGACGGCTAGGCCTCTGGGTATTCTCTCCTACCCCAACATTTGAAAGCCTGGGGCCAGTTTACATCACGGATGGAGACGTTGAAACTACAAAAATTTTTGTGAACACAACAACTCTCAAAGGTATGTTCATACAAAGGTCTGCCACGGTAAACATTTTGCTCATTTTCCTTGCAGTCTCGGCATCGGGAAGTATCGCATGCCAAGAGTTGATCAAGGGCCTCTCATCCGAGACTCAAAATCAACAAGGTTCTCAACCAACGCCATCACAACGACCGCAACAAACTCAACCCTCTGCGCGTCGATCTGATGGGTATAGCAGCTCTCTTGCTGTATATTCTGCCTTTATTTCAGCTGTCACCGGTGCTCTGAGTTTGCATCTTGTTCGCACGTATGGTGCTTTACCTATTGGTTCACGAACCCTCTTTACTGCAGTGGACAATATTGGATATGAAAGTCCCAGGATTGACAACGAGGGCCTATTCTCTTCCGCCAGCTTGACAACGCTAAATGTACAGTTGAATGCACCGGGGACTTTAACCGTTTCTACACAGACCATCATTCAGGCTGGCATTACGAGGTTATCTTCTCCCCGCGACGATATATCAGATCTGTTTCGTGTACAGCCAGGGACCGATCTTTGGCTATGTCCTAATGGGGCCATCGCCAGACTGGTCACCGCGAACATCGAATCACCGACTGTACCATCACCTGGGTTTCCTGCATCTGGGGATACTCTCGCCAAAAGAAGGCAATGGAAGCTGGACGTGGTGCAATGGTTGACGAATTTTGGTTTGCATATAGACTCGATAGACGAGGAACCTTGGGTTGAGGTGGAAGTCTGGGAACCCTTCTTTGCCAGACTTGCTGGCGAGGCATGGCGCCAAAGTGACGAGCCTCAGTCCGCGCTTCCATTGAAACGCATGCTCTGGCCAGCAAGGTTCTGCTTTCGAAGAACCGGTTTGCCTATACGGTCTGCATGGCCAGAAGCACATCTCAAAAATCCTCTTGAGTTTGCGGAGAGGTGGTCTTCAGACGCCGGATCTATGAAACTTGCTCCTGCCTCTCAGAGCGTTCCTACATTTGAGGAACCCCAACCAAAGGACGAGGCAATGTCTCCACCCCGAGTCGATCATGGGGAACACTTGGAAAGCCTTTCCCGAATGGCCCAGTACCCAGACCTTCAAAACACCAACCTAGTCTACCCAACACCACCAGAAGGAGCTACGGTGACTGGGGCTAACATTCCAATCCAACATGATGCTTATCCTGAGGACAGCGATCTTCTATCACCCGAAGTGCCACACGATACCAAACCCCTTCCAGGCTCTGGGCCATCCCCAAATGTTGACATCGGGACTGGCCATTATGATGCGAGCGACGATGATGATCTCTTTGGAGAAATGAATGACAAAGACTTTGGATCTAAGGGAATTACCGACGCAGATTTCAGCTTTTTCGACGATGACGATCAAGATCTCGGCGACATGGCGGATCCCATGCTCGTCGACCAACCTCAAGAAATACCCCAAGAACCAGTCGATACGATTCACGCCAAGCAGGAATCCCCTCACGCCCAGGAATTACCCGCCGCGACTATTTCACCTGAAGCCCCAAAGGTAGAGGATGCGCCCAAGCCAGAGGAAACCTCCATTTCAATGAAAGATGATCCTGAGCCGGCTGACGAGCCAATGGAGGTGGAGGAGTCATCCGAACCATCTCAAGGCCCATCTAGCCAAACCATCAGTCCTCCGCTGAGCCCCGTAGAGATTAAGAAGATCCTTTTCCCTGGCTCACAGACCGGGGATCGACGACACAGTCAAGAAGGCGAGACTCAACAAGGCCACTACCAGCCCGTCGCCTTCCAAAGGAAGCTGGGGGCATGGGATCAAAAGTATGGTACCGCGGGAAAATTTTGGTTCTCTGCCGGGGGTGCAACAAACCCCTCAGTCAATGATCTGAACGACATTCCAACTGTTGGCTTGCCAAATCGTGCGCGAACCTCAATTTCGGCAAGGAACAAGCCAGTTGGCAAAGACTTTTTGCAAGCAATCGAGGACGGGCGTGAACGAGACTCCTCGGATTCCACCGAGAGTAGCAGTGACGAGGAGGACGACAGCGATGACCTTCCTTTTGAACATGCATCGACACCCGTTGCTCTTCCTCAACTGAAAAGGAAGCGAGTTCCCTCGGAATCTGATATACAATCCGCGGCATCTCCAGCCATATCATCAGTTGTCGCCGACGGAGGCACGGGAAGCAAGGCTGAGAATATTACTTTCTTGGGCAATTTTCTTTCCAACTTTTCCGATTGGACTTTCACCGGTTATTTCTCGGCTCTTCAGATTCAACAGCTCCCGGTCCTCATTCGACGTGAAGAACAGATTCCAATCGCACAGCTTCTCGTCGACCAAATCACACAGTCATCGCTGAATCATTCCTTGGGCCAGCAGGTCGGGTTATTTGCGCTTGAGAGTGAGGGAACATCATTCACCGAATGCTTCGACGATGTAACGTTCATGGGTAACATTCAAAAACTGGACCTCAAGGGGTACACGTCTTTACAAGAAGACATGACCCAAAGTTCTTCACAGCCCCAGCAGCCTACGAAGGACTCGAGCAAGAACTCGATTTCAAAGTTATGTGCACCGCATCTACGGGTTCGTCGTGGCAAAGGCTATTTGGAAACTCTTCCTCCCGCCATGTCTTTTTGGGAGACATTCGGCCTGGAACCGGCTCACGGGTCCAAAGATATCTCCGCTTACTGCATTCATCCTCAAGCTGCCGGTCAAGCAGCAGAGGCATTCCTTCATCGATTCGGACTTTCCTATGAAAGCTGCAATTTCGGTACACATTCACGAGGCGACAACTCGACGGGTTTCGACAACGGTCTCAAGGCGTGGGACTCTGAATCGTCAGGCTACACTTCGATGATGCAATCCCTCCTGGGCCTATGTGAGGAACTGGCTGCCGAGCTCTCACAAGCCGACGTCCCCAGCACAAACAACAGTGTTGTCTATATCATCAATCCCTTCCCTCATGCAGCAGCTCTAGCGGACATCTGTGCGGCTTTCTGGAACCTCTTCCAACAATTGGTGGCCGATGCCGAGCGCCGACAAACCAAACAGGTCAATGAAGTTGTCCTACAGATTATTCCGATGGAGTTTGTGATGTCAGAGGAGTCCATGGTCATGCCAACACAAACCGAATATGTGAATCTGGCTCTTGAAGTCTACAGTCGCTGTCGCCCGAAGGATGCCGAATTGAACCCCCTACTCTGTGCTCCAGCCATCCTCCTGGCTGAAAATCTCCCCAAGAATCTCAACTTCCGCCTTGCTGCTGACAAGGTATCCCCATTGCAAGATGGGCGAAGTTTGCATATCGCGTACTCGAAGAGCTGTGATCAGCGTTGGGTATCAGCAGCGTGGTCCGATGGAACAGGATCGCTCCAAACAAGCATGTCTTACTGTCTTCGTTATCGTAACAGGGGTTCCTCTCGGACAGTCTCCGAAGTGCGCAATGAGATTTGGGCTACTACAAAGCACATTATGGATAAGTTCCAGGCTCGCTGGAAGGTGGTTCTAGTCAGTACCGACCCGATGGAGCCGGACGAGGTTGATGGTAAGCTCGACCCCTTCACCCCAGATCAATTTTCAATTTCTCACTCTTAATCTCATTAGCCTGGTCGAATCTAGCGGAGCAGCAAAACAAGATGCGACCAGCATCCTTAGAGCTGACCATCGTCACTGTCAACACCATTCCCGACCTCACTCTTAACACCCCTGCCTCTTCAATGAGCACGGGTGTTCTCAACCCTCACTTCTCATCTACGCCTGTTTCGACCCCAAACCCAAATACCAGCATTGCATCACCCGAGCAAGCCGGCAATGCACCCACTCCAAGTGCAGTTTATAACGCGTCGACACCCACCGAGCCCTCTCTCGAACCAGACTCCGATGTTGTCCTGACTGACGTCTGCGACGATTCGTGGGCAGTCATCCTCTCCCATCGCCTCAACGCGTCTCCCCATGTCACCGAGCTTCGCCCCGCGCTGGTCAGCGGGTATCTTCTTCGGCGCAAAGGTGCGGCCGACAGTGAGGGTGTTTTCTCAATGACCGTCAACCTCTTATACAGCCAGCGGCCAGCTATCTCTCACGAGAGCCTTCTAGGTGACATTCTCGCCATGTATCGAGACTTGTCGTGTCTTGCCCGGGCACGGGGTATGCGCAGTGTGCAGGGCAACACGCTACCTTGGCATATAGCGACAGCTCTACGGGCGCAGGAGCTACTCAGCTATGTTTTCTAATTGAGAAGGCTTTCAGTGTGTTTCCTTTTCTATATACCGTTGTTTTGGCGTTCCGAGATCTTGATCTAAGAGGTGTGAAGGGCATGGTTGCATTGTACTGCGTTTATGGTTAGGGATTAGTGGAGATACCATTGGTGGCATGGATTTTGATTTTCCAGGAGCGTGTAACATCCATGCATAGTTTTAAGGAACGAATCCTGTTGATTTCTTTCTTCTTCCTTGCCAGACTGGAGAACTTCCCCATGTTCGCCGTAGGACCAGACCCTTGCACAATAACAGTATGTAGAAAAAGTTGAATTGGGTCTACAATTATTTATTTGATACCCAAGTAAAATCGACCTACTCATTTTAGACTTCGCCAATCTGATTCATCATAACGAGTCGTGTATCTCATAGTTTAGTAAAATATAACAAGCAGACCTGTGCATAAAAAGTCCTCGTGAAAAGTACATCTGAGAAGAAATGAAAACAAAAAACAAAAAGCCAAAAAAAAAAGGAATATTTCCATCCATAAACGCCATTTTCACGAATTTGCCGGCGTATATCACCCGCAGCAAAAGCGCAAAATATGTAGAAAAAAGCAAGCGCTATCAGCGCTGAACGGAGACATTCATATCAAGCTCGTCGTAGCAGCAATGAGAAGTCGTAAGAGAAATGGGTATCGTATCGTGTCATTTTTTTTGTGCGTTCGGTGTTTCCGAAGTGTAAGGTATATGCGTGAAAGGAAGACAACGGAGAACATGCGAGTCTCGAGTCTTGGAGTGATGAAAGGTCGGTTCAAGTTCGACTCATTATCCGCCGCCTTCACTCTCCTCGTCGGAGATTCGCTTGCCGCCGAAGGGACCGAGTTGGTGCTTCATGGCGTAGGCGATGAGGACACCGAATGAGATTAGGATGAAGAGGATAATGAGGATGATTGCGATGGTGATGTTGCGTTGCACCATTTTGAGCGGTTGGGACCCGTGAGGGTGTTGAAGTGTGTAAGGTAGTGTTTATTAGAAGGTGAGTGCTCAAGATGAGGATATTGAGGTGTAAGTAGTTGTAGAGGTGATTTGCAGATGATTCTCGTATGAGCTCTAGCTCAGGTGACTGGATGTTTTTGGCAAGAAGGAACTGAGGAAGTCCAGTTCTTGCTGAATGCTTCGTTGGCACTCGTAACTGTGGGTGGGGGATATATACTTCGAAGTATACCCGCAGCACGTTGCACAGAATGATAGTCGAAAGAGATAACCCTTAGTGATAAAAATTCCAGCAGCAAGGGCAGGGCTGCTTTGGAATAGAAGGATGAGAGAAAGAAAGAATTACATCAGTTGGAATGTGGATTGGGGGTTTTAAGGGAAAACTCGATGTTTCCCAGCCATGTGCATTTTTTTGACGGGGAGGCTGGGGAAGTCAAGACGAGGCGGTTGGCGGATTTACGTTGGGCGCTAACCACTTTGGGTGTCTAGACTGGCCACGTCGGGCTGCAGATCATCATGATTGGAACAACACACTTCTTTCGTGTTCTTGTTTATTTTGTTCCTTGAAACATCAGGCAATCTATCGATTTATTTCTCGTTAAGATTATGGTAAAAATCAATTCTTGCCTCATACGATCGCCCTTTTCCATATCTTCAGTGGCATCGGACCAGGACTCAAGTTTGTAGTCTCACGAACCGCGAGATCCCAGTCGGCCGATGGCAAGGCAAATTCATACCGATGTACCAGCGAAGCAATCAGAATAGTCTGCTCGAGATAGTTAATACTCCGGCCAATACAGCCTCGAGCGCCCGTACTAAACGGGACGAAAAACGGCTGCAAGGACTTCCCTTCCTGGCCCAGCCAGCGCTCAGGCTTGTAGGAGTCGTGGTCTTGGAAGATCGATTCTTGATGGTGAACCACATACGCAGACATACTGACTGAAGTATCAACGGCGCCGAAACCGTCAAGTATAGGTGCACCCTCCAGTGGTGTTCGACGGGGAAGACCAAAGATCACGGGTGGTAGCATGCGCAGGCTTTCGTCGATACAGGCACGAAGGCACGGTAGGTGTTTGATCTTTCTATAGGATAAGACGATTTTATCTTCATCAAGGACTTCGTCGAGTTCTTTACGGAGCTTCTCTTTACACTTCGGGTTCTTTAATAAGAAGAAGAGGGCATTCCGCAGCGAAATCGCTGTTGTGTCGTGCCCAGCGATTATCATGATATTGGATTCCGCAACAATCTCGCCCTATTCGAGGTTATGCGGTTCTTCATTCTTGTCTTCCATCATGGCAGTGAAAAAGTCATCTAGTTTCTCACCGGCCATATACCGCTTTAGACGAGTAGTGGCGCGGTTATAAACGATACCGCCCCAGTCACCATCCAACTTCCACATCCGCCGATATGTAGGCGAGATGAGTTGAATAACTCTCTTCAGGGTCTTGAACCAATCATACGCCTAGACTAGCTGGTACGACACGCGGGAAGTAGCGGCATGGCAGTCCCGGAAGGAAACGTTCTGGATAGTTCCATCTTTGTTTTCCGCGCTGATCTGATCGGAACCCTCGTCCAGAAAGCCTAGATCTTCACTAAGTCCAATGTTCGCGATTGCTGCAGCGGCAAATAACACAGTCCAGTTGCGATAGTCCACAGTCAGATCTTTCGTTTCCGGTATGGCGCCTGCCGACAAGGCACCGGTGCATCGAGCATCAAATGCTTTGATGAGCTTGCTAGTGACGTCGGCAACTTTGAATTTTCACTCCTCCAGATTCTTCAATGCATAAGCACTAGACAAGACCTTTCTCTTGTGAGTATGGTCACTTTTGTCCACGAAATCTGCAAGATGGGCGTGTGCCGTCTCGGAATAAAATCCATCCTTGATACACATCGTGCCATGCCCGTAGATATCCTTGCTTACCTCTAAATAGGAAAGGGGCGGCGCAACGTGGGGAGAGTTCCCCGCATATGATATTCATTTCTGGTCAGATATCAGTTCACTCTCTGCATGTCAAATGCCAATAATAGTGTACTAGATGTTCTAGAATTCAGTCGCATGCACTGGAGATGTCGGGCTGGTATTTTCCATAAAGGGCAAATGACGCCGAGACCAGATCACTTATACCAACCGAGTTTAAGAAGTTGGGGGGATCCATCATTTCAAATATTGTATTCTTCCATCTTTCATTTCAATTATTCAGTTAGACTTCACCCAAATGAAATAGATGGCCAGCTATGTAGTCTAAATTTCGGACCTCTGTCATCTAGTGGCTAGTGCGGGGTGATTTTGACCATACTATCTGTGGTTTATGCATCGCCTAGGGAATGTCAAAATTGGAACCTAACAGTCTCGGAAATGGCTAGAGGGACATTTCAACTTTGCCTTCAATAAGGTGCTGCACCTGACGTACGAGAAAGATCAATCTTGTGAGGTCTCGAACCGTCCATGCGAGCCATCGAGATCGATTAGAGTTGTTCCATGCATGTTCTACCACTCAGAATAATTGGGACGTGCCATCTCTAAATCAAACTCAATATACAATAATGGCTGAGACTATAACTAGTAAAAGGTGTGTATTATATCAATATTCCATCCTTGGCTTGCTGCACAGAACATTCGATACCTCATGATCAATCGGAGTTTTCTCGGTCGCGACTCGCTTCTCATGATTAGATCGCTGGTGTGTCTGCACGGTTTAAGTTTGATGAGCATGACTATAGGTGACAATGTCCATTGTCATCAATATCAGCAGTCCCACCTGCACTTGCTTCAACTTCAAGCTCGTGGGAACAATAGTCGTTATTATCCGTGCTTTCTTAATGATCGTCGTTCCCCCTCCCTGGTGGAGCTATGGGCTATCACTATGTACAGTATCGCGAAGAGGCTGTTCCACCGGAGAAACTACTACACTTGTACTAAGTAGTCCTCGGGCCAGGAACAGTGGAGACCACCACCGGTGGAGATCATCGCTCAAAGTGAACACGGTCCTTGATTTCCCTTGTCCTCCAAGACACAACTCAACGCCAAGTGGAGGCCGCAAAGGTCTAGCGATCATAGCGCACGCACAGAAATCATGATCATCACAACTAAGCTGGACATTATCCGGGATGGGTAACATTGTACCGAGTCTGTCATATAATCATGGGCATAAGACGGAATGGAATGTCTCTGGTTCAAGTTCGCAACGACCGTGCGTGTCAACCGGATACACGGAGAACTGGGCCTTTCGGGCACCTGATGATGGTGATCGACAGACAACGGGGCTGTTATGTACAATACTTGCTTTCTTCCTAGGGCATCCATGCTACGTACTATGTACTGCTGTGTAGGCTGCTCCTGTATGTACAATGCGGCTTTCAGCCGCCCAATTCCCGGTCGCAGCGAAGCTGAAAAATTTTCGTTACACAATCATAAACCCTTGCAGGGCTTGCAGGGGACAGCCTGCAAATTTGCGTTATTTGTGTGAATCCTTCTCAGGATGCATAAGCGTTAAGGCTGTCGTGTGTGCTGAGCTCCGTATTCCGCACCCCGTACTCCGTACAAAAGCAAAGTTCTGCAGGAAATTGCTTTGTTGACAAATGACTGGCCCATGAGGTCGGCATTTATTGCGCTATTGAAATATATGGACCAGCCACACCCAATCCTTCAGACAGGATTCGCGGGGCACTGGGCGGGGAATTGACAGGCGCAAGCGCACACCAGCCATGGTTCGAGGAAGCAATAATGAATGGAAACGGAGTGTTTCCATCCTGTACAAATGTACTACAAGCCGACAAACTCACAGTTCGCCACAACTACTGTTAAAACCCAAGCGAGCTGCGAGGGGGTGAAAATGGGGCCGAACTAAAGCAGTTTAGCCTCCCCGATAGTCAACATTTAGCCGCCTAGGCAAATACGCTTCGCTTTTATTCCGCTTTCCTCTATAGCCCCCGATCGTGGGCGTACGCTAAGGGAATCCACTTGGGCTGTTAAATGATCCGGGTGTGATCATTGGTTTGAAGTGATATGTGCCTGATCAGAACGATATCAACCCCTCCCCCTGTAAAAAGTTGATCGTGATGTAAGTTCTAACAGGGCTGGTAAGTTGCCTGGTTAAAGGAGGGGGAAAAACAAAACAAAAGACCGTATGCCGAATCCCCGAACGTGGTTCTAGTGGAGAAGAACGGCAAAAAGAAAATTATACTCGGACTGGAGCCCCGAGGTTCCATGGATCGAAGTTCAATACCAGCGAGTGAAGTCGAGAAACTCTGACATGTCAGTGCCTCAAACAGACAACAAACCCCGAAGAGCACGGCATGCCCTAAGTCATAATTCTCCACTCAATAGTCTGTCAGTTCGTTCCTGGGCTCCAAACATAACGATTGATGGCCATTGCCATTGATACCATTGGCAAGTCTATTGGCAATTGTCGATCTTCCTCGTACATGGCAATGGATCTCCGCGCCGTAACGGGCCCGCGTGTCTCCTTTCGTGAGAATTTGAGAACGAACTAGTTATTTTACTGTCATGCATGGGTTCGCGTGGGATAATACCTGCGCCCTACTGCAGTCAAAATCCCAAACTGTAGACTCAGTCACTCCCTCTACCTGGGCGTTTGTCCAGCTAGCGCCACTTACCATCTGGGGCCCGCCCCTGAAACGTAGACAAGGTTCATGGCTGCGAGGTTCCGTCATGTTGTTGGCCACTGAATGTACAGTCGACCGCATTCTCCGCAGTTTTTCCACGAGGCGCTAAAAAACAATCGAACTCTGTTGGCTAGGCGAGGTTCGGTTGCGTGGTCGGATCAATCAAGAGCAGGGTCAGGTCATTTCTGCCAAAATTCATATTCAAACCTTGTCAAAGTGCATACAGTAAATAAACCTCGAGTAAAAAAAGTCAGATACTACAGTACTCCGCTTCTCTTTCTCCTTCTACAAGCTTATATGCCATAGCTTCCTCGGTGGCTTGTCCAGTGGTTTGAGAAACTGGATACTCCCCTCGTCACCAGCCCACTAGCTTAGTCTCCAGCGGGCCATTTAATCGATAGATCTGCTTTTCTTTCCTCATTCAGCTTCGCTCCAAGAAGAGGGATCCGCTCAGACAGCCCCACGATCGCGTTAGCGTCCGGAACGAGGAACGAGGAACGAGCAATACTGTCCAGGATTCCAGACGACTGACTACGGAGCAACCATCGATATTAAAAGAAAGTGGTCCCGGCTTGATATTGATCTTCTTTTTCGACCTCCACCTGGATTCTCAGTCTCTCTCTCGCCAGGCTCCATCACAGTCTTTACCGTCTATATCCATGCAACGATGACCACACTCTCTACATCACGAGGTCGCTCGGCCTTGGCCGTTAGCATCGTCTTCACTTCTCTTGCGACGGCCTTGGTGCTAGTCCGGATTTACACTCGAGCTGTATTGGTCAAGCAGATGGGAGCGGACGATTATGCTATCTTGATTGCACTGGTAAGAGGACTTCGAGCGGATCGAATCACTCTTGCTATACTCAATTGACTGACTCATATGTATTATAGACCTTCTCATGGGTGTTCTTTGGTCTATTCGTTGGTGGTACGTTACCTCACTTTAGGTCATGAATGGGGCTATTATTCTAATCTTTGTGCAGAGGTTTATCACGGCATGGGTGAACACTATGTCCTCATCCCAGCGGCAATCTACAAGACACAGATGCTCGTAAGCTCTCCCCCATATCAAATACATCGTCGGCAACTTTCAACATAGTCCCTAACCAACTTATCCCATCCACAGTGCTTCTGGGCATCCGTCCCAATCTACCAAACCAGTCTAATCACCACCAAAATGTCCATTCTCCTTCAATACCGACGAGTCTTCTCCACACCACGAATGCGCCTCGCCTGTAATTTGCTGATTGGTTTCCTCGCCGTGTACGGAACATGGACGATCGTCAGCGCCTGGGCAAACTGTGTCCCTCTCGAGAGATTCTGGGACCCCACTGTTCCGGGTTTCTGCTTCGATAAGAAGGCGCTGTGGTTCTCCAACTCGGCTGTTCACATCTTGACGGATATTTTGATCTTGATCTATCCCATGCCAGTCCTTAAGTCTCTACAGCTGCCGAAGAGGCAGAAGTTTGCGTTGATGGGTGTCTTTGCTCTCGGTGGATTGTACGTTTATCCATCACTTATAGTTGTCCTGCCAGATTCCGATTCCAGTGCTAACAGTATCATCCTCTAGCGTCTTAATCACCAGTGTCCTCCGTCTGAGCAGTCTTCTCGTGATTTCCAACTCTACCGATCCAACTTGTAAGTCCTCTTATTAAACCATCATTCCCTTCGACAACCACAATCTAACCAACCTACCTACACAGACGACAATGTCGGCGCCGCCGAATGGTCCGCCATCGAATGCAATGTCGCCATCATCTGCGCCTCCCTCCCCAGCACCCGCGCTTTCTTATCCAAACTCCTCCCCCACATCTTCTCCACCGGCAGCAACGGCTATCGCAGCCGCACAACGCGGCCCTCTCGCACAGGACGCAGCCACCTCACCGGCACAATCACAAACACCCAAGTGCAAGCCTCCGTCATCGGCGGCCATGACGACCGAGACTATGACATGGACAAGCTGTCGCCTACTACAGCGTCTTTCCGTGCCCATGAGAAGTACAAGGATGCAAGCAAGGATGGCTTTGCCGGTATCAAGGTTACGACTTTTGTGACGCAGGAGTCTATCTCGCATCAGCCTGAGAATGATGAGACGGGTAGTACGAAGGATCTTGTGCATAAGCATAGCTTTTGATGTTTTTTTTGTTATGACCTATTGATGTTGGTGTTGGTTATGGACTTTCGTTGACTTATATCCGTTTCTTTTTTATTGATATCCCCCAATTTATTTCAATGTTCATACTCTTATTTTTGTGTGATTCAATTCGAAAGAAAGACCACTGTGCACAGCTCTCCTAGTCAAGAAAAGACGCAGATGCTTTTGCATGTCCTTACGCACATAGTTGACAAAAAACATAGCGCTAGGTACCGTGTTCTTGAAGCCTACCTAATTGAATGCATAGTTTAAGAAGCAATGTTTTAAGATAACATGTATTTCGCTATCAACATACAACAGAAAGTATGCACACAATAATGCCATCACAAAAGTCCCAGCCCATTTTCGCATCTAAGAACAAGAGGAATAGTAATAACATGCATGCTAGAACCAAGCGGGGGAATTCATAAGGGTACCATAGCAAGCCAGGTCTCAAGGCAACAACAAAACACCATACATATGTGCAACATCCAACAATGCGCAGTACTACCATGATGCTAGACATAACCACACAGCCACAACATTACTAACTCATGTCTCAATTCACTATGGAGAGGGGAAAGATATTTATTCCCACACGTTGGAGAAGAGGTCATCAGATCCACCACCAAACCCGCCAGCCGGCTTGGAAGTCGTGGTTGAAGTAGTACCCGAGGAGACGGGGGCGGCGCTCGTCCAGCCTCCAAAGTCCTCATCCGCTGCCACGGTGGGAGTAGGCTTGGGTGGTGCGCCCCAGCCACTGCCGATGTCGTTGGCGGTCAAGGTATCAGGGAGTTTCATCATGTTGGATGAATGGGTTGCGGCCGGCGCGGGTGCAGGCTCAGGTACGGGGTCTGGGCTTCCCCAGGCGTTACCACCCCAAGGATCCATGCTAGCAGACATGACGTTGGCAGCAGCAGCAGTTGCAACTGGAACGGTGGGCTTGGCGGACGCTGATGGCTGGATGGGAGGGCTGGAGAGGTTGAATGCAGAGCTCATCTCCTGCTGAGAAGAAGAGACGGTGGGCCTAGGAGGCGCCACAGATGCTGCGGGAGCAGGAGGTGGTGAGGACAAGCCGAACAAGTCGTTCGACAGAGATGAAGAAGGGGGGTTAGGCTTAGCAGGCTTGGTACTTGGAGAGGTAAAGCCACCAAAGCCAAAGTCCTGGCCACTAGAGATAGAGACATTGCGCGACTGAGAGTTGTGTGCAGACAGAGTGGGAGAGGTCAAGCTCTCGAACAGATCGCCGCTAGCCGAACTTGAGGGCGAGGTGACTCTGGGCGCCGCGGGAGTTGACTTGGTATTCGAGAAGTTTGTGAGACCGGCAAAAGGAGATGGCTTCTCGACTGGCTTGACCGGGGGAGGGGAGGTGGTAGAGGGGAAGCTAAGCCCGCTGAAGGCATCCGTAAGACCACCCATGTTCGACGCCGCGGAGGGAGGCTGCGGAGAGGCTAGGTCACCAAAGGAATTGGTCCGCGCATGTTGAACGGGAGCCGGCTGGGGCTTCGAGTACAATGATAGAATGGATTGTTTCAAATCGGGTCGAGACATGCCAGTGGGAGCGGCGGGTGTAGATGCAGTGCTCGAGGGGCGGCTGCCGGCCGCGGGCTGGGCGCTGCCGAAGAAGTCCAGACCGAGCAATGAATCAGCGGGCTTGTGAGTCTTTTGCTGAGGAGGCGGCGCTTGCCGGGGAGGCGCACGAGGTGTAGGCTCAGTTGTACTGGGACGAGGCGGGGCAGAGATCATATCATCACCGAATAGGTCGATCGGGGCTTGTTGGCGTCGCGCCGGGGGTTGGCTGGGTGCGGCGACTCGCTGCGATGCGGAACGTTCAATCTTGGCCTTTTCCTGGACAACCGCGAGAGGCTGATCGGTCAGTGGTGGCTATTCTGATTGAATTCCCTTTGTTCCATCACTCACCACGTCATCATCTCCATCACTCAGGGTCGAGGGGTCTGGCATTGCTCCTTCCATCACCCAACGCTTGGCCTCGTACTTGGTTCGGATAAAGTTCTCGATCTTACTATTCACATATAGAGTTAGCAGATGGTCTTCAATGATATCACTGTCACAATCGACTTACGCTTCCGAGGGGACGTGTCCAGGTGCCAACTTGGCCTCCCAGTACCTATTAAGCCTTTAGCACAGATCCGCAATATTCAATTGCGAATGACTGACTTGTTCGCCCGCCCATTGCCCCATCTCACGACGCTTTGTAGTTGCTCATCGGTCCAGGCATCCAGATCCACGGACTTGACCCGACTGATGTGTGTACCCATGCCACGGTGAATGCCCGAGCAACGAATGCAAATGAAGATTCCCAGATTCCAGGATGCCCATCGTGGATCTGAACAAAGGAATGTCAGTAAATCAGGTTCAAGTGAACGCGATACGGCACTGCGTGAGCGTACCAACATCTCGGAGGAGGGGGGAAGAGACACTCACGCTTGTTGCGTTTACAGTCGGCACATATCTTGTTGGACTCAAGTTTCAGCAGACTTTTGATAGTCTGCTGATTCTGAGCCGCCTGGCCCGGTGTAGCGCGACGAGACATATTTCGAAGCAACCGATGTGAGCAAGTGAGGAAGTGGGAAAGGAGAAACAATGGAAAGTCGCTCGCATGCGCAGGCCAAGGTGGCGGTCGGCAATGCGGCCTAAGGCTGCCGGGAACTTACGGTGGGCGGTGAGTGCCAGCCGTGCAGTTCGATGTAAAGTGCCCGTAAGCCCAATGGGAAATTAGCTACTCTTAGCTTTCTAGAAGAGATATGGAAGAATCATTCGAGGATGTGGGACGCTAAACTACACTTGTGCATGAGATTTGTCCAATCTTGATACGTGGTTGGATCCCTGACAGATCTACAACCCCCGAGGTCCTTCGGCGGCGCTTAAAGTACGTCCCAGCCTCGTTTTCTAGAACACTTAAAGCATGGTTGATAAATAATCTACATCCAATCACGCCTTGGCCTTCTCATTTGGCCCCTTCCCTGCAGCACCTGCATCCTCAGTAAACCGCAAACTAACACTGTTCACGCAGTGTCTCTCGTCAGTGGGGGTCGGGAACCCCTCGCCCTCAAAGACATGGCCAAGGTGACCACCGCAGTTGTTGCAGACAATCTCAGTTCGCTTCATACCAAGTGTGTTATCCACATGTCGCTTCACAGCTCCGGGGATAGAGTCGAAGTAGGCTGGCCAGCCACAGCCGGACTTGAACTTGTGGTCGGCCGTGTAGAGAGGGGCGTCGCAGCCAGCACAGGTATATACACCCTTAGACGGGTAATGGGAATCGTATTCTCCAGTGCCGGGGCGCTCGGTGCCTTTCTCACGGAGTACACGGAACTGCTCTGTATGGCATTCATGTTAGTTAGAAGTAGGATAAGGTACTTGGATCCAGGGAAGACGAACCAGGGCTCAGAACAGCTCTCCATTGATCCTCACTTCGTTGATCGGGGTATGACATGTTTGCAGATGATTCTTCGCTGTTGGCTTTCGAGCTGAATAGAGCGCCTAAGAAGGGGATTGTCGGTGCAGCTCTGAGTGCCTTTGCGCCAGGTGTCAGGCGGGGGTTCGGTCGGGATGAGGTTGTATATAAGCGGAAGGGAAGGGTAGGTTGGGCTAGGATGCGATGCCTAAGAGGAGTGGCTGTGCGAATGATTTGAGATCTCATGAAGGCGATAGAAGACACTCGAACTTGTTCGGCTTGAGTGGACTGGATGTGGAGGCAGTGAAGACCTAGGCTCCATCGGCATCCGGGCCCCTTTACGTCATCATGCGGGGACATTATCCTCTCTAGCTGATAAGCTTAAGAGAACTGCTCCAAAAATAAGCACAAAGTTCGCAATACTACAATTTGTCATAGTTCCCAAAGCGAAGATAAATCGAGAAAATCGAAATTCCAAATATTCAATGAATTGCACAATGTACTCAATGCCTCAGGCACAAAAATGAAAACTCCGCCGATGTATGATGGGTATCTAGCGTAAATGCAGCCACATAAGCAGGAAAACACCGCAAACCCCAGCCATTCCCCATGGCATGCAACCACCTCGCCCACACCTCGCCCACGCCAAATGCCAACACCCCCCAACTGATGATGTCAAATCAATTCGAAGATGCGAGAGAAATGAAGATGAAAACTGCGAGAAGAGAGAGTATGGCCACAATCTCAACTCCCACCCAACAACGTACTGTTGCTTGCAGATACCTCGTCAGCGGCGAGCAGCACCAACAACAGTCACGAACCCTCGGCCAATCTCCACACGCCAACCATCACTGATCAAGGCCTTGCTCACAGCAGGGCCCAGGCGGGACACGCCATCCCGACTGTGAAGACCAACGCCAGTGATGATCTTAAAGCCGCCGTGGACATGCTTACCTCCACCGCGGACGTGCTTCGTATCTCCAAGGTTGTCCCACCAGGCCTCGACTCGCTCGCGTGCGATACGAATAGCCTGGGGGACTTGGCAACCATGGAGATCGACGTCGCCGTTGGTGGATTGTCTATTTACAAGCCGCGCAGAAGCTGCAGAGAGATGCCGCATGGCAAGCTCCCGCTGTTGCTGCGCAACCTCACGATAGTATTGTGAGGCGCCTCCATACAAGGGGTCAGACTTGGCTTTTCGGGCAGCCTGTGCCGCTTGTATGTTGGCTGTGGTTTTGGCGGCGAAGTGAGCACTTGCCACCGCTTGCTCGCCTTCATAGTCAAGCCCACTGCGCAGGCTCTCTTTCTTCTGGCGACTTTGTGTTTCGACCATGTCCGCCTCGTCGTCGAGGTTGAGTTTTGGAGCGGTGATCTTGATCAAGTCGGCCACAGAGACATCTGATGGCTGACTGATCATCTCAGCTGCCAACTCACTTGCGGCGGAAATCATGTTGCGTGTGATTCGCAGCAAGCCAATGAGAGTGCTTTGGGATATGCTGGGGTAATCACCCGCAAGCTCGTCCAGCTGTGACTGTACGACGGGGTCATCCTCAGTCTCGCCAATATCCTTCAGCGTGTGAGCAACAGCCAATGCCTTGATTGTGGCAGAGAGAGACCTGTTGTTGGCCGTATATGCGGATGCGACCTTGTGGCGTGGGAGATCAGGCGTGCGCGAGGAGATGAATTCAACATCAGCCTGACCTTTCTCCCATTTATTCGTGGCTGGCGGGTCATCGGAGGGGGACTGCAGTCCAAATGAGACCTTGTTGTTCTTGTTGCGCTTTTTCTTCCGCCCTTTTTGGCGGCCAATGTCAAGGGTCTCGTGCGCGAATCCGTCAAGTCCCTTGGGGATGATGACATCTTCATCCTCGTCGATTGTGGCTTGATCAAAGAACGACAAATTAAGAAGGATGTCCATTGATTTATCAATGTCTCCTTTGCTGTTCTTTAAGCTCTGCTCAACATTGAATCGGGAGATATCCGGGAACATGGCGCACAGCAAATTGACCTTCTCCTGCTCGCTGCCACCGACAAACTGGACAGACCCATCAGCGGCAATGGTGTATGTTGAGTTGAGAGTTGTTTGCGACTTTGAACTTCTGCTGTCACTCCCATCCAGGAAGAGGTGTGATTCCAGGCTGGTATCGGTTTGGGTCTGGCCAGCACTTGATGGTCGCGCAGATGAGTTTGCCCCCATGTCGGCATCATCCACATGATCATTGGCCGTGCCTGATGGGTCAAACGGGAGATCCTCTTGCTGGATTGCTAGATCCCTGATGGACTCTAGGGTCTCGCGCAGTGACCTGACCTCATCGGGGTTCTCCAAATCAAAGTCCGTCGTGATGGCAGCAAATAAGGCAGAGTCCACTGGAGGACAGTACTCCTTCTCTAGCTCCTGCAGGCCCCAGTTGTGTCAGCAGCTAAGAGAGCAAAAGTACCTTGAGCCGTCACACAAGGACTTACATTTCTCAGGTCGTCGCTGCAGGACCCCATGGCGAGATATGCACGCGTCTGGAGCGTGAACGCGGGGTATGGTGAGCCTGCTTCGCCCTGATATGTGCCCGGCCACGGTGGCACGAATCGGAGAAGCTGTGGACAAGTCTTGATAAATTTTTGACCAGAGCAATGAAGACAGGGATCGTTCCAGAAGGGCTGTGAAACACAGACTGTGACAGACAAAGGCAGCTTGTCAATGGGAGGAAAGATGACATAACTGGAACCGCCCACCTAAGCCCAACTCTTTTTCTGCCGATTGAGTGGAGGATCCCCTCCTTGACCGCCCTATGACCGCTGGCAACATCTCACCGCCTTGATGGATTGACAGTGGAGGATGCCTCGGAGCAGCTGTGTGATTCCACGACGTTGAATGTGGGTTGTGACTAACCCAGAAGATTTTGGAAGTTTGAGAATTCGAACATTCTATTTGTCTCTCTTGGTATTGCTAACTAGTCTACAGGAGCTGCCGAGATTGCCAGAATGATCCCAAAGCACAGCTACTCAGCAGATACATATGTTTCCAGCCTAAGGATCATGTATCGAGGATATTCACTAGAAATTATTCTTGCATTTCACATTGATTAAGGACATACATAGGTCCACAGTCATCCATCAAAAAACATTAGTGTCGGTAACAATATAGAGCCCCGAATTCATACCCACTTCTTGCCAACTACTCAACAAACCATAAGCTAAATACCCTAGACACCCTGTTCCTACTAATCGTCAATCATAGAGCCTTCCCAGCCAACCCATGCAAATGGTCATTAGTGGGCCAATTGGGAGATTCTAGATAGCGAGAGCGACCAGACCCAGAAGCAGACTGCCGGCTTTGCTGGGAGGCAAGAGCAAACCAGCAGCATTGGAGGTGGTAAATGCCGAAGCGGTAGAGGTAGTTTCCATTGTCTTGGTGTGCTGAGTAGTGGACATAGTAGTCTTTGTAGAAGTCGAAGTGGACGTAGAAGTCATCTCTGCAGAAACAGAAAGTTAGTTATATGTTTACCTAATGTTTGAGGCATCAAGCATGAATGAGAGCCAAGACCTGGCACCATATACTGACCAGGAGTACTGGTGCTTGTGGAGGAAGTGGAGGATTGTGTCTTGCTATGGGTTGTCATGGTGGAGTGGGAAGTAGAGGTAGACAATGTAGAAGTAGAAGTTGATGTTGATGTGGGGGCTGAAGAAGTAGAAGAATGAGTCCTTGTATGAGTAGAATGTGTAGTGCTGGAATGGGTAGTTTTTGATGATGTGGATGTACTCGAGATAGAACTCGAGGAAGAAGTAGTGAGGGTAGTAGCAGTAGAAAGAGTAGACAAAGAAGAGGAACTTGGGGTAGACGCACTGGTAGAAGAAGTCGTCATAGAAGATGAAGTAGAGGTAGAAGCAGAAGTGGATGTAGTAATAGATGAAGAAGAAGTGGTGAGGGTAGACGCACTGGTGGAGGAGTGAGTAGTAGTCGGAGAAGAGGAAGAAGCAGTCGAAGAAGAAGTCAAGGAAGCAGACGTCGAAGCAGTAGTACTGGCAGTAGTCGACGCCTCCGTGGAAGTGTAAAGCATGGACGAAGAAGTCGCCAAAGCAGAGGTAGACAAAGATTCACTAGCAATACTGGTTTCCTTACCAGAGCTAGAGGCTGATGCAGATTCAGCCTTTGCTTCAGTCACTTTGAATTGCTGTGACTGAGCGAGAATGCCATCGCCGCTACTGGCCTTGAGGTCGATCTGGTAACCGCCGCTGTTGAATAAGTTAGTTGAAGTTATGAGGCTCCGATCTGGGAAAGATGATCATTGTACCCAGTGTCAGAGGCAGTAAGATCCTTGTTGTTGGCTTTGATGGTATAAGAGCCCTTGCTAGTGTCCACATCGGAAGCGACGAGCGTGGAGACACTAGGGTTGACAGCCTGATTGACAAGATAAAGATCAAAGGTGTCTGGGTCGGTCCTAGTTTTGGTCATTAAAACTTGTCATCAGAGGGAGTGTTAATAGCGAGCAAGCATACTGGACCGAATCCCACTTGATTGTAACTGGCTTGCTCCAGTCAATCTTCTCGCCCTTTGGCGGGTATGTAACGAGAATGGCTGGCAGTAATTGTTAATGAGGCTCATCTTGCGGGGGGACCGGGAGTACCTGTAGTTGTGGCAGTGAAAGCCACCAGGGAAGATAGAAAAGCGACCCGCATTATGAGTAACTTAACACCAATCAATGACTAGAACGAGTGTATCTGGTACCCTTGAGCCTCGGGACTTGAAGTGAATGACAAAGAATAAAGGGTAGCTCGGGTAGAAAAGAGAAACCGAGTGGATTTCAGATTGATGGGCAATACTCACAGCCTTTATATCGGCACTGGGTCGTGTTGGAATTGATCGGGTTCCAGGGAAACAACGATAATCGGAGCAGGAAACCAGCCATGCCCAGCACTGTACGTTATGCCTTGTACTTCTAGCTCCAATGCAGTACAAAATCCAAGAGACACAGCGCCACTATACTGCTTATCGGGAGCAGATACGGGCAAAAGCAGAAGTTCTGAATGCTGAAGGCTTCCAAGAGCATCATCTCGGCCTGAACTGGAATGAGTGAGCGGCGAATTCGTGCTGCACAGCCTATATAATTCGAACTAGACGCGCGTCATACTACCTTCTTGGTACCTGTCCAGGTTGCAAGAGAGACATTCCTCTGCATATTCGTGCTTCAAGCAGCAAGGTAGTCAATTCAGATACACTGGGCTGGGATCATTGCTGCAGTCCGTTCAGGGCGAGAATTAATCAGCCCGATTGAAGCTTTGCATGGACTGGATGTTGGTTTTCACTTGTACGTAGTATCGATGTTCGTGGACATGTTTTAAATGGTGTGAACTCTTAAAGCCGATCTATTCTATTCAGCACCTTGAAAATGGATTGCAATACAGGCACAGATTGACAATGAGATATCGGGTTGTAAGCCAGCGAGTCTGAGGGGTCCTAGCACATCGAGTTCTCAACTGATAGTCCATGTATTGAGGTAAGACAAGGCCAATGTCAGAGCTTAAGAGTATCTACAGACTAATTCTAATCCATGCGCAAGGCAAGAATGTCGATGATTCAAACCTTGCCATATAATCTACTATGACACTCAACAAGCTCAAAGAGTAATTTCTATAACGTTTCCAAAATTTCCAATTGATAATATAGATATCTGCTTTGAATTTACTTTCCCGTATCGCTAATCGAGGGGCGATCATTTGTGTGACGTCGGAATGGTTTTGATTGGGAACTACACCAGGTTGGAGAGGATTAAAACGGTTCAGCCTGGAGAAAATCCAAATACTCTCGTCGGAGAACTATGTTGCACCTTACATGCCTGTTATGATTGTCACTTGAGAAGATTTCCCCGTCGGACTCGACGCGTGTTTGTGCTCCTCGAGTATACGGTATAGTCGGACTAGCTTCCAAGACTGCCAGTATTTCTACATAGCTCAATCTTAGATAGTCGATCTACCTATACGTGACATGGAAGATAGACCCTTCACTATTCGTCACCTACTAATCGGGGCTTATGCTCGTAATTTGAGATACTCGTACATTCATATTTTCCGTCCCTGCTATGAAAAAAAAACTACATCCATTAGATCGTACAGATATCAGTCCCGGTTGTCACCTTTCCCTCACTGCCTAATGATGCTCCGACCACCATCTGCAGTGACACGCTTCCGCACACGAACATGGACATGACCAGTCCCTAGTTGAACGGCATAGTGGTTGCCGCCAGTGACGTCCTCATCATCCGTAATCTGTTCGGAGTCACTACTGGTAGAATCCCCTCGTCTCATGATATCCAGCAGCGCGGTCGGACAGAAAAGCAATGCCTCACCGGTCTTCAGATGAACAATCTTTCGGAAGAGGCCCCGCTCTAGGTACTCTTTGACCTCGGCCTTATCGGAAGCTCCAGCGATGTGGGCTTTGATCGCTTTGAACCAGGCCGGGGAGGTAAAGCGGTGGATGATGGTCAGATTGCGAAGGTCCAGGAGGTTCGGGGAGATGGTGGGTTCCTGGGTGGCGATGAGGACGCGTGTGCCCAGGTGTCGCTGTTGTCGTACAATGGAGAGAAGACTTTCGGTCAACTCCATTGCTTCGACGGATGTTGACGTCAGGAACTATCAGAGAGCAACCATGTGTGTGAGCTTTCACTTCATATTTTCTTCATAAAATGATGAGATACATACCTTGTGCGCCTCATCAAACGCCAGGATTCTGCCCGATTCGTGGCGATCCTTCAGGACGAGCGAGATGCAGATGTTGAACAGGGCACATGCATCATCCGGACCCACAAACGGGCAGCTCAGATCAATGATAGTCAGGGAGCCTTTGGGAAACTTCCAGATATCATCCGCACGGGATTGTTGCTTGGGCTTCACATTCCTGTTGGGCATAGTGCCCGGCTCGAAGAAGGATTCCAGCACATCCAGACGCATCTGGAGGGAAACTTTTTGAGCCGTCGTGAAATTCTCGGCCTTAAGCTCTTGGCGAAACATGGAGTAGTAGTCAAATTTTTCCCGCCCTTGATTTGCAATCGCCATGTCTCGAAGAATCTTCATCACCACCTGTCCAAGTGCGAGTTAGCTGAGACGTTGAAAGGATGCTGACTGGTGAAGTACTTACCTCAATATAGAGAGGTCGGTTTGAGGCGTTGTCAATACCCATGAGAGTCTTCATCATGCTGATGTTCAGTCACTTCATTGGAAGGTACATCGGTTCAACCTTCAGCATTTTGGAAACCTTTCCCAGTCCTACGAGATTGGTGTAGGCGCTCTTCATTGTCACGAAGTTTGTTGGAGACACGAGCACGCGGACGGGAATGCGAGAGGAGCAAAGATAAGCAGCCTCACAAATTTGGGTGTTGAACAGCCCGTGAACTTGTCATAGTGAAAGACCACCCGGGCGAGAGGTGCGGTGAGTCTTCCAGCAGGTGAAGAGGCGATCAAAGAGTTTTCCAGCAGACACGAGAGTGTATGACTCTTTCCACTACCTTGACTGCCACAGATGAAGGTGGACCACGGGGCTGCCGTGTTGGTATACACCAAAAAGTTCTGGGTAATACCCTGCGGAAATGTGTAGATACGATGACCAAGGAGGCCATATTGAGGGTAGACCTGGTTCTCGGCCTGACTAGTGGATTCTCCCTGATCCATCGCCGAGAGAACATTGCATACAGGCAATGAGAACAGTGGGGCGGTCACCATCTCTTCTGGTAACTGGGGTTTGCCGGAGACAGATGAGCTTGTTGCGCTGGATCCGTTGAGGCCGAGAAGCTTGAGATGCTTCACAGCCTCAGTGTTGAAGTCCAGAATCGGGGACATGGTGACGATCAGGACATTTAGGGTTGAAATATCGAGGATGAATTTGATAGTGTCGTGGGAATATGGGGAAGAGTAAGAGAGAGTGCGTGGGCGCAAGAGAGAGAGGGAGAGCGAGCGTGGAAGTTGGAAGATCGACGCCTGGAGGAGTGAAGGAGAAGAGGAGGCAACAACATACAGGGTTCTGCCCAAAAAGGCAATTCCCTCTAGACAACAATCCAATCGACACCGTAGACTTTCCTCTCTTCCATAAAACCCTTGAAATCATATCGTTTCCATGCATCATTTCCCTTCTCTATTTTGTACTTCCTCGACAGCCAATCAGCGTCGTAGCCAGTGAACCTCGGTCCATCCCCACTGACCCCAACCGCTTCTCCGCAATGAACCCCGAAGTCGACCAAGTTTATAGCCATTCCAATTCCCAGATTCCCTTTCCAACTCCTCAACTTCTCAATCACTATTATCACAGCACAAACACAGGCATACACTATCAATCATGCCCGCGGCAACCCTCCACCTCCTCACCCTCACGAAATCCACCACCCCCCAATCCTTCCTCCACACCCTCAAACAATCCCCCAATATCAAAATCATCGTCGCCTCCCATCCACGCCATATCGTAATCCACCCAACAATCCTCGACAAGAATCCCCTCGCCACAACACCCTGGGATCTCCTCATCCTCCTAACAACCACAAACAACAACACAGTCCCAATCCCACCATCCCTCCGCCGAGATATCACAGCCGAATACAAACTAACAACCGGCATCCCCTCAAAACTCCTTTCAACATACCCCACCCGAAACGAAACCCTCAACCAATCCGCCCCTTCAATCCCCCTAACAGGCTCCCTAGACAAACTCCTCGCCGAGGGAACAAAAGAATCCTCGCAGAATCTAGAAGTTTCCCCGCAACTCCTCCGGTTCATGACAGAGCTTGACAAGAGTCATACCGGTCCCGTCACGATGTTGAATTTACTGCATTTCCACCATCCAGAGGGGAAGAAGAGCTATTACCAATATGGACAGGCTTTTATCCCTGTTGCGGGGAAGAGGGGCGGTGATGCTAAGTTGGTGGGTAATGTTGTGGCGCCGCCGGAGGGACTGGAGGATTCCAGGGGTTTCAGGGATAGACCGGTGCAGGAGTGGTGGAATGAGATTTCTATTGTGCATTATCCGTCTATTCGGCATTTTTGTGATATGTTGGCTGGCGAGGATTATCAGGAGATTAATGAGAAGTATCGGTTGTCGGTGAGTTTTGAGTTAAACATGGATGAACTGGACTGCTCATTAGGTGCAATGCTAATTGACTTGCGAAGGCACTTCGTGATACGTTCTTGTTGTGCACGACTGAATTTGATGTTGAAGGTTCGGGGGCTTCAAAGCTGTGATACAGTCTTACAGATTTTGCGTCTGGAGCGCAGGTTCACGGATTATAGTGACATCGATATGGATATACATCTAGGACAGAGAAGAACATACACGAAGAATTGAATTTGCTTGATTAAATGGGTATCTGGAAAACTAAATTGACGAACATCCCTCCCGTAGTGAGATTTGGCAACGAAGCTTGCGAACATGACAAGTCTTCGATGTGCCATCGTAATCTCATCAGAGACGGTGCTCTTGTTTGACGACGCTGTCATTGGGTCGGTCCCAGGTTCGGATGTGGCCTGGGATTTAGAGATCAGTAAAGTTGTTTATAATGTTTCTGAGATAGGAACATACCTTCGAGGGAGGATGTCATGATGCAATCCTTCTGGAAACCAAGCCAGCAGATAGGATCCTCGCCCACGATTTTAGACTGCATGCATGATTAGTTTGAAAACACGACTTCAGGCTCCGGATGAACTAACCATGATAGGGGGGAGAAGAGCAGTGCGAGCACGGGGCTCAACAGGGTGACTAGCTAACGGGTCTACATCTCCTTCAAACTTCTCCGTTCGATTGGAGTCTGACCGCATCCGATTACCGCCACTATCAGCCCGGTGGCGGTTCAATGTCTGCGTACTAGCTACCACGAGACTGCTGCGGTGACGAGTGGATGCTTGATGGTGCTAATGAAAAGGTTAGCCCGGCCCAAGACAAATAAGTGGCAAGGATAACTTACAGCACGAGGCCGATGCAACATGCCAACACTGAAATCCCACAGTAGAAGGCGGCAGTCATCACCGACACTGCCGAACCTGTAGGTCTTTTGGTCACAGCGCCATGGATCAAAAGCCACTGCGGAGACCCAAGAGTTGTGACCCTGGCATCGGGCGACAATTCTGCGTTCGGGGAAGGACCATATCGTGACTAGGTCGTCCTGACCTCCGGTCACAATGTACTTGCCGTCGGGAGACCAGCAGACGCAGATCAAGCCACCGTAATAGCTGCGGAAGATGTCCAGGACCCTATTTCAGCATTAGCAAAAGAATTTTCTCGACGACAAGTGGCTGAAACCTACTCTTCCTTCAGGTAGTCCATGAGACGAAGAGAACCGTCATCCAAAACAACAGCCAAATGTCTGTGATCCGGGGCGAACGAGAAGTGCGAGATTCGCTTATTTGCCAGCTTCCACAACGCAACAGGGTTAGTCTTCTGGTTCTTCGAATTCACCGACTTAAGAATCTCAATGGGCAATCTGGCGGGATCTTTCTCGGGGTGACCAGTGACTTCCGGAGTGAACAAGGCATCTTCCTTCTCCTTGTCATAAACCACCAAAACACCATTAGCGTGCGATGCAAGGAAGAGGTTCTCAGACCCAGGCAGCCACTTGATGTTTGTGACGGGAGAGTTGTTGATGACCCCGTTCTTGTTGATGCGAGCGTATTTCTGCGACATGGGCTCGTACCAGATGATATCTCCGGCCGAGGATCCCATCACAATATCCAGATGCGAGGATGTCTTAGTCATTTCATTGATATCGTGGCAAAGCATGTGCGCCTTGGTAAAGAGCACCTTGGTGAGGTGTTCCTCCTTCTGTGCCGAATTGAGATCCAGCCACTGGAAGGCCCGGTTGATGTTCGCAAAAGCAAAGACGCCATTCGTGTCGCGGTCACTGAGACGCTTTGCCGAGGTCTCGTGCGTGATCACTCGGGAGACAAACGAAGAGCTGCTCTTGATAATGTTGTTCTTGGGCTTTCGTCGCTTAGCGGCGTCCTTTGCTGGCACAGGTGCCGGTGCGAGAGCAGCATTTCCATCTCCGAATGGCGGCGCCGTGATGCCAGACTTCAGGAAAGTTGGAGGCTTCTTGCGTGGGTCGAGGCTCACTAGGGACACTTTGACACCGGCAGTTGGAGGGGATGGGACTGTGGCAAGTGGGTTTGGATTAATTATCGGTGCTTCCGATGGATGAGGTGGTGGTGTCGCCAGCAGAAGATCATCCTTGAGCGTGTAAGTGCCTGAATAGATAAGATTAAGATTTAGCAACGTGGCTCGGGCTCTGCTGCAAGGGGTGCCATCTGAGGCATCGATGTGTGAGCAATTACCTTCTCCGACTTGAAGTGGACATCCACCCTCCGGATGGGAGATTGTGTTATTCGTCTCGACCACTGGAACCGCCATGCCGTTCGCAGCCCCCGCCGCATAAGCAATGGGGATGGTGTAGCGTGGAGGGGGTGGTGGTAAGACGCTAGCGATTGAGTTAGTTGTGAGTTGAGGAAATCAAATCTTCGGCTCAGAGATGAGCAGAGTAGCGCGCAAAAGTTCAGCTTCAAGGGCCGCCAACGATTGCGTGCTCCGACACCCGATGTGGTATGATGTGAGGTGGAGTGGAGCTATGAGATGACGTCTTGGGGTTTGTTTACTAAAGAAAAACGGGGGAAACAGAGATTGAAAGAGGAGGATATCTTACAACATGGTTACGGTTTGGTAGGCTTATACTTGCGATTCGAACCAAGATGAATCGGGGTCACACAGAACAGGTCGCTCTGTGGTCTGCAGACAGGGGATGATGCCTGATCTATGCCCTTTGGTCGCAGATAGAACCAAAATTGACCAAGGAGGAAGGCTAATCAGGTGTTGAATGTTGTCTCCGATTGGATCTGATGTACGTTGACGGTACTGCTTCGGGCGGGAGGACAGCCGGTGCGCTCGTTGCGCCAGGGTGTGAAGGTCGGCGGTGGTTCGTGAAGGACCGATAGGAATTGGTGATGTGCAATGGCGGTACCAGGCACCGTATGTACAAGTGGACGTTGATCCAAGGGCCTGAGGAGGAGTGTGGAGGGTCGAGTAGGAGGAGAGGAGGCGTTGAGATCAGCGAGGCGATGTCCGGGGTAAAGTCGAGCGGAGAAACGCAAGTCTCGTGCCTGGCGGGGGGTCCGGGCGAACTCCGGGCGAGCCGATCTTGGCAGACCGGAGTACAGTCCACCATCAATTGATTATTATACTACGTAGCGGATACAGTTACGGCTAAATAGAAAGAGTACAATAATCAATGGGGTATTATTCTAAACTAAATTATCGAGGCAAAGATCATTCATGGCCCGCTACCGCTAACTCGTCGCCAAATCATTACCGCTGCCGCCCCCGCGCAGACTACCGCCCCAAAGGCGATACCCCACGCCATCCATTTCCCCTCAACGTCTTCTTCGCTTCGAGGGAACGCAGTGCTGGGCTCCATCGCAGCTTCTGCGATATGAACAAAAACTTCCTGGATTGATGTCCAAGTGACACTGACGTGGAGGGGCGGGCTGGGGATGTTCAGCATGGCTGTGTACTCGTGGGGCTGGTGCTCAGCCCGCTGGGTCGTGCGGTCCAAATCCGCCTTGAGTGCGATGAAGACGCTGGGTAACTCTTCCAAGTGGGGATATTTGGCCCGTAGAGCTGGAATATATGCAAAGGAGTCCGGATCGGAGGAATCGTAGGTGTAGGCGACGACATCGCACTGATCGAGGAGTTTCGCTTGGTTTTCGAGAATCGCAGGCTCCAATTCGCCTAGTTCATCCATGATCAGGTAGCACTGCTTGCCGCCGGGGAGTTCGACTGTGTTCACAGCTGTACGAGGCTGGATAGTGGGATGGTATGTCGTGCTAAATCCTCGCGAGAGGAGAGCATCGAGTAAGGCCGACTTTCCAGAGCCGGGCGCCCCAAGAACATGGCATTGAACCACATTTCGTCCGACCCGCCCAGGGCGCCGCCGACGCTTGCGAGGTCTCGTTACCTTTAATGCAGCGGTAGTGGAGAGGTTGCTGCGGTCGGAAGACTCGAAGCCCAGGTATGCCAGATACTCGAGAGTCGTTTTCGGGGACATAAAAGTCGTCATACTCCACTGGGCCAGCCATCCTTGAAGAGTGACATGGCCTGTTTCGTTGCGGACTGTCGAGGATGGGAATGAACCATCGGCCCATGACGCGGGGAGGCCAGGAGTAGGGGCAAATAAGGACTCCAGTTCTGCATTATTCAATCCACCGTCGTTGTCTTTATCAGACAACAGGAATAAATTCACAAAGAAGCGATATCCTTCAGGCGAGAGCTCGGCCGAGGCGAAAGGCGGAACTTCAAATCGAGGGTGGAGGAAGTTCTCTTGCAACGACAGATTATCGGTATATTGGAATGCGCGCAAAATAATCCAGACCGTCTCATGGCGACCCTTTTCCGCGTAAAGTTTGTTCAAATGGATGAATCCCTGGCAGTCGATTCCAGACTCGGTGACGGACTCCGGGTAGCCCTTCTGAATAGTGTCCTTGATGTGGGCCAGGTCCTCGTCGCTTAGTGGCTTTCCAAAGCATCGTGTCTGGAAATCGCCAATCTCCTTATCCGATAGATATCCGTCCCGGTCTTTGTCACTGAGGTAGAAAATGCGTTGCAGCGCGGAAACAGCCGCGGGCTTCAGAGCAGCCTCCTTGGAATCGAACAGGGGCGCGATCGGGTGGGTGACGGCTTTTTGGCAGACGAAGAAAGCCTCATTGACATTCCTGTGCTCACGAGCACTTGTTCGAATGCACGAGTCAATCTCCTTAAACTCCGACATCAAGGGTAGCATCTCCTCCTCTATGACTTGAGCCTCGCTATGCTCCGCCGCCAGGTCCGACTTGTTCGCGCACAGCACGACCGGGACATTGACTCCAAGCGATCGGAAGTAAGGCAGCCAGAACAGTGCAACACGCTCGTAGCTGTAGTGGTCGGAGTAAACGAGGAGAATCACATTCGATTTCCGGATCTCGCGCGCCAGGTTGTTCCGCTCCTGCGGTACGGCCGAGGTGTCGACGACAGTGGTTGTGGTGACATTTTCCGGGGTTCCAATCGTAGGGGGGATGGTAATCTGGGGGAGGATAGGTTGGATCTTGTTCGTGACAAAGACACCCTTCACCAGCGAGGTGATGAGGCTGGACTTGCCAGTGCCTTCGTCGCCGCAGACGCAGATCCGGACTAGGTGGTGTCAGCACAAGGGAGTTTTTGAGTCTCACGATCATGACATCGGCCTTACCGGTCGCCATTTCCAATGTCACAACAATCTCAATTTCCACTATACTATCAGCATGGCCGTGGCTCTCAAAATCCGGGGCTTCGGGGATTGTTTAGGGATAGCGATGCGATAACGGGACGTTGTCGCGCATTAGCGGTGCCAAGCCAACATGTGGATCCGCGGCCCTTTCTGGAATCATGCACCCATGACCTCACTTTTGGATGTCTACCAGGGATAATAACCTTGTGGTAAATGGAAGAATCGCTTAAGCCTATCTAGAACCACCTTTCAAGATATAGTCGAATCGTGTTGTAAGACCTCTTTTTAGAACTTTATAGAGCTACACTTAGTTCAGGGCCCGGTCTGGCTGAGCCCGTGGAGGGATCCTCTCCTAGTGACAGCCATAACTTATATATATTTGTCTCTTCAGGTGAGATCGCAAAGTTCAGTCAGTACCGCATGTGCCCGCCGACCTCATTACGCAGGATGGAGGACGAGAGTTCATTTTTGTATTAGTTAAAGGTATGTAATTCCCAATGAAGACATAAGGCTTGCTCTCGCTGAAGGGCGTACACCAAGCTCCCCGCCTCTCCGCAATATGACCATGAAACATCCCAGCTGCAACGAAGTAGGTATCGGCACAAAAGTTGAAGTCAATCCATGTAGACGCGGGACTGTCATTCAAACACGGAGAAGGCTTGAAGCGAGCAGGAGATTTTCGAAAGAGGCAAAGAGGTTCGGATTCCAGCCACGGTTGATCCAGTGGCAGGCTAGGCAGGGCGTCTGTCGCGCTTGAACTTTTCGACCTCTCTCTCCAGCCTCCTCACCTCGTCCGCCAAGGCGAAGACCTTCCAGATAGTTAGCATTATTTCAGAGGAGTACTTTGGAGGACATACCCAAACAAGGAGAGTTAAAATTCCAAGCCTGTAGAAAGAAGTTTCATTTTTGCAAAAAAAAGCCAGACGTTATGGAGAACAAGCTAGACAGTATCGACCAAACGCCAGACAGTATCTGCCCAAATCCGTCTGCCATCTTGCAAATTGAAGTGATAGACTATGGCCGGCGAGAGTGGGACACGAGGTACGACTTGGGTATGGAAGTTGGCAAAGAAGGCGTGTGTTCAGAGAGATTATAGGAAGAAGGAAAAAGTGAGAGGCACAGAATCGTCTCTCTCCCTGTTAGGAACGCTCCTGATGTGAACCTAGACGGAAAGGAAGGCGCGCTGGTGGTGAGGGACGCTATGTCGTGGGTTTTCCTTATCTATACCTGTTGACCCCTCGATTGCTCTGTTATTTACCTTAGATCCCGACTTCTTCTTGTCCAGCGAGCTCATGATTTCACGGAGTAGTTGTATGATAATGTTCTGCATGGTCAGAATCATTGGAGCTTTAACTTCGTCAAGCTCGATACTCTTTCTCGCCATTGCGATTTCCGCGATCATTTGCTCGCAAATGTCAGCGGCTTCACCAAGCCTTTGATTGACCGAGAAAATATATGTTTGCTCGTGTACAATCGATATAAGTTCAAGATGAATGAAGGCCGGATGCCAGGCTTTAAAGTGGGTTTGAAATGTCTACATCAGGACACTAAACCTTAGGCTCAAGGTGGCTTTAACGAGCTCGATCGTTTTTGGCTAGAATCAAAGGGTGTTTTATTATTACATATCGAACCGTGGTGACTTGGGTGAGAACTGGAAGAAAAGGAGCGCGTTCGAAATCACTGTGGAAAAGGTTTTAGGAGAGGTTGAAGGGCCTGATAATGAGTTGGGACTATGGAGGCTGCCTTTACAAGGATATCAGATCGAGATGGGGCTCTCTGGCTAATAGCCATCCGTCACCAAGGCTGGATTTAAAGCTCTCAATTTATCCTCAAAGCCCATGTGGAAGTCACGACCGAGTTGTAGGTACCGAAGCACGTGTTTAAGTCAAGAGGAAGCTGTTGAGCAAGAAATGATATGATTTCAACGACGTATTAAATCTGAAGAAATGAGTAGGTAGATAAAACACGAGATAGCTAGCATTGCCCCTATGCCTGTGTTTGACCCACTTGATTTTTCATTTTAAGTCTTTTAAAGTACTTGAAGATCTCGAGTACTATTACGCTAGTTCCTACCTGTCAAGTACTCTGGCCGATGAATCCATCCAAAACCTGAAGGGGCTAAAGTCTATTAATGCAAGCATCTTATAGACTTTCCCAATGCGCTTTGGATATTTAGGGTCCTCGGTTAGAGAGACGCGAGCCTTGGCGAAGAGTCAAGGGTTGACTTAATAGTCAAGAGGCTAGGAATGACCTGAGAAATTAGACGGGTTCATTGGCTAAGACAAAAGACAAGCAACGAATATAATGATCAAGGAACTAGTTCATAAGAAATAAGGAAACAAACGAACTACAGTTGCCTTGGAGGCTTGGACGAACCGTCCCGCCTCACCCGTCACTCACTAGGCCCACATGGTCATGGATGGAGGATGGATCCGCCCCAATCTTACTAACTGCCCGACCTTTGGCCGCAGTTGGAGCATCAGCCTCTTTCCTCCTCCCCTTCTCCCCTCTTTCCTTCTCTCTCATTCCCTCCTCAGTCACCCTTTTCTACAACCACCGCTACGATGCCTCTGGGTATTCATAACCCGCTGCCGTCGTCTTTGAGCAGTATGTGTCCTGATCTCCCGTGCCCGCTTCCCCGCAATTGCCTCGCGGCACCTCCGGCTAATCCGAAACCTTCCCCCATGTGAATAGGTGAATGCAAAAAGGCGGCCAAAATCTTGACATCCTTTGTGGACCCCAAGCAGGCCTTCGGTCCAGATAAGGTCATTCCACCAGATATTCTGGCTGGTGCAAAGGTAAGAAGGATTTCTGCCCGCGCGGGGTACCGAAGAGGCTTAAGTCGGCTGACACTTGGCCTTCTCTAGGGTCTTGCCATTCTTACAGTCCTCAAAGCCGGATTCATTGGTTCTGGTCGATTCGGTTCTGGTATTGTCGTTGCACGTCTCGCTGATGGCTCCTGGTCGGCTCCCTCGGCGATCATAACCGCTGGCGCGGGTGTGGGTGGACAGATTGGATTCGAACTGACCGACTTCGTCTTCATTCTTAATGACGCATCGGCGGTCCGCGCATTCTCGCAGTTCGGAACACTCACACTGGGTGGTAATGTCTCTCTGGCCGCTGGTCCGGTCGGTCGCAATGCAGAGGCCGCCGGTGCGGCCAGCACCAAGGGAGTTGCGGCGGTCTTCTCATACTCGAAGACCAAGGGTCTTTTCGCTGGTGTCAGTTTGGAGGGCAGTATGCTTGTGGAACGCAAGGATGCCAACGAGAAGATGTATCAAAGCCGTGTCAGCGCTGCCCAGCTTCTGACGGGTAGTGTGCGACCGCCACCCTCGACCGATGCACTGATGCGCGTTCTGAGCTCGCGTGCGTTCCAAGGCAGCGGACGCGCTGGCGGCGACGCGATGTACAATGACACGCCTGTTTACGATGACAGTCACGACGATGTTGTCTGGGAGGGCCGGAGGGGCGAGGCCTACGGCCAGGGCTCGCGCACCAACCGCAGCCGAGCGAGCACCTTTGATGACGCTGCCGGTGGTTACGAATACCGTGACAAGCCCCGTCGCGCGAATACCTCTTGGGACGATGATGTATACGATCGATCTCCAGGCGGCCTGGGACGTTCTTCGACCACTCGCGCTGCCCCTAACGACTCATACGGCGACTATGGACGTAGCCGCAGCAACACCACGCCCCTCGACGACGACTACAGCTACTCCGACCGCCGACCTACCCGCCCGACTGCTCCCAAGCCGGTCTTTGGTCAACGGACGGGCCAGGGTGCGGCTTTGCGGCAGGATCAGGCGATTGCACTCTTCACGTTTGATGCGGACCAAGACGGAGATTTGGGATTCAAGAAGGGCGAGATCATCACGATCCTGAAGCGTACCGAGAAGGCGGAGGATTGGTGGACTGGCCGGATTGGCGATCGCGTCGGCATTTTCCCCAGGTATGTGCAGTGCTCTCCACGTTTTTTTACGTTCTTCTACGTATAAGATTTTCGGGATGTGGGCTAATCTTATATGTCTCAGCAACTACGTTGATACCTCTTCTTAGGCTTTGCACTTCGTTGCTTTTGTTTTCTCTTTCTGCGTGCTTATACCTGCTCTACGCTTTTTTTTTTTTTCTCTCTTCATGTTGTAGGCTGCACCTACTTGATTCCCGTCCCTTCATGAACATACAGGGCTTGATTGGTTGGCTTGAATATACCGGGGCGTTGGATCCGTGTCATCATCGTCTTCATTCTTGAACCCGTATTCGCTTCATCCTTTTAAGCGCTGGAGTCTTTCTCATTCCCATTCTCATGTCTGGCAAGGTTCTTGGTCATTTGGTTTTTAGTCTTTCAAGCGTGTGGCTTTTCCGCGCAGTGGCGCACTCTCTACAGCACGTTCCTAGAGGTCTCGTTTCACACCCACACCCGTCATATTTGAGTGGGAAATAACCTTTTCTTGACTTCCACTTGCCGTGACTCCTCGTTCAGCCCTAGGCTAGCTAGCTGGAGTCTTTTTTTTTTTTCAGCTCTAGCGCGTACGAATCTATTTCACTTTATTTTGCCATTCGCCGCGATTCGCGCTCGGGATGTCACTTACGCCAATACTTGCACAACCGCTGCCTACATCTTTTCCGCTGCCCGTAGTCAAGTGACACCGCAGGTATACATTCCCCAGGCGATTGGGAGCGGAACACTGTGGCAGCCCCTGAAAGTCGAGAGATCCTTGTCCAAACAGCAAGGACACTGACTCGAAGGAAAGAGGTTATATGAATAGTTGTCCTTATCAATCTGGCCCCTCCAAAAACCCCCAAGATCGTCCCGCCATCGTCGATCCATGACAACGGGGCTGATTGCGAGGCTTACAATGTCAGAAATAGACAAGGTTCTCAGCCTCGACCTGCATACTGCCCGAGGCACGGATCGAGCAAGCCAAAAAAGTTATTCACACCTCTACCTGCTCCTCGCATGGTCGTACTTGTATACTCCAAGTCCGACGAGGTTGAAATCTGAACCGAGGTGGACCACTCGCCTGCTGTCGATCGTCTGTGACCGGAACAATGAACAGAGACTGAGATGTCACGAACAAAGCGTTGAGTCAAAGACCGAGAGAGAACAAGAACACTGTGAATATCAAAGATGCAAATACGCAGTTATAATGTTAGAACGAAAGTTCCGAGAAGTCCCTCTGGAAAGAGGGTCGCGTGTAGATCCCCAGGTTTCCTCCAACCAGACCCGGCCAGACAAAAAGAAAACAGGGTCGTGATCGGCCATATGGAGAGAGACCCGTGGAGTGACTGGAGTCGAGCTGATGGCCTAGGCGTTCGAACTTCTGACCGTATTGTGCCGTAGCCAGAAGAGCCCAAAGTGGAGCCGAAGTGATCCAGTGCCTCGTGCGAATAGTTCAGAGGGTTGAATCATGCGCGTGGTTCCATGAATGTTGTCAGCTCCAGCCAGTTGTCGTTTTGTAGGTAGGAGAGTCCAGTTGATGACTTGGTGGATTGTCAGGTGCTGCGACCGAATAGAAGAAGAGACTCAGAGACTAAGACTCTCGGTCTCTCCGCCCGCCGATTCCCCCCCCAAACTCATCCTAACCTCAATAGTCCCCTCCTCCCCCAGTCTCAAACTAACAACACTTTTTGCATACTCGCTTTTTTTTCTTGCCTGTCGCCTGGCTCTGCTCAGTTCCTGCTTTGAATTCTGGCCTTTCTTCTTTTCTCACTGTCCCACAAATGACAGCTCGAGCACGGTAGCTACCGGATAGCCCGCCCCCGACTCTTTCTTCCGTGTCCCCCGCTTCGATGATCGTTCATCTTCTTCCCCAGGTGGTACATTGATTCCCCCTCCTCCCCTCCTTCCAGGCTGTGCCCGCCCTTCGGTCTTCAGGGTTATTTCGGGCTCTTTTGGTTCCTGTATAGCTGGTTCCCATGCAGGTGCGTCTCTTCTAATCAATTTTCCTCTCCCTTGCTGGCGTGGTTGGGCCCGAGTTTCTGGAAGCGCCGTACAATTTCCTGCCTTGGCTCTCCCCCTCGAGAACGAGGGGTGACCCGTATGGCGCTCCAGTGCCATAACATTGAGTTCATTGGCGCAATCAAGGCCTGCAAAGCACGCGAGTTGTCCCCTCCTAACAAACTTCTTATCGGTCAGGCTTCCACGAGCGCCCCTGAGGCTGGCGGAGGACACACGACGCGGAGAGGCCATGCAACCCATCTTTCGATTAGCGACCCTAGCCACCATGTCACCGAGGCCATCGGGCATATGTACGACGACGATTATGATCACCGCCGGCTCAGCTATATAACATCTCCCCTCGGCGAGGCAATCACAACTATCCCGCGACACGCCGCCACTTCCGAGTCTTCGCTCTCTCCTTCGACGTCTCCACTGCGATCGCCAACCGAAGGACACCCGAAGCAGAGCAATGGACATTTACGGCCGCCTCTCGTGGGCCAAAGGTCTTTTGACCGGGACAGTGAACCTGGGTCCCCGGACTCGACGCGATCGCCCGTTGAAACCGCCACATCTTCCTTTCCTCTGAACGATATTGACTACGAGTCCAACCCCGCCGCGGTAGTCCAGGAGCTGAATAACCTAGCTGCGATTCGGCGCATGTCTATGGATGTCGCGGCTGCAGGCGATCCTGATCTTCCCTCTTTCGGCAGCAACTTTTCGATTCCGTCCCTACCGCCCTCCCCCTCGGCCGATGAAAACGATGCGTCGCGGTTATTCTGGGTTCCGGCGAGCTTGCACCCGGAGCTTGCACCGAAGGAGTTCAAGTCGTTCCTTGAGAGTAAGGCCGATGTGATCAAACGCAAATCGGGCGACTTTGCGTCGTCTTTGTCACCCGAACGTCAGGGATCGGGGAGCGGGCTCCGCCGAAAGCGATCGATGCTGTCGAAGCAGATTGACGATTCATCCGGTTATAAAGATGGCGCTGAGCGGTTGGAGCGTCAACGTTCGCAAACGAATCGACGGGATGGGATGTTGAGTCCAAACTTGCAGGAGCTGGAGTCTCTGGTGGACGATACAAAGCTGGACAGCAAGGATCTATTGGTGCGAGGAATGCAGAACGCGAGCATTGCCGCCAGCGAGGATAAGCCGATTTTACCTCCAGCACCCCCGGGCCACAGCCTTCGACGATCGACCCGGACGCAATATAAGAAGGGAAGCCTGAAGAAGGGCGAGAAAGTGCCATATTCGAAAAGAGTTGGGAGGGCCCTCTCAGAATCTACCCATACAGGGCCGCCCACGATCGGTTCCCCTTCGGAGGATCAGCCGATCCTTGGATCAACTCGTGTGTCCCCAGATCCGGCTTCCAGTGCAGGAGGGCGAGCAGTTCGGTCTCCATCTACCTCGTCCCATGGTACAGCCTACACGCCAGGCTCTACAACCGGCTCGACCTTTGACTCGATTCTTGATAATCCCGAGGGTGAGCAGCAGGAGCAATTCTCATCTCATTACCAGTCCGATCCATCTTTCGATCGATCGAATTCAGTCGGAAGCAATGCAAGCTCTCAGTCACGACAATGGCATTCTCGCATCAGCTCCAACGGCCGTTCAACCCTGGTTACTCCTCCAACCGAACAAAAAGTCCCTTCCATCATCGAAACTCCTCCACCCGACAATAATCGTACACCATCAAGCTCAAGTTCTCAGCCCGCTCGATCACCGGATCGAGATGTGCACCCCTCATACTCTGGCAAGACATCTCCAGTACATGATTCCACGCCTAGCCAGCGGTCCCCGATGGGTCGCCCGCCTGGGAAAGAACCGACGTCCACTCTCGATGAGTTTGCCAACCAACCGCAGATGATACCGGGTAACAGTACGCGGACCGACAGTCTTTCATTCATTCCAACCCTTCCGGAAGAGCGGAAACCAGAGGAACGCAAATCCGAAGGAAAGAAATCGAAGAAGGATTCTGAAGGTCGCAAGTCCAGCTGGCACTGGCTGCTGGGTAGTGAAGAGAAGGATAAGAAGAAGGAGAAGGAGAGCGACTCGAAGAGAAATAAATTAAAGCACGCCGAGAAATCACATAGCAATGCGCGAATGGACGTCTTGCAATCGTCGATGGACAACACGCCAAAGGGCCGGGAAAGCCTCATCCTGGACCGACTCGACCCGAAATTGGAGGAAGAACGGCGGAAAGATGGTGCGCGGCGAGCTTCTGGCGAGTCCAAGAAAGAAAAGGATGGTATTTTCTCATCCATCTTTGGTGGTGGACGCAAGAAGCACAATGGAGAAGGTCATCACCGGAAGAATTCATCTCGGAATCTCTCTCCTGACCCTCCCATGCGGGAGCTGCGGGCTGATGTCGATTATCCCTGGACTCGATTTTCCATACTGGAAGAGCGAGCAATCTATCGCATGGCCCATATCAAGCTCGCCAACCCTCGACGGGCTCTTTACTCCCAAGTATTGCTGAGTAACTTTATGTACTCATACCTGGAAAAGGTGCAGCAGATGCACCCCCAGATGGTGTCTTCTTCTGGTTCACAGAGGTCGTCCAAGTCGCGTGACCAGCCGGATGAGTACCTGCAATACCAGCGATACCAAGAAGTAAGTGGAGCCTCGGGCTTTATGGGGAGCTAGATGACTAACGATGCTTGGCAGGCCCAAGAACAACAACAGTATGGGGATAGTGCCTACGATGAATCCATGTACGACTACGACGACGATCCGCACGACCGCTACCAGGGCCAAGGAAGGGGTGGTCAGCATGGCTATGAAAATGGCCACGCTTACAACTCGGGCCACTACGGGCAGTATGGACACTCGTCCTTTGGCGACGACGTCCAGCTCGATGACGACGATGACGACGATATGTGGTGATCTAGGAGCTGACGTCCCTTCGTTTTTCCTTATCCAAGTTGTTTTGCGTGTCTTACTGCATTTCTCGGTTTCTTTTTTTCTGCCTTGCACGGAAATACCCTCGCCTTGATCTGTTTTGGTCGGTCCATAGGATCTGTACACAAGCCCTGCTTTCTCCTACTATCCAGTCTCATACCCCCTTTCTAACCCCTCTCTATCTTGCTGTCTCACGATTCATATCCCTGCTGAACGGTGTCATGCACCCGTTGCAGCGGCGGTCTCATATCATTACACATCTGCTTCGATTCATATTATTCCAGAAGCCTCGGAGCCTAGGGTGATACCCCCCCGTACTTTCATCCTTCATCCTTTCCTTGTCCATCCATCCTACTTCACATTCCATTGGACTTTGATCAGTCCCTGTGCTCCAGCCTTTTGTGGCCCCGGCCTGGCCTGTGCATTGCCATATAGTTTGTTCACACACACATGGTCTCATTTCTCTTTTCGCATAGCGTCTGGGGTTTGTTTTGGACTCTCCGTTTCTCCTCCTATTTTCTTCCATTTCGTCTTGTGTTTTCTCTTTGAACTATTGAACTCTTTTTGGTTCTTACTTGAGTCCATACCATACAATCAGGACCATTCTTTGTATTCTCTTTTTTAAACCCTTTCGAACTAAATTATTACCTTTCTTCATATGGATTGTGAGGGTTCTTTTTGTGTTTGGGTTATCAGAGTTATTGAAGTAAACCTGTGAGATGAAGGTCATGGATATCTTTTGAAAATCTTACGATGCTGTCATCCTCGCTCTGGAATTTTAATAAGTACATGGCATTTCCCCAATGTAAACAACGAATCCCTAATAGAACTAATCATCTCAACGCATGCAAAAGGTGAGCCCGACATGAAAATCCATCTCTATGCGTATATCCAAACCAAGTACCGTATATCCAGTAAACCAACCCCTCTGTCTCTCAACAAACCAAATAATCCAAATAATCCCCATCCTGCCTCAACCCCAACGGATCCCTCAAACACAAATGCTCCGCCGTCCACCTCAAATCCCGCTCCCACCTCCGAACCTCCCAATTATTAAAATCCCGCTGGTAATCCCTCAACCACCCCCAAACCCGTCCCCTCTGCTGGACATCCCTACTAGCCGCCCACGCCGTCGTAAGACAAACAATCAAATACCCCGACCCGACGGGCCTCAAATCCTCCGATATCTCAGCCAACATCAAAATCTCCTCCGTGAAATAATACGCGTCAGCTTGGACGGATTCACGATGTGTGCCTAGTGCTTGCAGCATGCAGTTGAAGAATAGGGTTATCACGAGGCCGATGCCGTAGATTCGGTCGTAGTGCACGTTTAGGAGGCGCTCTAGACAGGTGCGCCTGGTTCCGGGGGGTAAGGCTGAAGCGAGGGAGAGGTCTTTGTGGATGCTGCCTTGTTTGAGTTTGTCGAGGTCCAGTTTGCAGGCGAGGTAGAGGGTCCAGAGTTCGGAGCGGATGCCTGTTGAGTCGGTTGTGGTTCGGAGGAAGTGTTTTGCGCGGCGCATTAGGCCAGGGGCTCGGGAGAGGGTATGCAAGAGGCGGCCCTCTGGGTTGGCGCGGTCGTATTCGTTTACGATTAGGGAATCCCATTCTTCTTCGGTGAGTTGAATGCGGTGGTTGAAGAGGCCTTCGAAGAGCTGTGATGTCATTAGTATATACCCTGGGGTAAGTATAGAGTCTGCCCCAAGGGGGACTATGGAGTGAGAACTTACAACACTTCCACGTAGTGACATGTAAATCTTTGCTTCGAAGTCATTGCGAGGTCCAAAGTTCTTCCGAGCTTTAAGAATCTGCGTGGCGCCTTCACAATGTCCGGACCATTGCTGGTGGGTGGTCTGCCCCAGAATCGTCTGACAGATAAGAAGGATCATTACCGCGGCTAATGTATTTGTTTCCTGTGCATGAACAGGATCATCGAGATAAACCCGTAAAGTGCGCAGTGCAGCCGAGTACTTAGTCAACGCCTGCACTGATCCAGGCTGGCGGTTACAAAAGTCCGTATGCGCACTAGTAACCGCATCGACGGCGCGGTCCAGTGCATCATTAGTGCCTAATCGGCGGGGAACGTCTTCGAGGAATATGCCAAAGCTCCACCCGAGATTATACCGGATATCAGTGGAGCGTTTAATAGCTTGAGTAAAGGCTTCTGCCAATCGGGTGGTGCTGTTGCTTGGTTTGGCGTGGATGAATAGGAATTGGCTGCCGTTTGGAGGCGGGGGCGTGCCATTGGATGATGAGATATTAGGTTTACTGGCCGTAGATAAAGCGACGCTGTTATGTTCTCGTCGAACTGCCTTGGTGAAGCGCTTTTCTTCTTGGAATTTAAAGCGTTGTTGGCCGGAGCCTACGCATGGTATCTTCAAGCGGAGACATCGCCCGCATGTTGGTTTCTCGTCGCACTATTCCCACTGTATCAGTTTCTCATAAATTTAGCCTCAGGGGACCGCATTGCATACCTTTTTCTTCTGCTTGCGGCATGCTTCGCAAGCCTTGCCTGATGGAACACCAGGCATGTTCTATCTCGCTAGTGGGCCCAGGAGACCCTGAGAGCACGTAGTGTGGGGGTAACAGCGAACCGACGTGCCTAGTTGCCGGCGTAACGTGCAGACCTTGGGTGTTTTCAGGAACGAAATTTGGAAGTTATGAGGCAATGTGACCCGGGCGTGTCCATTTTGAGTCCGACGGAACGCTCAAAACTCCCGCGCTGGGGTTATTTGAAGATGCCCGGGCTGATGGCACAGCCATCGCCGTCATCTTTGCTGATGGCTCGGCGTTGGGTCTAACCGTATTAGGTCGGATGTGCCGCCGCTCCAATTCAAACTGTGGACGCTGACTGGTTGATGCTGATGTATGTGGGCACCTTTGCTTGGGGGCCAATTCAGCCTGCCCCGTGCCCGTGGCGAGCTTAAGGGAATTTCAAACTTTCTGGAAGCTATGGAGATCAAAGGTTGGAGAATTTTGAGTTAGATGGGTCTATGAGGCTTGGTTTGCAGACTCTTGAGGCGCAGAGTGGGTGATCGTTTTCTCCTCCGGGGTCTATGTAACGCTTCACCTTAAATTAGCTTACTTTATTTTTGTTGCGGACACGAAGATGAATAGTATTTAAAGGAGGAGGATTCCATTCTGAATCATGAAGTGATAGATATCCAACAACAATAACAACAATACACAGTTCTCAAAATGAGTTCAGACGACAAAGTGGCCAGCTACTACAAATACGAACCCAGCCATGTCCTGCCTGCGGTCTTTGCAGGCGTCGTATTTCTAAGCTTGGTGGCACATATCTGGCAGAACTTGTAAGCTTCGAGAAATGCAATTGAATCTTCATCGAACCGTACACTGACTTTTCAAAAGCCGCTACCGCTTCTGGAGAGTGACGTTCTGGGCATTCTGGGGCGGTTTACTCTTCACAGTAGGATGGATCCTACGATGCATCAGCAGCTATCACCCGGGGAATATGAATCTCTACATAGCACAAGCCGTTTTCATCTATCTTGCGCCTCCTGTTTACTCTGCTGCCGCATATAACATCGTCGGTCGACTGATGAACTACCTCCCCATGCATGCCGTGTTCCACCCCGACCGCGTACTTATCGTTTTCGTGTACGCCGGTGCTGCAGTCGAAGGCATCACCGTGGCAGGTGCAGCCAAATATGCAGCAGCCGGTGATGACATGGCGCAATACAAGAGTGGTGGTGTTCTCATTGCCGTTGGCCTGATCCTTCAAGCCGCTGTTGAATGCCTGGTAATCGCCGTTGTCGCGATGATTCATACCCGAGCAGCCAAAGCCGGAACAGTCCCTCGCAACGTGAGAACTCTCTGCATGACACTATACGGCACTTCCACCTTTGTCTTGCTTCGCTGCATTTTCCGCGCTGTGGAGTCATTCGAGATGTTCGGCAACATCGGCTGCGAGGAGAACTGTGGCCCCATTCTAAGCAATGAATGGTATCTGTTTGCCTTTGAACTGGGTCCCATGTTGATCTTCACTTTCTGGCTGAACCTCCTCCACCCCGGTCGCTTTTTGCCGCGGAATAAGAGACGATATCTGGACACCGATGGCCGCACTGAGCGTATGGGACCTGGGTGGAGCGATCGCCGGGATCCATGGGAGACGTTCCTTGACCCTCTTGATTTCCAGGGCAAGATTAAGGGACAGGTCTCTCATGACCAGTACTGGTTAAGACCTGACGAGTGGTCCATCTGCGAGGACGGTAGCTTTGCCGAGGGAACTGCATCGAATGTGAAGTCAACGCAGACGAGGAGGGAAAAGGTGCTCCGGGCCGGTGAAGTTTAGTGTCTGGGAGATTTTGTGCTCTTTTCTGTTTTTGGCAGTGACGGTGGTCATGATTCTGCTCCGGTTTCTTCTTTCTTTGGTGCTTATTAGCGATTTCGCGGAGTCGTTCGCTTCTCGAATTGAGCGGTTTTGTAGTTATCGTTAGACCAGTTGTACAATATCCTAGAATTTTGTTCAATTGGAAAATTTCAAGCGTTTTCAATCATATGTTGTATTGACTGACCATGCTGTTGGGATGGGACAGACGGCGATAAAATCCAGATTCACGGAGATAGTTGAACTGCGGCACCATCTCAACCAAGGGTATGGTGGCTTCAGTGGGGGGTTATTGTGGGATCTTTGTGGGACAAACCGATCCGGCGCAAGCCGCCACGCGATACTGTATGTTTATTCGTCCAAGCTATTGGAAGTTCTCCTTCGTCTAGAGCAGTAGGGCTGCTTTCCAATCATTCATAAGCTATCAGAAAAGTGTAAACTACAGTAGTTCATAGGGCTTGAATGGAGGCCACAGACTATGCTACCTGATTGACCATAGGAATGACTTTTGAACGGAGGACTTCGCTTAGTTGTTCCAGCTACTGCAAGCCATGCATGTACTAGAAAATGTGGCTCTGGATAAGCCGACGACGAATTGTCCTGTTTCATTGAGGTTCATTTCGCGGCTGCGTGGCTGCAGAGCTTCAAGTACCAAACTCTAACCATGTTTCAGAAGACTTGACAGATGGGTCCATTCAATGTGTCAATCCAATAACATGAGGATCTTACAGTGGCCATTATCCACGAGTCATGCAAATTCAGTTCCTCCTGAGTTCGACCGGCTGGAGCCGCAACTTGTGGGACGGAACATCTAGTGGAGCTCTAGATCTTGGGTCGAATCGAGCCCCCAATGCCGCGCGGACCCCTCGGCAAATACACCCCCTGAAACCTCAAACCACGATCCTTCTTCTACCGATAGCTGCAAAAGTGGAGAGAAAACAGATACTATGACTGGACCATGAAGGCGGTGTTTGTCCGTATTCTCAACCCCAAGATTCTAGGATGTAATTTTTCCCTTGGTGGAATCTCACTACATGTTAGCGCACGGATTTGACCTCTGTTTTGGTTAGCCGTTTGGCCATGAGTTCGGATTACCTTGTTCATTAACCTAATCGATCAGGAACTGGGCTCCAGCTCAAGATCTGAAACCCCACTTAGCAGATGGCCGCCATCCCCCGTCCCTCGCTTCAATCTTGCCGGAATTTCCTGCATGGCCCGGGGTATCTCTTAGGCCGAGGAACGAGGCACTTCCTCGAATGACTTCCCCGTCGGATTTTCTTTTCGTTATCCCTCTCAATCAAGGCTAAGGGAAGCGCAATATTATGCGACTTGGACAGTCTGACGTTGATTAGCGACGTTCAAAAGTTTGACACAGAGGTCGCTATAAAATGGGTTACCCTATGCCCCTCGTGGGCCGAAGTCTCGCCATCTTCGTCGTGTCCGTTGTGATGATGATTATATCCATCGTGACCGTTTCACTAAGGGCATTCGTTCGATTATACCTTGTCCGAGGGTTTGGATGGGATGATACTCTGATGATCGCATCTCTGGTATGTATCCCAGTCCGAAATTGTCCGAAAGACATGGTCTTAATGATCCCCAGGGCCTCTTCGTAACTCTGGCTGCCTGTTGCATGATCGGCTCCACAAATGGTATTGGGCACTCTTACGCCGACTTTACCAGTCTGGACATCTATAAAAGAGCACTGCTGGTAAATCAAAACTCATTCCACGTGGTTAGGTACTGGCTAATCACAATCATGCTCTTCTAGTGGTGGTGGCTCGGTCAAATGCTCTACATCTGGGCATCTGCCGTCGCCAAGATATCGATTGCACTCGCCTTATTACGATTGACCGTCAAGAAAGTCCATCGCATCATTCTCTGGGTTAACATCGGCATTGTCATAGCCATTGGTCTGATGTTTTGGTTCGTTCTACTGCTCGACTGTCATCCTGTCTCATACTTTTGGAACCGTGTGGACCCAAGATATTCCGGAACTTGCCTATCAGTCGACACGCTTCTCGACATTGCGTATCTTTACAGCGCTTTGACTATCATCTGCGACTTGACCCTTGGAATTTTGCCCGTTTTCTTGGTATGGACGTTGCAGATGAACCGCAGGACCAAGATTGCTGTCGGAGGAATTCTAAGTCTAGGTGCAATGTATGTAATACCCCTTCTGTGTCTGTGCACAGCACGTCTAACTTTGAGCAGTGCCAGTGTTGCCGTGATTATTCGACTGCCCTTCCTACAATATTACGCGGATACAGATTTCCTACGTGAGTCCCTCCAGCCTACATCTTTTGAATGGCCATCTGTCGATCGGCAGACAAGAAAACATGCTAATATATCCCAGGTAACACATATCAAATCGCTATCTGGTCAGTGATTGAAACAGGTCTCGGGATCACGGCAGGAAGCTTGATCACCCTTCGTCCACTCTTTCGCTGGCTACTCGATGGAAGCGTGTCTCACGGGCGGAATGTGGCAAGCCCAGGAAAATACCCACTCTCCAGTCTGAGGAGCGATCATCTGAAAGGCTCCAATGACCCCAGCTACTGGAGGCCTGATCTGAACATCAATGACGACAACGCGATCGTGAACACAGTGTCATCGCCACGATTGAATTCCTATCGATATACTAATAGTAGCCAGGAGGCTTTATATCCAGAGCTGACACCCGTGCTCTCGGAAAGTGGTGTCACAGTTCAACAGACATTTGTACAAACTGTCTCGGAGCGGGGAGGGTAGCTTGGCTGTTGTTGTTCGGAACATTCGACTTGGATGTTTGTCTGTATATAATTTTTGAAGAAAAAAGCGTTTCAAGCCTTGCGCATCAATGCAATATTTCCCTTTCTCCTTGGTCTCTTTGCCAGCTACCTTCATGCCACGCATTGCCCGTGTGGCATTGGTAAGGATGAAATTCTTGGTCCCCGATGGGCTCAGGGCTGAACTAGATATCTGACGTCTATTTTAATGAACCCGCACTAGTCACTCAGCTGTGCACAGCCAACCGCAGTCAGCCTGACTTCACTTACTGTACAAGGCTGAGATTCGATTTCCGACCGCGATGAACCCGTCACCTTTTTGACTTTTCCGATTTGCCGATCTTGTTTGTGACGAGCGCGTGGGCCTCGCAAAAGTGGACCCTGTACTACCACACCGTGCATCGACGGGAAACTATGAAGAAGTTCCCACGCGAAGCAGCACCAATGGCAGAGTCGGTGTTTACCTTCCCAAGAACAGCCCCCAACGATTGGCTTTTTTGTTTCTATACTCAGCTGATGCCAAGGTAAGCGCCCCCATCGTATTATGTACGGCCTGAACAATCAGACAAATGGCGGGGAAGCCGAATGATCCCAAAGGGGCTAAGCGTCCCAACGCGCCTTGATTGTGGATTAGGCGTTCGTCCCTGCCCGCTAAATAGGGGCAAGCGTCATGTAGCTTCATGCAGACACGGACTGTAGAAGTGATGGGTCAAGGCTATGGAGTCAGCCTATGCTGTCAGGAGGAGCTGAAATGGTTTCTAGGCATGGGAGAGCATAAATAAAACCCTCTGCACCCCCAGTGGAGTCGGACTGTGGTCTCTGAAGATCCCACAGTCATTCAGCAACTACTGTCGCGACTTCTTTTTGACTCTTCGCGAAAATGGGCGCCTTGGATATCTGTGAGCTGCTCGGTGACGAGCCCCTTCGACAACGGGAAGATACCAAGCTCACTCCTGTACGAAAACGAATCATTATATGCTGTGATGGCACATGGCAGTCTGCAGTTTCGGGAAAAAAGAACGTCCCCTCGAATGTCACCCGCCTGTGTCGCTCACTGAATCCCGTCGGAACAGACAAAGATGGTAACCAGTGGCAGCAAGTTGTCTGGTACGACTCTGGAGTTGGTACCACCGCGCTGGCGCTAGGCGATGCCATTGAGGGCGCGACCGGTCAAGGCATGGAAACGAACGTCATTGAAGCCTACAACTTCGCTGTCCTCAATTATAACCCGGGTGACAAGATCATGTGCTTTGGTTTCTCCAGAGGAGCATACACCGCTAGAACCATTGCCGGGCTCATCTCCGACATTGGAATTTGTCGAAAGAGCGATCTCAACAAATTTCCGGATCTTTGGGCGATCTATAAGAAGCTCGAGCCCGGGAAGCGTTTCCACCGCAGTGAGCTTTGGTTTGACTGGATGTGGGGCAAGGCCGATGAAAAGCAAGGCGCAGGAGATAAGAATCACCGCGAGTTTGTGTACGAAAAGGCCCCCCAGGGAGACTGGGCGCAAGAAGGGTCTCGAGATGTGGAGGTGGTCGGGGTATATGATACCGTCGGGGCTTTGGGAATGCCAGAAGTGCTCGGGATCAAGCTCCCATCGAGCGAAGGATGGCACAATGTTGGCCTCTCACCCAGTAAGTTCTTGACCATTGTCTTTCAGGTGCATACCGTTTTCAGTATCCAAAGCTAATGTTGAACCTGCGAAGACATCCAGAACGCTTTCCAATGTCTAGCATTGGATGAGAGGAGAAAGGCATTCTCCCCAACTCTTTGGTATCTTAATAAAAAGACAGCGACGAAAGAAGAGGTGGAGGCTCATATGGAAGACGAAAAAGCAGCCGAGAAGGTCTACTGGGACGCCTTGCAACATGCCAAGAAGCTGAAAGCCGGAGGTAAAGCCACCGACGACGCAGTGAACGCGGCTGCCAGGAAGGTCAATCGGGCCGCAAGGGCCTGGAACAAGGCATCCCGGAAGCGGGTGAGGTATCAGAACCGATACGAGCAGCACCCGGTCTTAAGACAAGTGTGGATACCAGGTTTCCACATCAACATTGGGGGCGGAGCAAGCGACACACTCAAAGACGAAGGTGATATGGAGAATATGTCAAACATCGCCTTCGCTTGGATGCTTGATCAAATCAAGGGCCACGTCTCCGTCAATGAACAGGTTTTCACCGACGAACAGACTGACCGTGAACGGCATATCGAGGAGCTCAACCTGAAGCTCATCAAGGCAGACACTATGCCCAAGTCGACAACGTCCAAGTCTTGGCCAACATGGGCATCTTCATTTGCCAGAACCACCGTGGCATTAGCCAAAATTCCTTTCAAGAAAATCCAAGAGGCGACTGCGGACAAGGCCCGAGAAATTGGCTGGGGAATAGGTATCCTGTCCGACCCTTACACCATAGCCTACTGGCTCAACGGGCAGAGGAGACGTACTCCAGGCGAATATGCCAAACAAAACGGGGACTCCATGGGCGAGACATGCGAATACATCCATCCTGTTGTGAATTTCCGAGTCAACTGGTTCAAGGAGATGCACGAAAAGGACTCGTCACATCCGATTTACACACCGATCCACCCAAAGCTCAAGTATGAGCGTCGAAAGAAGGTGGATAAGGATGGCAAGCCCTTCTTCGAATATGAGATCGGAGGCTGTCTCACCCCTTTGCCAGAATGGAAATTGGGAGGTTTGGATTCTTACGAGAGGCTAGCCATTGCGGGCAAGGCGGCATATGACTACGTAGACAAGCTGGACGAAGAGTTGGAAACCGGCATTCGGACAGTTCGTCGTTCAGCGATATCTCCCAAGAAGCCCCCTGCCGAATCCGCCTTGGCCACTGTTTCAGACTTTGATCTGAAAATCACAGCTGAAGATGCACACACTCCTTCAGTGGTGGGATCCGCGGCTGATGAGACTGTCACTGGAACATATTGTCGAGATACAGAGGTCAAGCTTTGAGTACTACCTCGGTTGTCGAGGGCCATGTTTGTTGCATCCAAAGCGTTACCAATCAAGTTTTCTTGAGCGTCATTGTTGTGTATCATAAATTGTTTTTGATTTTTACAATATTCCATGCATCAGCCTACCACTGCACGGTGCCTACCTCTAATTTGTCGTTTTGCTCTGGTTCCTCGAGGTATGGGTAGTGACCGATCGGTGTTCTTCACTTTGACGATCATATGTGAGTCTTCAAATTTGACAAAGCTTCGGGAAGGACTTTCCTACCAATATATCGAGACCGAATGAGCAATAATAGAGTAATCTTTGAAGGAAAGCCATGCCAGGATATAAGTACACAGCGGTGGTCGCATTAGCCTTGTTTCGCCCATCCCGGCATTGCCGACCCACTTCCGTCCCCGCACGTTTTTTCAATCCGATCCTGCCCAATGGACGTCATTTCGCGACAATCATCACGGTCATCGTGACTAGGGCCTTCTGAAACGAGTCGGTGTACTCTACCGATTGACAGTTTGCAAAGAAATCACCTTGTCCAGCCAGGCTGGGCACGTGACTATAATGGCACCCACAGAAGGAGAGCGGCCGGCGAAACGGGCAAGACAAGCTTGTGAAGGCTGTCGGTGAGGACGACGGTTGGCTGTTTTGTGACTGAAAGCTGATATTTTTGCAGGCGAAAGAAAACGAGATGCCCAGGCGAGAAGCCCGTTTGTTCATTCTGCGCCAGGCTTGGACAGACTTGCGTGTATGCGGGAGCCGAAGTCGTGGAAGAGGCGTCGCATCTGAGGAATATGGTAGGGAACTGCCCAGTATGTTTTGAATGTATCGCAAGCCTGACTTCTTCCTGAAGGACGACCGCGTCTCCCGAATTGAGGGTAAATTGGAGCAGCTTATTGATTACATCGCGTAAGTTGAGCGTCCCTCTGCTTCACATCTTCTCGCCTATCTGACACCTAGACCCAGCCGGCAACCCAGTCAAGATAGAAATTCCACTCCAGTGGTCAGCCATGAATCAAATACATATACCGCTGGGGACTCTGAACTGCCTTCTAGGGGTCGTGTCATTGCGCAAGTTCCCCTTTGCTCCACTTCCTAACCAGTTTTTCTAATGACCACTATAGCGGACAACCATCTGAGCCCTCAAACGCCGAGTTGTTTCTCACGTTCTGCAACTCCCAGCCACTTCCCTTGTTTTCCCAGAGTGTTCCACTTGCCTCTCTCAGAAGTAGAGACCCGGAACTTCTACTTGCTATGGGCGCGCATTGTATTCGGTTTCGCGGACTGGGGATCAAAGATAGGGAGATTGAACTTGAAATCAAAGCCAAGACTGAACGCGCCTGTCAGCTTGTCATGGGGCGCCTGGCCGATGGCAGTGTAGAGCTTTCAACGATTCAAACGCTCTGTCTTCTGAGCCTACTTGAATTCACAGGTGATAGATAATACTAGTTCTCCAAGCGAATTTCTGGCTAACCATCGACATTAGTTGGACACCTGGTCCGGGCTGGATTCTACACCAGAATGGCGAGTTACTTCATTCGGAATGTCCGAACTGGTGACCGTGAAACTCTGATGGACAACCTAGACACAGAAAGAGACGAGAAGAGACTATGCTACGCAAGTATCATGATGCTACAGAATCTTCAAGGTACCTCACAGTCATGGTGTCTCAGAGAGGGCAATGACCAACAAGGCGAATCTAATCTTGCGACTCCATACTTTGAGAACTTAGTATCGCAAAGGTACTCACGCAGAGACGGCAGTGACTCACAGCTCGAAATTGGTATCATTTCAGCAAACATGTGTACTAGCGAGTTGTGGTCCCTGGCATGCAAGTACGCCATCAATCGTGGGGCCATTGACGCGAAACCTCCGTGGCATCCCCAATCAGACTACACTATGATCTCTTACTGGCATACTGAGCACGAGAGCTGCATGCCTTTACGATTTCGCCTCCACGCAAGTCGATTCTCGGAGCACCCACCTGAGGATCTGCAAACAAATCGTGACTATTGGGGCCCGTGGCTGTTCTTTCAGATCGTATGGCATGCTGTTCCTTGTTTACTAAACCACCCCTTTCTCCTTTCCATGCGTCTGCGCAGTTTCCGGAGAACGATGCCGCAATCGTTCCTGCGAAACTCATTTGAGCAGCTCACCTTGCACTCCGGCTGGATCATACACTTTCTTGAGCTCATCGAGTCGAAAGAATTTGAAGTGTCGGATCCTACTCTTGGCCACTGTGTGGCTATTGTCGGGACTATTTATCTTCAACACAGCTTTGTTGAGGACCAGAACTTTAGTACAAAAGCGCAAACAGGATTCGATAAATGTCTTCGGTTCCTGCACAGGCTGGGTCATCGATGGCCTCATGTAGACCAACAGGTAAGACCTTCTCAGAAGAAATCCTCAACGCATTCCCTATGAAATGGGAAATTGACACTTCCTAGGCTCGACAATTGGAACAGCTACGTGACAGCATATCGTCCGGGGGTGTTATGACGGGGACAGGGGCGACTCCAAACTCCCGTCAGAAGTGGTCTGTGAATCTACAACTTCTATGGAAAGTTCTGGTATACTCTCATGCAAGCAGAGCACCAAGTCCTGCTGGTGATATCTTCGGACCTGAGCTGGCGAAGGACAGCATCGCATATTCAGGAATCTCGTCCACTAATGACATTGCCGAACCTGATTTTGCTTTGATTGGGTCAGCTGGAATCTCAGGCCATAAAACCGTGGTGCCAGAATGCGTGACATATCCGCCCGAGCAAACTGAGCATTCAACCCAGTTGCAACAAGAACTAGGGCAGATATCACCAGTCGCGCCTATCACAAATCTTGCCGATGACCCATCTTTAAATTTTGTCGGTGAAGAGACATTGTTTTTACAGATGCAAGACTATGGGAAGGCCTTTGAAGACTGGCTTAGTCTCAATCCAGCTTGAATTCTTAGTTACGCTGGCGATGTGATGTTCTAGAGATCTGGAATGTCAACTCGGGGCCACGGCCCGCTTCCGGGTTCTCCGCGTGCCAAGGACACGGCAATGGCCGCGTTCTCCGTGTCACACCTCCACCTCGAACCTTTAATTGAAAATGACGCCCTTGACAAGCTCTTGACTATCAGATTGTCGTCCAACAATGTCTCCCTCCAAGACTGACTCAATTATCATTGTTGGTGCGGGTGTGTTCGGCCTCAGCACTGCTCTGGAGCTGAAGCGCCGGGGCTATACTGATGTCACCGTTTTGGACCGGTACAACCCTCCCGCCGTGGACGGAAGCAGTGTGGATATCTCGCGTATTATCCGAATTGACTATGCGGACCCAGTCTATTGTCAAATGGCCTATGAGGCATACCAAGGCTGGAAGACTGAGTATAAGGAGCACTACTATGAATCCGGCTTTGCCCTTTTGTCAGAGACGCCAGAGAACGACTGGATTACAAAGTCCGCGGGGACCGTGCGAGCCAATGGCGGCACCATTGAGGATCTAGATGATGCGGCAAGCCTCCTCAAGTCATACCCGAATATTCAATCCAATCTGGCTGGAATGAGCGGATACCTGAACCGCCGGGGTGGTTGGGCTGACGCTGCCGGCAGCATTCAAAAGTTGGCTTCTCGTTGCAGCGTGGAAGGTATCTCCATCATTACTGGACCTCGCGGGAGTGTGGTGTCGCTTCTTCGTGAGGGTTCTAAGGTCGTGGGAGTTAAGCTCATGAATGGAAGCTCTCTTCGTGCCTCCCGAGTCATCCTAAGCACGGGAGCATGGACAACCCGCCTCCTAGACGTCACACACGCTGCATCATCTTCTGGACAGCCGGTTGGCTTCATTCAGCTGACCCAAGACGAAGCACGCTCTCTGGATAACACACCCGTCATGATCAATATGACCACTGGTGTCTTCGTGTTCCCTCCGTCACCCGGCAGCAATATCTTGAAGCTTGCTCGCCACGGATATGGATATGCTAATGAGGTTACTGTGGAGACCGACGGTGTCAAGCGCACTATCTCATCACCGAAATTCGATAGCAGTAACTCGGAGACTGGATACCTGCCTGAGGATGCTGATGAGGATCTGAGGAAGGGTCTGCGTCAGTTCTTCCCCAAATTCGCGGATCGGCCCTGGATGAACCGTCGTTTGTGCTGGTACACCGATACCCCTAAGGGCGATTTCATCATTGACAACCATCCGACTCTGGGCGGTCTTTTCGTGGCTACTGGAGGAGCAGGACAGTAAGTTTTCTCCTGTGGATGTTCACATGGTTCCATCAATCCCGTTTGGAGACAGTCCCAAACTAACACCGCTGGTAGTGGCTTCAAATTCCTCCCTATTCTGGGCAAATACATCGCAGACTGCTTTGAGAACAAAGCATCTGAGGAGTTACGGCAGAAGTGGAGACTCCAGCCCACACCTCGCGATGCCTCCAGTGGCAATGGCATGAAGGGCGATGGAAGTCGGGCTGGTCCCCCTTTGAGAAAGCTTACCACCATGGAGAAGGCCAAGCTGTAAACTCAAAAGTGATGGTTATCATTGATGTTAAAATTGGAAGACTCGTCTCTACAAGACTGTACAAGAAGATATCGCTAGCTGCATCTGAATCTAAACTACCATCACAATTATCCGTGGATAGGAGTAGGATAAATTGATAAAGTCACAATCGCGGTCATTTCAGAAGTGACACGCGATACTCCCAGTCTTGCGATTGTAGCTAAAATCTCGCAGCGATCCAGCCTTGTCAAGAACTGACTCTTGTTCGCTTCGAGGCTTTCACCAATAAAGGCCGGGCAAGATCACTGATTCCTACACTAATCAACTCAGGAACATCACCGACAGATTCGTTCTGACTAGGACCATCTCTTTCCTTCTCATCTGCCAATCCAAACTCGAACTCACTCAAGAGAGTGCTCATCAACTTGTAGATGTTCGTCATAGCCACTGTTTTCCCGATGCATTGGCGTCCTCCCAAACCGAAATGCATCAGTAGCTTGGACTTGTTCGCAATTTCTGGCTGATCCCATCGTGTTGGATCGAACACATTATGATCGACACCGAACACGTCGGGGTTGTGGTGGAAGGCGTGATTGCACACCGCGATTGATGTCTGTGCCGTCACTATTAGCCCTGGTCTGCCTGGGTTCAGGTGTCTCATGGTATACTCACTCCGTATGGTATATGTTTACCAGCAATAATGATTCCTTCTGGTTTCAATACTCTTCTCGCCAGAGGCATTGTGAAGACAGGAGTAACACGAAAATTTTCCTTGATACAATTTTTCAAATATGGTAATGAGCTTTCGGCTGCTGAAACAGAATAGGAACCCTCGTCTTCTTGCAGGGGCGGAAGATTCGTGTCGATCTCAGCGACGCATTTTGCCATCAAGTCAGGGTGATGGAGGAGGTGGTAGAATAGCAGGGTCGTGGTGGCACTAGTAGTATGAGTTCCGGCGATACTATAGTGGTACAGGGTTGGATTGTTAGCAGAGTGGCGCATTACTCGATGCGGGTTTTTGAGTTGAGAAATCAGTGGATGCAGAACGCACATGAACCCAAATGCCTCTGTCTCAAGATCAGTTTGCGTCAAATGCTCGCCCGTATCAGGATGTTTTGCGTTGATGAGATTTGTAAGGATATCCTTCCGCTCAGATGAACTGGCTTTACGATCACCAGAATTTCTCACGGCGTTCAACCGGACGTCCACACAACGTGAGGCCAGATCAGCGCAAGCTTTTCGTCCATCAAACAAGGCATTTAAACCTTTATGCGGGATAAGTGGTAGCCATCTCTTTAGTCGTGCGGTCATCATCGGCCAAGCACCAGTGACTGCGGCAAGCAGGCTATGCTCAATGACGGGAGGGACACGGGACTCATCATCAGATACTTGAATGCCAAACGTCTGGCTAAACGCCAGTTCGCCAAGTGCGTCGATGACATAATAATGCAAAGCTTTCTTGAGATCGAATGTCTGGTTACCCGCGGTGTACTCAGATATTTTGCCTCGGAGAATCTTGATGTTTGCGTCGAGATATTGCTCCATTTCTTTGACGTAACTGATCGAGAATGAGTGGCTCATGTGGCGACGCCGAATGGAATGAGCCTATCAAATCATTAGACACATAAATTGAGGGATATATGAAGTATCCGGCTAACTAATTCATCACGCATGCCGAAGATATTGGTGTGAGCTGCTCCATAAGCATCGTAAAACTCAGTCTTTGGCATGAACTTTGCTCCGCTTTGATAAATCAATTTGATGGCTTCTTCGTCGGTGATGCTGAGTTTATCAGGCCCATAGCGAACAATAGACCCGTGTTTCTCGTGAACCTTTGTCAAATTGTATGGTTGTTTCAGAGTCATGAACTGATGCACTTGCCATAGATCGGTGAGCGAGGCGAGGAATGGACCTGGGTATTTGGCGAGAGGGTGAAGATATCTCTGATAAAGAATATAGCTGATGATTGTTAATAGAAAAGCACCAGTAGATATTTCCAAAGGGTAGTCGAGAAGGTGATTGATTGCCATAGTGTATAATTATCTGAATACTCCACTGGGAAGAAATGACCTGCTGCAATCGAAGCAAGTGAGATTTATCTTTGCTTTATATCGGCCAGAGTCAAGAGAGAGACCCCCACCATTATACTCTCTATACCACATGCCACATCTACAGAACAACTCCAGTACCTAGTGTCACAGTATCAAGACCGGGTGGGCATGTATGATGGTTCATGACAACGCTCTTCCCCGCACGCTGTTGGGTGGGAGAAAATGTGGGGAACCTTAATTCCCCACACAAAGGCTCTTGGAACTCCTTGCGATGCCACTTTGGCTTCATCATTGCAGACATTGTTCTTTACTTTGGTAGATAGATACTTTCTGGTGACATGACTTGCATTTTCCAGGATCGTCATGTTTTTCGGACATTGCAATTATCGTAGACTCATTTAGTGAGTAATATTATCGACTATTCAGGGACAGGGCTTCTATCTGTGTGATTCTAACTCTTGTCTTAATCTAAAGAGACAATATTAGAAAGCTTTTTTTACGATATGTCGTTTCATATGCTCACCTAAGTGAAAGGTGTTGCATATCAAGATTACATTATTTTGCTGCCTCATAAATGCGGCAACTAGTATACCCCGCATACGTAGCCCTACATGGACGGGCTTGTCTTTAGCCGCAAATGCGTTATTGCTTCTTCACCTTCACCTTGCCAACATGCGACAACGACGCAAGGATCTGCCATGTAGGATCCCCTGTGGGCAATGTGATAAGACTTTCTCCAAGGTGGAGCATTTGAACCGCCATCAATTGGCCCGTACGTTTCTCGATATATATTCGGGCATCCATGCCCGTAGATGCACAGGGTGACGGCCCAAAAGCCTCAGACTAAGCCATTTTCATACAGACACTGGAGAACGTCCATACAAGTGCCCAATATGCACAAAACACTTTGCCCGAAGGTTTGTACATCATCCTTGCCATATTCAGGATCAGCCATTGAGTTAATCGGCCAGGGATGTGCTCCTTCGTCATCGCCGGAATCATTCCTTAGACGATCGTGAGAAGCTGCTTGTACGTTGTTAAAACTCTTTGAAACTGCCAAAAATGTGAAATTAACATGAAAAATAGACCCATTCAAGATCGCAAGGTCAGGGACTTGCTCAAAAACCTCAAGGCGGGTCCCTTGAGATTGGCATCAACGGCTCCATTAATGATATTGTAGTTTCACCGCTGACAGCGGGAAATACATATTTGGGGGATATTGAGCCGATGACCGAAGAGTCTCAATTGCCGGATAACAGAAGAGTTGCAGACTCAAATACTGAGTTCTTGAGTATGCTTTTCAATTCTCCATTCGGGGAACAGTTCACCTCCAATGATGTCCTTGACAACAGTCCCTCTGGGAACTTAGCGATCGATAGCCTTGTTCATCCTGCTATGGATGTCTTCGATGGCCGTGGGGTTACTACCAACGCCAGAATCAATGGCGAGAATTTGACGGGAATCAGAAAGATTTGGCCAGGGAATCCACAGTCTACCACACGGCCACACTTCTGGCAGGAGATTGCATTCTATTCTGCGGAAAACATTTTCTCCAGCCACAGCAGCGGGAGCTCTACGGATCCGACTCAGATTCTTACTGATGAGATCGATACTGTTGATACCAGTCTCACCGGCGATATCACAGAACGCCTCCGACGTCTGAAAAAGAACATACTGACATGCCCCTGTAACAATATTTTTGTTGATCAGGCAACATGTGGGCAACGCTATCTCTGCATAAACACGACCGAGGTATTCGATCAAGGGATTTACCTTTACCTCCACAAATATCAACCGTCATATCCAGTCCTACATCCTAGTACATTCAAGCCTGAAAATGTCTCAGAACTATTGCTGTTTGTGATGTGCACGATTGGGATCTCGTTCCTTAGAACTGAAGATGCGGCGAATTTCATTCGACAAACGTACCGGGTATGCAAACCTGATGACTTTTCTTAGAACAGACATGGTGAGACTGACCTCACAGTAGGGAGTTTTGAATGAGGTGTTCACTCAGTTCGTCTTTGCAACGACGGAGTCTCGAGCGCCAGCTGAAATCATGAATCATCTCGTGCTTGCCCATCATATGCTTTTCATATTCATATCAACTGGGGTGAGTGGGTCAATGCTACTGGTTATAGCTTTCAGTCTAATTGTGCCTTCAGGGAAACCTTGCTCCAGAAATGTCACAAGCTCTATATGTTCATACTATGATCGTATGTGGTGTGGTTGAACCGTTTCCTTAAATCTTAGACTAACAATCTTGACAGACTGCGCAACAACATGGATTCTTTGCATCACAAACTGACGAGGGCTATGAGCATTTATTGCCATCAGATCTAGAGGCTAGCGTGCGATGGAAGGCGTGGAGCAGAGTGGAGTCAACCAAAAAGTACGTCTTGAATCGTTGGGTATGCCATGTATATGATCTAACCTTGATCTTTGTGCAGTCTGATCATAGGTCTTGTTTTGCATGACTCCTGGTTGTCCGACCTATTTACTATGAGCCCCGTGATACGAACGGATGCCATAAGACTCTGGATTCCTGAAGATAATACCCTGTATCTGGCACCAACAAGCAGAAAATGGGCCGAGCTTCTAAGCGTCACATCCCAAGCTACCCAGATCCTTGAATTGTCTGCCCATGACTTCAAACTTCCCAGTCTAAAGGGTAAAATACATGCATTTTCATTGTATGGGCTTCTGTGCACGGCCTTGCTCCGTGTCACGGCCGATACTTACCGCTTGATTCGCAGTTCTGACCTGTCCGGTCCAGAACAACATCAATATGTGCCTTGGAACATTTTGCGCCTGGACAAAAGAGGTAGTGTCTCTGTTCCAATTCTCACAGAAATGATCCAGCTTTACGACGATACTTTCAGAAACTCCAATCCAAACTGTATTGTGATTTGGCACAGTGTCTGTATCTTGATAACAGTGGATATCGACATCCTTGGGCGTGCCGCTGGTCGTGATGGTGCCGAATCCATGGTAAAAGCCCACCAAGCTCTTACTTCCTGGGCACGAACTGCTTCAGCTCGACGAGCTTGTGTTCATGCGGCTCAAACCTTCAGGATCCTCTCCCATCGCAAGCCAGCCGATGGTACTGCCTTCCAATCGGTTCGAACGTTGTTCATGGCGGCCCTAGTCCTTGGGGTGTATATCTTGACAAGCCCAAAATATTCGCATCCAGATACTATCGAGGATGGAATACCCTTCGATCTAGCTAACGCTAGTATTGACTGGAAGGAGGTTGGCGACGAGGGATTTTCATCTTCAGAGTCGTTAATCCAAGATAACACAGAAGGACTGGAGAGCGACGCAGTCAAGTTTATTCGGTTTGGTGGGCCAATTGTGATTGATCGTAAGATCTATCTTTCAGGTGCGCGTCATGCCCAGCGGATTATTCTCGAATTCGCCAACCTTCTGGATGAAGTGGGAACGCACTGGATGGCTGACTATGCACGACTGTTGTATATGATTCATGACACGATGGCGGGATAACACCACATGGTTAGGATTTTGACTTAGTCTCCAGGAGTCAGTCAACAATTAGTCCACGCTTCTTTCCGAGTATTTTCATTTTCGAGTTCGTGAGATCTCTGTCTCAAGAGGTTATGGTCCATCTTTTACATCTTCTTTGGCTAAAGGCTGACACAGTGGAGTTACTCTCGAGTACCAGAGGGTATGAAAATCATTTAATTTGAGGAGCAGTTCCAAGAAATCAGTCACAAGATACAGTAGGAGCAGGAAGTATACAGTATCGAGGATAGTCTGGGCAGATTATTGGAAGCTCTAGACCCACGGCTAAGAGTGGGTCACATGATCTGTCATCCCCCGTTATCCCCGGCCGAGCCACCACCGTCGCCTTCATTTCATTTCGCTCCCAACAGACAGCCAACCCTCCAGATCGCTCGCAAGAAGGACCTCCGGGCCAGTTTTACCATACAAGATGAGCGACGCCTATGAACGTGAGCAGTATGTTACCCTCCGCTCCCTTGATACGCTTGAACATCGCCAGCGCTATCAAGACCACCCACCCTCGATCCACTTTTATGAAGCCAACATGGGGCTCAGGAATGGAACGTTAACAACCGTTTTGTAGGCAAAACAATGCGCTTCTCAGTGGTCTTTCGTCCAAAGTCTCCGCTCTCCGATCTGTGACCATCGATATCCATGACAATGCGCGGGATCAAGACACAATCGATCATTCGGTACGTCTCCCCGGCGGAGGGATACGAGCCAGCGTTCAAGGGGGCTCTTTCAGATTGTAGACTCGGGTTTGAATATGGCTGACATGAATTTTCCGCGCAGAATGAAGTCTTCTCCTCCTTCTCCACGAACCTCAAGGGCAGCGCCTCCCGCTTGACACGAATGGCAAAGCAGGGCGACACTGTCGCAGTGCTGAAGGTTGCCGGTATCTTCATCGGCGCCGGACTCCTTATTTACATCATCCTTGGCTGGATCTTCTGAGTGATGCCCTGTCTTCCGATATCGACTCCGTCACATCGATCCCTCCCTCGTTGCCACCCCCTCCTTCGCAGCCCCACGGCCAATACTCTCGCTGGCTCGAGATGTGTCCCTATAATCCGATGACACGACCTTGTTGAGCCATATCCGCCTACACTTCTAGAACTGTAATACTTGTCATTCCCGCCTGGGCTGTACTTGATTATCATCTTCGTTTGCCCATCACACTACAAGCTGGGCCCAAGAGCCTTGTACACCGAAGGAGTCGCCGCATATCCACCGTCATTTCACATTTCCATCACTAGATTGATGTCTTTACGAACCCTGCAAACTACCGAACGGAGTTGTTTTTGGTGTGAAGGGAACTGTTTGTGCTCGCATCTTGCATTTTGGTTTTGATTTCGAGGGCCTTGTTTCCAGGCTACTCTGATTCTGTGTATCATTCTGTTGTTACTAGAGAACATAATTCTTGCCCAAATGATTCTTGGGCTTGTCCCATTACCAATTGTTTCTCCCGGCACCGAATTTTAGGTTGACTGTACTGGAGTTGTGCGATGTCGCGTGCCGAGGCGTTCTTGATTTAGTATGTCTCTGTGGCTGAGTATTCCGTTTACTGATAGCAATGTCTCACAGACTACAGAGCTCGACGTTAAGAAATGGTGCGTCATGTAAGGCCCGATGACTGCTAACATTGTCATTGTAGCCAGGTGTTCACCAACTCCACCCAGTACGACGACATGAAATGCATCTGCCAAGGCCTTGTCTTTTGCGGCGTTGCGGATCCCTCGGTTTTGGGATCCCCCACCCCCAGGAATGCTGTTCTTGGCAACCATTCCTTCGGCATGCCACCCCCAGATTCGGCAGACCAAGCTATTCGAGAAGGCCTAGAGTGCTAGCTCAATGCGGAAATATTTGATCTAATTCGATCTTTGAAGAGGTCATTCAGGGCTCAAGATGGATGCGGTGGATTATGTTACGTGACACTTTGAAGAGGCTTCATCGCCATGTTTCCCATAAGCCTACCAGGGCATTTTCAACTTGTCTCGACAACATACAAGGTGCAGAAGCTATCGATAGATCTCGGCTTCTGCCTTCTTTGGTGCCGATTGCTGCTACATTTCTATCCGGAATTGAGGTACCATCATGACGAGAGCCCGGCAATATCAAGCCTTACTAGCCGGGGCCGTCATAGCCACGGTTCTACTGTTCCTACTGGCTCAGCTCGTTCGTTCACATAACCGCAACGGCCTCGCTATCCTCCATGGAGACCTTCCACCAATCCCAGAGTATGAAGCTAGCGATAAAACAGAATTGCACGAAGCACTTGGCAATGAATCGGAATTAGAGATCCAACAAACATCAACAACCAAATCAGCAGAGATTGCCCCATCAGAAACGCCCTCGAAACAATGGGATGCCTCTTGGAATGATAAGAACTTCTGGCCCAACATCTCCAAGTCAGCGCCGACTCCTGCATCCGTATCTACAGGCTGGACTCTCCCGACAAATCACATTTCGCACACCGCGGTCGAGAAGTACGTCCATTCGATTCTAGGCTTCGAGAATGACTCGTTCCCCGGTTTCGAGCGTATATCTTGTCCCTCAAGGATTGGATCACGATACAGTCTGCTGCGAGACCAGGCAGCAGGCAGCGGCCAGGTGCAATACTTCTTCGCGCTGAACCTACACCAATCTACCGGGATTATCTCACGTCTGATGAGCAGTATCGTCGAAGCAATGCGGTTCCTCGGACCAGAACATTGCGCAATTTCAATCGTGGAAGGCCATTCCGACGACGGAACGTATGAGATTCTTGCAGCGCTCAAGATGCATGTAGAAGCTAAGGGTGCGCAATTCTTCCTCACCACCAGCACCATCAACCCCAAAGCAGAAGGCGAAGACCGAATCAAGCGTTTATCCGAACTGCGTAACAAAGCCCTCGAGCCCCTCAAAGTTAGTGCTGCCACCGGCCCAATCAGTGAGCTGGCTGGTATGTTCTCGCCAGATGCGCTTATCATTTTCATCAATGATGTGGCCCTATGTCCGGAGGACATTCTCGAATTGGTCTTCCAGCATGTCAACCAAGACGCGCATATGACGTGCGCTTTTGATTGGATCTCGGATGGGACACTGTTCTACGATGTTTGGGTCTCGCGCTCGCTGATCGGTAATACTTTCTTTGAGATCCCGCACGATGGCTCATGGTCTTACAGCCAGGATCTCTTTTGGGATGATCCAGATGGAAGGCGCCGGTTTGAGAAGTCCCAACCTTTCCAGGTATACTCGTGCTGGGGAGGGATGGCCGTTCTAGATGCGGCGCCGTTTGCTGAGGGCGTGGTCAGTTTCCGGTCTTCCAAGCCTGGAGAGTGCTTGATGGGGGAGCCGTTGTTGCTGGCGAAGGACCTTTATCGGCGAGGGCGGGGCAAGATTCTAGCTGTGCCGGCGGTTAATCTTGCTTATGCGGATGATGAGGCAGTTGGCACGAAGGATGTGCGAGGCTACGTGCATGATCATGTCAATGTATCCAAGTCCGAGCTGGATCAGGAGGAGATTGTTAGTTGGCAGCGTACGCCGCCTGCGATGGTCAAGTGCCTTCCCACTTTTGATAACCCGAGTTGGGTCGAACCAACATAGACTTGGTGATGATGGTGATAATGGATAGACCTGCCCTTGATTGAAAAGCTTTCCTGCTCAGCCTTTAGTGATAAGGGGGACCAAGGATGCGAGGTGTATCAACCCTTGGTTTCTGATTGTTTAACTTCGTGCTAAACCCTTTGTTCGAGACCGCACTTCATCCTCTGCTTCCTTCTAAGACCAGAATGATAAGCTTCAGCTCGCCATAGCTAGCCTTCAAAACAAAAACGGCAGTCCGTTCCACTCAAGCGGAATACCCGAAGAAGACCCCTATACAAGGCGAGGCCAGCTCCTGCAGCTCCATCCCATGTGGCGCGATCGCATTGCACGATTGGTGCGTTGACAGCGCAAAAGCTCTTATCCCTCCTCCTTGGCATCTCGAAGCTCTACCCGAAACACTCACATAGCTGATAGCTCGGGTTCCGCTTAAGCTCGGCTTGTATCCGGCCCAGCTCCGGCCCAGCTCGAACTATCTGCGGCTGATTATCGCAAACTTCGCTGAAACAGCGATAATCTTAGTAGAGGACAAGCACCGAACCGGTCCTCGGCTTTCATTATCCCGAAAATACGAAAAATTTCTACCGCGCTACTTACGCAAATTCATCCTTGGCATCAAGAGCATCAACATCAATAATCCAGGGGTAAATGAAAAAAATTTGCCAGATCTACTATCAACCCGGAGGCGCCGAGACTCGCCGAAAAAAAAGCTACAGTATCCGCCCAAGCTGCCTTAATCGTTGCCCGCGGTGGGTCACGATCTTATTTTCGTAGGTTTGGCGTGCCGCAGCTCTCAACGGCAATTGGCATTGCGAACGAACCCTGCGGCCACCCCCACCGGCCTGGCTAGGCGCAGGCTAGGTCTTAAGTAGATACAACCGGACGTGCTTAGTAGAGTTAAGTACTCTTTATACGTAGTATGGAGACTATGCCCCGGGAGTGATTTAATATCAATATCGGCAAAGTTCAGCTCGGTTAGTATTCCGAGCTGATAAGGCTTGGCTAGCCCGGACAATTTTCTTATTGTACCTGAACTTAGTATATGTATGATTTTTCACGCGCTGTCGGCGGGTTTCCTGGTGCGGGTCGTGGCGTGCTGAGCTGAGGAATTGCCACCAATGAAGGTATCAGTCGCGGTGTGGTGTAGCTAAAGGGGACTGTGCAAGAGATTTACAGCATATGTAATCAAGGAGATATTCACGGGGTACGGTGTGTATGTTTTCAGTGTTATCTAATTCTGCCCACCTTGTATGAAAAAATCAGTTTTTATAAAGAGTCCACTATATTGAGTTTGATGCGGTAGAATCCGCTTTGATAGGATCTACGTCTTATTCTGTGAAGGTGTACTACTTGAAGTGCTTTGCACGTGCTATATGGAAATTCACACCGGTTACTAGATATAGCTGCTCTTCCTACTCCGTATATTCAGCATATCTGTATGTGGATAGGCGGTAGGAAAAAGTGCGTTCCTGAAAAAAGCTCACCGTCAATGATCTGCTTCGGAGTGGGGCCGACCGGGCCAGGAAAACCCTGATGATGAGGACCTTGAAACGGGAGCCAGAACAATTTTAATTTTCAAGCTACGGAGAAGAACCTTGGGCTATGACATACTCCGTACTGTTTTGGCTGAATGGGTTTGTACTTTAGCCGCTTGTTGATGTCATTTGCTTTAGAAGGAACAATCAGTACAAATCATGGATAGAGGTTGTTTTTGATATATTAGAGTTAGGAATCGGATATGGAACATGCTATTTTCAATGGCGAAATCATGCATTGCCATGGCATTATCGTGATGGCGACACGGACGCGCAATTAGATCGGGCAGAGAAAACCGGGACGAGGTCGGGATTCCGGTGGAGCGGGATTGCCCGAGGCTCGAGCCCACATGCGAAGGCATCCCGATAGGGCCCGTAGTCGGCACGTAGGCCGAGAGAAAGACCGTGAGTGCTAGAGGCCAGGGTAAAGGGCTGCGGTAGGGGGTCGGTGCATTGCATAGTCGCATCAAAGGCAACCAGCCCGGCAATCACATCGATCATAGTTGGACAAAAGTTTTCCGACAAACCCTTTCTCAACTTCATATTGGTCGGGTTCAATCCAGGATGAAAATATCAAATTCAAGCGCCACATCAGAGAGCCCCATCGACAAGCAAAGGGGATCCATAGACTGCCCGAGACCTTATCTTGGGTGGACAGGTCTGTGGCCCCTCTGGCCATGGTTCTTGGCTACCACTCACGTCAGGGCAGACGAATCGGCATGCCTAGTCAGGGAAGTGTAGGTGGGTGTGGGTGTTTTGGACTGTGGCCGGTGAACGGTTTGACATCTCTGGTGGGCCCCTTTGGGCAGATCAGTGGCCTTTTGGGATATAACAGGCTTTACTGCGACGTTGTTTAAGACCGCTCGCTGGGTCATAGGGTAGGTGAGTGATTAAACTGTCGTACAATAGCGTTGATAGATGAGCCTGAAATGGAAATCTACCTAGTAGTGGAAGTGGGGAGCTTGGTTGGTGAGATAGCCTGGATAGACATGTCAACATATTAGGAACCGGACTATTTAATCATGCCAGTATAGACACAAAGAAACGTCCACATGGCTTTCAGGTGATGGTCTGCAGAACATTGCAGCCACATGAACGCCATATGTTTACTTGTCGCAGCATTGACCATCATCTTTTTCCAAAGTGACTACGGGACAGCCCTCGGCAGTTATAGAATACCTAGGTTCAAAAGGCCCTATGCCCTTATAGTACTACTATCACCTGGAATTATCAGCCTAGGTCCGGACCTGCGTGTCAGGGCACCTATGCATGGGATTTAGACTAGCCTATCTGCAGGTTGGCGGGTCGCACGAACATATGCCTCAGGAGGTCCTGTTTCATCAGGCAGTACAGAGTAAACAGTAGATCATGTATGGTACTTTTGGGGTGTTGCAAGATATCTGCATGTATATCACATCACACATGGTACAGTGCAGATAATAACTCCGAGCAAGCAAGTACGATTGTGTTGTGTAACATCACAATATGGAATGTTTTGCAGCATTCGGATCGTCGAACGGGATCGATCGAAGGACTGTGCGGGAAGGGCGATCCCGACGAAATGGCGTGATGGGACGAATGGATAAATGAAGGCCCCGCGGCAGATGGGCTGTTGAGACAAAGACAGGGTATTATTCTCGTTGATGTAATTATACTCGGAGAGAATCAATCGCTAAACAGTCATTATAAAATGCACGTGAAAGAGATCCTTATACTATAGACGTATACTAATACAAGAATTAAACTATTTTAACACATGCTTCTATTACTCGGTTGACTTTTGTGATCTTATTACGGCGCTGACGTAAAGACTCGATTGTGCCAGATCAACGTCAACCGCCCTGAAAAATAATCATCCCAAGCTGACATCTGTGGCATTTCTTACTTTTATCTTTTCAAGAATCCCCCCCCTATGGTATCATCTTTTTCACTGGCTTTGTTATTACTATTCTAGGCCCCTCTCACCCAAGTCTCATCCTTATCTTTGACCTACCAGCTTAGTCAAATCCACTCGCAGCATCTCCGTCCCTATCGCCACTTTGTACAGTCCCGGAAACGGCACCACTCCACTTCGACTTCAGTGGGACCCGTTTGGTCGGACCGGAGGGCCATTCTGGACATGAGCCCGTAGATCAGGATAGGTCAAATTTCGAGTCATTGCCTGGCCCGTTTATTTTTTTTCCAATCCTTGTTTCTCGCCCTTTGCTTTTGCTCTTCACACATCCCCGCCTCGAGGTCTGCCTTACCGTCAAACCTTCCAGACCATCACTGCGATCACTTCTCTACACTTCCCCCTCATCGCCTATCCTCTCCAGTGATCCAATCGCTCCTCCATCGCTGCTGCGGAGGGTAAAACCCCTGAAATGGCGCTCAGCTTCTTTAGTGGCACCGGAAGCGCCAGCAACGCCAAGTATTTCGACATTCGGTGAGTGGGACCGCCTTCATGCGCGCAAGTATCAGCGCTGACCCAGTTGAAGCTTGAATGATGAGTACATTGTTTTCCGTGGCGGCGAGCATGAGGCCGCCAGTGCCCATCTAAAAGGTACTCTGGTGCTCTGTCTGTCGGAGCCGCTCACTATCAAGCATATCCGCTTACAGCTGACGGGCATGTCGCGCGTTTGGTATGTGAACCCCTCCCTCCGCCGCCCGGCGCCGGATGACCCCGCGGTCGCAAGAACCGTTCGCAAATTTCGAATACTAATGAATATACTTCGTATAGCTGGCACCTCCCCTCTAGTTCGACCGCCGGCGGCCGCAAGTCATGGAGAGAACGAGTCTTTTACGATAAGACATGGCGATTCCGTGACCCTGGCAAAGGAAAGACTGAGGTCCTGGCGGCGGGCAACTACGAGTACCCATTCGATGTGGTGCTAGAGGGATCCATGCCAGAGAGCGTGGAGGGCTTGTCGGAGACTTGGGTCATGTATCGCTTCAAGGCGGAGATTGGGCGCAAATATGCCAAGGACATTGTTGCACGGAAACCCCTGCGCATCATCCGAACTCTTGATCCCAGCGCTTTGGAACTGTCACACGCAATGGTGAGTTTGCGATCGGCGCCGGTCCGGGCCCGTGTAAATTTATGCTAATAAGGGTATTTACAGTCGGTGGACAATATCTGGCCCAACAAGATCGAATACTCCATCAGCACGCCGACCAAGGCGGTCGTCTTCGGCACTTCCATTCGCGTCGATTTCAAGTTGATTCCGCTACTTAAGGGTTTAAGCATCGGCCAAATTACGTCACAGCTAATCGAAAGCCACGACCTCACACTCAACCCTGAAGATCCAGACTCCATTCGCAATACCTACAAAATCACCCGGACGATCTTGACCGACGAGCACCAGGTGGACGAGGATAATTTTGAAATCATCGAGGAGGCCGCAGAGGGCTACCAGTTCACGCGCTATCTCGATATGCCGCAGACATTGACCCGGTGTCTGCAGGACACGGATACCAAGGGCATCAAGATCCGTCATAAGATGAAGTTCCGCATTCAACTGCACAACCCTGACGGCCATGTCAGCGAGGTAAGCTAGAGTGGATCTGCGCATGACTTCATTTTAAAACTAACCATTACGATGTAGCTCCGCGCGACTCTCCCCGTATCCATCTTCATCTCCCCCAACATGCCCATTGACGAAAACAACAACATCCGTGATCAAACCCCCGCCTCTGCCCGCCGAACGGTAGACGAATTTGCCAACCAAGCCCCGCCACTGTACAGCGAACACCAATTCGACCAGCTGTACAGTGAGCTTGACCCCAACGGCTACCGCACACCAGGCCCCGGCAGCGGCGGCCCTGGCACACCCTTCGGCCCTCTGAGCCGTAACATCTCGGCAGAGAACCTGGCTTCCATGAATGCCTTGACCGACACTGATATTTCAGCCTCCGCGCTTCACACCCGTCTGACAAACTTGCACGCCAATCGCCTCGGTCACCAATCTCCCAACGAGGTGTCTCATGACTCCCCTACCGAGAGCCACCCCAACTCACGACAGCTCAACGTTCACTTCGGAGACTATTTCGGTCCTTCGTCCGGTTCCAACTCACACAGTCCCGGCAGCCCTGAACTGTCCCGCCGAACCTCGGACGAGGTCGATCACGAGCGCATCCCATCCGGCATGGCTACCCCGTTCCACCCTCAGTATGCCGAGGTTGAGACACTCAGTCGCGTGCCTAGCTACTCGACTGCAGTTCGCGCCGCCGTGGGCCCTTGCGACTCCAACCTCCCCGACTACAATGCCGTGATTGCCAGTGACCTGCCCACACCCCCGGTCCTACAGTCCCCCCAGCAGGCCCACATTCGCAGCGGCCGTAGCAGCGGGTTTTCTACACCTCTAGAGGTGAATCGCCCCGGATATTTCCATGCTCCCGGCGCCAACGCTGACGATGCCGAACGCAGGCTCCGATTAGTACAGGCCCGCGGTAGAGGTTGAAAGAGAACTCTTTCTCATGATACCCTTCCTTCCTCTTCGATACTCTCACATCCCTGTTTGCACTCTTCTCTCTCCCTCCTCTGATCTGATTCTCTCAACAGCTCCTTCCCATGTCAGTGCTGGACACGATACCATCCCACGCTCTCCATCTCTCTGCATGATTCTCTCCCTCCCCTGATCTGATTCTCTCAAATTCCTCCCCCCTGTGTCAGTGCTGGACACGACACCCTTCTATGTTCTCCATCCCATCCTTCTCCTTCTCAACTCGGTTCCTTTGGCATTCATGCTGAAGTGTTCCTTCTCACTTTTTTCTCGCCCGTCTTCTTCATCGCATCTCTTAGGAAATGGTTCATACCCTGCTCTTGTTTGTTTGTTTTCTCGGCGTTCGGATACTATCTCTCCATAGACAGGGTGGGCCATCTCATAGACGGGCATGATCTGTTTGTTTTCTTCCCTTCTTCTCTACGAACCAGCTGGATGTGGAGAATCCAGTCTCCCGCGGCACACGAGTCACGCATATGAATGTATTTGTTTGATTTCAAACACCATGTACTCTAATCATTCTACGGTTTCTCCTAGATTTCCCTCCTAATAAAATCATATACAGTGAATATGTTGGTCTTTCCCTCCTTTAGAAGCTCGACTACGATCACTTTTTCTGTTTGTATCAGTTATATCGGGTAAATGACTGTCGATCAACCACCTGCTGTGCCCCGATCCATAGACATTCGATGAACAACAATAATGCAACCTCGCAGTCCACATTCGATGATTCAGGTTCAGGCTCCACCAGGATGTGGCGTCGAGCAGCCCAAGGACTCTCGAGGACGTGGTCACATGGGACTAGCGTGGAGAGCTACGTATGTCTGTCAACAGTCAACACAAAGGAACAAAACATAGAGCAAGTCAAAAAAAAAATGAGCTTCGAAAAGTTTAAAACCACCATTTTAGCCTACTATCCTCTTCTTACAATCTTGCATCGTCATTGCAGTATCATCTTTTAGTGTTGGACCTAAACAGCCACAACCTGCGGGCTGTGACCTCATTGGCGTTTTCGACCGCCGATCGGTTGGTTAAAGAATGCGAGAACATCCCCACCTTGACCAGGCCTAAAAAGAAGCCCAACATCCTCTTTTCCCCCCACTTGAACAGTTGGCATAATTTCAACAACACTTCGTTCTCCTTCACCCTAGTCTATCTACAGTCTAGCGCTTTGGGCTCAGCCACAGGTGCCTCACGTTCATAACCCACTACCGATCCGCCATCCCGCCTTTTCCATCCCTCCTAATCCCCGGGTTTCAAAAAGATACTCGAGGACGATATCCAGCTTTTGAACTGCTGAAGACAGTGCACATCCATTCTACCGGTCTATAAGACACTCTCAACCGACACTCGTCCCTAACCCCCTCACTCCGGCGTTGAGAAAACATCCCCGCCAACATGTCGACTCCCGTGAGCCCCGTGGAGCACAAGCTCCCGCAGCGCTCGGCGACTGTGAGCAGTAGCTTGACCCGTCAAACATCCGTCAGCGACGACGAGGCCATTCCCGACACTGATAGCAGCGAGGTGTGTATTCAGTACCCTTGGAGGAATAAGACTCGAGGGGAAGGAGTGGGAGTTGCGGGGAACCGATTCCCCGCGTTGAGAGACAACCACGGCTAACAACCACCTCTCTTTCACATAGACTACCAATCTCCTCTTGGAGCGTCTACGAGCATGGAAGCACATGTGCGGAAACCTCGAAGACTATGTTTCCACAACAGCCAAAATTTCCAAGTCCCAATCCAAGGACCACGAGAAGATCTTGAAGGTGGGGATGAAATGCATACCATACCATGAGGGAAGGAGGCAATTACTGAACTCGGAACCTGCCACAGACCGTGAGCGATCCCTTGAAGGAAGGCAATCACTTCAGCGCCAGCGCCGGTGGTATCAATGGCCTGTTCGAGAACATGCGCAACAATTCGCAGGTATGAACGAAAAAAAGAACTACTCTAGGCCCAGAATGGAACAGCGCCTGACAGATCTTGATATAGGGAATGGTCAACATGTACCTCGAGACCGAGCAGAATCTGAAGGGTAGCGTGCTCCCCACTTTGGAGCGCCTGCACAAGGAAATCAAGAACAAATCCAAGGAGCTCCAGTCCGGAGCTGTCAAGGGTGCCAAGGCCGTCGAGAAGGCCCGCCAGGCGACTCAGAAGCACATTGAGCTTCTGGGCCACCACTCGGCCTCGCACGATGCCGTCGCAAACAACAAAATCGAGACACACCACGATCCTTACGTCCTGCGCCGTGGTATCAACCACCGCCTGAACAAGCAGGTCGCCGAGGAGAACAACCACCGCAATGACATCCTGGCTGTTCAGAACTCGTTTGCACAGTTCGAGGCCCACGTCCTTCAGACCATCCAGGGCGCGATCGAGCAGTTCTTCCAGTTCGTGGGCGGCCAGCTGGACCGCCAGCGGGCCATGTATGCCGATATCCTGGGTACCGCGCAGCTCATCCCAGCCGACTTTGAGTGGATGAACTTCTGCGTGAGCAACGACGCTAAACTAGTGAACCCCGACTCGCCCCCACGCTCCTTGTCTAGCATCACTTTCCCCAACATGAACCACCGCGCCACGCAAGCTCTGATCGAGGGCTCTCTGGAGCGCCGCTCGCGCGCCATGATCAAGGGCTACAGCACTGGCTATTACGTCGTGACGCCCGCACGCTACCTGCACGAGTTCAAGGACAACGACGACTTCCGCAAGGATCCCACCCCCGAGCTGTCGCTGTACCTGCCTGACTGTATCGTCGGCGCTATCGACGGTGTCAAGTTCAACGTCAAGGGCAAGGACGTGTCCAGCGGCAAGGTCGGCAATGCCTTCCACACCAACACCGAGCTGAGCTTCAAGGCACACAGCCCCAGGGATGCCGAGAAGTGGTGGACTGTTATCAAGGACTGCACTCGCGGTACCCTGGCCACTCCTGCTGTATCTCCAGCTGCGGCTACCTCACCCGTTAGCCCTGTCGCCACCAGCCCTGCGGCTAGCACGTCGCAGGCCCATCCTCCTGTCTATGCCGAGAAAGAGAAGGACGCTGCCGCCGCCAGCTCCTCAGCCGCACCCGCTGCCTCTGCGGAAAAGGGCGTTGATGCCAAGGATCACGCTGTCAGCCCAACAGCAGGCTTGAGCCGCTCGACCAGCACAGCCAGCCACTTCCACGGCTCTCCCGGCGGCTCTGCCGTGCAGGAGAAGTCTTGAACCGTGCTTAGTACATGGTAACCGATACATCCTCATTCTACGAGCTCTGTTGATCTATGCAATACGATGCTATTTCGGGCTTCGGCTACGTACGTGCTGGATTTCCATGATGCAGTTTATATTCACACTTCACATTTTGCCTTCTCCTCGATTCCTATTCTATTCTATCTTGATTTGATTGACTCGCTCTGCCCTTAATACCATGTGCTCGTGAAGATAGATATGAGCGTCATCCGTTTCCCTTGATACCTTGAGCTGACCTCCTGCTTTTTGGTTCCACGTACATTGATTTATCACATAGTGGACATGACTAATATCCCGCAAATATGATGATTTCACCACCTTCTCGTAACGACTCCCCCAATTTACACAGTGCCCCAAAGATATGAACGGTATAGGATATATATAGGTCCGCGACCGAAATGATCGTCGTCCTTCATTTGGATCAAGTTCGGGACATCGCCGAAACCGTGATCGTGTCATAAACTCTTGGATTCTTTGAATTCTCTCAAGGCGAGAATCTGAGCTATGCTAGATAAAATGGTGCGCTGCGCTAGTCACGCGATACGCAGGACATAGGGGTTAATCGCAACGTCACCCGACACCGGGTTCAGAGCATATTCAGCTGGGAATCGAGCTCGGCTAAGGAAGATATAATCCATACTACCGAGCTGGGCGACAAGGTCGAGCCCAAGTTGGACAGCGATGACAAAGACAAGAAATGAAATTCCCATGAAATGGTGGAAACTTTAACTTTTCCGTCCTGGTTTTTGCGGCCCAAACTTCCTCCTTCACGCCATGGAAATGGACATGGCAGTAAAAACAAAAAAGAATCCAACATGATCGGATGACTGTTCAGCTCCGCGATAGGTACACCGGCCATCATGCAGATTCCCATGAAATCAGACTCGGCATTTGGTATGCCGCTATGAGATCACTCACCAAGGTCTTGGGATCCATCCACGATCTATACATGCGCGCCAGTAATCGTAACGCGGATTTGACAGCACAAGCAGACGATATGGCCTTGATGGGCACAGAGGTGGCGGGGTATATGTGGGCTTCCTTGAGTCCAATTCCAGCGCGTAGCGTAGACACCGACCAACATGGGTTTTCTTATGGCAACCAATCAAGATTCTTCACTATCAACACGAAGCGCTGACCTCCGGTACCCGCTCAGTGACAACCTCACCCGGCCGTTTCTTTCTTGGCCAGGACGAGATTTTGCGTTGGTGAGGTCCGAGTGTTTTTTTTGGGCCGTGGACTTTGTTGAAAGTAATGTGCTTCTTCCTTTCACGTTTCGCAGAAATTGCCATGTCGTGCGGATGCATGGTGGACAAGTGGTTCCTTGCCACGAACTCGTTTGAAAGATTCTGCGGAACTATTAATGCTTCATAGTGGAGTCGTCGCTGTGGTCAGAGATGTCAACTCGATTACACCCTGGAAGCAAATCGATGTCAGCGGTCTTTTTCTTTTCTTTTTTTCTTTCATCTTTGGCCAGTGCTTACTTGTGGAGAGCAAAAGCTTCTTCGAGGGACCGTGAATCTGCCCCCTGATCAAGACGTCGAGTGTAGCTCCCACAATTTCGAGGGCTCAGTCGCATGTGTACCAAGCCGATATTGCAGATAACGATCGAAGCAAGGAATATGGTCACAGGAGGTGGCAGCTTCAGCCACTTGATCGGGATGTTTTTAGCGTGGTGACTCAAAGTGTAGAAAGCTTATATTATGTTCAGGCAAATGCTGCTCAAATCTCACAGTAAGATCTTCAGGCCAGGGTTTTGCCAGAGTCCATGTCTATGCTAGACACGGTCTGAAAGCACCATATTCCTCATGCAGGCAGATAGTGAGGTTTCATCGACGCAGGTATTCTTTCAATCACTCATCAGAGGTCCGACCTTTTTTCCCTCGTCTTATATGTCTCGGTGGTGAAGACCTTCAGGCGTGAGTTTGTGTTGAGGCCGAGTAGATTAAACTTGCGGCGGTAGGGGCAATGCAGTAGGGTTCTGGATATCGAGATCCTGCTGCGATTTGACGAACCGCAGGTCGCATAGGATGTCGAGGTGACGAGTCAAAGAGAAATGACTCTGAATCCATATTCGCTCCCAGTATCGACAAGGTGCGCTGCATTCGTCACGGTCGTTTTGTTATAGCTCTAGCTTGGCGGCTGCCCAGTCAAGAATTTGGCTGTATTGTTTACAGGCAGTTGATAGCTTCCTGCCCCTTTTGTGTTGGAGCAGGAGGTAAGCCTTTGATGGTCCAAATTGGTGCGAGTGACCATCCTGTCTTGGGGTGGAAGATTGAGAGGTCCTGGTACTCTGTCGGCAGGGCCACATTCTTCCCTCCGCGCTATTCAGCGCGCCCAGGTAATTGGTCATCTCTCATCGCAGGACTTGAAAGTGAGGGGCCCGGAGATCGTTTCGAAGTGATTGCATGTTTGACAAGATGGCCTGTTGCAAAAGGCAGTCTCTAGAACATGTCCGCAGTAAAACTGTCGGCGATGAAGGGTCGCGAGATTCCAGAGACAGCGATGACCAGATGCCCTTTCCCTGAGGTCCTCGCCATGACGCACAACTTGGCTGTTTCCGAGATGTCATCGTACCCTCCGTGCCCAAGAGGTGAACTCGCGAGGCCATTTTATCGGTATCCTCTTTGGACCTCCCAGAAGGGTAGATTCGGGTTACATACTCTCACTTGACGTGTGTGTTGTGGGAGTCAACGGATGTAGCGAAGGTGTGAGAAGAAGAACTGATTTGAGAAGACGGCTGTGCATGGAAGGGTGTGTAGGTTGACAGGTTTGAAGAGGCTCGATATATATAGACTGGTTGCAAGGCGAAGCGTCGAAGAGGCCGGGGATATATGGAGAGGTGAAGTTTAAAAGGGTTTGAGGAGAGAGAGGCGCGCAATTTAAATTGGCGTTGACAAACAAGAACAACCAAATGGGGGTTTCCTGGTACTAGCCGCAGCGTTTTGCTTGAATGTCCACCGGATAGCATATTTACAGCCCCCCCAGCAAGTGTAATGACAGAAAGCAGTTTGCTGGAGGCTTCAGCAGAGGAGTATAGTAAGCTGGGCGGCGATTTGTCCTGCCGAGACAGGTTGATTGGAGGCCACATATACAAGGATACCTAGGAAAGGTTCGAGTTGTCATGAATTCATGGATACACTTTAGAAGGCGTTTGCTCTTCAGGTAGGCAATCCTAGTGTAAGAACAAAATACAGAGCGCAGCGCTATTATGAGCCACAATTATCAATATCAATATTGCACGCCAGGAGGGTAGGTCAAAAATCCTCCGGGCTCTCGAGGTCGTTCAGTTTCTCGCCTAAGAACCGCCCAAGAGCCGCACATTTTGACTCCAGCGCGAGCAGCACAGACGGGGAAGCAGAGAGATTCAGACTAGCCAGCCTGGATAGGTCCGCACTCCGGTCGATCTCGTGTTGGGACTCGAGGGCCCCGTTGTGTGCAGGTGCATTCGAAGAAGTTACGCCACTGTCAGCCTGTGACTCATCTAGCGAGGCGCCATTGCCAGCTGTTGAGTCAGCTGGGCCGTCAACTGCGAGGTGGTCGGGCCCGTCGCCATTTATCGTGTCGTCGGGCTTGTTCGGGCCCACGGCTGCCAGGAGGACCTTGTCCGCGATACGGGTCACTACTGCCACCGAGTCGTCCAGCTCGAAGACGATCGATCCCACGTCGCCCAGCGACATGGATTGGGCCGTCACGTAGGAGGATGGGTGACTGGCGGGGTTTACCCCTGTGAGGTTTCCGCTGGATGCGTTCTTGGCGTAGCAGGTATATGCGGCGCCGTAGGTGGAGCTTAAGTTTCGGAGCTGGCGGGAGGAGAGGGAAGAGGCATAGGCGAAGACGGCGCCGTTGGTCGCGAATACGCTGTAAAGAGAGAGGATGGTTAGCTCATGTTCCCCGCAGCACCGATGTCAGTTATAGGGGGCACCTACATCATTGTCGTGATCTCCGGCGGGGAGAGGTTATCCTCCAGCAGATCACCCAACGCCTCCGAGTCGAGCATCTTAATATCTGGTAGACCGGGAATCATGGTGTCGTCGTCGGCAGCGTCCAGGCCAGCCGGGTCAAGTTCGTGGATGTGAATCTCCGGTTGTTTGATGGATTGACAGTGTGCCTCCACGACCCAGTCTTTGGGAGGGGTCCACGAGCAGTCCTCGGGGAAGAAAAAGCAGTTGTCGCTGTAGTCCTCGTCGTCGTGATCGTACTCGATGGGCTCGTCGGAGCAGTCCAGGAGGTTCTGGGCGCACTGGGTGTCACAGCGGGCCCAGTACGGGAGGAACGGGGCGTCCGAGTGGGGCGCGGCAGGCTTCGCGAAGTAGTTGGGGGAGACTGGGAAGGGTTCGAATTCAGCCATCTTTAGACCCATGGCCGACAAGAGATGTGTATAAAGAGAAAAGGAAGCCAGTAGCGTCTTTTTCTTTCCAACATAGACCAAGTAGAAGGAGGCACGAGGGCAGTGTTTGCATAGCTGACGGGGAGGATACACAGGGTAGGAAAGCGTCAACGACCACGAGCTGCCGCGGAATCCGTAGACTACCCAAAGGTCAAGAGGACTGTTTGTCCGGCCCAAATGGCGAGTCACGATAATTCCAGACGTGCCCGGTGGCACAAGAGCAGGGTTAGAGGGGCATAGGAGGTGTATTTAACGAGCAGGTTCGGGGGAGTATGTTGTGGGAGGAACTGCCCAAGTAGGACTACAGTCATGCGATCGCCGCGAGGCTCCGCGGGCAGACAACGCCACGAACATCTTGCAGGTCAAGGGAGAGGAACGTGTCAAATATAGGAGCTTTGATTGGGGAGCAAGTCATGAAGGGGACGGATTGGGGAGCAGGACGCGTGAGGGTCTATAGCAGTGCTAAGCGCGGGTGTGCAGGAAATAATGGGGCAAATCAAAAAAAAGAAAGGAAAAGGTCCAGCCCGAGTCTTCGACAGGCTGTCTGAAGGTTAAGGGCACATTTGGACCCCAAAAGGATACCAGAATGTACCTAAGACCAGCTCGGACCAGCTTGGATCAGCTAAGACGGATGCTTGAGCCAATGACAGGAGGGGACGATCAACCCGGAGAGTGGCGGGGTGGCAGGAATCGAGAAGGGGAGAGACCAAATGGACGAGGTCGAAGGGACTAGGAAAATTCAAACGAACCTGGGCCTGTGCGAAGGAGTACCGCGTCGAGCGTGGAGGGGTGGAGGGGGGTGGAGAATGGGGGGAAAGAAGAGGAGAATGGAGACAGTGAGAAAGACTGGAGGTGAATGGATGGATGGGTGAATGAGGAAGAAGAATCGAGGAGGTCGCAGACTCGCAGCGCATTAAAGCGATCCGCGAGATTCGCGCGGGGGCCGCGCTGTTAGCCTGCCTGCACCTTTTTAGACTTTTGGGGCATTTGGGGCATTTTATTGGGCTCCTTTTTGGCTTTGGCCTGCAAGTTCGATGTGGCATGCAGTTAGGGGTTCAAAAGTAGTCAGACTACCCCAGACTCTACGTAATCACACACAGTCATAGTTGGCTAGCTTGAAATATGGGTGATCATGGAGAGTAAGTATCATGGGATGTGACCGACATATACTCCCGTTGAATATACCACATATCCTATAGTAGAACTATAGTGTAGTCTTTTATAGTAGGCCATAGTATGTTATAGTATGGACGATATACAAGGTTCTTCTATAGTCTATCTAGAAGACCGAGGCTAATCAGTTATGGACTCTTTACTCAACTAAACTCGCCAGTCGACCGACTGACGTAGGCGGAATTGCCCCACTTCTTCCCCCTCACGGCTGACAAAACCCCCCGCCGAGGTGAACAAATCCATTCAATTCATATCATGTTCACTCGACTTCCACGTCTCTCCCCCAGGGTCCTTACTCCATCTACTCGTATTCCTGGTAAATGCACCCCAGACGCCCCAACCCCGGCCCCTCCAGATTGACTCTCCTCCAATCACTGACCATCAAATTCTTAGCTACTCGATCATTCGCCAACATGACGACCGATCCCTCTACCTACAAGCTCAACCGTTCGTCTTTTCCTCCTCCCCTGCCTCGTCCATCACAACTAACCATCATGGCCACCTAGACACGATGCTGCGGGTCAAAGACCCAAAGCGATCGCTGCAATTCTACGAGTTCCTAGGTATGAACGTGATTCAGAAGCTTGACTTCCCCGAATGGAAGTTCTGCAACTACTTCCTCGCCTATAATGGCCCGGCCTCGCTGCAGGGTGGTGACCGCCACTTCACCGACCGCAATGCCGTGTTGGAACTCTGCCATAACTACGGTACCGAGGATGATCCCAACTACAGCGTTGTCAATGGTAACACCGAGCCCTACCGCGGTTTCGGCCACCTCGCCATCTCCGTTGATAACATCGAGGCCGCCTGCAAGCGCATCGAAGATGCCGGATATGCGTTCCAGAAGAAGCTGACTGAGGGTCGTATGCGACACATTGCGTTCGCCAAGGACCCCGATGGCTACTGGGTTGAGATCATCCGTCGTTCTGATGAGAACCTGTCGACTACCACTGACCCGGGCTCCTACCGTCTGAACCACACCATGCTGCGTGTCAAGGATGCCGAGACCAGCTTGAAGTTCTACCAGGAGTCCATGGGCATGACCCTCGTCCGAACTGTCGAGAACCCTGATGCTAAGTTTAACCTGTATTTCCTGGGCTACCCCAGTTCCAACCCCGAGATTAAGGAGGGTGCGAAGAATGCCGTCGCCGAGTGGGAAGGCCTGCTCGAGCTGACCTGGAACTACGGCACGGAGAAGCAGGAAGGCCCTGTCTACCACAACGGTAACACGGAGCCCCAAGGATTTGGCCACATCTGTAAGTTTCACCGTATCACCTGGGTGTGTTTGATTCCGTTTCCTAGCTAACACATGATCTTCTACGTGATAGGTATCTCAGTCGATGACCTCCAGGCGGCCTGCGACCGCTTTGACACGGTTAATGTCGCCTTCAAGAAGCGCCTGACTGATGGTCGTATGAACAACATTGCGTTCGTCTTGGATCCCGACAACTACTGGATTGAGGTGATCCAGAACGAGCGCATCAAGCGCACCTCCAACTGGTAGACACGGCCCATGTAACACGAAGTCCTACGACAAGGGCCTCGATAAGTAGCAGCTAGACCTGCATTACGATGTACATACAAAATTCAATGTAGTGGTCTCGCCTAAACAAAGCTTATGATTGCTTCTGTAAGAATTCCAATAGTCTCATAATCTCGACCACGAGACTACGTGCGTGGAGTCGTGGACCAACCGGCTTATCCCCGATTCCCCTCATAGGCGGGCGCAAGTGGACCCTCTCCCCCGCCCCCAGACGAACATTTCGCGAACATTTTGTACCAGTCCGAACTCGCACTTGTCGTTCTCGAGTCCATTCCATAAGAATCTCACCATATATAGATCATGGCTGCAACGGAGCGCACCGAGGTGGGATGACTCGACTCGCAGCTCCGAGTGAACAGGACTGCGCAATCTGATTCCGCGCAATTTCGGCCGCCACCCCCACGCTCAACTCAGAGCACCGCATCGCGACGTGTCCACGAGGATCTCCTATTAGAACCCTTCCTTAAGGCAAGGATCGGGCGAAATCATGTCTCCAGAGCCAGAAAAGCTTAAGAAGGCTCCTCGGAAGCACGTCACGACGGCTTGTGTGCCCTGTCGTGAGAGTAAGATTCGGGTATGCACTCTCCCACACACTACGCCTTGCGGGGATCGGCGTTGGAATTACATTCTAATTCTAATCGGCTTCCCTCCAGTGCGACGGCTCAACACCCCATTGCCAAAATTGCCAGCGGAAAGGAAAAGACTGCAAGTATCAACATGGAGACGATAAACGCAAGTAAGTATGAGCACCCTCTTGGAATACTCGTTCACCTTTGTGTCTATCCGAAGCCCAAATGCTCTCGGCCCGCTGCTAGCTGGCGTGGCGAGAGTCGGCATCCCGCTGATGTCGCCGAGAATTGAATATTCAGCCCGGCTAACATCAAATTCAGGGTGTCTCTTCGAGCTGCGACGGAGCTCTTCTCTGCGAGAATTGACCAATTGGTTCAATTCATCCAGGAACAGGGACTTGAGCCGCCGTCTATGAATGCCGATGACGAGGCGGGCATGAATAGGGTTCTGGATACTTTGCAGATTCCGCGAGGGGTCGCTAGAACGAAGATATCTCCTGGAAATGACCAGAGGACACGAACTGACTTGAAGGGCTCTGTGAGATCGGATCAATCTCCGGTGCAGAGCTCACCAAGCACGACACCGAATGGCCAGTCCGAGCATCAGTCCCAGCCATTGGCCGAGATTCCTGTTACTACTGCTTCACCTTCGCAGGGCATCATGCCCAGTCAGCAACTGTCATCCGTGGAACCCTGGAGCCCGTTCGGTATGGTGCGAGGCGCCCCGGAAACCCAAAACTTTGTGCACTGGGGCTTCACGCTACCAACAGCCGAGAGTCTGGATACGATATATGCGAATCTCAATGGAGCACAGGGATTGCCAGTCAACACGGGGCTGAGCCCGGATAGTTTCCAATTGGGTATGGACATGGCACAGCAGCCGGGCGTCTTGCTAAGCCAAGTCCCGCAAGACCGCGACCACGAGTCAGACAGCGATGAAGAAAACGAGGCCGAGAACGACGTCATCGAGCAACTGTCCCATCGTATTGGTACGCTGAAAATTGCGGGAGATGGGCATTTGCGATTCTACGGAGCAACCTCTAATTTGAATCTGGTCGATGTCTCTGCGACACAGCAGCGACAACGGCCAGATGCGCGGACTGTGCGTCACGATGGACAAGATATTTTGAATCACCTTCGGGTTGGTCAGCCGGTTGATCAGGCTTTGGAAGATCATCTTGTTGAGCTGTACTTCACATGGCAGAATCCCAGCATCTATGTTGTGGATAAGGAGATGTATATGACGGCTCGACTGAAGTGGCGGAATGAATTTGATGATACTCCGTTTTACTCGGAAGTGCTCACGAACGCTATGTGTGCCATCGGCAGCGCCTTTGAAGCACGGTATCATCCGACATTCATCACATTTCCAAAATCTCTGGCTGAGTTCTTCGCCGACAGAGCCAAGGCTTTACTGGAAATTGAACTTGACTCGCCTTGTGTGGCGACTGTCCAGGCCCTTGTTCTGATGAGCTGTCACGAAGGCGCGTCTAATCGTGACGCACGAGGGTGGCTGTACAGTGGAATGTCGATGCGTCTTGCTTTCGACCTCGGTCTCCACCTTGATATGACCTCGTATGTCAACCAAGGCGATATGAGTGCCCACGAAGCAGATGTACGACGGGCTGCATTCTGGGGCAGCTATATTGCCGATCATTTCTGGGGATTCTACCTCGGTCGTCCGTTCCGAATGAATGCCGGAGACGTGAGTGTTCCAAAGCCTGCTTCCACCCTTGGTGCAGAGAAAGAAGGAATCTGGCATCCGTACGGACTCCAAGCCATCTCCAAGATCCTAGAGGACGGTCTACAAAATCCCACTGAACTAATCAGCCGGCAATTCGTCGTCCTATGGGAGATGGTCTCTCCCGTGGGCCACATTCTATACGGCTGTTCAGATATCTCCCGACACGACCTGCAAAGACTCACCTTCCAAGTAACGGAGGACCTCTTCGCTTGGAAAGCCAACCTCCCCTCAACACTCCAAATCGACCTAGACGACGACGCAACACCAAAACTTCCACACCTCCTCATCCTGCACATGCAATACCACCAAATAATCATCTTCTTCCACCGCCCCTGGGTCTCGAAGAGCTACATCCAACCTCGCGCTCCACGACAGGGACCAGGATATCACCACGCGCGTCGCATGTGCGTTGAATCCGCGACAGCAGTTGCCCGCCTGCTCCACATATACGAGAAACACTATACATTCCGACGGATGAACAACCAAGTCGTCGCGATTATTTTCAGTGCCGCGCTGATGCTCCTATTCGTCACGGTCTCGAGCTCCCCACTGATGCCGTCTAAACCGGGGGAGTCAAGTACTGCGCACCCCCGTAATGCGGAGATGGTTGCGTACTTGAACTTGTGTTTCCGTGCTCTCGATGAATTGGGCCAGTCGTTTGAGAATGCGAAGCGTACGCGTGATTACCTGGTTACCCTGCAACGACGTTGGCAAGCTCATATGCGGCGCACGGGACCTGCGTCAAAGAGGCAGATTAGCAGTGCGAATCTGGTGGCGATGTCGGGGCAGACATCTTCCACGCAACCCTCGCACAAAGAACATTCTATCGATGCATCTCGAAAGAAATCGCGGCTCGTTGATACGGGCACGCATACCCACCCGCGAGATGACTCGACTACCTCAATGTCTGCTGGTAATCAGCCTTACCCTTCCTCTCATCAATACTCTTCTCATCAATACTCTTCTCATCAACAACAACCATTCCAGCAACATCCCTTCCCAACACAAGCAGTCCAAACCAGCGAACTTGACTGGATCCGTAACACGGATTACAATCTCCTTTCTGATGGCCATGTCAATGGTAGCTCAAATGCCATGGGCACTATACCACAGTCCCAGTTTCCTGATGACCCGGGTATGTTGCCGGATTTGGGAGATATTGAGGGCTGGTGGAGTCCGCCTCATGGGACGTCTGGGATGGGAGGGACGTCGATGTAATTTTGTGGTAGTATTAGGACGGGGGTGTGCTTTGTTCGGACTATATAGCCTTTTCTAGGATACTGTTCACCACTGTATTTCCCTACACTTCTTGTCCTATCATTTTGTGAAAGATCAAAGCTCATTGTCGGATATGAGTTATGAGTGTTAGAATCTTTCAAATATTACTTCAAGGTCCATTTCGTCCTTGATATTATTGTCCTTGATATAATTCCCACTCGAAAATATGATACAACTGACACTGGAGTCAACCATAACCTCATCCCTCACTCATCAGATGTCCTCCCATCAAAGATCCCCTCAAACCAACCACCCACCTCCTCCCCAATCCCCAATCCCTGCAATCCCCCAACACCCCTCACAAGACCAACCCTCCTCTCCCCAAACCCCTTCTCCCTCCCAAAGAAACAAGCCCGCCGCATAACAGAAACCATTTCCTCGCCCTGATCCGCAAGTACAGTCTCATTCCCTTCCCCTTCTTTCCCTTCAATATAAACCTTCACCCAGGGGAGAGTCACTTCTAACCTGCGCACCCCGTTACCAGCCCATCCATGGCCTCCGGCCCCGTAGTCTAGTCCATACGGTGGCCAGCGGGATAACGCTTTTCTGCGTCGAATAGTTGTATGACCTGCTTCGCTTAAATCATCGTCTTCTCCGTTGAGAGAGTCGCTTTCTTCATTTAAATGCGAAGACGACCCGTCCAGCGCTGCATGCCGCACATTCTTCAACACTGGTACCGGATACTCCGGCCCGGTCATATACAACGGAAACGCGCGTGGTACATCACGACCCGCCGAGCGGAGAAATAGGATCGGTGAAGCAAACGCATCGAAGCAGCGCTCCGGGGACGAAAATAGTGCCTCGCGTGCAGCGAGGAGCTGGACTAGATCGCGTGGCGTGGTCGCGCGAAGAGATTTCTTCCTCGAGCCGCGTTTTGTGGTTGGTTTTTCGCTGGTATTGGCGTTCAATTGCTCAGTTATGCAGTAATCGTCTAGTCCTACCCAGTCTGTGACGGGCATTATTGAAGCAACGGCCTTCACGGACTGTGCTTCTGTTAGGGCTAGCATTAGTGCTATTGAGCCGCCGATGTGAGAGCCGATGACGCCTAGTTGGGCGGGGTTGAGATGGGTCTTTATCCAGTCGAAGGCGGCGAGGGTGTCGTGGATTGGGGTAGGGTATTTGTAAAATGTGGGTTGGGATTGAGAATGGGATGATGATGATGATGATGATGATGAAGCAATATGCGATGTTTGAGTAGAATTCTGGATGGACTCCTCAATTGATGACGGTGACGGAGATACCGCCCCGAGTCGGTAGTTGACTGTTACGACCGTGGCGGATGTCATAGAGGCCAGACTCTGTTGGGGTGATAGCCCGCCAATATTGGTGCTATCGACGGCCCATTTTAGATTGTCAAGTCTCGAATCATCAGATTCATCCCCTCCTGGGAAGCGATGCGCGTGTCCCTGGAACAAGGGACCTGCCGGGAGGTACAAGATGACATTGGGACCTTGGGAGCGTGAATGGCTCTGCATGTGCAAACTTGAGGCCACAGGTCGCGTCACACTACAACACAGTTAGTATTGCATATTCTATGAGAAGTGTAGAAATTTGATTTAAGGGTTTTGTCCACCTTAGTGATATGCTTCCATTGTTACCAATGGGAAGATCGAAAGACTCGTCAATCCAACCAGATGATGTGGATAGAAGGCGCGCATGGAAGTATGAGATCCGAAAAGAGCTTCGTGTCCTGGGTCTACAAAGAGCCAGACGGCACGATATATGCACTAGTGAGCGCATCGCGTTCGCAGAGGGGATGAATTAAAGTGGTTTTTGTCGACGGGTTGACGATGCCAGCTCCGGGTGGGGCTTGGCACGCCGGTAAGGTTACCTACTTGCACAATGGTCCCGTCCTAGGGAAAGTCTAGGGGCTTAAAATCGCCTAATTTCCTATGGGGTAGGTAGATCCTAGCAGAGTAGAATTAGTGCGATGATGGTTGTCAGTTATGTTAATCACGTATAGCGGCTCCCCTCGTGGTGAGCTCCCCTCGTGAAATGATAGCCATTCAGCACAAAAGTCGTAAGTCAAGTCCGCCAAAGCACCAGGTGAACTCGTTTTCATGTCCACAATTCGCGTGACTGATGTTGCTGATAAAATAAATTAAGAATACTCTGATCTGCCCCTTTGGAAAAAAAATCCGTTGGAAATTCTCTAGTTTTTGCATGGGCAGGACCTTCGTCCCAGTGAATATTGAGCGATCCATAGGCAGAGCCAAAAAATACCCTTAGTAAATTTCCATGTATAATCCATTCGATCTAGATAGAAATACCCAGAGTCACAATATATCAAAGTTGTAACAATAGCTGAGAACAAATCGCTAGATCATGATCGTTTGCAAAGACAAGAGACTTAACAATCTGTGAAACGAAATATAGTTACAGAAATCGGTTCTGCAAATTTCCATTCAAGTGACCCAATATACACCACACCACCTTCTTCATACATCCAAAATCAAGCAGGGATTTGACCACTCCAAAAGCTCTTTTCCAACGTCGCCGACGCTGCAGGATCATCTCGATCCAGAGGAGCCTCGGTATCATCCTCCGGCACGGGATGCATAACCTGGAGACTCAACTTCGGATCCAAAGAGTAAACACGCAATCCGACTACACAAACCGCATTCCAAGGATCCTCAGCCGGACCCTCCAAGTCCGCGAACGGAGGACGATTCTTCGGTTCCTCAATTGGCATGTCCAAGTCACTGTCGAATTCGAATCCATCCAGGAGTTCCAAATCGGTAATGTCCAGGTTGTCATTGGCAAGGCGCGTGTTTAGACTTGGACGGGGAGATTCCGTCCTCCGACGCGTTGAGCCAGAGCCACTTGCGTGTCTGGCGTGAAGTCCATTGAATTGGATGGTGGGGACTGACCCGCTTGTACCGTTCGTAGCGGGTCTGCGATCGCTGGCGTCGCTGGATATACTCCCAACTTCAGTCGGAGACTGAGTCGCCTTGTTATCGGCGAGGATTTGGGCAGGAATGGGGCCGCGATCTGGAGAGGCACCGTTTGTCATTCTGCGTGGTCGTCGTGCTGCCTGACGTTGTTGGCGAGCAGCCATTTTGCGTTCCCGGATCCACTCCTTCTGTAACTTGCGCTTGGTCTCGTCGCGGAGTTTCTTCCATTCGCATGCCTTTCGTCGTTCGGATTCGTATCGTTCTTGGTCTGTTTCGGCTACAAGACCCTTTGCGTGCGCGAGATCGTAGGATAGTCCGACTTGCACGAGCTTCTCGCGGTGGGCGGAGGCTAGGCGGCGGACGGTTTCTGCGGTTGATTCTTCGTCGTGTCGGTAGGCGGTGATTTTCATTAGGACTTGGTAGCGGCCGGGTTCGAGGTCGATTTCGGCGTTGACGGATCGCGCCATGAAGTGGCTGCTGTGGCTGCGGACCATGTAGTCTTCGTCGCCTTCTCTTTGGAGTCGGAACTTCAGGACGAAGCTGTATTCGCCGGCGAGTCCTTTGAAGTATCGGGTGTCGAGCTGTAGCTGTTAGTATGATGGATGCCTTTGGGGAGAATGGATCCATACCTGAGAAAGCACAATGACCGTAGGTCCAGCCTCGGTCACATTCATGACAAACTTGGTACTGTGATAGTCGGCCGACCAAGGGACATTCAGTGTTGTCCATTGCTGAGTGATGGTCCATTCATCTCCAAATAGACGGGTCCGGTCGAAATGCTGGTACTTCTTGAGCAGATCCTCGTACGAGATCCAGAAGAATCCATCATCTCCAAACTTGTGCCCCAATAAATCCATCCACTCCGTCGTCCACTCTTTCGATCCATCACCCCAGGCACCATGCCATTCCTTCTTTCCCCAAGGATTTCTCAGTCGCAGCAACCGCTTGCCCTTGACTTCTCTCGCCTCCATAATCGAATACGAATGATTCTCCGAAATACCCTTCCGGTCGCGCGGCGGGGACCGTGTATCCAACCAGTTCGAGAATAAACCAGTGCCGCAACCAAACAGGAACTCTTCATTGACTTTCATGAGCTCTTCAGCCCAAAACCGGTTTTTGTCGAGAATGTTACTAGACAGGACTTCTGAGGTAACACCTCCCGTCAAATCCTCGATCGCTTCACCGACGAAACCGCCTTCAATGGCGGAATAATCACCATGGGCTTTGGCGAATGCCTTTTCCAGCAGAGGCAGCCAGGTTTCATTGGGATCCACGCATTGCGCAAAGTACAGTGCTCGTGAGCCTGTCTGCCAGACACGGCGGTACTCTTCTTCCGTGTCGTTTCGGTTGATCAGATCCCAGGTCATGCGCTCTTCGTTGGACTCGTCGTAGTCTGCAGCTCGTAGATACAGCTTGTCATCCACAATGCATTGCTGCCATTCGCCGTCTATCACATCTAGTCAGTCATGCGCTCTCAAATATATGGTATGGGGTCCACCTACCGCGATAGAACACAAATCCATAAATACCAACAGTCTCATCGCGAGCGACGCAGATCTTCTCAATCAAGCCATCCTTGTTGCCCATTGTGCACAGCGCCGCCATCAACCAGCAGTCGCCGTCATACCCTTGACGCACATCCGACGCCGTAGGTCCATTAACATAGAACTGGGGGTTCTCGAAGATTTCCTAGTATCCAGATCAGCAAAATCGCCCCAGAACAATGCGACTCCCATCTTCCACCTACCGTAACTCTCTTCACACCCCTCGGCTTCATAATATCATTAACCTTATCCAACTCGTCCAAATAATGTCTCCGATTCGACTTCAGATCCAACTCAATATCAAAATGCGGATCGGTATACTTCTGATTAACCCGGCGACACTCCTTAACAATCCGCTCAACGGACGTCTTACACTCCCGCCGCGCCTGTTCGTATGATTTCACCGCGGCATGGCCCTGAATCACGCCATTAGGCACACGCTTCGCTCTCGTGCGCGCATACGGATTATCAGGCAACACCGTATACACTTTTCCAGGATACTTGGTGTTGAATTGTTCCCAGAACTGCTTGACAAGTTCCTGTGGGGCTTGGCGACGGGCGCGATGAGGGGGTCGACTATTTGAGCGTGAGGATGCCGGAGGCCCGGTGTTGCCGAAGCCCATTTCGTCGTCGTATTCCATTGTGAGGAGAGAAAAGAAGAGGATTGTTGTTTTCAAATAAACTATTTCCAGGACTCCGCACTGGGAAATGGAAAAAGAAACTCGACCGTGGTTCTGAGCGGGGCGGGGAAGAGTCAAAATAGTCAAGTGTTATTTATCTTCTTTTTGTTCTTTGGTTAGACTTTGGTTGTAGTGTAGGTTATTCTTCGCACTGACCAACTTGGAAAGATACACATCCACCGGGGGCCAAAAAGCGAGCAGTGCCTGCTATTAATAAGAATAAGAACTCTACGTCCACTAAATTGTAATGTAATCAAGTCCAGTCCAGTCCAAGCCTCCTATCTGCTCACTCTCCTTTCTCCAAGTTAACCCTCATTTGTCCCTCGTGTCCCGCACCGGAGCTGCCGAGCACTAAAGCACTAAACCGCACCCGGCCTCCGGATTCGCGGATTCCATGAAATGCATGGGCTGGGCACCTCAGGCGTTCGCCATAAGGCTGCAGGTGCGTGCGTTAGACTCGCGACCAGCCACGAATAGAAATCGAAGCAGACAGGCCAATATCCCTCGCGTGGCCCCCAAATTAAGTTATTGTCAGACCTGCTCAGCTTGGGAATGCCTCGCCGCGCCCCGAGAGAAACGGCCCCCAATGCGTCCCGCCCCATAAATGTACACTGCTATGGACCTAGGGCAGTGTAGTCAGTAAGTACAGTACATCCTACGGGACTGATGCAGAGATGCACTCATGCAGAAACCTGGCATGAAACTCCGTTCCCGCTCCCAGAATATGCATGATGAGGACCTGCTGGGTCTGTAGTTTCCAAGAATAGCGTATAATAGAACGAGGAGTCGAACACTCGATGTTATTCATGATTCATCGTCAAGGTTGTTTCGTATCCCGCTCTGTAACTCTGTCCGCAGGGTGGGGCCTTTGTTCAGCTTCTGACACGAGCTGGCACTTTGAATCTACAGTGTCTGATTGGTAGGTTGACCGTGGCTGAGGATGATAAAGAATAAAAGGAAATCGAGTCCGAGCGACGGTGTAACACTAGGAATCTAGAATCTCAACTGGTTGCGCATCAAAATTAATTGAAGCTGACATCGGCTGAGACTGCCAGGTCCAAGTTACCAAATTTGCACGAACAGAGATCGAGATACTGTCCTCGAAGAAAGAAAAAGAGTTTCTGTTTTATCCACCGAAAGGGGTATGTACGCCTTGCATTTGACTAAAAGCAACGTTGATAACAGAGCAAAACCCGCCCTCCTGAGTCACTCCCCACCCCAGAAACGCCAGGTACAGAGAATGAGAAACCCAACAAGTAAAAAGAAAAAAAGGACATCATAGGTCTGGGGTCGGCATTACCGTAAATGCGATCTTCCGACGTCAAGAAGGGTTACACGAATAGATCAGGAACGAGATCGTCTTTTAGTGGAAGCCGTTGCGGGGGGCGCCGACTGTGCGGCCCGAGTAGTACGAGCTGCCGTTCTTGAAGTATGGGTGCATGCACGCCTGCTTGGCGGACAACCGGTGGGCGGGATCGTATTCGAGAAGCGCCTCCAGCAGGGCAAGACCGTTCTCCTCCAGACCGGGGACAATGGGGGCATCGGGGCGCTTCCACTTGGGGAAGGTAGCCTTGTAATCGGGGAATGAGGTAACACCGGGCCATTCAACCTCGTCGGGGGTGCCGAGGACACTATAGAGAAGAGAATATTAGCCATGGACACACTGATTTGTACATAACGATTGCATACCGGAAGATCTTGAAGATCTCATCAATTTCAGAGTCACCGGGGAAGAGAGGCTTGCGAGTGCACATCTCGGCGAAGATGGCACCGACGGACCACATGTCGACTCCGGTGGAGTACTGACGGCCACCAAGCAGAATTTCGGGGGATCGGTACCAGAGTGTGACGACCTATGGTAAAACATTCAGCACATTGAGGTAATTGGCATCTCTCTGTGCGCGGTACATACCTCGTGAGTGTAAGTACGCAGGGGGACACCAAAGGCGCGGGCCAGACCAAAATCAGCCAGCTTCAGGTTACCGTCACGGTCGATAAGCAAGTTCTGGGGCTTAAGATCACGGTGCAGAATGCGGTGGCTATGACAGTAACGGATACCCTCAACCAGCTGGGCCATGAACTTCTTGACAATGGCATCACCCAGACCCAAGTGGCCGCTCATCATGGTACCATCGGGCAGGGCCTTACCCCGACCGCCCTCGCTAACCGGCAGAGCCTCCATGTATTTCTTCAAATCGCAGTCAAGATACTCGAAGACCAGGTAGAGCTTGTGACCGTCGGCGTGGACAATGTTGAACAATTGAACGATGTTGGGATCCTGCATCTCCTTGAGCAAGGAGATCTCGCGGATGGCAGTGCTAGGAACGCCTTCATCTTCAGCCTCGAGACGGATCTTCTTCAGGGCGACGATACGGTTGGGGTGGTTCAATTCGCGAGCCTTGTAGACGACACCGTATGTTCCTAGGGAGTGCGGACGCGTGAGTTGGGGGTGACCACAGCCAGACAAAGAGACCGTGTCCAGGACACCAACCTTCACCAATTTTCTCGATCTTCTGATAGTTCTCCATGGCGGATGAACCTGCTGGGGCAGATGAGCCTGCTGGGAATGGTCTGCGGACCATCATCTTAGCTGAGGAACAAGAGTCGTGGAATGAAGGTGATACAGATTGGGGAGAACACAAGTTGGAGGGATCGGGGGAAAGGGAATGAGGCAGAAGCAAGGAGGGAGACGAGCGGGAAGGAGCTGATAAAAACGAACCTGCACTGGAAAATTGATCTTCAAGCCGCTGCAGTGGTTAGTTCCAGGCCCCACGCCGAGATATTTGTCGAGGTTGTCGAAATTGAAGATATTCACAGACAGAATTGCATGGTGGGGAGGCCACAAAAACAAACAACCCTCCCCGCGCCGCCGGAAGGCGGTGAAGCCGTGAAGCGCGTACCTTTTCCTCTGCGGCGAAGCGCCGATCATCTCCGTCGAGATACTTACGCCATGGCCCAGATCAAAGGCCTCAATGCTCATGATCGCCCACCAGAGGCTGTCCGGCAGTGCTACAAGAAATACACAAAATGCTCATTATCAGATATCGACAATGACCCCGGGGTGCTCGACCTTCAACAACTAGATCCGGACCGGCTTCCCGCTAGCATCACCGTCTCGCAATACATGTCCAGTCAAGATCTCCGGCTGGCATTCGATGATTTCATTCGCGGTGGACATGCCTCAGACAAAGAACATGCTCCTTTGGCTGAGAATATACCGGTTTTTACACACAATGCAGTATCTGGTCAGCACCGACTTGCCTCAGCTACCCTGACACTGACCCGCCAGGGAATATGAAGCAACCTAACTCCGGACAGGTCTCTTGATGATACCCTCACTCTTCCCTCCTACCGTCCAAACCGAGCTACTCTCTCGTCTACTCCACCGCGACCTGCCCAATCCCGAACACAAGACCAACCTTCATTTACACTACGACGTCACGTACCCCGAGACCTTGGAGAATCAAGACACCCCGCAGTCATTCTTCGCGGATGATCCGACCCGAGTACTCCAACCAAAGGATCCCCAAGTACATAAACCGCTTAGTATCCAGAGTGTGTTGGAAAAGAAGCTTCGGTGGGTCACCTTGGGTGGCCAGTACGACTGGACTGCCAAGGTATACCCATCAGAGGCGCCACCACCCTTCCCCCAGGACGTGGCGAAGCTGTTGAAGGCGGCATTTCCAGAGACGGATGCCCAAGCAGCGATTCTGAATCTATATTCCGCCGGAGATACTCTCAGCGCGCACCGAGACGTGAGTGAAGATTGCGATATAGGGCTGATCAGCGTGAGTTTCGGCTGTGATGGTCTATTCCTGATCAGTCATGATGATGGGAATGGTGCGGAAGTCATTCGACTCCGATCAGGCGATGCCGTTTACATGGATGGTACATCGCGGTTTGCCTGGCACGGTGTACCCAAGATCTTGCCCGCCACCTGTCCCAGCTGGCTGGCGGACTGGCCATGTGTTGGAGACGATGCGGCTGGCTCTGCATATGAGATGTGGAAAGGATGGATGTCTGGGAAACGGATCAATCTCAACGTGAGGCAGATGACTAGTCCTGCTCCATGAAGTAGCGAAAGTGGCTTTGCTTGAAAACCGAGAAACGCCATTTGGGGTCATGGCTGCTAGTTGAGCAGTCGCTTGCACTACTACCACTGCTATGAAGGCTGTACTAGCCAGCATAATGAGGTTTAGCGACTGATATAGCAAGTCTCTACACCTCGCAGTGTCCCCCGACTGTCTCCAAAAAGACGCCGTGTCTTGGAGAATCCCTGCTATGTAGTCTTCATCAGGGCATGTTGGGGTCAAGACGCCGATATCAGGTTGGAATACTCCATCAGATGGTCTTGGAGTCGATCATCGAGTCTTCTTGATAGGCCATCGATAGCAGCACATCGCGGAATTTCCAGTTCCGCTATCGTTCTCCACCACGTCCTCTGTACAACACACCCACTCTAAGGCAGGCAACATAACTATCTCAATAAGCAACCTCAATACGAGGCGGATTCTTGGCAAATTAATTCCTAATGATTCCGAGGTTGTTAGCCCTCGTTGCTTCTCCTGTCTGCTCCGCGTTAAACCGTCTCCAAATGACCCCAACTTCCCCGCCCACGCGATAAGGGAATAACAAAAGTAATCTGCATAAATAAGATAGCTCTCCACAACATCCAAGGCTGTGACTGACTGAATGCTCTGGTCTCAAACAATTTCCAATCTACAATTAATCTACAATGACCACAGACTCTCCCTGGCTTGCACAAGGCGAAGCCAAACGCCAATCTATCCTCGACGCCATCCCCGCCAAATGGCGACTGGCAGACCCGGCTCCTCCTACCACGGAGCTACGCGATGTAACCGGAAGCTATATCCAGCAATATCTCAGCAAGCGCGAGATTGAAATCACCGAGTCTGATGCCGTTGACATTGCTGCGCAGACGACTACGGGTCGCTGGTCTGCCGTCGAAGTCACGGAGGCTTTTTGTCATCGCGCTGCGTTGGCACATCAACTAGTATGTCGCTTCTCACTCTTTACCATTGATCTTGATAGTAGCTAAACAATGCTTGTCTAGGTCGGTTGTCTACACGAAATATTCTTCGACGCAGCCATCGAAGACGCAAAGAAACTAGATGCCTACTTTGCAGAGCACAAAGGCCCCATTGGCCCATTACACGGTCTGCCCGTTAGTCTAAAGGACCAATTCCACGTCAAAGGCGTCGAAACAACCATGGGCTACGTCGGTTGGATAGGTACCTTCCAAGGCAAAAAGAACGACCACCGTTTCCTTACAGAAGAAAGTGAGCTCGTACGAGAACTGCGCAATCTCGGCGCAGTCCTCTACTGCAAGACCAGTGTTCCGGCTACCCTCATGGCTGGTGAGACAGTCAACAATATCATCGGCTATACATGGAATCCGAAGAACCGCCTCTTATCCTGCGGCGGCAGTTCTGGTGGGGAAGGCGCGTTGATTGCATTACGCGGCTCACCGGCTGGTTTTGGTACTGATATTGGTGGAAGTGTCCGGATTCCTGCGGGATTTAATTATCTTTATGGACTTCGTCCGTCATCGGGACGGATGCCTTACCAGGGCGCTGCGAATTCGATGGATGGGCAGAGTACTATCTTGTCTGTTATTGGACCGCTTGCGCCGACGGCGCGGTCTTTGACGTTGTTGTTTAAGGCTGTGCTTAGCCAGCAGCCGTGGTATCATGATCCACTTGTCCTTGAGTTGCCATGGCGAGATACTGTTGTTGAAGAAACACGTTCTTGGATCGAGCAGGCAAAGGCCGGAAAGTCAACTTTGGCCTTTGGTATCATGCACTGGGATGGTATAGCGCGCGTTCATCCGCCCATTGCGCGTGGATTGAGAATAGTCGATCAGACATTGAAGAGACTGGGCCATAAAGTCGTTCCCTGGAATCCGCCATCTCATGCCATCGCCGGCACGTTGGGTGTAAGTCATTCCTCTCCATTCCAGACACACACTGGAAGCCTCACTAATCCAGCCCAGCACCAAGCATTCAACATGGACGGCGGCGCCGATCTAAAGCACCACTTCAGTCTATCCGGTGAATCCAAAGCAGCCCAGATTATAATCAACGACGGCGAGTCGATATCCGTGACCGAGCTCGCCGCACTGAATGTTGCTAAACGCGAGTATCAGAAGCAATATATGGACTACTGGAACAGCACTGCAGAACTGACAGGTACCGGGCGTCCCGTTGACGGACTGTTTTGTCCACTGGCACCCCATGCTGCGGTCATCCCAAATGAGTACCATTATGTGGGATATACCTCCTTCGTCAATGTTTTGGATTATACCAGCGTGGCGGTGCCGGTTACATTTGCGGATAAGAATGTCGATGTGCGTTCGGTAGATACATCTACCCCTGAATCGGCGGAGCATATTGATTGGAAGTGTAAGTTGTTATTTGTGATTGCTTGTTAGAGTTTTCTCCTAACGTGGAGTACAGATGATGCCGATACGTACCATGGTGCTCCGGTGGGAGTTCAGTTCGTTGGACGGAGACTTCAGGAAGAGAAGATGCTTACTCTTGCTGAGTATCTCGGCGAGGAGATATCCAAGACGGCGGAAGCACAGTAGATGGTTAAGAGGGATCGAACTTGAAGTCTATGTGGATGATCACAGCAAGGAAATCTCAGTTCATTGGATGAGCTTCCGCTCGTCACATTTACGTTAAACAATCCTTAACTTTAGCTGTGAACAATCTCGTGGGAATTATGCATCAGATTGTATGATGGTATGTTCATTGGGTATAAATTATGTGTACAGATATACTCCTACAAGAAATGACGGGGGTTGTTCCTAACTGGGAACCCAAGCCAACGTTCTTACAGGGTATAAGAAAATGATCAGCCGCGAGACGAGGATGGAGGTGTCTGCCCTGACGGAGCAGCCAAATTAGACAGGATGGGCGTAGATGAAGGCCACGAACCAGGTCCAGGAGGTCTACTTGTCGCTGGCTCGGCAGTTGAGAGGCCCTCAGATCCATTCATCAGTCGCGGGCGCTTGGCCTGTGGACCAGGAGCGCTAGCACTCGGTGGGCTGCGAGGATCGGCGTGGGAATAAGGTGAGGCATAGTTGGTCGATGATGCCGGGGTAGATGCGTTGGCAGGATCTGGGCTCATTGCAGCAGTATTTTGCAAAGGTCGCAAGCGATTCGGGTGAGTCGAGGTATCCTCGCCCGGTCGTGGAGGACGAACATCGTGGTGAGGATTATCCGAGTCCAATGGGTGCGCAGTCGAACTGTGGCCCACTCCACTGCGTCCCATACTCTTATCATGCATCACAACGCGCTTCCATTTGGAGACTACGCTGTCAAAGTCCCACCTTGAGGATTCAGGACTGATCTGGCTTCCCTTCTCATCCAATTCGCGTGCCACGTCTCGGGAGATAGGAAGCGTATCTGGTGGGAAGAGAGCGAATTCGCGTGGCCACTGGCACGAGCCTAATCGTTCGACCTGCGCACGGAGCTGATTTGCTTCCTGCTGCACCCGGGCAAGTTGCTCGTCCACAGACTTGCGCTTCTCGAGTTCGCGGGCGAACGCGCGCGTGATCTCAAGCTGCCACGCTTCGCGGCGGGTTTCATGGGGGAGTGTGTTCCAATGATTGAAAGCCAATTCCAAGTGCCGGATAGCCATTTCCTCATGTTGATGCGCCGTCCGATAAATCATGGAATTGTCAAGAGTGCCCCCAACATTCCCTGGGCGTACTGCCGAGTCCGTGGAGAGCTGATCGGATCGCCATTGTGCGATTTTGGAACGAAGCGCCTGGCGAACAACGTCGAGGTGTTCCCTGCCGGGTGGTTGGAGTGGAAATGAGGTCGGGGACGAGAAGGGATGAGAGGCGAACAAGCTTGGGGGAGGAGGGAGAAGCTGTAGACAAAGGGAGGGGAAAGTCTGGGCTTGGATCTCGAAGTCGAATGGTGAAAGGCGTGGTCGGACACGGGAACTATAATTGCATTGTCAGCTATGATGGGATAGGAACCGAAGGAAAGAAGTCGAAACGCGACATACGTTGCTGCCTTGATGTTATCTAGTACCTCGCGCAATGCCAGCTCCAGTGCTTTCATGGTATCTGGGTTATTCGCGATGGCTCCTCGGGACGCAAAATCCGGCAACTGCAATGATCCTGCTCGAGATTGAGCAGGCGCGATTCGAGGTCCGTCTGTGGTACGACTCGGGTTGGGTATATCGTTGATCACGCCCGTTGCGTGCCATGTGGGAGTGTTAAACATCATGCGCACAGGAGCGTCGCGTGATTTGGAAGCCGAACTTCCAGCTGCATTGGTTCCAGGCGGACCCTTTCTTTCCACCTGGTCGGGACTGCCATCGCGCTTGCCAGAGCTTGTGCGAGCCTGTCGACGAGTGATTCCACTTCGGATGCGCCGAATCTCCTCCACATCGTGAATCCCATCCGGCTTCTTTTTGAACAGGAACTGGTCCAGATGACGGCCCAGAGACGATGATGTAAAAGCCTGCCCGCAGTATTGACATCTCCGATCTTTGAGAGCCGGGTTGATTGCGGATTTGGAGGCTGACTCCTGGTCATGTTGGTCGTCGGCTTGCGACTGCTCAGGTGTGTCTCTGGGGACTGATTCCGTCATGATGGACAACTCGGGGGAGGCGGAGAGGGTGGAGCAGGAAAGAATTCACGCGAAGATGGAATGAATGTAAGTGCTCACGACTCATACACTCATCACACAGGGAGTACACCTCACACGCGCGCCAAATTGAGAAGGGAAGAATTGGGGGCGGTAGTGAAGCGAAGTTCCGAGGAGGCACCCCAGCGCCAAGCTTTGGCGCGCAGACTTGAAGCGGACCCGCTCACGAGGGCCAAGGGCTTGTTTACTTAGGGAGATGGAAATTTAATCAGGAGCTCAAGTTTGGATCAATGGAATTGACTTTTCACCATTTAAGTCTGTTATCTGAACTCAACTTTGCTACTGAGGTTATTCTTCCTCGGGGGCTCTATGCAGTTGCACTTCATCCATGTAATGCTCAGTCAGCCCTGATGTAACCTAACTGGGGCCCACCATCATTAGGTTTTCCTGCCGAGAAGGATATGTAATTGCAATTTGGAAAGTCTAGGGTACTCAAGAAAAAAAGGAATGTTTACATTTCAAACACAATTGGAAGAGATTGTGAGGTGGGACATATGGCGAGTTAAGTCCCGACAGATAGATTGGGACTGAAGCCGCGTGTCCAAGAGGATGGAACAACCTACAGTGGTCATTTTCCACCAAAGCCATGCTTTGAGTCACGATTTCAAAGAAAAACAAAGAGCTGTAGATACTTCATTCATTTCCTCATTCATTTTTAAGAAAATCAGCAAGACCTGTCAAGTAAGAGGAAGCTGAAGCACAGGCATTCCACCAAGTTAGGTTGGACCGTTTCTTTCTCGAGTCGGGCTTTTGACTACTTGATCACTCCATATTTTCAATAGAATGAATCAAGCAAAGACGAGCTGTTCTCACGATAAATTTATCCCTGCATGCATTTGTACCTGCTACCTCGGGGCGATTCGAGAAGTGTAGAGGATCTCGCTCTATATATATAGGTGTTGAGATGCTCTAGCTGTAGTCCGCGCACGAGATTCGCCGAACACTGGAGGTCGAGGTAGGACCGTGCAACGAAAACCCTTAAGATAACATTAATGAACCTATTGCCTACTGCACCCTGGGCCACAACCTAAAGTCCCCAACGCCAGCCATCTGATATAGTTCAATTCGCAGCATTCTTGACCCTTTTGGTTTTGCGCTCACTAAGCCAACGCTTGGTATCGCGAACTCCATGAAGGTATAGCCAAGAAAAGATGAAGACAAGCATGAAATTGAAGATGACGAAAGCCCAGAAAATTCCCTGTTCAAGAAAGGTCAGACGATGTGGGATATAGAAAAAAGTAGAAAAAAAGTAGAAAGAACTCACATAGTTTCTCCACTTATTAGAGTAGAAGACATTGAAGCCGGCAGCCTACCAAATTCATCGTGGTCAATCGCCACTCTATGTAAATTTTGGGACAACGATCAGATTTACTCACAAATTGATCACCCGTCGAGTATTGACAAAATGCACATAGCCCATTTCCAGCATCATGGAGGCGACCGCCGGATTTCTGCGCATATGAACCGGCATATTCTTGACATGTCAGGCCAGGTGGAGGACTGAAGAATGCTTCTTCACGCTCAACGCATCGAACGGGGACATTATGCGTGAGCACACCCAGGAGACCCTCAAGCAGGTAGTGGAAAGGTGTCAGCCAGTACATCCACGACTGCCAAAAGTGTGGCAAAGCGACATAAGGCACGACTACACCACAGAAGGAAACGACGAAAGTAAAGAACGAAGGAACCAGCAATGATGCGAAGAGCTCATTTGGCGAAAAGGCCGCGATGAATTGTCCGAAGCCAACGTAAAAGCATTCGAATAGCATAAGCATCATCCAGGTGTAACCTGTACTGAAGGAATCCCGTGGGAACCAAACGCCCCAGTACCTGCACGTTGTTAGTGACAAGATTCAATACGGAGTTCAGATAGTGCGTACCAGCAATTGAAGTAGATTGATCCGGCAACGATGGAATACGGTAACTCTGGGAGAATGGTGCTCACTACGAATGCCACCCAAGAATAAATCTTGGAGTTCGACTCGCGTGACTCGTAGATGCCGCGGAAATGCAAATACCGTGGCTGTAGCTGCTGAATGAGAGGTGGGGAGATGGTTAAGGTCATGAAGACGGAGAAAAGTCTTGACTGCATGTCAATATAGCTGTTGCCCAGATGCCAGAATGTGAAGGTGTTGAACAGGCCCGTGAAAATGTGCAGCATCATTTTGCCCTAGGTAATTCGACAGTCAGTATAGCTTGGCAGCTAAGAGATAATAAAAACCCACAAGGACATAATCTGGGAGCCTCCAATAAGCCACAAAGGCCCGCTTCGTCACTGCAACTATTTGAACGTATAGCGGCATAGCAAACTCACGATCATCTTTGGTGACCTCATCTTGCCGCTGGTCACGGCGAGAACTGATGAGACTCTCCAAGTCCTCGGAAAGCTGCTTAGATTCAGTGGAGTTTTCCCACACATCACCCCAGTCTTGTCCATCGTAATCGGGATTTCCAGCGCCAATCACTTCAAGCATATACTATAATCTAATGTGAGAACTAGCACAATTTTCACGAATTGACTTACTGACCTCTGCCGGGTTCGCATTTGGAGAGCATTTCTTGCCCCCATTGCGCTCGAAATAATCAATCAACGTTTTGGAATCGGAACCGAGAGCACCGTTATAAACAACCTGTCCACCGCTCTGGAGCAGAAGCAGTTCGTCAAATTGCTCAAACAGTACAGCTGATGGCTGGTGGATAGTACAGAGAACTGCTTGACCAGCATCTGCTAGTCGTCGGAGGAAGCGGACAATATTGAATGCGGCTAGTGAATCAAGACCAGACGTGGGTTCATCCAGGAAGAGCAGAAGTTCTGGTTTGCTGGCAAGCTCAACTGCAATAGTGAGACGCTTACGCTGTTCCTGATTCAAACCAGAACCGGCGGATCCGACGGTAGCTCCAGCAATTGAACGCATCTCGAGAAGATCAATGATTTTCTCGCAGTAGTCATACTTCTCCTGCAGAGGGATTTCTTTTGGCTGTCGCAAAAGAGCGGAAAACCGTAGAGACTCGCGCACCGTGGCGGTGGGTTCATGTATGTCCATCTGCTCTGCGAAACCAGTTGCTCGTTGAAAGCTTCTGGGAAGTGGTCTTGAAATTCTGTTTAGTCTGAGACCTTGTATCAAATGAGGGCTCACTACTCACTTTCCATCAACTAGGAAACTCCCGTTCATAACGCCAAAGTTGATTCGCTGAGCTAGCGCATTGAGAAGGGTGGTTTTCCTGAGAATAAATTTAGTCATTGATTGTTGAATTGTCGGGGAGCTTGACTGACCCTGCGCCTGATGCACCCATTAACGCTGTCAGTCGTCCGGGCTTCACATATCCATTAACATTGTGTAACAACTTTCGCTGTCCACCCTTGTAGGGAATTGTGTAATTAACGTTCTGCCACGTGAATATTGACGTGTTTTTCGCAATATCATCGACCTTCCGATTGGCCTCATGGTCTTGCATGCCAGAAGATCGTCCACCTTTCTCAGCCGACTCCATATCTGCTGGTGGTCTGTTGCCCTCTATTGCGTCTTCAACTGCTTTTGGTGCATCTCCTCTTTTAAACACCGTGACAGAGCTCCCACCTGCATTGGGCTTCTGAATCTCCATCCCGAGCATGGTTAAAAAGACGAAGAAAAGAAACCAGGCTATGAGGATTCCGAAATTTCGCCACAGATGAGATCGAGAATAGGTGAATGCAGCCTTGATATAGTCGGAGCCTTGCACAACTAGGCTGTCCGGACGGCTCCCCTGGATTGCGCAACTTTGATGTGAAGAAGATGCGTTGGGACCGTCAGGCACAACGTACGGCGGCTCACACTTGATCCCAAGATTGTGGAATTCATTCGCCATCAAGGCTTCGAATGCGTATTGGACTGGGTTTATCCAGATTAGCCATTTCAGCCACGGGTGCATCTTCCATGGTGGAATCAGGTAGCCTGGGATGTGAGAGTTAATGGAAGTACTGTTGGAAGCAAATTGGTCTCGCTCACCAGTGTAAACAATGAGTGCCTGAATGGCAACTCCGGTGAGCCGAGTAGCTAGAATGATCTTAGTAAAGAGATATGCAAATTTACTGGGATACATTCCCACTGACCAACATCCAATGATGCACACAGCGCTCCGAGTGAGCGGAAGAAAGAGTACATGGTCATAGTGAGAATGAAGATGATTAGAAGGTTAATAAAAAACTGGGAAGCCGTTCGTGCGAGGTTCGACATACTGTGGAGAACTATTAGCTTGGCTAAAATCAGTCGTAATGGAGAGCGTACAAGTAAACAATGACGTCAAAAAGCACCACTTGGATAAACACCAATGGTACATCCACGACAATTTGTGCGAGGGCATATGCTGCGGGTCGATAGAAAGAGCTATACAGGTTAGAAGCCTCGCTTGTTTGGCCAAAGCGTTTGCTTACAAGCTCTTGTGTTTCATCAATATGGGTCGACTCTCAAACGCGGCAGTGAGTTCAGCCAGTGCAAGTAGAGCATTGAATAGAAGGATAAAGAAAATCACACCCCCTCGTGTAAAGACTCCCGAGCTGGATACGTTTATTATTTAAATGACTTAAGTTGAGGAATTTGGACAGTAACTAACCTGGTGTTAGGAAGATTGTAGAACAGGCTTCCTACAATAAGAGCCTGAAAGACGAGGACACCCCATTTACCAACTAGAGCGGCCCTGTCACCAAACATGACAAGAAATTGGCGATGTGTGAGAATCGCAACCTGCTTCCAAAATGGAACAGTATAGTTCTTCTTGGTTGCTTTGCTTCTGGCAGCCTCTCTCTCGTGCTTCTGAGCCTCGATCTCGTCCTCAAAGCTTTCAATGTCGGTAAGGGCCGCTTTGAAAACATCACTTTGCCGATAAGTAGCTGAGAACTCATCAGCAGTTCGTGGGATCCGATCTTCCCATCCAGGCTTAACTCTTCTCGCGTGAGGGTCACTGACAGATGTCAGGAAATCAGGAGTTGTCCATCGTCGAGGACATTCAAATCCTAGATTTTCAAAATATGCCCTCGCGTCTTCGGTGCGACCGAAGAATGCGCACTTCCCACCTTCAATCAGAATGACCTTATCGAAGAGGTTAAACAGATTTTCTGAAGCCTGGTAGAGAGCCACTAATGTCGAAACATGTGCTGTATTGGTGAGACTTCTCAAGCTTTGGACGTACTCGAGAGCAGTACTTGCGTCGAGACCCCTAGTCGAGTTGTCCCAGCATTGGGTGCTGGCTTTGGTCACCATTGCTTCACCGATTGACACTCGCTTCTTCTCTCTAAAGATGGAGGGTTTCAGTATGACACCGACCCGGATTCCATTTCAGATTCACTTACCCTCCGGAAATTCCGCGAATTGATTCATTTCCAACTCGAGTTCCAAGGGCATGCTCAATCCAGAAGAGCTTGGCAATTGCCGAGAGAAAAGTTTGTTGATAATCCTTTCGTGTTTCTCCTGGAATACGTGATGGTTTGTCTGGGGTTCGAGTTTTGAGTGCAAATAGCAACGTATCTCTCACAGTCAACGTGGCATAGTGAAGATCATCCTCAGGATTATATAAAACTTTTTGGTTTAGTATGTCTCATAGAGAATACTCAAGGGCCCTGAAATACCTTCTGAACGATACTTCTTCTTCATGGTGTTGGAGTCGGTTCCTCCGTATCGAACATCCCCCTCAACACTCTCATAACCATAGGTTTGATTCCCGATTGCTTTCAAAAATGTTGAGCATCCTGAGCCAGGGCGCCCTAAGACCAGAAGCATCTCCCCTGGATGCACACATCCCTGGATTGAAAGTCAGGTCAAACATACATCTTCAACTTTAATGAGTGGTACATGCCGTGAAATCATCCAAGATAGTTCGTATCTCTGGCTTCCCAGCCCCAGCACCCTTCCTTCCACGAGTCAAAAGCCCCTTGATGCGCCTCGGCAAACCAAGAAATATATCTCCATTGGTTGGCTGAAGGGCTGCTCCCAGTCCTAGGCCTTTCACTGTGAGATTTTTCCAAATAACACCAACGTGTCTGGTCTGCTCTTCTTCGGAATTGGCCTTTCGCTCGTGCCCGAACATGCGCGAAATCAATCGTTCGATCTGCGCCCATTCCGCACCCTCATGGCCAGAAGCATGGCTCTTTCGACTAGACAAAGTCTTAGCGAGTGCACCGTTATTTAGGCTCTCACCCTCAGAGAGCCCGTCAGGTTCGCTCGTCGCTGTACTTTGTACTGAGCCATCAATGTCTTGGTTGTCTGATCGCGACGAGGGACTGATATTTGCGAGTGTACATTCTGATGATGGATTGGCATTATTTCGATGATCTTCTGTCGTCATTTCGCTTTCTATGGACTGATTTAAATCCATACTATCACCCATATTATGGAGAAGATAGATGATTCAAGTCCTACAGCTTGGTGTGTAGCAGAGAGTCACACAAGGGGTAACTAGAGAGATGCACAGTTGTCTTCTGAGCCATAAGTAATTACGCTTGATGGATATTAAAATGGAACGAGGGAAATCGATGCTCAGGATCCGTAGCGATTACGTCAAATATCACAAAATCAAAACGACCAGCCCTGTACACTCGGTCTCGGGAGTTCAGTTTTCCGAGGGCCTACGAAACCTTGATTACATCCGATCGCGAAAACGAGCTCAAATCCCAGTAAGATGAAAAGCACTACATGAATTTTCTGATTATGTGAGCTGCATATCCCGATCTGGGCAGTGCGACCATACAAATTGTTCTCCGGATAGCGGATGTGGTCGATCATGAAGTCATCGATCTCATCAATGTTTGGGTCGAACTTCGCCGGGGAGGAGAAATGAATAATTGTCGATATGGGTTTACATGACTACGTTTGTACAAATGGTTATTGTATCAAAAAGGAGCTGAAGTGCCTACTCAACCTCGGAAGAACCGCCAAAAATTCTCTCGCTCTAGTATGGTTACAGTTACCGTGAGATGCTGTGCCACGACAAATTTTTAGCAAAGGCTACTTCGGTAAAATTTTCTGTTATTAATGATTGATTTTTATTGTGGCAAGCTGAATTTTCTCGGTCACTCTGAGGAACAGTAGAATGTTTCCTTACAGTGGCGCCCGTCATTGCCTTCCATCTTATAGTAGATGGGCTCTCAAATCCTAATCACATGATGCGCTAAACCCAAAATGATTCGTGTGTGGATTCCCAGTTTGTATGTACGCTGGAATGATGCTCGCTCTTATAGAATCCAGTATGAAAGATACAACGGTCTAGGATCAGAGTCGTGGAATATCTGGAAGGTTCCAAACTAGTCACTCTGGCAACTTCTCTCCTCCATCTCTCGGATGCTTCACTGCAGAGGGCCAGGCTTTTCGTCAGATATGGGGAGAAAGAGGGATGGGATGCTTGAAACTCAAGATGAAATTCAGACAGCCTGCGTGAGCAACTCTACGCCGGGATAATGAGCGAATTGAATTGCTGGTGGCCATGCTGTTCGGGTTTCCAGTCGTCAAATGAGGCTTCCTTGATAGATATCATGTGACTGATTGAGCCTCATTCAAAGCGGGGCCACGATTGATCATCTTTGTTGCCTGCCCAACTCCTGTTGACATCTCAATTCCGCCCTGCGGTTAGCCTTGGCCCCCATACATATATGCGCAGAGATGAATTCCTTTCCTTTCCTTTTGACATCCTCAATGTCAACTTAAGTCAGCGAAGAGTCGATCATCGAAGACACTCTCATCAAGATGACTTCGAGGCTCCCAATGCCTGGATGGCTTGTTGTACTTGGCCTCATCGTCTATTACCCTGTCGTGGGCGCCTTTTATATCATTAACGGTCCTTCCATTGCATATCGAAAACACAAAAAGAAGAAGCCCATCCGAACTCTACCCCGTGATCGCAAACGTGCGTTGACACTCCCATTACCTGAATCGTCCTCGCCTTGGTACCGTAAGGGTCGGCGCCAGAAGACTTTTGACCAATCGCAATCCCTATTCTTCCGACTACCCCTGGAACTGCGGGAAATTATATACCATCAGGTGGTTATGCCTTCTGATGGAGCTGATCTTCACGTGGCTATAACGGGCTACCGGCTGTGTGGTATCCCGTGTAGTGAGTCGGATTCTTCTCACCGAGGATGGCAGCACAACTGCTGGGAACCGGTCGATAGGAGCGGTCGCTCAATCGAACACCACGATCCTATTCTTTCCCGTTCAACCGGGATTTTGGGGCTTTTACAATCTTGTAGGAAAATGTGAGCCAGTTCGCCTTTCCTTCATGGTATTACCTCTACTCTCTGACATAGTCATCTAGGTATTCTGAATCAATAGACCTGCTCTACACAGGAAATACCCTAAATATCAGATCCACGAAAGCAATAATGGCTATGGAACGGGTGATGGTGCCACATCGTTTGAATTCCATCTCTTCTCTCCATCTCGATACCGAGGCAATTCACCCATCGTTTAACACCAAACGCGGTAGTTTGAAATGGCCTACAGATGTGCTGTGGTATTGGAAAGGGGCATGTGATGTTCTTTCAAAAATGCAGGGTCTTCAAAATCTCAAGATCTCTTTGACTAGAGAAAAGCTCTGGGCGCCCTGGGACCCCGATATCGAGGGGTTGGCCTGGCTTTTACAACCCCTAATGGCCGTGCAACAGGTTTCAAACTTCAATGTGAATATGTACTGGCCCAGGCCAGTTGATCTGGAAGTGCTTCAACGCGAGCTAGGGGGGAAGCCTCCCTTTCTCCTTGAAGTAGTGGTAACCAACGTGCCTTAATGCCACCTCTAGATGGGTTAGGCCATATAAGTCTCAACCACTCAAGCTCTGCCTGGTACTGTAATCTAGAGATTTCCGGGGTGATTTGGGTCCTTGTTTCCGGACATGGGAGGCAGTAACAGTCGCTACTGTAATATTTGCCTGCGTGTGAGACTACATCCTTTCATGACTAGAACATAGCTCTATAAAAGACCCTGATTATGATGTGGACAATACGAAAACTTCGATCCTGCAGGCAAAGGGCAAGGCCTGAGTGAGACAGGAAGATCGAGAAATCGCCAAGTAACTCGAAGAAAGAAAAGCCGTAAATTCGATTGCCTTGACGCCATGTCAAACAGGAGCAGACAGATGATCATTTCGAGACATAGAGCAGTGACTTACTGCATAGAATTCAGTGGGGTTTCATAAGTTTGACTATGACCAGTGTTCAGAATTATCTTATCAGCCACAAGTCGAATGATAGACTCAATAATGATACCTCAGCTATCGAGAAAGACGATTGAAATGACCTTTAGAAAGACCTTTCAAAAACTAAGAAGCGGGAGCATATCTATTAGGGGTCTCTCTGGTCTCTAGACTCAGACTTTTGAACTACCACTGTAGACGAGTTTATCATGAGTTACCCACTTTCCTACCTGTTTTGTATAGCAAGGTAGTTCCTTATCATATGCCCAACGCAACACCATGCATCTGCGCCATCTATGGGGTTCAATGTCCCACATGACATTTGTTCTTTCCTCAATAAACAACCAACCTATTCATCTAAGATTGGTCTCATTCAAGCGGAACTATGTTTCTCCGGGAACAGTTCACTTTGAGGCCGACTGGTTAATCACCCTGCCGACGACACCTGTCAGCCTCGATGAGTATGGTCAAACTCGCCAGCAACTTTCGAGGACTCGGCACGCTAAGAGTACTCGCTAGAACTCGTGTTTCCTACCTTTCTCAGAACGCGAGGTTCTTCTCATATCTCAGTCGAGATGCGCGTCAGACAACAAACCCCGAGATTTATCTGGAAAGACACAATGGCACAGGTGAGTTTTTCCAAGTACATTTGCATAAATTCTGGCACGCCAAGTTTGACGAATTTTGCATAGAACACCGAATCCCTGAAGAGAATTTGTATCGATACACCCGACATTGATGGCTGTAAGCATCTTTGCTCGTCAGCTCAGTACATCGGCTCAGTCAGGCGCAAATATAGATTCAACGAAGAAAATGAACTTGCAAAACGCTATCTGAAATTTAATTTGCAGCAACTGATCAGGGTCGCAATCAGTGCTTGTGAAACCTGTTTGGATCGTAAGTGGAGCATGGGAAAATCGTGACCTTTTCTTTCTTCGCGACGCACTCATGAACATTGCAGCCGACTGGGCGGAGCTTTTCCCAGAAACCCCTTGCCCGATAGCCTTCAGCAACGAGGAGACTGAGCTCCATTCTAAGGAAGAGGAAAATATCAATGGAGTTGGGCAAATGTTGTTGATGTTCCGGGAGCAAGGTGTACTCCCTGTAGATGGGATGGTTGTACCTGAAGACTACGAAGTGGCCCTTACGAACGAACGCAAGTTCAAAGAGATATTCATCGGGCTGGCGAAGGATGAAGAAGAAAAGGAGCTGGTCAAGAGTCTATGGCCTTACCAAGAGTCTGGAAAGGTCTGAGGTTCAACCACCATACATGAAACTTTCCTTCTAAACAGATTCAATAGAAGCAGCCATATCTAATCAAAGACATGTCTCTGCAATAACATTGACTATCTTGTTCACATTCTAAATCAGGTGCCTCGATATCGAAACAAGTATGGCAGACCATCACATATCAATTACCTCCGCATTAATCATTTCCCAAGAATCAGATCTCACGTAACCATATCCAAAGCCATCCTCTTAAACAAAGAAGACAGACACCATGGAAAGAACCACCATCACAGCAGCCAAGTTACCCAACTCGAACCGGGTAGCCGCACTAGCAGCAGTCGAACTAGAGGCCGGGGCAGCAGTCGACGACGCAGAAGAAGCAGACGAAGCGGTTGTGCTGGCAGCAGAGCTAGTAGACGCCAAAGCCGTGGAGGAAGTCTTGGTCACGAGGCTCGAAGAAGATCCGACTAGCGGAGTGCTAGCTGGGGCCGAGACCGAGGAGGACGAGGAGGCGCCGACAGCCGACGATGATGAGGAGGTACCGACAGGCGAAGAGCCCGAAGAAATGGGTGTGCTAACAGGCACTGCGGTAGAAGAAGGAGCAACAGAGGCGACGGAAGAAGACGAGGCAGCGGCGGCACAGGTCGAGTCAGCCGTAAGCTTGACGCTCACACACTGGGTGACGGAGTCGCTTTCGGTGGTGTAGATGTTGTCACCGTTGTTCTGGCCGGTTGCGCAGGCGACAAAGCTGGGGCTTCCGTTGAATTCGAGGCGGCCGGATGAGCTGAGGGAGAAGCCAGAGGTACCGGCGCTACCAGCATCACACTGGAATTGGGTGGTCTCGCCTGTGGGGTAGATCAGTTAGTTATTGATGGCGTTAAGGTAGAGTAGAGGAGGAAGAGGATATCTTACTAGTGACCACACAGCCACGGCCCTCGCTATCGGTGATGACGCCCCCAGATAGGCAGAACTTGGCAGCAGAGAGGCTGTTGTCACCAACACGGACCTGTCCATCGCTCAATTGGCCCAGAGAGCCGGATTCATCACCAGAGGCAGTGAGGTGGAAGCAGCAGCTGTCGCTGCGGCCCACGAGGGCATTGGCACCGGCAGCCAGAGACGCAATTGCAATGAAGGTCTTCATTGTGGCGGGTAAATGCAACAAGGTAATTGAACTATTGAACAGGGAGAAAGGGTTTCAAAGGAGCAAAAGATACACCAAGTTCAATTGCGCAAGAAACTTCTTCTATTCAACAAGGGGAAGAGGGATAGGAGCCTTCCGGCCCCAGAAAAGAGTGGGTAGATACTTATACTCTCTCGCATTACTATCTGTGACAGGGCAAACAAGCCAACCCAGCCCAACAAGGTACAGTAAACACTCAACAGTCGTACGTAGGAATTTACCTTCTGCATCATGCGCCAAGCCTGACCTACTCATTGTGGATGATTGATTGGCTGGATGGCAACGCTTAATACGCCACTCGGCCACTAAGTACCGTTTAAACCGGGTATTGCAATGGCAGCGCGGGGTGGAGTGACGCTATGGCTGTTACGACGCGTGGCTTTGACTGGATCTTCTCAGCCAGGCAAAGTGAAATAACAAGGTCTGTGAAATTGCTTGCTTTGTTTTGACCTCCTGGAGGCTGGAAAAAGGTACTTGGCCTTGAACATTTGGCATTAGCACCTGACTATTCAATGCTTGTCAAGTGTGCACATTGGCAGTGTTACAGGCTGATCGACAAGGGAATAGAGAGGTCACACTCGCCAGACACATAGTATTATAAGTCTTCAATAATAATAGCTTGCTAGAACTCCCCTATACCTACGAAATGATAATCTCTTATCTGTAGAGTCGGGATGTGGAGCGGGTCAGTTTTCCCTGTTCTGTTCCTTGTAAATTTTGATGCCTCGCCCCAGATGTGGATCCAGGTACAACAAGTATTTTATGGCGATCAATGCGCCAGGTACTGGGGCTAATGGGCCCGAATACCCGTTATTTGAGTCTAGGAGAGGCCAGGTGGGCTTCATTAAAAGCGGATTTGCCTGACAATACGTCAGTTTGGGTTTGGAAACAGAGCTCCTTTTGGCAGATTATCGGCGCTGTTCTAGACTGTTATCTGAGAGCAGTTGGTGAATGAACCTACCTATAATTAGCTAAGGCCTGTCAGTGATTATCCCTTGTACTGTAGGAAGCAGTGCATGCAAGAGAGTCAATGGCCTAGAAAGCAAAGGGCTTCTGTGGCTGTGCTATGCTACTGCCATTCTATCAACTAAATCCAGTCTAGAGCGTTCTATTCATACTCCTCCCTGAAGACCATAATCCTCTCAACATCCTCTCCATTCCGACCACGCTCAACCCAGGCCCGCCACATCCCGCCACAATTAAAGTCAAAGACCACATTGCCCCGGTGTAGCTTTCCCAACCTCCCACTTGAACACACAGCACACGCCGTGTCAATCTCAATCCCAATAAACCCGCCCTCGCCCTCACCCGTGACTCCCCATCGAGGCCCAGCAGATTGCTGCAGTGCACCTTGAGGGCCAGCCACAGACTTGACAGCCTGGCTGAGGGAGAGGCTTTGTAGCCGAGATAGCGAGGCAACGGAGTGTGCGGCTGCTAGTCGAAGAAACGCGTCACCATCGCCAGTGCCGGAGATGGCGATGGCTTTTCTTGGGCTGGTCGGTTTTATATCTTGAATGAACTCGTGGCAAGAATGCTGCAGGTGAAATGGCTTTTCTGGTACCGGACCTAGCGCACTTGCATATGCACTAGATGGGCGGGATGAATAGGCTGGGGGGTCAGGGCTTCGGCTTTTCGGACGTGGAGACAGGCAGCTGAGCAAGCTATCTCTCAAGTCCGCCCAGAAGTCAGGTTTACTAGCCATAATGCCAGTTGGACGGTCGCCAATATACAAGGATGAGGGGTCTGCTACCCCACCCTTTCCGTTCGAGACCATAGGAAACGCGGCCTCTTGAGTAATTGAATGCCCCGGGAAACTTGCATCCCAAGCATCAGCCCAAAACCCTGCACCCAAAGTTGGGGTGTCCCCAATGCGACCGGGAAGCTTATTGGTCTTGCCGCCAGTACTGGTAGCAACGGCCAAATTGCCCCATTGATCTAGACAAACACAACCGACTGTCCCCTGACTCAAAGATATGGGTTCTTCTTTCCCTTCCAGTCCACGCCGATGCTCATCCCAGCGGCGCTGTGTCCAGAACCATTCATCAGGCTTGAATTCAAGACCCCACTCTCGAGCAAGAGTCTCCACATGAGGCCCGGCAAGCTGGGGGTGCATGCTACCACCGTCATGCTTGGGTTTGCCATCGGGTGTGTAGCCAGTTCGTAAGAGGGATTCACGCGCGAGTTGGATTGGATGTCGCACGTTCCTCACGTTCATGACAGCTGCAGCTTTCTTCATTTCGCCGGGTCGGTTCTGGTCGGGGTCTTGGACGGTAGTAACCATTATGGAAGCCTCCATTTCGATGGTACCAGCTGTAGTGAAGACGCTACCACGTCCGCAATTGAATAGCTCGTCATCTTCCATGAGGGATACGGCGTGGACGGCGGCATCGAGGGCCGAAGCACCGTCTTTGAGGAGGGCATGGGTCGAGCGGAGGTAGGACTGCAGGGAAGCGTGGTGTTTGTCGTAGACATCTGGTGGGAGCTTAGCGCGTTGAATATTACCAGCACCTCCATGGAGGATGAGCGCAGGCGTGAAAGTTGCCGGAGTATCGGACATTTCGGTTGTTGATGAATAGGAGGGTGTAGAAGGAGAGGAGTCTCGAGGGATGCGGGGAAAGATAAGGCGGAGTTGACGGAAGTCGGCCTGCGCAGCCCGAAATCTGCATCACTCCCGTCTTGAATCATATCGCGTTGAAACCGATCTGCAAATCTTGTCAATGTTCATAATCCCTGCTGGAACCAGGACTTCTAAACTGAATGAAAACGCCGAATTGGAAAAGTGCGACCGAAGACCAAGTATATGCAATAAAAATGCGTATTATGCCTGTTACCAATGCGTTAATGTACAAGACTCCACCACGTCCCGATCCGAACGCTCTTTTTGTTGCAGCAATGAGCAGAGATATTCTTTTGGAAGGCCAAATGGCCACAAAAAAAAGAAACCACACGCCGGTCCCGATCCTGGGAACCAGCCAGAGGATGCCGTCCACAAAATACAATGCTCCGAAAACAAGGGCCGAGGAAAGGCGGTATAAAAAGGGTGAGCAATAAAAAAAATAAAACAGAGCAGGAACCTCTATGCCATGTCGTTTAAAAATGAAGACCCGAACCAAACACCTGAGAAGGGAGATTCAACGTGGGGATGTGTTTATGAAGACAGAGATCGAAGGTGGGTTTGTCGGCCACCGGAGGAGGGATTCGATCGTGAGAATGTTGGGTAGGGAGAATTTAAGCGAGAGCCTTCTGCTCAGAAGGAGGGGCGGGAGGGAGCTAAATCGGGATAAGAGTCAGCGGATGATCATCACTGGATTACTGCGAAAGATGCAACAGGACAGTCAACGTACCTCGAGCTTGGTGTTGTCGGCCATCATACGCTGGAAACCGATACCAACACCCTCAATGACACCCAGGAAGACGGCGCACATAATGGCAGAGTTACGGGCGGCCTTGACACCACCACGGACAGCCAGAGAACCACCAGTGAAGAAACCAGCGATAACTAGAGAGTTATTAGAATGGGATTCAGCCGGTAATCAAGAGATGTAGTCACGTACTGCTGTTCCAAGGGTCCTCGGTCTTGCGGATACCCTTAATGGCGCAATCGAATGTAGAGAACTGGACAACTGTCAGAATGCCATACCACAACAAACTCAGCATAATCAGGCCAAACTAACCAGGCCACCCCAAACACCGAAGTTACCACCGAGCACAGGAGCGCGAGCCTTGATGGCAGTCAAGGCTCCTATCCGGCGCTCACCGTAGGGGCTGTTACGGAAGCCCTTGACACCATGCCAGACAGCACCACCAATAGCACCCATGCAGAAAGCACCACCGAAATCGCTCAGGGCGACCCAGGGGCAGGGATCTCTGGAGTGATCCATTATGTGTGAAGTGGAAGGAAGAGGAGGAAGGTCGGGTGAGCAGGGGTTTTTCGAGGTCGAAGAAAAAGAGACGCGATCGACAAGGATGATCCGATCGGATGAATGCTAATGTCGATAATTAATAGTGAAAAGAGTCGCGATGGACAGGGAGGATAGAAAGGCAGTAGCCCAAGGCGAGAGGCAAATCGGCGATGAAGTGATGATGTCGGGGGTGCGGGTGGAGGACTTTTTCTTCGTCTTTGCTTGTCCGGGGGAACGTGACCTCACGTGATGATAAACCCGGTCGCCACCGGGCAATCGGGAGCTTCAGGAGTCGCCGGTCAGTCTCTAAGGTTAGGGATTGGCTTCCTGATCCGGGGGAGGCAAGAGAATAATCCGGGCCAGCCCAGAATTACTTTGGGGGAATCGGGGAGGGGCTGTGCCACGGGATAGAATTTTTCTGTTAGTGTTTTAGTCTTTATACTTTGGCCACAGGATGAGAATGCAAAGTTTGTCGGGGAGTATACGGTGATCGCTCGGCATTCCGACTAGATTGTGGCTCTTCTAAGTACAGTGTTCGATAGGGTATGTCGGCATCTTAAAGTCGTATTTTGTCATTAGGAACTGACCCTCAAAATGATCTCATCAATCATACTCAAAATAAGTCCAGAGATATTGTCTTGTTTATCTAGTAAGATGATGAAGATATTTAGGAAGATCTATTGAGCTTGAAGTGTATCCAGCTAAACATTCACTTTGTGAGACTACTACTACAACAGTGAGGCATACTATAACTACCTTCTGAGCTGAGTTAAAGAGCGACCCTGAAAGCAGTCACCCTAAATCCAACAATCAGAGACTTCTGTGCTTGGGCCTCTATCAGCCGCCATGGACAGGGATGAGATGCTACATCGGCCAATGAGGGCACCCTCTTCTATGCAAGACCAGGCACAATCCCCTGTATCTTTGTCTATCGTAAAACTATGGTCAATAGCTACTAACTCATAGCTACTAACTTTGGAAATTGCACCCAAAACACAGTATCAAGAAATTTATTGACGAGAAAATCCATATGTGAGAAATGCTAAGGTATCAAAATATATGCAAGAAGGCCAAAACTCTCAAACCCTCAATTTTAGTATCACCAAACTCGCCCCGATCAAACCAAATTTCCACGGAGCTCCTGCTCACGCTCAATCGCCTCGAACAGCGACTTGAAGTTTCCAGCACCGAAGCCAGAGAAGTTGTGTCGCTGAATAATCTCAATGAAGACAGTAGGGCGATCCATCATGTGCTATCACCGCAAGTTAGTACTCTGAACATTTCACTTTTCATACAAATCTTTTCTTTGGACCCTCCACATACCTTGGTGAACAACTGCAAAAGGTAACCACCCTCATCAAAATCAATCAAAATATCCAAGCTGCGGATAGTCTCAAAGTCCTCCTTAAGAACGAGACCAGACTGCTTCAAACGAGCCTGCATGTCGGTGTAATAAGTGTCGGGGACCTTGATGAACTCGACGCCACGGGCCTTCAAGTTGGTGATATCGCGGATGATGTCGTCGGTCAGGAGGGCAATGTGCTGGACACCGGCGCCGTTGTAGAAGTCTACGTATTCCTCGATTTGGGACTGCTTCTTGCCCTTGGCGGGTTCGTTGATGGGCATCTTGACGATTTCGTTGGGAGAGGCCATGACGATACTCTTCAAGGCGGAGAATTCACTGGGAAAGGTCAGGTTTGGTTCCTTTAAAGTATATCAAAACGTGGTGATAGTTGAACTTACGTGCAAATCTGGCTGTCGTCAACGGACCAGAAACGGTGGAATCCAAGAGCTTTCTCGTAGCTAGAGACTTGTTAGTAACCTTGGCTTTGATATTTCAATCAGTCAAAAAACGGGAGAACTCACTATTCACAAATCTTATCCATCTCATCCCAATCCTGATTTCCAACGCAGTGGTCAATCCGCTTGAGATGAACACCCGGCAAGAATTTAGCCACGGGATCCTCAGTCCCCGCCTCAAGACGATACCCAGGCAAGAAAGCACCATGATACTGGCCGCGCTCAATAAGAGTATGCGTCGTCTGACCATAAGTCTGAATAGTAGCGACCTTGACTCGTCCACCCTCATCCTCAAGGGTACGAGGCTTAGATACAGACTTGGCGCCATTCTTAACGGCAGCATAATAAACAGCATCGACATCGTCAACCTCGAAGGAAACGTCCTTCACGGCGTCGCCATGCTGCTCAAGGTGGGAGTGAATCTCACGCAACTGCGCCTGCTCCTCGGGGCTGAAACGGTCGATTTGGTCCAGGGAGCGTAGGGGCGAAGTCAGAATGAAGGTGATGTCTCCGTTGCGGATGACGTGGGAGCACATGTGTCGGCTGCCGGTTTCCAGGCCCCGATAGGCGATGCGCTTGAAGCCCATGCGGGTGATGTAGTAGCTGGCTGCTTGCTTGGCGTTGCCGACGTACCAGTGGACATGGTCGTAGCCGCGGTAGCTGGCGATAGAGGCCTCGCCGTTAGTAGAGGGAGGCGGGGTGGTAGAGATAGCTGAAGGAGCCATTTTGAGACGTTCTTCTCTTTGCTAAAATAGTTGTGTTTTCCTTCTTTGCTCACTGAGTGAAAAGTGATGAAATAGTCAGAGATGATAGAAAGGATGAAGAAATAGATCGGTATTTGATAGTTGATGGAAAAGGGATATGTTGGAAGACGCCACACATTCAGTCTTAAATCAATCTCCACCGTCATTCAGGTTTCCCTCTATTAACCGCAGCGGATATCTTCAAAATTCATTCATCATCATCGGCACGCCTTTTGCTGGTAGGCGTGCGGATGTCGAGAGGGTCTCAGCTGGTTTCCTGTGCCAGCCGGAAATATCCGCCAACAGCCGGGCCGAGCTCACTGCGGTTACTACATCGCGGCGCGGAGGTTCAGTGGGCCTTGACGTGATTTCTCTAGAGGAAGGCAGAATAACTTCTTTTCTTTTTTGATCCTACTTACACATACTTGCAAGCTAGAGTATCTTACCTTGAATTTCTACCAACTTTACGTGGTCAACTTTCACACCGAAACATTTACTCCATTTCAACAACTCCCAAACCACCATCATGACGAGCATAACACAAGCTCGTCCATCATTGACGAACAACGACGCCGCAGTCCTCCAAGCTCTCTTCGACGCAGAATCCTCACCCTCATCCGGCATCAAAGTCGACCCAACCCTCCCATCCTGGCCCGCAACAGTGAACATCTCCCAAAAAGACCTCGCCACCCTAAAAACTCGGGAAACCCAAATCATCCTCAACCTCCAAGCCAGCTCAACACCAAATCCAGAAACAGTGCAAACAGCGCTCGAAGAGCTTAACACTCTTCTAGAAGAATACCCAACCTACCCACCCGCCTACACAAACCGCGCCCAAACACTCCGTCTCCTCGCCGACCTGAACTACAAGCAACACACTACACAAAACACCGAGTCTGAGAGCGAGTCAAGCACAGATGAATCCCTCTTCACCCCCGAAGCCAGCGAACTATCATCGAGAGTCTTTGCAGACCTAGGCAGAGCGATTACACTCGCCACGCCGGTCTCACCCGCAGACCCGATCTCATCAGTGCAGGCGCGACTGTTGGCTGATGCGCACACGCATCGCGGGTATTTGTTGTTGAAGGCTGCGAGGGTGAAGAAGACTCGTTCTGGGGTGGAGGTGGGAAGTGTGGGACCGGAGCGGCTGCGTGGTCATAGTGCGGATCAGTTGGAGGAGATGGCGAGTCGGGATTTCTTCCTTGGTGGTCGGTACGGGAATAAAGTTGCGCAGCAAATGGCGGTACAGACGAATCCTTATGCGAAGATGTGTGGGGCGATTGTGAAGGAGGCTATGAGGAAGGAGATGGAGGGTTGAATAGGTTTCTATGGATTTGAATTGCATATAATTTGTTTATTTTGGTGTCATTTTATGAAGTATCTTTAAGAGTTGAATATTAGCGGATATCTCAGAGCTTATTTGGCTCTACTTCTTCAAATAGATATGCAAATGGGTCAATTTCTTCATCGATAGAGGTATCGCCAATCCATTACGCCAGGGTTGGCTGCTATTTACACAAATACATCGCTATTTTCCACCAGAACATGCATCTCCCGCATCTAAGCCTTGTTGGGGTTCTTGAAGTGGCGCTTGAGAGGCTCCCAGCTGTGCTCGTTATACTCTTCCTGCACCTTTTCACATGTCTTCAAGCCCCATTCGGAGACACCAACCATAAGTGTACTAAACAAAAGGAAATGGTCAGTACCGGAAAATAGAAGAGGATAACTTCTCGGTCTGTACATACCTCTCAAACATAAATGCCATGCTGCCATCACCGACCTTGTTTGGCTTCAGCTCAGCATTGCTCGCCCCCTCGAACGCATCCGAGTCCGGACCATGGGCACTCATCACGTTATGCAAACTGGCACCGGCGGGCTGGAAACCACCACCAGTCTTCGCGTCGTAGCCACCGCAAATTAGACCCATGAACTCGGACATGGTATTGCGGTGATACCATGGAGGCCGGAAAGTGTTCTCCGCAACGAGCCAGCGAGGAGGGAAGATGACAAAGTCGGCAATAGCAGTACCAACGTGATCGGACGGGCCAGTCAGGACGGTGTAAATAGAAGGATCAGGGTGGTCAAATGAGACCGAGCCGATAGTGTTGAATCGGCCTAGATCATACTTATAGGGGTAGTAGTTACCGTGCCAGGCGACCACGTCGAAGGGGGTGTGATTCTGGCGGGCCGAGAATAGGGTGTTGTTAAACTTGCTGTACAACTTGTATTCGGCTGCTTCCTCCTCGTCGTCAAAGGCAGCGACGGGGGCTTGGAAATCGCGAGCATTGGCCAAACCGTTAGAGCCAATGGGGCCCAGCTCGGGCAGCTGGTAGTGACCCTGGTACAGCTCGCAAATGTAGCCTCGCACGGGGCCGGCAGGGAGAGTTACACGGTATCTAGTAATGTGAATAACTGAGTGGTTATAATTTCAGAGCGAGTAGAGGTTAGACTTACCGGACACCACGGGGAATCACAGCAATCTCATTCGGGCGCAGAATAATCCGACCCAATTCCGTCTGGATATCCAAAACACCATGCTGAGGCACGATCAAGAAGTCTCCGTCTGCAGAGTAGAAAGCCTCCTTGCCCATATCTTTACCAGCCGCATAGAGCAAAATACCCAGACCCTGCTTCAATGTTGGGTCTCCCGAGCCAGCGACCAGGTGCAGACCATGAACCCAATCCACCTTCTCATCCAAGTCGAAGGGGTTCCATCGCAGTTGGTTGGGAATATGGTGCAGCTTGTGTGTCTCGGTGGTCATGCGGGTGTGATAAGAGTCGGCATCTTCTGCGACAAAGTTCGCATGGGCAGCAGCGGGGAGGATACGGTACACCCAAGTCTGCTTGTTCTCATGGCGAGGTGCAGTAAAAGCCGTGCCGGACAGCTTCTCGGCGTATAGCCCGTAGGGAGCCTTTTGCGGAGAGTTGTGGCCGATGGGGAGTGCTCCCTCGATGGCTTCGGACCTTTCCCGCGGTTAGAACTTAGGAAGAATATGACCAACTACGCGATTTATCCGGAAAACATACTCGTGGTAGGAGTCGAAACCAGTCTGGTAAGTGTAAGGATCTGGGTGGGAGAACTTGGTGACGGGCATGATGGGCGGATGATTTGGGGGAGAGGAAAGGAGCGAAGCGCAGATGGAAATGTACAAGGGGCGTCTCTTTGTATTCTACGACCGAGGAAGAGTTGAAGCGGATTGAGTTACAAAGCCAAGGTACAGCTGCAGCTGCTCTTGTGCAGGATGCCGTACCCCTTCTCTTTCGCTCTTTCTCGCTGGTCCCACGTCACCCGCGGCACTTTACACCAGCATATCCGCGATTATCCCCGCTCTTCTTTCCGCAGTCTCCAGTCCCGGTTGGAGGCGGGGTATTCTGGCAACGGGCCAATTCCGCACTACTCGGTGCTCTCCCCTGGTAGGAGAGTCGACTGCCAACAGTTAAGTTAGCCCAGGCAAGCTGTGTTTTTTTTTTCTTTCATTCTTTCTTCATCCTTCACATCGGCTGCTTCATCATGGCTTCCTGGTTCCAGATCCCCAAGAACTCTCCGTTCTCCTTGGCCAACATTCCCTTCGGCATCATCTCCGCCCAGTCCGCCTCGCGCGTCCCTGCAATTGCCATCGGTGACCATGCCTTGAACCTGAATGCCTTCGCCTCTTCGGGGGGTTTCTCACAATTGCCCGCCATTCAGCAGCATTTGAGTGTCTTCGACCAGCCCACTCTCAATGCATTCGCTGCTCTGGGCCGCCCCGTGCATCGCCAGGTGCGCGAGTACTTGCAGAACGTCTTCCGCGCCGACACCCAATTCCCCCAAGTGCTCAAGGATAATGCAGACCTGCAAAAGTCGGCCCTCGTGCCCCTTTCTCAGGTCACCAACCATCTTCCCATGCAGATTGGCGATTACACTGATTTCTACGCCGGTCTGAATCACGCCTATAACATCGGAGTGCTCTTCCGCGGGCCGGATAATGCACTGCAGCCCAACTACAAGCATCTGCCAGTGGCCTACCACGGCCGTGCCTCCTCAGTGGTCCCTTCGGGCACTGATCTGCACCGTCCCAGCGGCCAGATCCTGGCCAACCCTGCCGCCGACCCTAAGATCCCTACTTTCTCCCCTTGCAAGAAATTGGATATCGAGCTGGAGCTGGCATGCTTCATCAGCAAGCCCAATGATCTCGGCAAGCCTGTCTCTATCGAAGAGGCCGAGGACCATATTTTCGGCCTAGTCCTCATGAACGACTGGTCCGCCCGTGATATCCAGGCCTGGGAGTATATCCCACTGGGTCCCTTCAACGCCAAGAACTTTGGTACCACCATCACTCCCTGGGTTGTCCTGATCGATGCCCTGGAGCCCTTCCGCGCGCAGGGTCTAGAGCCCGGCAACCGCGACTCTCTCCTGCCTTACCTGCGTGAGAATCGCGCCGATAATGCCTACGAGATCCCCCTCGAGGTGGAGGTCACCAACAAGGGCGGCCAGCCTACCCTGATCTCCAAGAGCAACGCTCGCAACCTGCTCTACTCCTTCCCCCAGATGGTTGCTCACCACACTATCACTGGCTGCAACTTGAGGACTGGCGATCTGCTTGGTTCGGGAACCATCTCCGGCAAGGATGCCAAGACCCAGGGTAGTTTCCTTGAGCAGACCAATGGCAAGACCCCCATCAAGCTGGCCGATGGTTCCGAGCGTATGTTCCTCGAGGATGGCGATACTGTCATTCTGCGCGGTAAGGCTGGTACCGAGGGTAACTACGTTGGTTTTGGTGACTGCGTTGGTACTATTCTTCCTGCCGTCTCGTTCTAAGCGGTATCGGCTATGAAAAAGGATGATGAAAGATGTTGACGAAAGCTCCCTTTTGATGTTTTGATGAAATTACCATTTTGGCACGGTAAACAGTTACTAGAATTCGCAATAGCACACATGAATGATCCGGTCATTGATATACCGGAAACAAATAAATACTACTATCAATCCTTCACTCGTAGTCTTCATCATTCAGCAACTCCTCCCAGAAACAAACCAACCTCCTCCTTCCTACCACCTACTCCTTCACCCTCAAATCCTCCGGTGTATCCTCCTGTCTCTGCCAATGCCCCTTCCTAACCGCCTCCACCACCTCAAGATTCTTCACAATCCCATTCACAACCGGAAACGCACTCAAATCCACCCCCACCCTCTCTGCCCCCCAGGCAGCCGGCACAAGACAAACATCCGCCATCGTAATCTCATCGCCCACACTGTACTTTCCCGCACAGCCAGCCACAATAGCCTCATACGCCCTCAATCCATCCTCAATCAACTCCTTCGACCAGACCGCCCGATCCGCGCCCAGCGCGGCCACGCGCTTGAGGATCCGCAGGTTGGTGACGGGCTGGATATCGCAGGCGATGATTTGGGAGAGGGTGCGGACTAGGGCGCGGGATTCGGGGGATTTGGGGAGGAGGGAGGGTCCTTGGGGGAAGGCTTCGTCGAGGTATTCGAGGGCTGCGAGGGATTGGGTGATTGTCACCGGGTTGGAGGTTGATTCGGACTCGGAGTTGGAGGTTGACTCGCGGGTGATGATTAGGGCTGGGACGGTGCCGGACGGGTTGATTGTGAGATGGGTTGGGGTGGATTGTTCATTGCGGAGGAGGTTGATGAAGATTGGGGTGAAGGGGATGTTTTTGAGGTGCAGGGCGATGCGGAGGCGTGCTGAGCAGGAGGAGCGGAAGTATGTATAGAGAGTTACTTGGTCGGGCATTTTGATAGAGGATTGGATAGAACAGTTATAGAAGACTGGCTGGATGTATGATGTGTGGTTTGTGGGGGAATCTCAGAGGAAGATCTGGAGAAAGAAGCTACTTAGTTATGCTTGTATACTAATATATGATGATAATATATGCTAAGAAGTACCAACACTTGTGATACCACGGACCTCGAGTTGCGGTTTCATCAATCCGTCTAGAGATTGGTGGAGGCGCGGAAATTCCGCTTTCCCCGGCCGTCGCTTTCCGCTGGGGTTGAGTGGGGTAAGAACAGACATGAATGAACTACATTAGAGGTTGTTGTAGTAATACCCTCGAAATATGGAGATCAAATCATAGTCAAGATCCATAATGACAAATTGTTTCTTAATGCAAGGAAATGCAGTTTAGCCAAGAAATGGGAAACATCTAAATCACCATAAATGAGATCCCAGCGTACTACCTTAATCTGCATCCCATCGCGACTAGGCCTAGTTTTGATTGACTGTTAGGTAAGAATAATGGAAATTTCCAACTCTTGGGACAGGGGTACGTTCTTATTTTACAGTCATTGTGTTGGTAATCGGCGCTTATCGTGCCCTAGGACGAGCAGGGTAACCCCCTAGGGTTAGGTAGCTGGCATGCATGACTTATGCTTGGCCTCGAGAGCGACACATGCTTTATCCCGGGTTATTAGAGACCCAAAGCCTATTGCTACCGTAGCTAGAACCCTGCCTTCAAAATGCCCGATAAAGAAGCTGCGAGCACCCAATATCGTACACGGCCCATAGAGCAGCAACTGGACGCCACTGATTGCGCTTACGTGATTATGCATGATGCAAATACCTAGAGGGACAGTGTATCATAATAAAACTTTTTATGTTTATAGGTCTGTTGATATGAATACCTAGTCATCGTCAAGTCAGACTCACGTTAATAGGAAACCGCCGAATCCATATCACGATATGACTTATAAAATTCTCCTTTGGTCAGGCATTGTTGTTATCATGCAAAGCATCGGACTCTAAATAGACATTTCAATCAATATTTACTCACTTCTATAAGCCATCTAAAGCACACAAAGTGCACTGTCATTGATCCCCAATGGATCTACCATGCCCGGGAGGATACAATCCCCGCAGATTCGGCTCTCTTCTCCACGAGAATGCATTCCGTGCAAATCTAGAAACATATTGATTCTGTAAGACTCATGATTGCCTCAAGCAGATATGCTTTGCACTTTTACGCCGTAATTCAATTTAGTATATTGTTGGCGTCGCAAGGCGCTGCAAGTGACCTCCAATCTTCTAGGCAGTTTTGGTATGTTCCACGCCCTGGACTTAGTCCCAAGCGTTAAACGACTATCAATAGATTGAAACTTGTGGAAAATTTAGGGGATCAATCCCAAGATTTATTTACGATGGACGAGTTCCAGCTAGCTTATGTTTAAAATAAAATAGACTGATGAGGACGCCTCACTAGGACTGTACTCTACGTATAGAGCTCTATATATACATACTTGCGGTGAACGGCCAAATACGACACCAGCTCTCACAAACTCGGTTAAAATCAAATAGCTATAGGTTCAATAATGAATTATCCGACACTCCTGAATAGCATTCCCCATCCCGTTCATGTGGGATATCCATAAGTAGTATTTACAAAATTTACATGAGTTTGTCTCATATTCGGAGTCCTCCGAGTACGATAACTGGATGCGTCCTCGGCCCGTTGCGTCAGCCTGGCCCGGTTATCAGCGGCAATTCACCCCTCGCCCACTCCCTCCCAAAAGATTCCTCCAAAGCATCCACAATCCACTCCTCCATGCAAATACCCACAGGAAAATAGCCATTGCTAGTCGCGATCGCCTGATTCATCCGGGCGAGACTTCTTGTCGCGCTTCAGGCAAGTGGTTGACGATGGACGGGGCCAGGCCATCCCGTCCCGACCGGCCGTATCAGCGCACTTACAAGGCATGCATCCCTTGTCGGCAACGCAAGGCAAAGTGCGATCTGGGAACGGGTCCGGACGGCTTACCGATCGGCCCACCATGCGCACGATGTCGCAGAGAGATGAGAGAGTGTGTTTTCCCCGAGAAACGGGCATGGGAGAGGTCCCGCAAGCGCGGTAGGTCGATCGCTGCATCGAATCCGCCGTCTCTGATTTCTAATCCACCTGGGCTAGGACGATCCCTCGAGGACAATGAGACCGATATATCGCCGGGCGAGGAACAGTATCAAGGTGCTGTTGTCTCCCCCGATGATGCTAAAAGACAGTTTGCGCAAGGCCAGCAGCCTGTGCAATACGCTCAGGGCTCGACGAGTCCCTTTCAACAGGGATGGGGCTTTGCACGTCCCAATCCATCCCCACACAATGATCATAGTTCACAGATCGGCATAAGTCCCCAGCCGATGGCAGATGGCAGTATGCATGCGCAAACTTCCCCAGCCCATGCATATCAAGAGAATCGGCATCGGTCCAGCTCCACGCTGGCGAACTCAATGATGCGAACAGTCGTCGCGAGTGGTAATGATGCTTTAAATATTTTGTTTGAAGCGGCCACTGCCGGTCAGGAGGACAATGCACCAAGCGATGAAAGCCCTCCACGTGGAGCTGGATCAAAATCAGGTGGCTCCAATGGTCATCAGCGGGCGACACCCGGGAACTTTGAGAGCCCGGCTGCCTTTGAGACCACTTCACGGGTAAAATATCGCGTCGAAATGTCAGAGGTGGCATCGGAAACATTACAAATCTGGGAGGCATGCCGCTTCGTCAAGATGGGCTGGTTTACAGCCAGGGAAGCAGTTACCTTTATTGACCTGTAAGTCATAGCGTCGAAAGTTCTGCACAGACAGGGCTGTCTTGCTAACTGTGGATAGGTTCTACAAAAATATGTCCTGCTTATCACCCATATTGACAGACTTTTATGCCAACCACCAAAACCACCTTACACTGATCAGTCGAGAACCCGTATTATGTTCCACGATCCTTATGATTTCTTCTCGTTATCATGTTCTTCCAGGCGCAGGTGGAGAATCGAGAAACTTCTTCATCCATCATCGACTGTGGCAGCACTGCCAACAACTGACAATGCGGCTCATTTTCGGGCAAGAAAAGTCTACAAAGTCTAAGATTAGGAGTCTTGGAACAGTGGAAGCCCTCTTGCTGATGGCTGAATGGCATCCGCGCTCTCTACACTTTCCTCCTGAAACAGATGGCTGGGATGATGATCTGATCTCCATGGATCCTAAACCATCTGAGCATTCCGAGTCTAAAGACACGTCGGCAAATCGGTGGATTGAGGACATGATTGAGCCGTCAAGAAGATCAGACCAGATGTCCTGGATGCTGCTGGGATGCGCCCTCTCTCTAGCCCATGAACTAGGCATCTTCGAGACGGAGGAGATCGATTCTTCCGGCGATGATCAACAATGGAGGGAACAAATTAAACTGCGGCGACAGCGAGTGCAACGACTTCTTTATGTCTACATCAACCAACTCGCTTGGCGGATTGGCTGCATGTCCCCAATCCCTCAATCCCTCAACCACGCAGTTCTCGGCGGACGCAAACCCCGTGGCCTAAGTCAACCTGGAAGTACGTGGTTGATATTCATGGATTCTTGGATTGAGCTCACTAAGCTAGCGCAATCTGTCACGGATATGTTCTTCCCATCAGCCAAGTTTGCTCGTCAGCAATTGCATAGCGGTCGCTACGTCGGGCTGCTCGAGCATTTCCGGCCTCTGCTCAACCAGTGGAAGGACAAGTATCTTCAACCAGATACTCTCGATACCGCATTCTATAATGATCTCTTCATCGAGTACCATTTCGTCCGCGTATACACCCACTCAGTCGGAATGCAAGCCGTCGTTGAACGTGCCGTAGCAGACGCCGATCTCAACAACCTCGACGATGTTCGGCCGATGACCATCGATCCCACGGACTACGAATACATCCAAGAGGTAATCGACGGCTGTTGCCAGATCCTCCAGAAAGTCACGCACCTCGCAGAGGTAGGCGCACTACGATTCTCGCCCGTCCGCATCGTCCTCCGCATCACCAGTGCCTCGATATTCCTAATGAAAGCACTCAGCCTGGGAACGCGACAAGCCACTCTCCGAGAATCCCTCGAAGTCCTCGAAAGAAGCATCAGCGCTCTCAAATCAAACGCACTCGACGACGTCCATCTCAGCACTCGCTACGCCACACTCTTAGACATGCACGTCTCACGCCTGCGCCGAAACCTCCTAGCATCCTCCAAGGCCATGAAAAATAACACCAACAACACCGCCACCATTAATAACAGCCGAGGTGCCACCCGCCGATCCTCAATGGGTCCACCACCCTGGCCGGAAACTGGCGATCGATCCAATTCACTTAACACCCCCGTGTCCCAGGATTTGACCTCTGATCTGGGCTACATACCATCTTTGAATGATATGGCGGATGACTGGCTCTCATTACCATTTGATCCTTCGATGGCGCCTTTTGGAATGAGTAATAATGTTCAGTTCCCGATGTATGAGGGTGGTGGGTTGGATTTTATTTGGAATCTTCCGTCATAGATGGACCTCGTGTAAATAAACAGATAGCAAGATACCCGCAGAATTATAATAGCATGATCAATGTGCCAGATGGAGAGTGCAAACCTAACTCAGCCTACAGCTACTATAAACTGAAGGGGACTGACTCCGGAGGTAATGAGGGTAGTAATGCTCCTAGGAAGAGCACTCTCTTGTGGTGGCAGGCGCTAGAGATGAAGCAAAGCAAAGGATCACGACATAAGGTTGAGATACCAGAATAGCCCGGTGTCTCCAGACCAATCCTGGTATTTACAGACTCTAGATCCAAATCTTCGGGTAACTTGGGTTATTGCTGTGATGAACATTTGAATTTTAACGGCTCAAATTTTTGATTTTTATATGCTCATGCCAACAAGTAGAGGCTGATGCAATGCAATAATCTATACACCAATCACCCCAGAAACACTTTCAAAGCCTTACTTCTTCTTCGAGCTAGATCCACCAGGCACAGTCCCCCCGCGCCGCTTATACTTTCGAGGATCTACCATGCGTTAGCACTAGAAAGACACATTCTGAAGAAAGAGTATAACATACCTTTCCGGCTCATAAGAGCCCGGTTCCTCGTTCCCTTACCACCTTCCCAGAATCCACTACCAGCCTTGCCGATAAGCGTAGCTCTGCAAACCCCGCAACTCTCTGGTCTGTATATTTGCTCGCGAGAGCAGAAGCCACTAATCGAATTAGTATATTGCGCTTTGTAAGTCCTTTGAGTCTGGGGTGAACTTACCAGATCATACGGTTGGCATGTTCATTAGGATGATCCGTTTCCGCATCGTGACATCTGAAAACGGGAAAGTAAGTATAATTTATCCAAATTTCATCACAAGCACGTCATGGATACCATACTTATCACAAGGAAACACCTTCGCACAACAACTAAACCTAAACCAACGATAACTCTTCCCGTAGTGTTGGCACCGACCCCGGCGAGGAAGCTCCTGCCCGGCAACAATACCGAGGACCTCCTTTGGCCTCTTTTTCAATGGGAGTGCGGCACGGGAGGACATCGCCGCAGTACCCACGATCAGGAACTTAACCTCCGGCATCTTGAAAACCATCTTACGATGGCAGTGCCGGCAAATTGCCATGGCGCTTTCGCCGCGGACGGCTGATACGCCCGGGGCATGGTAGGCGGTTGAACATTCGGAGCATGTTGGGATGAAGTTGCTGGACACGAGTTAGACAGGGAGTCAATGTTAGAATAGCGTAGTGGCAAGATACATACCTTGGAAGAAGATCGAGGACCGTGCAGCCATCCAGGTCAAGATACCCTGCACGGTTCGCGTGCGAATGCATCAATTGTTTCCGGAACCCGATGCTCATTGAGTTGGCACATTTTTTGCACGACTCGGTTTTCGGCACGTCCTTGGGATCTGCAAGTTGAGGGACATTCTTGATATCCATCGACTCTTTGCAGCGCTCACACTTGATAGTGATAGCGAGATGTGTTACCTCGAGCAGTTCGATGCCATAGAGCTCCAGGAAGGGGAATGAAAGTGCAACACCACGGCCTGGTGTATCCAGAACTGCGGGGACTGGAGCACCACCTTCCTCGGAATCTAGGTCGTTTTCATCATACTCCTCGGAGTCTTCTTCGTAGCTAGATTCGTCTGTCATGTCGCTGCCGCTTTGTTGCTCCGGGACAGACCACTCGGGCGGACGAGGGATGACATGTAAATGAGGTTTGTCTCCGGTGGCTTCCAGGGGAACACCGGCTTCAGATTGGGGCGCTGAAGTGTCTTCGTCTACTTGGAGGAGGTGTTCATGCTGAGCTTGCTCTGCAACCTCGGGCAGAGGTGTCTTGGCAAAGTTGTGCATGTTGCTGGCCAGGTAGTTGATTTGTGATACCAAATTCATCTGGGAATTTTTATGGAACCATTGCGCAAATCCGGCTTCTACGGATCTGGCTTCAGGGCTGTCTACACCCTGCATCTCGATGGAGCTGTGCTCCAGAGGATAGAGTGATGGTACGATAAGCTTCACCGTTTTCACGGCTTGGAGTGACCTCGGCAGACGGTCCTGCTTGGTGGGCTGGATAGGGATATTGAAAGATGTTTCCGATCGTTTCTGGAATAGCGGAAGTCTTCCAAGTCGGGCTTCAAGCTGTTTCGTCTCCATTGACCTGCGTTTCTCAGCCTGGGCCTTTTGTTCGTAGGTGTAGCTTGGAGCAACAATAGCCGGTTTAGTTGCTACAAATGATGGGGTAGCAGCCGATGGAGTGGGAGTCGGGCGAGGATGCACAGGGGCAACTGAGCTTGTCCTCTGTGTAGGCGCTGGACTCACAGCACCGCTCCCAACATTAGCCACAAAGGTAAGCTTCGGTCCTCTTTCCAAGGTAGTCAAAAGTCGTTCAAGCTGCCTATCGAGGGTATTCACCCAATTGAGCAAAGTTCCTCGGGCATTAGTCCGAATTGCATAGTCAACGATATCATCGAATCCCCTAGACACATTGGCCTGAAAAGCAGCCTCCATTTCAGGACTGGTCACTGTAAGTTTCGGCCGTCCCTTGCCAGGGTATGTATTTGGCACATGAAGAACGCATTGCAAGGCGTCCAATTCGAAAGGGAAATCGGGGTCCGAGGGAGCCAGCCCGAATGTGAGAGTCGAACCATTCTCATCACTCTGCTCTTGTGGACGGAAACGTCGCCTCAACTGATTGAGTTGAAATTCCCTCGGGTCATTCTTCTCTACCTTTGAGACTGGTCTGGGAGTCTGGGCCACTTGAGGCGTTGTCACGGCTTGCTTGGACTCGGTCTCACTGATCTTCAAGCCCTGGAGTGCACTATCTATGCCGGAGTCTGGAGTCTGGGCATTTGCAGTCGATGACTGTGGTCCAGATGACTGGCTGGGTGTAGCCCTCTTCTGCTCGATAGCAGCGGCATCATGAATGAATGGACATTCCGAGCCGGCACGGCAACCTAGAGCGACACGTTAGTATCGGTTGCATGATCATGGCATATGGTATAGACAAAAGACCGAGGTCAAAAGTCCAAACACAAAAGCACACGCGCTATATCGCAGGCCCGTTCTTCCTAATCATAGGCTATCAACCCTCTCCAGTCTCATAGGTTAACACGCGATAGCCATCTTCAGACGGCACATGCTTGCCTGAAAAGGAGCTGTACCCGGAAGACGCGTACGTATGTATCTCACATATCAATCTAGCAGCGCAAGAAAGATGTACATCGGTCCGACTTGAAACAGCATAAACTCTCAACCGCTACGTACCCTTCTTGGTCGCAAAATAACGACATTTAGCCCTTTTCTTAGGGGCTGATTGGCGCGGCGCACTCGCCTCCTGCGAGGATACAGCGCCACGCGCTCGCGTCGGGCCTGCCAACTCATCAAGGACGGCGGGCGGCTGGATTTCTGTGCCTGTGCCAGGTTCTTGTAGTGAGCGTGTGATCAAAAAGGTTGCGGGCCGTTGGGTCCGCCCCGAGGCACAGGATAATGAATATGAAGGTGCCCCGGCAAGTTGGGGGTGATCAGAGGGGCCTAAGTGGGCATGAAGGCATGAGGACTCAGCCACCTGCAGGGTTGATGTCTGGTTTGTGGAAGTGTATATGGGCATACATGCTCTTGCCCTTTTGCGAATGGATTAGGCCGACAGCCTCCAAGCATGACTGGGGCAGGGCGAGACCCGCGTTGAACTTTGGGGGGCGCAACCATGTTCTGCGCCATGTGTGGCCGGGGCGGATGGAGATAGGGCTGTCACTCACGCTGGACTTGGGGCTCTGGACCCGCTGGGCTGTCAGTTGACCCGTTCTCCATGGCGTGGGAGACTAAGTAGAAGGAACGGATCGGGGCCAGTTCTGGGGGTTGACCAAATTAGACTGGCTGGCAGTGCGACTCGTCGAAGTGACGTTTGAGTTGCCAACGCAGAGATCGGGTGACCTGCCCGGGGATCGACAGGACCAGATCTGCGGTGCGCAGTTGGGTAAGCCGCGATGCACAAAGGGAATTATGGAGGGGGAATAAGTACCGAGTCCGAGGAGGGAAGGTGAGAATGTAAGAGAAGAAGCAATTGTGAAACCAGGACTATTTGAGTAGAACTGGAGTGTCACCTGGTGTATAGTTTGCTGTCCTCTGTGATGGTCCTTGTAGTTATAGTTCCCAATAGCAAATAAAAATCGAAAGTTGATGGTCGGGCGGTGCCAAGCCTTCAGACTGGTCAGTGATCTCACCGCGGGGTTGGAAAGTGGGCCGTGATTCAATCTGACTCACGCCTATTACTATTCTCGACGGTCAACCACAGTTCACTCAGAATGACTCGTCTATAGTAGTTAGTAGTATTCAGTGACTCACAGTGGATCAGATTAAAAAGGTGGACAGATACATTCAAATCTACCTAAAGAAAATTATGCTAGGTATAGACCAGATGTACATCTAATCTGACTGATGTGCATTATTATAATGCCGGTATGTAGTGAGCCATGTATCTATCCTTTTAGGTACAACTACCTTTGTCTGTATTAGAACCACACAAGCATAACGAAGCTTTATCATATTTCTATCTAATCTTGCTTATATGCATTTCTCATATTACCAGTATCAACACGTTCAATGTATTCCGTTGCAGGGGAGCTCCCTCCAGGGCAATACGAGTCGATAGTAACCATACAGACCGACTCTTTCAGAAATAGACCAGATCACGCAACGATCTTCACCAAATCACACCAATCATTCAACAGCAAGAACAATCTCCTCATCTGCCCCGCTGGCTGCTTCAAAGGATTCGTGAAGAAGGTGAGGGGTTCTGGATATGCTAAAGGGGCATACGATTAACCCCGCCATGCAACACCACTACAGGGTGGCGAACGTGGGTTCATATGGATGATATAGACAAGAGGCAATCGCCGCCACATAATAGGGTCCAATATTAACGATGGCGATAAATGCGCGCAGGCATACGATGTTCATGCAGGGGCAGCGTTGCCAAGTATCCCGGTATACTGCTCTGGGAACTCCGAGGGGAAGTATATCATCGTAGGCAAAGGTACTTGATTCACGGACAAAGAACATATCTATGTATGTACTCTATCGATAAGTGCAACCAAATTATCTATTCAAGAAAGTAGTCAAGAGAGGAAATACACCGCGCTTGGTAATCAACAACAAACTATCTATCCGACTTCACGCCGATATCCTTCCGAGTGGACAAAGACATCGCGCTTAAAGTTTATCAACCCCCCTCAAGTCTCCCCCAACAAAGACCGACCAAGCATGGATGATGGATGGAAGTAGCGGATATTCGGATGATACAATCAGAGCAAATCGAATCGGTCACGCAGCCTCTCCGACCCCGGCCCATACCCTGTCGGTGGCTTTGATAGACTCTGCTAGCTGCAGCGGTCGGAATTCCCAGGACTGGGGGAAGCTCGGCCCTGCTCGCGGCCATGTCGGAAACGATTGCAAGGGAGGGGGAAGAAGGGGGGTGGGTAAGGTATGCGATACTTTCCACTGCATTGCTAATACATATGTACAAAACTAATTCTCGCTCTTTCTTTGTTTATTGAGCGGATAAAGCGTCAAATTTGATAATGATAATTGTGCACATACAGTAGTTCCTCGTTGCTTCTTTTGCACTACCGTACTCGCCATAGCTCATAATACGAAATAGAAATTATGACATCGTATTAAACAATACTAATGGACAGGTCCTCTGGAACCGAGTGTGTAAGCGTGTATCATTGACTCCACCGCGTAATACCAAATTTCCGCTAGCGGTATGTAACACAGCCCAATCGGGATAGTTAGGTAATTGCGTATTTCAATGCTAATCCCAATTAAGGTTAGCGTGCATCTGCAGTTCCTCACCATCCAACCAGATCATCCTTCCAGAACCATTCCAGTCCTTCCAGAAGGCCGCCGCAAAGACCATGGGATTGTCAATCCGCCGACCACGGAGAGCATCACGCAGGGCAAAACTCAAGTGCAGTCGGCAGTTTCACCGGCATATCACTGTGCCCTGAGTTGAAATACCAACTTGTATATTGTAACCTCCTCCGTTCCCATCAGCGGGTGAGTCGTGGAGATGGTCTAATGTAAGAATCTCTTTCCCCCGCACGGCGTGTGGTGGGCTTAAGTGGCGGTGATTCGCCGGAGGACAGCGCTCCCCGATGCGGATGCACGTGAGGGCCCACGAGGAGAAATATGACTCGGCCAATCAGAAGCCGTGTAAATCTCGACGCGGAGTTACGGTTTTCGCGTGGATTTTGAATTTTGGGGGCACACAAGCATTCGCTCATACGCGGTGCTTCTGTTCAGTGGCCACACTGTTAGTCACCCCCACGACTCTTCTGGGAATTTACATTAGCCTTGGGTAGCCAATCCTGGTGCCCAAATTCTCGGCATCCCACCGAGCCGGTTCGGGATCGGGGCAAGGCTTGACATGTTCCATGTTCTCTATATGTTAGGAATTTTATGTAGCCTAGAATATGCAGTTGACTTGTTCCAGTGGGGGACAATAGCTCGACTGGCCACAGGATATGCTAGGTAGGAAGCAAATCCCAGCCTATGAATAAGTGTCACTGAAAATAGAAGTCCAGACTAGAGAGTCCACGTAGAGTTTTAGAGATCTTCTTGAAGAGATTTCAATGCTGTTCTCAAGGGCCAGCACAAACCGGTTTGACCTCTGATCTGTTCTAGAGCTTAATCGACCGAACAACAGGAAACCCGCACTGATCGCTGCGTAGTCGATCAGGTCACCGGTGGAGGAGTTCCAGAACACTGAACTTGACTGACGAGTCTCAGAGCATATCCATATCTATCAAACAATCCAGTAACCAGCTGCGGAGTAAACCTCATCGAGTTTTCCATTGAAAGCATCCAAGAGAAGGAGGCAAATCAAATCAAAATAGATTCAAGCTCTACACAGAGTGGCGTGTCTAGCGCATACGTATACGTCGCAATACCTCGCTCCAACCTTTCTTACATTCAAACCGAACTTCAATGTCAGAGACAGCCTCAAAATCGGCTTGCCGAAAATAATCCCTACCAAGTTATCTAATCCCACCCAAACCAATCAGCAATTCCACCACTGTCAGAGCGTCAACCGCACAAATTGAACATGTCCACTTTCCGACGCACTGTCATTTGCCATAAACGCCTCGCCGTTTAATCTCATTCGTGGGGGCATCACTATCCAGAACAGTGGACATCGGAACCACTTCAATTGTCTTGACAGCCACCAGAAGGGGTAACTACGGCGGACATCCGGCGTACGGAGGGAAAGTCAGCCCCAAAAGAGTTGAAAAACATGTCACTGTAAAACATTTCTGTACCGGTGAGACGAGCTTGGGACGCTGGTCGACTCATCATAGGTCTTCAGGTGTGCGGTTGACCCCACTGGATATCCACATTGTGGGAGACCAGAAGAGCTGAGATCGCAGCTTGTAAGAATCTGTCTTGACTCTTGTGGGTATTACATACATGGCTTGTGGATCCTTTTTGAGTAACGTGACTACATTGAATATGGGTTAGGCGGTGCTTGGGAAGTCTGGAGGTGGCTGGACAATTTGACATGAAGCAATGGCCTACTTCGTGTGTATACAGTAGAAGCAGGCGGGTGCAAGTCAGGCACCGGTCCCGCCGCAATTCATCTTTTTAGTATCGCTCTATGTTAAAAGTATAAGCTCACAGACACCCCTGCCTACGTCCCAAAGCACTGGATAATCAATCAAAGTACTTATACTGTTAATGTGACCATCGAGTTTTGCGGCGCAGGTACCATCCACAGTCTACCCTCCACAAAAGCCCTGGTACACAATTTTTTGCATGTCACGCCCCACGAAATTCGGGGGCATTCGGAGAACCGCACAGTCGTACATCCACTGGAGAACAGGAGGCTCGAAGAAGAGGAGAAATGGAATCCAGCGTCGGGCGTTTTAGGAACGGAAGTGTGGGAAATGAAGCATTAAAAATCTGTGAATCGTACTTTTTCTTCCATAGGTTGGAGCTGTGGTGGACTGGTGATCCACTTTTTGAGACCGGACTTTTTCTTGTGTGTTTGAGGGGCTTTTCATTTGTTCCTGAACTTAGGTCTTAGCCGCTTAGTGACGGCAGACGTGAAGAAAAAATTACATACTTTATGTACAGTATGCACTCGTCCAACTATTTACTAGGCCTGTTCAGGATGAGTCGAAGACTCGAAGTGGTTCCCAGAAAGGTAAGCTTCGGAGGCTATGGCTACGTCATTGGGAATGGATAGGCGTCCGGGGAGGAAGATTTGGGGTATACCCGCAGAGGCATAGGCTTGACAGTTGTGACATTGCACGAAAACGGTCGAATTTACGGAGTGATACTACCAGAATCGATATATGGTACCCCATACTGCAATACCATAGGACACGGCAAAACGATAGTTTGCGGACTGAAGGAACCGAGAATACTCAAAGTCATGTGTTCGGTCATGTGTTGATCCACCTGACCGAGGTTGACATGACATCAAAATAACGAAGCGATGAAAGAGTAGTAGTAACTCGTGCTTCTTAAACATAGAGAATTGACTATACTTCAGCGTGACTGAAGCTAATTCAACATGTGAACACCGTACCTGACAGCCACTCTCCAGAAGAACCCGAAAAATGATCACCCTCGTGATAATGATATGATATGATGAAAGCTCCTGCATCATACTGATCACGATGAGGCTACATACCCAGGAATACACTTCCAATCACCCCTGACCCTGGATCCCAGCACAATCTCATCCATAGCTAACTACTTAACCTACCCTAACATAGTAACTTTTGCACACCTACTCTACCAACACTCATCCCGAGTCTAGACCTCCCCGCCAATCGATCGGCATCTCCGATCGTCAATGCTGTGGCAAGAGTATGAGCAACACAGCTGCAAGAGCTTGAGCTATGTACCTCTGTCAGTTTGTCTAGCTGTCTACTCTGTGTCATGCACAACACAGGATCTGAGCGCTTATCTCGTCGAGTGACATCGATGCTGCCACCACCACCACTGGCAGTGCAGGAGCTAATGTAAAGTAGATGTCATGATCCGCATGTGAAGCGAACAGTGCTCAACAAATTTGGGGGTTGGAGAACCGGAATACTTGATTCTGGAGTTCTAGATTCTGACTTAATATCCAACGAGGCGTTGTAGTAGCTATGATCCACGTTCTTTGGTTATTACTATCGGCAGCTGTGATCATGTAACTATATCCGAAGTTCTTCGGTACCTATACATTCCCTGAGGGAGGCTAAAGCCCCCTCCTCGGTGCCGCCGGAGAATAATATCCTTCTCCCCTAGCCACTCGGTACTTTTGTCTTGTTCTTCTCTCCCTGAGCTGAGCCCCTTCTGTAGATTCTGCCTCCCACCTGACCCTTCCCCTTACCCCTCCGTTGGACCGTTGGTGCCTAGCCGTAGTGAATTAGTTATCTCCTTAGCGGTAGCCCCCCATCTTAAATTAAGAAGTCCATAACCCAGGACAAGCTAACCTATTCACTAGTTAGATCTGAGATTACCCAGTGTCCCGGTGTCCCATGAAACAACCGATGCCCACCTAGGCAGGTAGTAGTAGTATACAATAACAAAATCTTACACTACTATCGCACAATCATACCTAGCTATCTCACGCTCAACATTGATAATCCACTACCTCTACTACCGTACACTCCTCCTGACCTGACTTAGTTCGTACTGTACATCTATGTACATCCAGCCCTATCTACCCTTCCACGCAAAGCCGCCACCGAGCCTCCCAATTAACCAATGCATCGCAATCATGCTCAAGAACAACCTAGACCACACCAGAAGGAGGCCCTCCAACTTCCAAGTCCAAGTCCAAGGCCAGCCTATCTTACGTGTCAGCGCCACCAAGCCCAACACTCACCAAAAATCCCACATGATACTTATCCCACCAGCCCATTCCTCCGTAGTAGAACATAGGTAGAAACAGGGATACTCCCGGGGCCAGCAGCCACAACGCAACGCTCAATGTTCTGCAGCACTCCAGAGCGCTCCAGCGCCCGCGCCTCCTACCCCCCTCTTCAACCCTCCCACCAGGTAGGTAGGTCCAGACCGCCAATTCACATTCAATGCATGGCGGCAGCCATGATCTGAGAGTCTGCATGTTGTGGCTTCACACGCACGCTTGCAGGTAACTTGTATAGGTGGTCTTTTTACGGAGTAAAGTCTGCTCTACAAAAGGCAAGAGTCCGATACGAGGACGATGCATGAGGAAGCAAGGTTGGTCAGAAGTTTGCGTTCTATTGCCAGGTTTTTATGGTCTTGTGTTCTGTTCTGTTCTTGCGCTTGGAAATTGTTTTCATGGGGTATGTAGCGTACACGGGGATAAGGTAGGTAGGGGGTGATTGGGTCTCGTAGCTTTGCCAGGACAGAAGTGCAGGCAGCATCGAGAACTGGGGGGAGCTAGAAGCAACAAGCGCGTGGAATCTGGTATCACAGAGTAAAAGCAAAATAGATGAGAAATGAAATGGAGAGATTCCCAGGTCGTAGCCATAGGGGAGATTGCTCTTCTGCAAGCCGTCTCCATTCGAGAGGCTGTAGAAGAGAGATACAGGACAGCGATGATGTATGGAGAAGAACCAGGTTTTTTGAATAGAACATTTTTGGTGCGAAACCTTTCCAGCCATGAAAAAAGCAGGTGGAGAGACTGCTTAGTGTGATGCTCACAGGAAACACCGTCTTGCAGAAGAATGAAGAAAAAGAGTCCATTGGTTCATCAACCATTTCGAGCGCCCGAAAGTGAATCATGGAGAAAAAGGTAGAGATGGGAATCATGGTAATGTAATAACGGGACGTGGGATATTTGAGCTGTACATGAATTAAGTTCGTAAGGGACACACGATAACCTCCCCTCTGGTCCTGATCGGACAGGATGGGAATGGTAAGAGTAGAATGGAAAGGTTGGTTTCCAGAGAAGAAGAATCCAGGGAGGGACAACGCCCAGTTGAATGCTGTAACCGGAGTACACCCCGAGAACCTCCAAGAACCCAATTGAAACCGACCTCCCTTGCCCCCATAACAGTTGACTTGTGAAAAAATAGAGAAAAGCAAATCCATAGAATACGCCTAGATGCAATGCATGATCATAATCGTGAGAAAAGAGTCGCTATGTCGCAGGACAAGACATCAAATGTAAGAAGAGTGTGGCAAACAAGTCCGCGAGTCCAAGTGGACTCCAGCTTCATGTTTGCGTTACCAGCCCTTGACGTGGTACTCCCATGGCCCATAGTCAGTGGTGTAGTTAGTCCAGGAGCCGTTCTTTGCAAGGTCTTTATCGCGAGCGTGGCTATCGCCAGCAGCGGATGAGCCAGCCGCGCCCGTAGCCCGGTGTGGTCCCTTCTGTCCAGGGTATTCCTGGAGGTTCTTCACATCGTGTGCAGTGTGACGGCGCTTAAGGAAGGCGTTGGCGGTCGCGCTCTTCTGCTGGCGCTCCCAGAGAAGATGTCGGCGAAGGGACTCGGTCAACTCGGTCGCAAGCATGTTGCGACGGGTGGTGCGAGGTGAATGAGCAGCGGACTGGGGGTGGGGAGGCTTCATGACAATGGGTTTCGATCGAGGAACGTCAGGACCGCGCATGGTCAGACTCTCCTCTTCATTCTCTGGGGGAGAAGCGGGAATAGAGGGACCGTTGGGGGATGTCAGACGGGATCGCTGGAGTGCAGGACTAGACCGGAAAGCGTTCCCTTGCATGCGAGCTGGCTGGTGCATCATCATGGTCAGAAGCGACCGACGAGAGACCAGGTTTGGGCGCGAATCGACTCGCTGGAAAAGCTCCGGTCGGTCATCCACGCTGGCAGTGCCGCTTTCCGTTACCGAGTCCTCCCAGTCCGAATCCTCGTCATCCTCAATGGCGCTCTCCGAGACCTCGTCGTCCGTTTCAATGGCATCCTCGTCGGAGCGAAGAGGGCTCTTCGATGGTCGGATGGTGTCGACGTGGTCGCTAAAGGAGGCCACCTTCTTGGATGGGCTAGGGTTGCTCGTGGCCGGCTTCAGCCCACCAGCGGTTGGATTGTTCTGCAGAGCCTTGGGGCCCATGCGATCTTCGAAAGAGCTTTCATCGTCGTCGCCGGAGGATCCACCTAGTGTGAACACGCCACCCTTCTTCTTAAGAGGGGATGGCTTGAACTGCTGGACTGTTGCAGCAGAGGGGCTCGAGTTGGCTGCCAGGTTGGTGTGCGATCGGAACGAAGAGGAGATGTGCGAAGGCGAGAAGCCGCGGACAATGCTGGGCGACTTGATCAACTCGGCGCGACTGGGAAGAACACCAGAGGAGGAGACGCTAGTATCAGATGCGGTGGCATTGGCCGAGTCGCTATCGTTGCCTTCGGGGGCAGTGGTCGAGCAAGACTCGGTCGACTCACGGGGTTGCGGGGTGGGACGAGAGAAGGTTGGAACCTGTCGAGCAGTAGAGACGGAGGGAGGAGTGGGGGTGGGAGTGGAGGGACGAGGAGTGATGTCGACAACCGGAGCAGCAGGCTGGACCACGGGGGTCAGTGGCTGCAACTGCTTCCGCTCCTTGATGTTAAGAACCATGCGCTCCAAGTCCAGCGAGGTAATGTGCTTCTCCTTGCCACGACCCAGACTGGCCAGGGAATCTTCACGGACGACGGCAGGTCGGTAATCGGAGAATTGAGGACGCTTAATGTGGGCTTCGATCCGTTCGGCTTGGTCGGACGCGGCCGACTCGATACTGGCGGAGAGCTCCGGGACATCAGCCGCCTCGGAGCGCATCTTCGGCATGGCAGAGGTCTTCTTCGCTTTTTCGTGTTCAACACAGAAAGTTTCATGGGTCCAGAGGCGCCAGCTCAGGTTCTCCAGGCGTCGGCCCTGGTCCATGTAGTCGGCACATTTTGAGAAAACTGTGGGAGTCAATTTCAGTCAGCATGCAACACTTGACACGGTCTGCTCCTCAGACAAGCACTTTCGAAGGTATTCCAACTTACCCATCCACATTCCATGAAGCGACTGAGCGTTTGCGGTATCCACCTTGTGAATATTGTCCGCGTCCACGGACAAAACCGGGGTTGTTAAAGGCATGTTGACGGCGCCACAACTAGGGTTGGAGTGGCTGCAAGTGAGAGATATCGTGAAAGTGGTGTTTCCGGGGTCGCCGTCTTCCCCGAGAGTGGTCGTACGGCGCGTAGAAGCTGGAGTCGAAGGTTCACGAAGGATCTGCGGTCAAGCGAGAGGTGTTGGAAAATTCGAGACTGGACCCTGCACAATGTTGCAGAGAAATGAATCAATCGAAATTTCTGAGCACCAGGGGTTGCAATCGAAGGTCGGGGCACTGAAAGCAGCGGAAACACGCGTGGAGGCGAAGAACGGGTGAGTTGGGTGGTGAATCGAGATTTCCTGGCGAGTCAAGAATTCGTCAAGATTCCGTCAGGGCGCCACCGAGGTGTGAGATGCGGAGATAGTAGTGTTGGATAGGTGAGAGTTTTCCGGGTTGCGATACGCGCTGAAAGAGGGATTGGCGCGTTCCCGGTAGCTGAAGAGATGGTGACAGGGTGTGGTGAGTGAGGTTGGTGAGGAAAGAGTGGAGGGAAAGAGAGAGAAGGAGATGGGGAAGAGGCAGTCGGAACGATAATAAGAATGACGGGGGCGGCAGTGGGTGGAGTGGATGTGGAAAGCGCAGAGAGGGGGAATTGGTATTAAAAAAATGGAAAAATGGGAAAATAAAGCCCAAAGGGGAAGTTTTAAAGAAAAGAAAAATGGATTTAATCGGTATGGGGAGTGTATGGAGAGTGACCATACGACAATACAAGGAGAGAAGCCGGCCTCCGTACCAGAAAATCAACCCAAAGTCAAAAATCCCGAAAATCAAAAAATAAATTCCCAGTGGGCCAAAAAAGGGCCCCAAACAGGCCGAGGCCGGTGAAGAAAAATTCAGTCGCATCACGGGGCCCGATTCTTTACGGAGGACGGAGGACGGAGTACATCCACGGTACTCGCGTCTTACGCCTCGTACACTCCAACCAGCTATCTGCTATGGTCATCGGTTGACCCCCCGGTATCTGGAGAACAGCCCATCTCCTGCCCTTTGCCCTTGGACTCCTGTTTATTTTACATACCTGGGTCCTTCTTCTTCCGAAGTCGCCCCGAGTGGTACTAAAAAACGTGAAAGGGCGGGTATTGCGCCCGTGACTCAAGGTACATTACTGGACTGTTTCCGGACCTGGTACTGGCAGATCAAAGACTGCTCGCGGTACTATGTGCAGGTAGCTAGCTGGAGGACTCCTTCATAGTCAGTCGAAATTGACCTGGGTATTCTATACTCCGACTCCAGTATTATTGACTAGAGAGAAAGGTCTTAGGAACCTTGCAAAATTCGACAAGAGCCTGTGACCAACTGGGGCAAATTAACACATCAGCAAAGGGGGAATCCCAACGAAATCAATTCAAATTCAAATGTACTAGGATGAGATGAGTAGATGCGTTGCTTCGGTAAATGACTTCTCCTTGAATGCAGTCACTAAAGCAAAAAGAAATAGGCCCATTGCTATTTCTAGGCCTCTTTGCCCAATCCTCCACGCCACCGGCTGGTCGTTTGAACAATCAACCATCGCCACCATAGTTAGCTAAATGCTGGTCGTCTTGATGATCCTTCAATGATCCTAGACAACGAGCTGGCCTACTGACTGATGAATTGTCGCACCGCCAGTTATTGGCCCGCCTAACAACCCTCCCCAGACCGGCTGACTCGCCCACTAGGGAAATAAAGAATCTCCCTTGAGATGTAGTTTAAATAACTATAGTATCTATGTACTTTCTACTATCTATGTCTTTCCTAGTTAAGGAGCAAGTATATCCAATATCTAAATGCGGAATAAGAACATTCGTAATCCGTAAGATCTCCATCTCGTGGTTTAGCTATTTTCGTCACGGACTGGGGGGGCTGTTTCTGGGGGAGGGTTGGGGCAGCAGTTATGTGGAAGGGCAGACACCGCGGTCCGCAAGGAGTGATCGCCTTGTCCGTTCCCCAAGATCTCTCCAAGCCACGTTGAAAGGTCACAGATTCGGAGGACCGCCTCCCCTGCTCGTTTTGGGATTAGCTGTTTGTGGGAGGTGAGCAGCCGATAGTTCAACAGCCGATGGTGATTTCAATTCCCGGATAGGCTGTTGAAGTTGAATCCATACTGGCAAGCGAAACCTTCAGCATTGACAGCTCTAGATTCTACTCCATATACTCCGGAGAATAGGATCACAATAGTGGATGCCTTTAATCATGATATCTGCCTGTTCTAATCCACTAGGCTAATTCCTACCGATCCCTTTTTCTTTCATTTTCATTTTTCCCACTAGTGTTATGTACGGGGAAATTGCCGGCTGAAATGCGGCAGTGGAAGTATTCCCAGGGCTGGATGGCTCATGGCTGCACCCAGCGACTATTATTACCCGGCAAAAAGGGATAGTCGATCGAGTTCGAATATTCTTCGTCTTTCTAGGCCAACTGCATACATACCTTCCCCGGGGAACCTGTACCATATTTCCGTAGATCACCCTCACCTTGAAGATAATCCACAATTTGCAATATTCACCTAACCCGTCCTTTGGAGGCGTGATCTCTTCTGCACTTTCCATTGTGCAAGGTGATGCTTCGACGCCGCGATCGGTCAAGGCCCGAGCCCATTTTTAAGGCTCTGATCCGAACCAGCCAGTATCAGCTGGGCTGAAGTTGAATAACTATGAAGTCAGCTAGAACAAAGCCAAAGGTTAACGCCAAATCTAAATCCAAAATTTAAAAACTTAACACAGTGTACGGGACCTCGACGCGGCATATCGTTTACTACTGACTACACTGACTACTGCTTCCTTCGCACCCTTATCTCCCGAGATGCCACATCCTGGTCATTCTGCTTGACTCTTCCAAACACACGGTAGCCCAAGTGTCACAGCCTCGTAGTCACGAGTCTGCCAGCTGGCATTGTCTTTCCTCTCTGGCATGACGGAAGGATCAGCATACAACGGTCAAGATCAGGAAGGCCATTACCGGAGGGTTAACCGGAGATTCGTCCTTGCCAGTCTGCTGTTATTCACGAGACCTGTACTATATTCGCTAGATAAATTCAACAATCATTCTCTGTGGACGGAGAACATACAATCCTTGCACGGCTGTCGCATTTCCCCCCTTCCCGAATAAGGATTAGAGACGCCTCACCCTGAGGCCTTCCCCCTCTAAGCTTCGCCCCTAACCCGGGGGATTGGGCGACGCTACTGGACCGATCGACTGGCGGACATGGAGTCGTACAGGATGCACGTTTCACCCATCATGTGATATTATTTCCACGTCAAATGAGAGGTCGTTCGGGAATGTGGAGTTCTTTTCTGTGTTGCCTCTTTTCCGGTGTGTGATAAATTGATTTCCTGGTTCTGGATCATCTGGGGATCCTGGTGGGGCGGAGGATCAAGGAAGCTTTTGCGGGGGAGAAAGTCCGGGCAGTACTCGGATGTACAAACTGTACTCGGTATACTTTGAGTATATACGAGAACATGTACTGATTGCATATCGACCGTTTGACTGTCAAATTCTAATACGTATTCAACAAATCTATGTACTGCGCTTCACTACGATCCCCGTAAACACTTCCAATATCCAAGTACGCGTGACTTCTAAAGAGCCCTATTACTCGGCCGACCTAGGCCGGCTCCACCTAGTCCCGAGGGACTGGACTGGTTGTTTGATATGGTCGACCCTTCACGATGTCCGGTGAAACGGGGCAAAGGCTAGCGAACCGCCGCAAAGTGTCAAGGATCAAGTCAATCAATTATGGTTCATAGATGGAGTGCATAGTTTTTACAGTACATACAGGACTTGGCTATTGTCCACATATCCGACTCAGTCGTCTGATTCGCCCGAAACGGCTCCATAGTCCTCATTTTTCTCGTCTGGATGTACTACTGTATGACACGATTTTCAATATCACACACAGCCTGCATGGCATTTCACCATGCAGCAGCGTGGCTGTCAAGCTGCTGACCATGGTGGTTGATCATGACAACAGTTCTATGAATCTCTATAGGCAAAGAATGATTTCCCTACCCTGATTCATTTGCCCTCCCTCGTCGTGATGACCTCAGAAACGGGCCGGGAGACAAGCCCATCGACTCAGCCAACGGTTTAACGGTCTCACCCTGTCTATAATTCAGGTGGTACCAGACGGTGGCAATTTGACGCTGCAGTGTGTACGGAGTACTGTTGAAGGGGCCGATCAACGCTGGCTGAACGGGGATCCACCCCCACTGAACCTGAACCATTAGGAACTTTCCAAGAAGGCTGCCAATAATGAAACGAACATCCCGAGTGCTGTAGCGTTAACGAGTCAACTAGTCACTCCGAAAGACTTTCTGACTAAGGACAAGCTATGGATCCATCTGTATGCTCCAGTCGGGTGCTGTTAATTAACGGAGGTCATGCCCTCGTAAGCGGAATTTCGGGAATCGAACATCCACGGCTCCATCGTACTTCTCTCTCGCTCGCTTCGCGCGAGATTGCCAGCCGAGGCTCAATAAATACCCCGGAAAAATGCTTGCCGAGGCGAACTTGGACAAGCGGGAGGTCATACGTAACAGCAATCGAGAAATCCCATGTTAAAAGAGCCGCCACTGATGCCGCAGGATTGCCAGCGAGGGCCCGAGACGCGGATCAGAAGATACAGTACATGGATCGGGTACAGGTGGACTGACAGCTGACTGACAGCCTAAGGGAAGTCGCCGAGGAGCGCGCTTCGGTTCGTCGATCATGCCTGCGGGGACAATACAGGCCCCGCGGGAGGAGCAGGAGCAGGGGCAGGGGGATTCCGTACGATACGCCGGTACGGGTACTCGAATGCGGCATAGCAATTATCCAGCACGAATTCATGGTGCAGTTAGTATGTATTGTTGTATGATCTCGCGTAATCTGGGGCCAAAACAGACGGGTACAGTAGTCAAGACCTCAAAACTGAAGCTCAGTGGGCGAAGCACAGGAAAGTGGGCAAGTGGAGAAGTCCACTTAAGACTGTGGCAAGGTCACGGGCACCCCCGTCACATGATAAGCCCCCTCCAGCCATTTGTGACATCCCAGTCTTGAGTCTTACGGACATCTTCCCCATACCGGAATCCACTTCTGTCTCCGAGCTGGACTATTCGGGTCTAGCTGTCTACTCTGTAGCATGGGCTGAGCAGCCTTGCCTACTGACAGCCATAGAATGACTATTTTTTGCCATACCTGTTATGGAAAATAGTATATCTATTGGCTGATACCGAAGATTCTCGGTTGTGATGACAGGTACCGGTCGGCTCCAATGAAGGCGGGAGAAGTGGGCCGGCCCATGTCAGCTGGTCCCGACCAATTTGATATCCCCACGATTCGCACTGTTCAGGACAACAGGCAGAGAACGGTCCTGGCCATTCGAATCCCTCAGAACACCACTCCAGCACTCACTCCCCTTCAAGCGCTGTACAGTGACTGGCCATGATAGCATCCTCACAGCACGCAGCTGTACGGCTATAGACTCGCCGATCATTCAGCCCTGCCTAATACCTACCATGTATGGATCGTGCATCGTCGAAGTATGTATGTGGCTGGCTGGCTGTTAGCCAAATGATGCCATTCACTTCTATGCCTAGTCTAGACTTTGATATGGCGCTAGTACGGCCACTGAACGACCGTAGGACATACAATTCCGTGAGGACGTCCAGTCTGAGATACCAGGCGCTTCACGCCCGCAAACCAACACCCACGGCAAGGCTTGACGGCTGTCGCGGTGAATATTCAACGGTGTCCGCGCGCAACGCCGATAAAGTCAATACGCCCTCGCGTCTAACCAACCAGGGATATGGTCGTTGTTAATATGATGGTGGTTAAGGCAACGCTCGAGCGTGGAAGTGTCAAAGGGGAAGAGAGATTGAGAAAAAAGTAAAAGTGATCTCGGTGGTGCCGTCGTCTCTTGATTCTTGTTGATACATACGGAGTACTGTACTATCTGTACGTACTGTAGAATCTACGGATCGAAAGATCAGTCTTTGGATGTATTCGGTATACACTTTTCAGCGAGGAAAAGATGCGCCCTGGAAAGGTTCTCTCTTTGTATCACCCCCAGACGCAGACGGCAAATCACATTCCCCGGCAAACCCGCCCTATTGTCGAGCCGTTTCCCCGGACAGCCCTTGGAGTGACCATGTGCGCCAGAGAGAACAAAGAAGGGCGAGATAGGGATCCGTGGAATTGAAAATGCAAACAAGGGACCCAAGCAAAGAAAATACCAGTATCTGAGAGCCTCTCGTAAATAGTCGACAGAGTTACATAATATCGCAGTCACTGACTTGTGTCCATATAGTAGACAATGAAAGAAAGTCCCAAGTTTGAACGTCCCAGACTCGCTGATTTGGCAAGGCAAGGGATGTTTGTCCGGGGAAGACGGGAGGTGGAAGCCGTGCATAGTTTGACATAGTTTCTCGACCCATGGGTCAGGTGAGCCGTTGATCTTAGAGTCAATCGCCCATCGGGGTCATTGCCAATGAGCCTTTAGGGAACAGTCGATCCAGGGGCCACTGTCGTCATCCTCTTTCTTTCAAGATTTTCAGGCTGTCACTTTGCCTTATTTTGTGGGTTGTAAACTGTAAAGGAATCAGTAAACAGGGATTTGGTATTTGATTACAAGAGAGTATCCTCGAATTGATCTAGCTGCTTGCACACGTGTCCTTGTGACCTTTTATCATTGTTTTGCTTTCCAAAGGGCGAGATATCGGAACGCCCTGTCTACGCCATCGAAAAGGTCTGGCTGCAGTGTATCTTGGGAAAGTGAGAACTGGAACTGGTTGAAACGGAGATGGGGGTTCCCCGGGCCCTGCAGTCCAGCCGGAAGCAGGACTTGCATATCCGGGCCGATCAATTCTTTCCATCGCACCTACGGACCAAACCCATGGGCTCTGTGAAGAAGTTTTTAGTGTCTGCTAATGTCTACTAATCTAGTAGCTGTAAGTGTTTGGAAGACCTTGCAGGTGCTGTCAGATATGTGTTAATGTGATCCACATATATTACAGACTCTCAACCCCATACATTAATTGTAATGATATTTTGCTGTCAACATCAACTTTAAATCAGACGTAACACAGCACCCATCAAGCTCTACGGCGAGATACCTTGGTAATTATGAACATGGAACGCCCTGCATGTCAAAGCCAGTATGTCCATGCCCAACTAGACCTCTTCCGCTTCAAGCGCGCCTACCCCTGTATGCCCGGGCATCTATTACTTTATTGATTCTAACCCGATTTCACTCACATAACTCCATTGACAATTGAACACAAGTCATCTGCATAGTCCTGGTTCAGTACTTTGTACTCCGCGCATACCAATTACAGGTCTGATCTTGTTTGGAGATTGGAGTGCCTCTCCCTTGTTTCGGATGCGGGTAACGCTATGTGAGCTAATCTACTGTACGCATCCCCTTTCCTCCTGTCGATCAAAGTATCCAGCTGGTTGGGAGAACTGGCATTCCTTCCCTCGCATTCTCTGATTATGTGGGTCCTTAATGCCAGGGCTAGGCTCAAGTCGTGCTGGATGCACTGTACGGAGTACTTTTTGCATTGTCTGTTTGATGTGCTTTCTTGATGTATGTGTTCCAGCCACTTCGTCATTGTCGAAGTATTTGTTGTTGATGCTAGGGCTTTTCGAGTTGATCTTTGAATATTGGGATAGTTTTGTAATTGAAAGATCGTTTCTGATAATTTCAGATCAATTTGCAAGCAATTAGCATCATGTTGCCAAGTAATGTCGTGATAAACCCTACGATAGTAAATATATATTGACACCTCCTGACTCACTGCTTGCAAGGCTCTATCCATCGGTATTGACCCGTAACAAGATGAAATGAAACCAGATGCACCCGCGATAGCCGAAAAGACAGAAATATACTTGTTACATTTACATTCTCCTCACAGCTTGAGGGCCTATAACATGACCAAAGCTGATACGAAGGCTTAGAGGTGGCGCCGACCCTCCCGAATCCGAATTAAGAGTCTGACCTAATGACCAGGGGACAGACCTAGTTGAAGATCACCTTTTGCGCCATCTGATCCTCAGGCTCCGAGTCAATAGTAATAATAAACTGTAAGCTGATACATCAACGCAAGGCCAGCAAATTGCACCCCCAAACCCCCAAATATGGGCCGTGTCAACCCATGTGTACATACATGTGTACTCCGTCTAGCGGTCGGCCTCGTTGGGGGCGGCTATCTTCTGACAGGTCGCGTTGCTTTTTCTTTTTCCATCTTCGCATTGGACGGCAGCAGCGGCTCGCGATCAAAGACATTTCGAATCCTAATCGATCCGGTCTATCTCGGTGTGATCGTGGCTGACCTGGCGCTGCCTGTGTGATGGGAGGGATGCTCTTTGTTTGCTGATCGCGGCATGGCCCCCCAGGTCATGGGGTTTTGCCAGGGGGAGGGCGATCTAGACCCGGTCGGCCCTTTCCCCCTTGGTGTGTGGAGGGGCCGATCTCGAGCAGGAACTCATATCTCAAATTCTGGGAGTTATGTACTTATGTACTGTACGCAGTACTCCGTAGTTCGACTTGAATGGAGGTGAATCGGCGCCACTATGTATAGTGCCTGGTGTGGTTGATTTAGTTGTCCGAGTTGAGCTGTTTGCATGGTGGCTTGTGGGTTGGGGATTTGGGCTGGCGAACTTGGTGGGCCAGGATCTACGGTTGCCTTGGGTGGAGATTTTTTTGATGCTGGGGTAACTAATTAGCTAGCTATCTATCTATGGGGTACGGGGTAAATGCTGGATACACATGATATTGAGATGTGAAAGGATTTTTGCAAGGATGTCCGGAGTCTTCCTCGGTGTCCGGGGCTTGTGCCAGATTGCGTGTTGTCGGAAGAATTGTCTGTTCGAGCCTTTCTTTCTTTCTCCCGTTTTCCCGCCAACCATCGGGTGAGAAGGGGGTCAGGGGGTCGGTTTGCGCCATGAACGGCTTATGGCGTTCCTGCCTCAATATATTATTTCCGTGCATCTACCGGGTGATAGGTGAATACTTGATGGATTGGAAGAAGGAGATTTGCCAAATATGGATTCGTTCTTCGACGGGCGTACTTCTGTCAATTTACAATCAATAGATCCTCCGATACTAGGCCCATTTCAACAACATGTAGGAGTCACTTGAAAAGTATACTCCGTATGTATTATGCTAATGACCAGCTAACTATAGCCTAAGTCTGTATGTCCAGTTTAGTGTAACCAACGTACTTATAACATATTGAATATTCAGTTCCATGGATAAGGAGTGGGGGCAACAATCTGGGGAAGAACAGTATGGGAGGATCACCCCCAACTTCAGGCTACATCCAATAAGCGAAGTATGAAACCCAACCTTTTTAGCCCTCACCCAACTCTCCTGACACAAAGAGTGATGAAACTTAAACCTCATAATCCTACACCATCATCGGAATAGATCGAAACAGGAAATGAATGTATTGTCATCTAGAGAATACAATTACAATTACATACCAAACCACCTACCTTACTTGGCCAGGCCATCGAAAAGAGGCATAGCAGCAGACAAGGGCAACAGCGCCCTATTGACGTGACAACGAGAATCAACCCCCCAGAAATGTCACGGTAGACTGTCTCTATAGCGATCGATCACTAGGGCGGTGATGTGTTCACGGTTAACAGGTTCGTCGTCGTGTGACGAGCGCAAGCGATCTCCCGAAGAAGCGGTAAAGAGAAGTAAGTGCTGGGACCCCCGAAACACTCCACAGTTACTACAAGGCGCTTATGGAGAAGACTAGAAGGGATCATGGTCTACATTATTTCTGCAAGACTTGACCCGTCACGAGTAAAGACGCAAATCCCCCTGGCATATTTCTGCGATGTTGCTGCAACGAACAGATCGCGACCACGTCAATCGTCCCTTGGCCATGTGAGCTGAGGGCGGGTCGGGAGGCTGTGGCAGCAATGAGGCTGATGACCCTAAGATGCCACACGGAGTACACCGAGCAATAGTAATAGATCTTTGCATACGACTGTTCGATGCATGAAGTGAGGTTTGATTTACTTTTCGTTTTTGTTCTCGTTGTATTCGACTGCTATTACGATCTTTTCTTTTCTCGTTGTCGTCACATGGTCTTGGGTGTTTACAAGACATCAGGTCATCTGAACCGCGCGGTGCGCCCGGCAAGAGGAAAGAGCGCGCCTAAACATTGACTATGTATCGGATGGGGGCTGACCGTGAATAGACCAGATGCTAGAAGAGGAAGTAAATCATCTCGACACCGGTTCAGCAGTCTCCTTTGAAATACAAACTACAGAAACCCATACTGCCTGCCCGCATCGGTCTAGACCCTCAACTCCGTATAGAGTCATACAATCATCGACATCAAACCAGCCTCAAAAGTCCCGGGAACTGCCAGGGTCTTACAAATTTCAATCTCGCCCCAGTCAACGAAAAACCTCACTAGATCAGATTTGCCCGGTACCTGTCAGTCTTGTCACACCGCAGTGACGGGTTTGCATCTTGACCAGAAACCAGAGCTTCAACCCAAACCATTCTCCATGCAGAGTCTTGGAGATGGATGACCTTGTCTATGTTCCCCGTGGTAGCGCTTCCCGGCTGCATATATTGCGTACTTTTCCAACTGGGCCACCCACAGGGCAGAAAGTGACTGCAGTTAGGTAGAGATAGATACTGTAGATCCGCGGTTGCCGATCTTCTTATTTCTGCAAGCTATATATAGATTTTGCAGAATCTGAGGAATAAGGTAAGGCTTTCCTTCTATATCTCAGCCCTCTAGACTCATCTCGTAAGACTGCAGGGGCTTCAATTCCAGATGCTACCCAACGCAGCCATGTGTTTTGAGATACGAGATGAGATGGATCGCTGATGATTTTGCGGTTCTAGGTAGAGACTTGGGGGCCAGACTTCCGAGGATCACCCGATCACTGAAAATGAATCTAGAACAGTCGATGAAGAAACCATACAATCATGGCTGAGTGTAATTTTGACTAGCACAAGAGAATCTACTCTGAACAAACTAGAGATAGGAAATCGTTATCTTCGACAAAAGTTGAACCAATCTCACGACGAAGCCACCCGTTCCACAAAGCATATCATATCATTCTTTACATGCCGGGACAGAAGTCCCAGAAACAGGAAAGCAACCAACACAGATAGGACCCAATCCTGTTCCGACTACAGTCGAGCCGCAGTGGATCGCAAAGTTTTGAACTCTGCGGACCACGAGTCGCGGGGAACTGGGGTTGCACTTCCACGCGTTGTGAAACCCTGTCCGGGCCGATTGAACCCTGTCTCTCTATTCAGTATGTTTGACAGCATCGGTTCGAAAGAAGAGGATAGAGAAACATGTCTGATTAGAACATGACATGTACGAAGAAGTCCAAGATATGACGAGGTTTGATGGGCCATTTGGGCTAAGAGTATATGGTGAATCTGCTTTCAGCATACTTCCCGTGATATTACAATCTGGCCTTCCTGGTCAACAGACAGTTTATGGTTATACCAAACCGTCCTATTCCACAGAATCCTATAGGTCCAAAGAGGACTCTGCACTCGCCATCTATCTATCCACGAAAGCTACGTTAGACGAGCAATATAACACGGGGGAACCTGCTGAGCATCTACACCCAGATTATATGTCGTATAAACCACTGAACCAGTTTAGGCCATAGATCGCATCACCCACCAAGATCCCGATCCGGCGTGTGTAGTACATATTACCTCATATGGGTTCTCCATAGCCAGCAAGACCAAGCAATCTTCTATCAGTGAGAAGCAGGTACCCCTTCGCCGCGATGTCATTTTCGCAGATGACCCCCACAAGGTTCTACAATAGACAAGGATAATATAACTACAGCTTCGACATGTGAAAAAAAATGTTCAGTGACAATTTAAGATCCTCAACGATACTTTTCTGAACGGCGGTGAACTAAAGCAAGTATCAATGAATCGCGGTATCGACGTAGTACAATAGCGGCAAAGACGGCAAAAGATCTCACGAGACTATCGAGTTACGTACTGAACATCAAGAGACACATTAGATTTACCAAGAAGAAATAGTCCCGGTTTCTTCCTATAGCTGACCGAGGCAGGTAGAACAGAAATGGTACGGTCGAAATGGGATGCTGGTATATCTCGTCCTCTGTTCCTCGGCATGTTGGGTGACCCTTGTGAGCACAGGTGCATGTAGATGTCTGCCGACAGAGAGCACGAGTTCTCAAGAAAATTCATTTTTCCGAGGATTAACCAAACGATATGCATCGTAGGGTGGTTGAGTCTGTTCTGATAGAAACTTCGTTTTCATTTTGTTGCAGTAGTAGGGTTTGTATATTTTCATGTGCCGCTCAGGGGAGTGAAACGTGCCGGGGGATCGATCTGCGTAAACTAGTCCGGCGATCATCGGGAGTTGTTCAGATGTTATGAGATCGATCTATGTGTACGCTTGCGTAACGGGGAAGCATATGCTCCACTTGATCTTTCATCACCGACAACCGGGGTGTACCGAGCCATAGATATCTACGATTAGACATAATTCCAGCGACCGAAAGGACTCGGACGAAATAGCAGGATGAGAGATCGTAAACCCTTTTCTCATTGCAACTCGAAAAATTCTATGTAAGGGGCCATGTTTTACATAGGAGTCCAACCAGGATCATCAGATTTTTTTAGCCGACGCACCGGACTGGGTACTCCAGTGCCGTCTATAGGGCATTAGAAATATGTGCTGGTAACCTAAAACTCGGCGTTGTCATCACCAGAGATGATAACGTTGTTGATCTGGAGATATGTTAGTCTGTGCTTCATCTCAAGCTAGACAGGTCAATGAGCATACCTTGAGAACCATGCGGCAAAGCTGAGTAGCGAGCAGAAGCTGCTGGCGCTTGCCAATAAGGGGGTCAATAGCAAAGTGCTCGCGCATATCTATACATGGATTGGATTAGATCACGAACATCAAAGTTGCGGAGTTGGGTATTGCTTACCGTTGCTGCCAGTAAGCATGCAGTCGACACCGAGACGAGAGTTCTTCTCCTTGACCTGGCGCGACTTGATCGAAGCCAGTGTCTCGATGGGGCTCAGACCAGAGTTCTCGGAAAGGGCCAAAGGAACAGCGTCCAACGCATCAGCGAAGGCACGCATGGCGTACTGCTCGATACCAGGGCTCTGTATAGATGAGAAATAATTAGTTTGATGATCATGTGCTCTGATCGTGATGATGTACGAACCTTGACAGCGGCATCCTCCACAGCCAGGGAGCAAGCAATCTCGGCAGCACCACCACCGTAGACAACACGGTTGTCGCGGACCAGGTTACGGACGACACACAAGGCATCGTGTAGTGACCGCTTGGCCTCATCGATGATCTGCAAATCTGGTCAGTTCGGGTCACAAATACCACGGCCTCCTCATCGAAGGAATTGGCTGCATACCATCTTGTTACTACCACGGATGAAAACAGTGACAGCCCGGCTGTTGGCACACTCCTCAATGACCAGCATCTTCTCTCTTGTGGTACCGAAAGTCATCTCACGGACACGACCAGCAGTACCCAGCTTTTCGGCGGACAAGTCCTCGAAACGGGGCACGATGCGGCCGTTTGTGGCAATGGCAATGAGCTCAATCTCGGGACCACCGACCCACCGGACAGCGGGCAACTTGTTCTGGAGGAGCAAGTGGTTGGCCTCGTCATCGAAACCCCACTGACAGATGACCAGGTTGGCACCTGAATCCTTGAGCTTCTGAATCATCTCGGCAAACTTCTCGTGCTCGTAATCCTGGAGCTTCTTGAACTCTTCGACCGATGTGATATCCAGCTTGTGCTTGGTCTTGGGCTTCGGGGGCTCGAAGGGGCAAGTCAGGATAGCGAGCTTGGCATCCAAAACCTCGTCGGGCATCTGGGGGTGAGAGAAATCCTTGTCGACAATGACACCCTTGACGAGAAGGGAGTCCTCAAGAGCACCGCCAACCTTGCCGTCCACCTTGATCAACTCGAAGTCGACATCCTTGCGCTCCAGGTCGGCCACGGACAGCACAGCATCGACGGCAATCTTGGCAAACTGGTCGTGAGACTTGGAGACACTGTATTCTGAGGTTAGATAAAACAATCTGGGGGATATGGGAAACCTGGATCATCATACATCTTACTGCCCAGACTGGTCTTGGCAACCTTGAGTAGGTTGCTGGTATCCTCGCGTGAGAAGGGGATCTCATCACTGATCTTGTCAAGCTCTGCGATGGCGATCTCGCAAGCCTGGTCGTAACCGTCGGCTATCCGAATAGGGTGGATGCCCTTGTCAATCAAATCCGCGGCTTGCTCCAGCATGGCGGCGGCCAAGACCACAACACCCGTTGTTCCATCGCCAATTTCCTCATCCTGTGACTTGGAGAGCTCGACGAGCAGTTTGGCGACGTTGTTGGTAATTTCCATCTATTGTTGGTCCATGAATTAGCGGTTTGTGCCGGCCGTGGTGGTTGCAATAGGGGTCAAATCGAACCTGGCCGAGAATAGTGGCTCCATCGTTGGTGACCGTAATATCGCCGTCGGGGGAAATGAGAATCTTGTCGAGGCCGCGGGGACCCTGTCAAAGCCAATTAGATACCAATCACTCCACCGGGTTTCAAGAAGCATACCAGAGAAGTCTTGACGATGCTGGCCACCGTCTTGGCAGCAACAATGTGTGCCTTCACAGCCTCCGTGCCATGCTGTCTCTTCTTCTTTCCTTGACTGTTAAAAAGAAATTCCAACGGTCAGCCTTATGCATTTAAACCATCAGATGGCCCAATTTGATAACGACGAGGCGGATCGAGACGGGATGTCGGTGAACATACTCGCGAACAACGATAAACGGACGGCCCTGCTCGTCCTTCAACACCGAGGCTGTCCCAGAATGTTAACTGCCGTATCAGACGATCATGGAAATTGTCGGTCGCTAGTCACCTTGAGAAAGATCAAGCTCTGTTCATATCGAAGTCAGGGTCAGTCACAGATACGGGGGGTTGATTGAGGGGCAACCGGGGAGGGATCAAGTAGTACGTACGCATCGCCATCTTGACGCTGGACTGCTACCTGGCAGAAGATCAGAATGTCAAGTAGAAAATGAGAGAAAAGAGAGGAAACAAAAAGCGAACCAAGTCGTCAAGGTCCTGTTCCCACAGCAGCGATGCAGAGGGGTGAAGCTCCGGGGCTCACAGCAAATTAAATTCTGGCCCCCGAAAGCGGTATAGCGTCGCCCTTTCCGCCTTTCCAGCTCTCCTCCGCACGCGCTCTCCACCTCCGGGCCCTCGACAAGCTTGCGATCTCCCGAGCTGTGGTATCGCTCTCTCTCTCTCGCTTTCGGCTATTCAATCGCAATTGTTTGAGGTGGAAAGCCTCCTACCGCCAAGCTGTTCTCAAAGTTGCTCACTCTTGCCTCTCCTTTCCGAACCAACATGCCGCGTAAGTGAATGCGCCGTGTTGATCTTGTTTTGCGCGCGCGCTTGAGCTGACCTGTCAATCTACAGCCCCCATCGAGGATCTCTCCGACGAGGAGTCCGGTGACATTCCCTTCGATGACAAGAACGGCACCACCGAAGATGCGAAAGAACCTGATCAGGTGGATACCGAGGGCGACGAGGATGAGGAGGAGGAGGAGGAAGAAGAGGACGTGTTAGTCTCGCACACCGATGAGCTCTTTTTGGGACTGAAAGATCTAACATGACCCAGATACATTGTCGAAAAAATCAATGACCACGCCTGGATGGACGATGTGAGTTGATTTGCCTCTCAATTCTTTGTTTTGCTTCCATAGGCTAACTATTTTTGCAGGGCTCATTCAAGCTTCTGGTGAAGTGGCAAGGCTGGGACAAGCCAGAGGACCTGACCTGGGAACCTGAGGCGTCATTGAAGTGCGTATATCCTTGATGGTGCCAGGCTGCACCTCTGCTTACACTTGTTTACAGGTCGGGCGCCAAGGATATTTTGGACGCATACTACAAGAAGATTGGTGGACGTCCCAGGAAGAACGCTGCGAAGCCTGCCGCCCCCAAGGCCGCACCAGGTCGCAAGCGCAAGTCCATGGGCGAGACCAAGGAGACTTCGGCTTCCGCCGAACCCACCGAACAGAAGCGACGCCGCAAATCCTCAGCACCTGCGACAGAAGAGCCGCCCGCAGAGACAGTCGCTGAAAGCGAGGAGGACGATATCAGCTGGACGCCCAAGGGAAAGGATTGGGGCAGTCACCTCGAGAAAGTTGACACAATCATCAGGGATCAGGATAGCAAGCAGCTGTTCGCGTTCCTACTCTGGAAGAATGGCAAGCGCTCTCGAGTTGCACTCGAAACATGCTACGACAGGTGCCCAAAGCAGGTAATTTTACGCATCTAACAAATCCCCACAAGCGGAGAGCTAATTTCTGATTTCAGATGCTCCAATTCTACGAGAACCATTTGTAAGACCTTTCCGGCCATCTCTACGATCATTTATCGATGCTAACTTTCCTTCAGGGTCTTCAAGGAGACTTAAGCGTGCTCAGTCGTTTCATAGCTCATTCAGAGCGAAAACCCCGGAAGGGGTTATGGACAGGTTCTTTTCAAAAGAATCTTGTGAATATTATCATTTTCCTGGAGCTCGTCGGAGTTTGGGTCATTTCTTTTCTTGTCTCTGAGCGGGGGTTCCCAATGTAGGATAGGCGACTAAATCTCAATGGATGTTTTTTCTTTTCTTTGACCGAGAAATCATAATATGGGCATTAGGGCGTGCGAGCCTCGTGGTACTTGAGAGATGTTATCTATTGTATTCTTGGAATTCGGAATTTTCGGTGCGCCTCCAAGATGTTATTCCTTCTGCAGGCCTAATGAACCTCATGTGATTTCTTGAGAAGACTGTTATTGAACCAATCCCCTTTCTCGAGCCATTTCAAGGTACTCCCACCGCGCTTGGAAGAGCCTGTCGCCATGCTTTGTAGTCACTCGCTCGACGTCGCGGGCATCCTGACTTTCCACGCATCGATCGTCCTCCTCCGTCCATACTCCACGCATGTTCTCAGGAACCGGATCGCCAGCTTTTAGAATTTTCAGCAATTTCTTTGCCAAACCCGGTTCCATGCTCGTGTAGCGTAGAGCATCCAGGACGGTTGATACCTCGGCGCCTCGCGCTACTTGTGCGTTGACCCAGCTGCTTATGTCGGGGTAGTCTTCTGGATCGCTGTCTTCTTCATCTTCCTCATCGTCTTCCTCCTCATCGTCTTCGGTGTCTGCTTCTGAACTTGATGGGAAGAATGGCAGATGTTGGAATAGTGGATCCACAGTTTTCTCAGGGATTTCATTTGTTTGTTCAGGGATGGTTGGTTGTGCGGGTATTGATGGATGTTGAGTGCGGGCAGGTTCTAGATTAGAGGCGGATGTGTCTCGGTCTGGACGAGGCGGTGTTTTGGCTGGTCGTGTAGCAGTATCCGGACGTTGATCGGGAGAGGTTCGCGTGGCAGAAGGAGGGTTTTCTGGCACCTCTACCAGCCTTCTCTTTGCTATTTTCCTTCCTTCAGGGGAGCGGGTGGAATCAGAAGGTGGCCCACGTTTCCTACTGGAACTTGGTGGAGGACTGGGCTGTTTGCTGGGCCTTGATGCAGGCTGCGGAGGTTGTGCAGGAGGCGCAGCTGGGCCTGGGGATTCCACAGGTGTTTGAGGAGCCTGCGATTGTGTCCTAGCCCTGGGCACTAGTTCAGGGCCCCCATATACGAGGTCAGGCCTTGGTTCCCCTCCTCCTGGGCGTGGCTTTCCGCGCAAATTTTTCAGATAGCGAGTTCGCCATGATTGCCATGTATGATGTGGGAACTGTAATTCATGGTGAGTACAGCGTGAATAGGATTGATTCGGTTCCAAGAAATACATACTCGCTCGGCAAGATCCTTGTATATCCTGTTGCCGTGTGTTGGCGCGCCTTTTGACTGTTCCCATGGGTACAGCCAGTCAAAAACGACCTGATCGTCTTGTAGGGTGTAGCTTCTCCTGGTTCTCTTCGTGGGAATGTTGGATGCGCCTATCGGACGCGGCGCAGCTGGACCGACCCGATGCGGTGCAGGGTCTTCCAACTTTCCATGACGAACAGATTGCTCCACATACCGATAGGACAGCCTGCAGAGGACGTAAGTAAGATACTCGGCAAAAGATGAAGGGGATGGGGCGAATATACGCATTAGAAGGGTGGGTTTGGGATTTCCTCAGATGATCCACCAGAATGATATCGGCATCTTTTTCAAGCAGGACAACCTTGCCGCCATGGCTCTGGATGGATATTAGCATCTCAAGCCTTGGTGTCTTTCCATAAAAGGACGAACCTCAATCGTTTCTTTTAGTTGCGTCCGTTGTGGGATAGCTCGGGATAAGAAGAATCTCCCCCCTGCAAAGATGTTCGACATGTCTCTCGTTGCTCCTGGAGTCGGTAATCCTGAAAAGACGCGAGAATGGTCGAGATAAAAACATTCGCCTTTGTAGAGGTTGCGATGGGCTTGGTGATCTTTCACTCTTTGTGTGACGCGTTATCACGTGTCTGCGTGTTTTGCAGGTTGACCTGACGCAGATCGCAGATAAGAGAGACTTAGGAATGAAATTATCCCATACAAAGGCTAGAAAACAACTCAACGACGGATGAAACCTCCTCGAGGAACTGAGATATAAGCCCAGTCAAAGCGTAGGCAAAGAGCAGGTTCGCGTGTGTAGTCTCGCAGAGTCCAAGACACGTGACTGTGTTGATGACAACCCCCCCACGAGCGCCGACCAGACAACAACTCTCCAAGGGAGGCAAGACTAAGGTCTAACAGAATGGAAATTACATATTTGATGTGAGAGGCTTGATACACAGAGGTGAATATTGAGCAAAACAAGTAAGGCAACGGTTAGTTTCCACATGCCACCATGGGGACTCTCCGAACAGTTGCTCTTGTCATCTTGGGCATTTCAGCCTTCGTTTTTATCGCACTTTTTGGCCGATTGCCCGTATTCAGGTGAGACTTCTCCTGAATATTTCTTGAGCATAATTGACACAAGCAAGGAAAACCCCCATTGCCTTTCTCTATCGACTGCTATGGGTCTACCTCCCCAATGGAATCGCCTTTCTCGACTCCCATCTACTTGGTGGAAGACTAGTCAGAGCATGGAGTCGCTCTGGCAGCTATATCTTGCACGAGAACCATCCCTTAGTCCTTGTAAGTCTTCACGATCATCCTGTTTGTCAGTGACATTCATCTAACCAATGTCAGCTGTTCTTTATCGGCTTGCTTGCGATAGGCGAGGTTTTCTTCCTACCGGCAGCATGGCCTCGAATGTCCAGTACCCATCATTTTTGGGTACCTGGCGTTGTCATCTTACCATATGTGCTTCTCTACAAGTGTGTGGTAACCAAATCATTCGTCACCTCGGAAAATCACGCAGAGGAGATGGAACGGTATCCATATGATCGTGTTCTCTTCCACCCTGGACATATCTGTTCAACCTGCAAATTTCTCAAGCCTGCCCGCAGTAAGCATTGCAGCTTTTGCAAGGCCTGTGTCTCTCGACATGACCACCATTGCGTGTGGCTGATGAACTGCGTTGGGGCCAATAATTACAAGTACTTCCTATCGCTTCTTCTCGCAGTGTCCATACTCTTGATCTACGGTACCTTGCTCGGGTACTCTCTTCTCTGGCAAACACTGCGGGAAATTGTTCCACTGGATGTACAGGCAGCCATGAAGAGCTGGTCAATGTACCTCCACGTCTGGTCTATTGTGATCACCAGGGATCCCAAAATCGGCACTGTCACACTTCTAATGCTCATGACAGCCCCGTTGGCGGTTGCTTTCTTGGCTTATCATACCTACCTCATCTGGGCTGGTATGACGACCAATGAAAGTGCCAAGTGGTCTGACTGGAAGGAAGATGTTATAGATGGGTTTGTCTTCAAGGCGAAGCGAAGCGAAATTCGGGGTGCCCCTCCACATGTGGATCTCAGTGACCAGCCGTGGCCAGTGCAGAGTGACCAGATCCTGGTCACAGATGGGCAACCCCCATTGGAAGGCTATATTCTGGAAGATGCCTCGAACCGAGTCATTTACCGTGGTGATGCCAATCGGTCCAGGCCGATTGACCCGCAGTGGGTGGAACTACACAGCACAAGGGATCTTGAAAACATCTATGATATGGGGTTCAGAAGAAACTTGGTCGATGCCTTGGGACTGCCAGTGCGAGAGAGGGCCTATACATAGCTTTTCATCCTCTATCATAGCAAATTCGTGCGTTTTCGTTGACAAAATTCAAGAATCTTAAGACATATTTTGGCCCGACATCCGGTGCACAACTGCTCACAAGATGGCGAACTGAAGGGGTCGTTATGACCCGGAGAATGGGACCAAAGTATGAACGCCCTTTTCAGATAGAACTAGCAGTACTGGCCTTGATATTAGACCAGTAGTTGAATCCAAACCTTTGTCCTGACAGGAGTATAAGACCACATCTGGTAGGCGGTGATTATTGGCGGTGAATGAAATGTCCGTAAAACCTCATTCTGCCCGCCGCGATTTCTCCATTCATCCCACTGTGAGAGTCCACAACTTCTTCACTTTACACTTCACCAAGGACGAAGCTTTTCGCCGCGCAACATGGCGGACAAAAAGCCGCTATGTACTCCAGCGGAGCTCATGCTGAAAGTCATTCTGGCAGGAACCTTGAGCCACTATGAGACCCGCGGGATGATCGACGACAAGCGTCTGGAGCACATGCTCGCCGCTGGAAAGCAAATCCTGTACAAGACGCACCAGGAAAGCGAAGTCAGGTAAGATAAGATTTTGGTCGTCTACCGGTAATTCTCAATGCTGATGCTCTGGGGTTGAAGACATAATCTCGGCATGTCCCCGGATATTTGGGCGGGGCTCACAGATGTGCTCACCAAGGCGATTCCAGTCCTTGAATCGCAGTCTTTCGCATGGAAGAGCCCCAGAGCTGCCCTTGAACACTCGTCATCAAACCTCATTGCATACAACTATTTCTCGTTAGTGAAGGATATCGAACGTCTCAACGACCTGTGCACCATTGCGCGCAACCTACTTGCGACAACCAAAAAAGCACAAAACCTGGCCGCTGAGAAGGGCTTCGACCAGCGAATCCTAGCTTTGATTGACACATGTGTGCGGGTCACCGCAAGGGGATTTGATGGCGAAACGAACCCACGAAACGAGGAGCGCTGGCAAAAGGTGGTGAACCTGTACAAACGACTCCTCATCACTTGTCTCCAGTACCTCCACAACTTCATCATGCACAATGAACATAGGAAGATGGTGTTGTGGCTGGATCTATTTGGCTACCACTCGACCGCCGACACGAACATAATTCAACCCAAGGAAGCTCTGGACTCTACGGCACGCATTGAAGGAGTTGCGCCGATTGTGAAGATCGGAGAGCGGGTCATCAACCCTCCCATTCGGGCTCTCTATGACCAGACTGCTGAAGATCTGCTCCTTGAGACTATTGCCAAGTTCCCACGTGAGCCCTCCACCATCAAAGAGGAGGCTGCGATGTTGCTTCTCGCGAACATCAAGGACCACATGGAAAAGATCCTGGGGCGAGACTTGACCGACATACAAGAGATGGGCCGAGATCCCGAGCAAGTCAAGTACATCCGGGCTGCCTTGACTTCCATTCTGGGAGCTAAGGTTGATGGGTGGTCTGACCTGCAGGAGAGGGCTCGCGAACTGCCGCCTGCTCTCCCTGAAGAGGAGGAGCACGAGGCCACCAAGAAGAAGACGATCCTCACAATCGATCGCAGCATGACTGCTGGGTTCCCACGACTGTGCTGGGCTGATCTTCCCGAAGTGAACGACTATTCCATAGATGCGCCGGTAACGGAGGATGATACCAGCATGCCTCGGTCATCTCAGTCCGCCGCCGAGACACTGCAGGAGGCCAAGGATGAACTGATGGCGCGACTGCAAGAGGCTTCCCAGATTGGCGATGATGGCGCAGATTATGATCATGGCGACGCAGGAACTGTGGGTGAAGATGATGCGCACAGCTTAGAGGGCCACGCGGACGGAAGTGTTGACGAGGATGAAGAGGAGGATGACGATGATATCGACCGGGGTGATGATGGTGGAGATGTGGATGATGACGAGGATGATGATGACTATCGGGGTCGCCCTGGCGATCAACAGCGCGGCCTGTTGACTGACATCCCGCTCGTTCTAGGCCCCGCTGAAATTGAAGCTTTGCCTATGATCGTTCAGGCAGGCATTGTCGACAGTTTCGGACTGAAGGGTGGTGAGCGGAATGGCTCACGCAACATGCAAGCACTCAGGTGCCATATTCTCCTCACGCAGGAGACTGGCCGGAACCTTCTCCGCGAGCTTCTCATCTTCATCGCTGCTTGGGATCTTCCGGACGATGAGCTATACTTCAAGATGATGGTTCAGATCATGGAGGCGGTTCTCCGTAATGGTCTCATGTCCCACGCATACTCCGATTTCGGTCAACCCAAGGACATTATCTCTCCAGCCCAGGCTGTGGTTATTAAGATCCTTACGCACATTTTCCGTGCAAAGTACTCTCCCGCATCGGTGACGGGCTCTATGCAGGGCAGCGTCCCGCGGACCCCCTCGCCTCTGAGCCGCGTGGACATCCTCACAGTTCGATATATATTCACCATCTTCCGTGGCAACATCATCCCGGAGACTTGTGCACTGATTTACCTCCAGGGTCAAATCCGTGCCGAGCGCGCCTTGCCGGAGGACTTCCCCCTCAACCTGTGGGACATGGAGCGCGTCTACGAGGGCGTATATCAATTCCTGGAGTTTTTCGCCGTGCTTACCGAGAACAACGACTGGAAGAATCTCCTGGTGAAGTGGGAGATTGTCTACGATTTGGTCACCCTCATTAAGGAGCTGGAAGCCAGTATTCCCAAGGGTCAACTGAGTTCCCTCTCCTTCGGCTCGGTGCCTCCCCCACCCCCTCCACCGCGTAGTGCCTCTCCTAATGACCACTCCAAGCCTTCGTCGCCCACACCGGTGGCCGTCGAGCGTCCGTATGATCCGAGCGACCCAGCAGACCCCCTCGACAGCCACGCCGGCAGCGTCGATTCCCGCCCCGAGTCTCCTCCCATCACTGAAGATCCCTCCGAGTTCGAGTGGCGCAATCTGAAGAAGCTTGTCGTTCTGGTCCTCTCGTCGCTGGTATGGAAATGCCCCGAGGTCCAAGAACAGATTCGTCGCTATGGCGGCGTGGAAGCTATCTTGATGTGCACCTCTTTCGACTCCAACAACCCTTATATCAAGGAGCATGCTGTTATGTGTCTCAAGTTCCTGCTGGAGGGTAATCGGGAGAATCAGCGTTTGGTCGAGGAGCTCGAGGCTCGCGAGGTGGTCAAGGATGACGGCGGCGTGTTGGAACGCAGCGGTTATGAGGCCATGATTGACCAGGCAGGCAAGCTTGCTATACGACCTAAGGATGCCTCGGCCTAAAGAGGCTTTTCATGGCTCTTTTTTTTTTTTTTCCAAAGTTGCTACGCCATTTAACGTGATATGAGTGCATAGCGCACAGCATCTAAAATGATTTTCGTTTAGAGAAATCTACAAATCCATTCTTTTGAATTTAAACTTTCCACCATGTAGCATAATAGAGAGCCGTACTTCTGGGGACCATCATACCGAGGCGGGTATCATCATGCATTCATTGAAGTATGTATCCTTCCTGGGCGTTAAATGGATTCGCTCATTGCCCCTCGTGAAAATGCGTCATCATTATGCGTAAACGCCAGATCAGGCCACCTCCACCTCCATCCGAGGCAATTTAGCCGTACATGCCATCCCACTCCTCCTCGTCATCTTCCTCGGCAAGCTTCTTGCGCTCCTCAGCCTTCTCCCGCAACTGCTTAGCAAAGTCAGTGCGGTCCAGAGGGCAAGTGCCACGCAGTCGGAGCCATGGGCGCACGCATTCCAGGTCGAACAGGTGGGTGGGGTGGCAGGGAAGCTGAACCACAAGGGGATACTCGTCCTCAAGGAACGGGTTGTTGCAGATGGGACAGGTTTGGGAGGGGTCGAGGGATGCCTTCGGGACACGTTCGAGCACTGTTTATATCACGCAATTAATCAGCAAATATCCAACGCCGCGTTCAAAACACCGGATAATTTCAAAAAGAACTACTTACTATCGCAGAATTCATCGCTCACTCCCTCGACCTCGCGGGGAGGAGTATCCGCTTCGGTAAGCAGAGTCTGGATCATCTGTGACAAGAGATCATCACTGTTGGCGCCATCCGTGCTGGTCCCGGACTCGGAGAGCATAGCAGATGCCTGGCGGCGCATAACCTCAAAGGCTTCTGCGAGCGAGTAAAAAGCTGCGCTCACATCTCCCGGGACTGGGACAGCATGGGGACGGTGGTCAGGGGCAGGGGTAATCTCTTCGAGTGTTGCGAAGAAAGTGGACATGTCAGGGCGACGGCGGCGAGTGGTGTTAGTATTGTCGATGGCCGGGTCGGTCGTGTTATGCTCGGCTTGTGAATCTCAGAGTTAGTTGACGTGTTGCGGTATTCTCGGACTTGGAGACTTGAATCGAGGGGCTAGGTACTTACTCTCGTAGTTCGACATTTTGCTGAGGTCCTTGCGCGTTCGGCCGAGGTGGGATGGTGGGGAGAGTGACGAGGTGAAGTGGAGGGGGATGAGAGGATGAGAGAAGAGACGGTGAGGGGGAGATCCCCTTTGGCTGTGTGTGTGTGACAACCGGCTGGTTGCTTGGTTGCACACTGGAGGACTGATGAGAAATTGGTTCCAGGAAGGAAGTTGCGCAATTCAGTTGGCAATTGAGGAGGAAGTGAAAGTTGGAGGTTGGCGATTGGCGTCGGATTGAAGTAGCTGCAGAGTCGATCGGAGGCAGCAGAGCGATAACGCGGCGCGGGGAATATAATTGGGCCGTGCGGGCGTCATCCCGCGAAGCTTCTTAACAGTTTACCGGGTGAAGTACCTGGTACTCTATTATGCTTGACTGTTTTTGATTATCTGCCTGTTCCAGGCCATCTGTAGTTGGGTGAGCTTGGACTTCTATATAGAAGCATTCGTCTCTACGTGCAACCTTACAGTTCAACCGTAACAAGTCATTCATATATAACACCGCCCCTATGGATAAGCTGCTGAAGCTCTATCCAGGTCGACATTGTGTTTCGATTGTGGCTTCCATACTCTCACAGGAAGGCCAATACCTAGTAGTAGGGCCCCCATGGACGATCTCTGTGCCATGGCTATAGATGGATACTGCCTTCGGATAAACTCCCCATGCATTTGCCCACAAACAGTAGCTGGAAACATACTTCCACAAGTCCTTGATTTGAAAGCAGTGTCATACAATCTTCAGGCATAAGCTAGCAGAGAAAGCTAAATCTGTTGAAGGAAATAAGTACGTCACCTAAGAGTTCAGCTGTGGGACTCTTTAGTGCAGCCTCGTCAGCCTCCATTTGCCGTGCCAAAACCCTAAAGCCGCAGCCGATTGGTAAACCTTTTAACTCCGAACAACTTCAAATCGAGCTTATTCTTTTGACTTCTCTGCATTCTGCTAGCTCTTTACGAGATATACGAAGGGGAACTGATATTCTCCACTCTTTCGACTCTAGTGATTACTTCTCGTCGCGCCCCCAACCATATACATCTCGCCCCCAATATGGATATCGGCTTTTGGAACATCTGTTACACCCGTTGCTCGACAGCCCTACACATCCTTGGTCCTTTGCGGGTTTAACAATATTGGAATCGGACATAGAACTTGAACTAATATCGCATTGGCAGGTATAAATACTTGGATGCCTCTTTCCCCAAACCCTATCTCTACATCCTCAAACACCTGAGAATTCATCTGCCTAGACGACAAACACCCTTCCAAATCAACACTGGACTTATCATCATGTCTACTGCTCCAAATACTCCTAAGCGCCTGCCTAATCTCGGGGATCATGCGTTGATCGGAGAATCTGCAAAGCTTCCCATCAACACTGCGACTCCCGTCATCTCCATGAGCCCCGTGGTGCTTCCAGCTCCCGATCGCATCGTGGACTTGCATATGCGTGTTTCTGCACCGGCAACTGGAGACAATCTCCCAATTATCTTGCTTTCGCACGGTCAAGGGCCTTCAAATAATCTCTCCTCTCTCAACGGCTACGCCCCAATTGCCGACTTCTGGGCTGCCCATGGCTTCGCTGTCATTCAGCCCACTCATCTCAGCTCCAGGGCACTCAGCCTCAGCCCTGATGAGTACCCAGAAGCACCCTGGTTCCTGCGGAGCCGCGTGATTGACATGAAGCTCATTCTCGATGAGCTTGACCAGATCGAGGTTCTCTTCCCCCAGATTCAAGGACGCCTTGACCGTAGTCGCATCGCCGTCGTTGGACATTCTGGAGGTGGCCACACCGCAAGCCGGCTCATGGGTGCTCGAGGAACTGATCCTAGCCATGAAACATACGAAGACCTCTACGAATCACGCATCAAAGCAGGCATTCTCCTTGCAAGTCCCGGAGACGGCCGTGGAGGAGATGGACTGGGTCCCGCTGCCGCAAACACCGACCTTAAATATCACAGCCACGCAGAGATGAAAACACCCGCACTCGTTGTTATCGGGGACAGCGATGGATTCCCATTTTTGACTACCCGTGGCCCGGAGTACCATGCAGATGGATATTATTACAGTAAAGGCCCGAGGTCACTTCTCACTGTGAAGGGTGGAAAGCATGGACTTGGAGGAGTTTCGGGCTACGACACAAGCGAGGCTACTGATGATGAAAGTCCTGAACGACTGGCTATGGTTCAGCGTATGACTTGGGCATACCTGCGCAGCGCTCTGTACCCTGATGATTCCGCTTGGTCTGCCGCATCTGCGGCCTTGGATGAGCTTCCTGGATTGGGGTATGTTGAGGATAAGCTTCCAGGTCAATCCCAAGTTATTTAGGTCCTGAATGATACATAGACATCGGCTAGAACCCAGACAACTCTTTAAGCTGCATGTATTCGATAATCTCAGCTCCAGCGACCATCAATGGGCTTGTAGCTAGCTGTCACATAAATCACCTAATAATAGAAACAGAGACTTGATACACTATTGCTACGGGGTGGGGGCCTGTTTGAGGTGTTTTGTACGATGGGAATATTTGTAGAAAAACAGATGGAAAATTTCGCCGATGCTTTGAAGACGAAAGTACTGTGCATATCTAGCGTTAACCCCATCGTGTATAGATCTTGATTGGGCACTAGGAAGGGGGTCATGATGCACGCTGGCATACCACCGAGCCTACTCATGTGGGGGCCAGAATGGGGTCCAAGATCCCCGTCTGTCCAAGGAAGTTCAGGAAGATTACGGTATTTGAAACAGAAGAGGCTCTGAAACCGAAGGATCTTTTGAGATAGCTGCTGTTGCTATCGTTGTCGCTAAATATGAATGTCCGCCATCCAGAGCAGGTATTGGAGAACCAATAGCTAAGCGCCGCTAGCACTGGCGCCTACTATACTATATTGAAACAAGTGCGCATGACAAGGCAGACTAGCATTCCGCTTTTAGATACCAGTATGCATGTCTACTGCCTACAGTTCACCCCCCCGCAGCCAGTGCTGCGCCCCAGCGTTCTTGTCTGGTGGCTAAGTTTTCTTATAACCCGGGTCGGCCCGTCCGTTCTTAGTTCCTCTCATGAAGCATCTTCGACTCAGACTGAAGGAAATTAGGTCTTGTACAGGATGAGATACTCATCGTCTGATTTTAATTTTACTTACTCCCCGGGTCCCTCGTTTGGGAATGTCTTCGCCCCTTCGCCCTCTCAGAGCAGCAGTTCTGGGTCCCGACCTCAGGGCCAAACGCCACCATCTATCTCGTCGAGATCCCTATCGCCAGATACTCCCGAGCAGAGCACACAAACCGAGCCAATTTACACCTTTGGGGGGAGAAATAATAACGGACAGAGCATATTTGGGTTGGCCGCTGTTCCAGGGCCTTCTACAGACTCGAATATGGCGCCTAGGTCTTTGAGTTCCCGACCCAGGGTTATGCCAGATCGGAGTGTGGATCAAAACATAGCATACGAGCCTCCAGTGCCGTCGTTTCCAACTGTGAATCCCGCCGGTATATTTGGCAGCAGAGCACGGGAGACCGAACCGCTCTCATCTCATACGGAAACTGGCAGCGTCAGGGAATTGCCTGCGAGGCGAGGTGTAAATCTATTAGGGCGAACGGACAACACAAACGCGACACTATTGGATGCGAATGATGATGAAGATAGTGTCGCCGATGATCTCCCCTCCCCGGACCCCATCGATGGCCGAGCTCTTCAGAATAATTTGAATACCGTTAAACTCAAGCTTCAAGGGCTCTCCCGCGAGATTTACAGCTATCAACTGGCCAGAGACCCAGACACCAGGCTGCATCAGATTTACCAAGAAACCAAAAAGCTCAGTGAGTTCAAGGACCAAGAAACACGCATTGTGGGATTCATAGGCGAAACTGGAGCAGGTTTGTGCTTCTTTATTTCCATTCTGATGTAGGCAGGCCTAATTGTCGAATAGGCAAGAGCTCCGTCATCAACTCAATACTAGACCAGAGAGGCTTGGCCCGCTCGGTATGAATTCCAGGTTTTGTGTCCTGACAGACACCATTCTGACACTTTAGATCTAGAGTGGTGCAGGAGCCGCATGTACCTCTGTGCCTATGGAGTATCGATACGTGGATGAATGCCACCCCCGTCCCTACACCATAGAAGCCGATTTTATGAATGAAGATGAAGTGAATGATCTTCTCGAAGAGCTTCTCCGAAGTATCCGACGAGCTACCATCCATACAGACCGGAGTCTTGTTGCAGAGGAAAATTGGGAACAGTACGAAGCAATAGGAAGGAAGTCACATGAGACTCTCCAGGCGATTTTTCGCAATCGGTCAGATTTAACTATCGAGTATCTCTCGCGTCCTGACGCGGAGCTCCAGATCCTCCAAGAGTTAAAACAATTGGCTATGGATCGGTTGACGTTCCGACCTGGAGGATCGAGCTCACTGCAATACTCCGTCGTCGCGGGTGATTTGGAAACTTGTAAAGACGAATTGGACAGGTTGACAAATGACTCGGGAGACAGCAATGCACCTGCACTATGGCCTTTCATGAAGCTGATCCGGTTTGTGGACTTGCTTCTGCTGAGAATTCGTTATTCTAATATGCCTGCAGGGTATTCTTAGAGTTGCCTGTTTTGAAGACTGGTCTGGTGCTTGCCGACTTACCAGGTAATACCCTTCCTGCGATTAAATAATTGTATTGAGTTGTCCTAATATGTGACAGGACTGCGAGACACGAATCATGCCAGAGTACGAGCCACGGAGAGATATCTTGCCAGCACCTGCGACGAAGTGTTCATTGTGGCCGGGATCCTTCGATGCGTCGCGAATGAATCCATCTACGATACTATTAAGAAGTGCGGCACTACTAAACGCATACGAATCGTTTGCACGAGAGCAGATGTATTTCGCTCTTACTTGAGAAATCTTGGAATTCCTCTGACTTTTATCAACAGGAAATTTCGCCGGAAGAGTCTGCTCGCGGTACTGATCATTTCGCTGGCAGTGTGAAGAAGATGAATGCAGAAATTAAATCACTGGAAACCGAAGCAAATCGTATCGGGCGTCAAAGGCAAAAGGCACAAGGCACAGAGAAAGCAGAGCTTGCTGTTCTTGAATCCACAAAAGAGTAAGTGAGCAGGTAAAATAACAACCAACGGCCGGCTGACTACTTTTCAGAGACAAGATACAACAGCTTCGATATGAGTACGTCTTGCCTGCCAGTCCAATTAACACATTCTTTTCAACTAACCCTCAAAACTAGACGACAGGCATATATCATGAATGATAAAATCGACTCAACCAGAAAAGCTCTTACAAGGGCAATCCACAACAAACAAGAACACCGAGGCAAAGATATCAAGATATTCTGCGTCGGCAATGAGCTTTACGGCAACCCTCCACACAGGCTAGCAGACAAATATAGGAATCTCAGTGGAGTTCGCGAGCTTCGTTCCTATTGCCGATCGGTCCCTGCAGAAGCTAGAATGGCATCTGCTTTGGTTTTCATCCAGAATCAAGTGCCCGCTCTTCTACGTTCCATCCAGCAGTGGACCCTGACGGGCCGCGACTCCGTGACCTCTGAGAGGGCCCGTGAGCTCAAAAGGGTGCTGGAGCAGTTGGACGGGGATCTCCGTCAGGTATATCATTTAGAATTACCCGTCTCTTAAGTAGGAGTCTTTCAGGGACAAGAGCGTGCTAATTATGGGTAGGGCTTCACATCAAGTCATGGTCGACTCGCTCGTATCCAGACTGGTGTCCACTCTACATTCGACACTCAAGTCATGCACCAGCTTCGTGAGTCCACTTTCTCCTTCAACACACCATAGACTAATTGAACTAATCAATTAAGGAGAATAGAAGATACTTATTTTCTGAGAGATCTAAAAGAAAGATTTGTCTCAGTAAGCCAATCATGGGGCAACGTACGTGCAACCGAGTCCTTTCCACAAGCCCAGGCTGACATGGATTTCCCTTTCTAGTTGCATTTTACTACTTATGCCGCGTTCTGCCGACAGAATGGCACTCACACAACCCAGGCCGCGGGGTCGCGCTGCTGGAATGACGAACTGATGGAAGAAGCGCGAGCGGTGTTAGGTTACAGGTGGGATGCAATAGAAACCTGGATCATGTCCCAGAGAAATGCGCTGCATCAGGATATCTCCGCGTCTTTTCAAGTCATTTCGGATGCACTTCAAGGCAGGCTTTATTCTGATCGTTCTCATCTGTCTTCGTGTGCCACTCTAACATATTGTACATTTCAGAACATATTCAAGTTGCTCCCCAAGCGATTGAAAATCTTCTCTATGTTTTGGACTATAGAGAAAGGTGTATCAAGCATATTTTCACTCTCGCTGTGACCCATATCATTCAAAGCACAGAGTATGTATATTGGAATAGTGTTAATGCGTCCGACTGGCTGACATTTCTCCAGATTTATAAGAGACCACACTCTCAATGGCCACAACAACAGTTCTTTAATCGCCGATCTAATGCGGGATGCCTACAATCGCTGCAATCGAGAATCAGGTACTTGACCAACTCCCTTAGACTGACAACCAGCACATACCTTTACCAGAAAACCAAGTTCTAACGATGACCCCAACTTAGGAACCGGAAGCGCTCGAAGGCGCAGGGATATCATGCACAGCCACTTATCCAATATGCAACTTTACAGAAAGTACGCCGACTCTGTGCAAACGTCGTACCATGCGGCTTTGGACGAAGCCTTTGCCGCTCTCAGAGAGAAGCTACACGAGCAGATTGAGATGATTGCACGGGATCTGCGCGCTGTGGTGGTCCCTGCAGGAGAGGTCTCGGAGGTAGAGAAAGTCCCGGCATTGGTGCGTGAGTTTGAGGCGAGACTTCAAACGTTGAAACGGGTTTTGTGTCGTGCATCGGAAGCTGCCAAGGCAGCAGGGGGCTAGAACAAGCCGACATCAGTCATTCATTATAGCTGTATTTAGGAAATTGGAGAGGAATGGCAGGAGGCACGAGCAGAGTTATTGTGAAGCGAGACTTTGAGTAAACCGGGGCATCTCATCGTTCCCCCGGGTCTGGTATCAAACTTACTCACCAGTCTGGCGGCTGTTTCCTCGGTTTGATTCTTTAGACCTAGTGACAAGAAGCTCTTAACGTTATCTCCCACAATTATCCCTTGTTTTCGCAAAGAAAACAGCAGCATCCTTGTTCTGTATGCTCGATGCATTGACGACTGCTTTGCTGATCGTCTTTTCTGTCACCATCTGTCGGGGCATAGCCGAGCTTGCTTGTCTTAGACTTCTTTCAGCTTTTTTGGGACATGAAAAGGTAGGTTACAGGACAGGAGAAGTTTGTAATCTCTTGGGAGAACAAGTATCCATGGCTTTTTTGCTGGCGCCGACCTGTATCCATCAGTCGACTCAGAGTGATCCGCAATGCAAAATGTCCATGCAGACCGTGAGCTTCATAGAGGGCTTGCGTTACCTTTCCTCGACACTGGGTTCTGAACTGGGTTTGCAGCGGCCTCTCGTTCCTTAGCTAAGGTTTGTGAGAGGCATGGATCGCGTCTTCCAATTTGATCGTGGGCTACCAACCTGGCGATATCAGCTCCACGAATTCTGTTTTGTTCTTCAATGGGCAATGGAGCGTTTTCGCAGATTCGGCTTCTGTGATCCTGTTGTCCACATCACCAGCAAGCAATGTAAGTGTCCATGTCTTGAGTGGACGAAGACGATCTCGCGGCTAATGCCTGAGGGGTCGCTCGCTTGAGAGGAGGCAAGACAGCGCCTCTGAGGCTGAGGTACTCCAAGGCTTGAAGTATCTTCTCTTCTCTGGCCATGGGAAATGACACATCCTGGACATCTTGTCGACCGAGGCAGAAGAGTGCAGCCTTGAGTGTCCGGTCCAAGGACAACTCGCCATTAGCTTCCCACTGGCTCTGCAGTCCAGCGAGTATGGTGCGGACATAATATCGATTGGACAATCCGGCAACCCGGATTTTTGCCAGGCGTTGTGCATCGTTTGCCTTGACAAGGAATTGCAACTCTCGTCCTTCCTCAGTGGACTGGAACATGCTTGGTGATGGATGTTAAATGCCGCAAGCATGAACGTGGCAGCCGAATCTCTTCAACCTTGGGCGTTTTGCCGTACTTGTCCTGGTGATGATTATTCAAAAATTTTCAAGGGCCTCTGAAAAGCAATGTAAACGCTATGTGTTATGGGTTCGAGGACGGTGTTCTTTCAATGGAAGGTTGGCATAGCCCGAGTCCGAGGTCAAAAGTGTCCAGGGCAGGCTCGTAGAGATGCAGGGAATGCGGATGTGCCCTGGTGACTCTTGTGTGTCGAGAGAATGTTGCGCATGTTGGTATCCATACATGATGTATGTCTGTGATAAAGAGACTGGTGGACTTGGAATGGGAGGGCAGATGGCCGTAACACGAGTGACGAGGATGCCGAGATGGCAATCGGTGCGGCGTACGGGGATGAGGAAGATATCGTTAGTAATACGCGTGCTTGAAACAGCTGATGGCAAACCTTGGGAAACTTGGAACATCAATATGAGAAACGCGCAGCTAACCCGAAATGGAGATGGAGACAGAGGCGTGGATGGCAAAGCATGTGAGTGGGAAGGGAACAGCGAATAGAGTCAATACCGAAGATATGGGGATGAGAGAGGATCAGCAAACAAGAAAAAAAAGCCCCAAAAACTTACCAAAAGCAAGGTTGTATAGGAACGCAAACGTAAGATATTCAACCAAGCACCGGTGGTCGAGTGGTAGGTTGTAATGACTTACGAGAGGCTAGACCCTTTCTTCACTCGTGTACACTATCAAAGTGACATCCCTAGGGATACGCACGGCGAGTACATGAAACCTGGGCGTATGTGACCTTCACGGGTCGAAGTCAAGGCTGGACACCTTGCCGCCTACAGGTACCGGTGACAGTGTGCCAGCACTTCTTGGGGAACCCCAATCTTTGGAACCACAACAACTAAGCATAGCCGCTTAGTACAAAACATCTTTTTTTTATTTATTTTTTTAAAATATTTGTTGTTGGGGTGGTTATTGGAGGTTGAAGTTGAAGTGGTTGTCGTTGTGATGGGGTAGTCTGGGACATCAAGACGGAGGTGCGCCATATCGGGGAGGTACACATTCTGGTGACGGTCATAGGAGTGACCTTGGGCTGGTATTGTGTGTATCGTAACGGCGTGGGTTCAAATCGTGCCGCCATCAATCTTTTGAGTTTCTGCCTCCACTAAATTTCGCATGTTTGCTATGTTTAATAATGTTTTTTATACTCTCTTTCTACTGATGACATCCTTGGCGAGGGATTGATATTGCCTTTTTTGGGTTGCGGGTAGTCCCGTCCCTAACCCGCGGGCTCGGACTGTCACTACACATAATAAACAGAACCCCTTATACACCCATCTAACGAACCCAAAAAAACCTCTTTCAAGATTAAAGCATTAGCATAAAGTCCTGAGCTCAAGCAAAGTAATATTGTCAAACCACAATTCTCGATAAAAAAACCGGTGCCACGAGGAGCTACCATTACCTCCCCGCATCCCAACCCGCCCATCTCCCCCAGTGTGCCTGGCCACCAGCGGAGCCCAGCGCTAGAGGGCTGTGTTTTTTTTTGGCTCATCACGAATGGTGAATATTAGGCCATCCTGGGAGGAGGTTGATTGTTTGATCTAGAAGTTGGTGATAAACCTTGTTGATGTCTGGATCTGGATAGGGCGATCGTAGCGGCAACGCCAGATGCCTAGCTTCGGTAGTTACAGTGGTCCCTGGGAGCATTGATCATTGATGGAAATTGATTCAATCGTGGCACAACCGGTAAAGGGCTAGGATTTTGGACACATAATCTTTCAAATAACAAATGACTCCGTTTGAGTGCTTCCTTAAATTGCAATCCAATCTTCAATTTCGCCAATGTCGCGGGAACATCAAAAGAGACCAAAACCTTAACATAGCCAAATCTCATAAAAACCCTTAAATACAAAACCAATTCACCATGTTCTAGACCTTGGAAATCCAGATCCAAAATTGTGCACAGTGTGTATAAACTCTACATGAAACACCGCCACACCAAACTCGGTGCCGCGCAACGATCAACCTTTCCAAAAACAATCAACGTGCCACAATCGATAAAAATAGCGGGAATGACGCAGCCCCCGACGTGTCAAGTGGAGCGCCGATCCGAATAGCGCGGTTGTTTACACTTTACTGCCTCCTTCGTCTCCCCGGCAAAGAAGGAAGTTTATACTTTGTTCAAATAATTTCCATTCTTGCACACCCCCCTCCACTGCCAGTCTCAACTCCTCGAGCATTTACACAATCAGACAGACCACACAATGCGGTCGCGAGCCTCCGTCAAACCATCTGACTATCCAGCCCTGCCATTCCACGGCATCCGCTTCGTGACCTTTCTCTCCTCGATCGTCGTCGCCATCATCCTCGCCGTATTCATCTTCCATCTTCATGCGGATGGATACAAACTCCCCTTCGCCTTTCTAGTCGTACGTCCCCCAACCCACCCTCAATTCCCCCATAACAATTCATACTAAACAAATTCCAGCCCCTCATAACATCCCTCCTATCCCTCCTCTCCCTCCTCCTAACAACCCTCTTCAACTGCGCCTGCGGCCTCTCCACAAAACTCTCCATCCTCCTCAACACCCTCCACCTAATCACCTGGCTGCTCTCCCTCGCCCTCCTCTCCTACAGCATGTCCGGCACGATCCTCACAAAATGCACAACCGAGTACTGGGCCACATCCACCGCGCTTACCGTCTGCCGCACCTACAAGGCTCTCTTTGCGTTCACGATCCTCGGGGTTGTCAGTTATATTGCGGCGATTTGGCTGGATGTTGTTGTGAGACGGAGACAGACGAGGCTGGGAGCGTATAATGCTATGGGGAGTTCGGCGGCTGTGGGGGAGGATCCGTGGGATGTGAAGTTGGTGGAGAGGAGGGATTCGAGTACGGAAGGGCGGTATGATGGTGTGCCGCAGGTTGAGGGGAGGAGGAATGGGAATCGGGTTAGGTTTGGGCAGGGACAGGGGTATCAGCATCCGGCTGAGCAGACGGGGTATGATCCTGCTGCTTATCGTTGATGGGATGGATAGAGGTGGATTTGTTGGTTGGTCCCTGTTGTATTGGAGTCTCTCCATTACGATTCTGTTCGGCAGGCGGCTTTTTATGATTGATGGCTTTGGTATTTCACGTCCTTGGTTGCGTGTGATGCATCTGTCTGTTTGAAATTGATTTTGTCATTGACTGCATGGGCATGGCGGCGTTACATGGAATATTTCTTCGGATGACATGATATATAAGAGGTGTTTGAGGCCGGTAGATAGTCTAGATTCCTTTAACGACTCGGACATGCGCATAGCAGCATTTAGCGATGGGCAAGACGGGAATAGAAAGAGACAAAAAACAACATGAATACCATCCAATGGCAAAGACAACATTATGACGCTCGATATTGACAAGATGAGTGTGGTATTTTTGAAGCAAATAATTCAGAGATCCAATTCGCGGGCGTTTACATAATGACCTCGTTAGCGACGTCCTAGAGAAAAAAGGTATGTTAGTGAATGGTCAAGACGATATTCAGGGATGGCTGGCTTACCCGCTTGAGCTCCTTGTACGGCAAGCAGACACAGTTCTGCACCCGGACCTCGTCACCAACGCCGCACTCCTTGCCGAGAATAGTAATGCTCTGCACCTTGACGCCCTGCTTGATGATGCTGGTGGAGTGGCTGCCAACGGCGATAGGAGTACCCTCGACGCGAGCCCAGGCACCAACACGGCTGCTCCAGCCAATGATGGAGTGCATCACACAAGCATCGTGGCGGATCTCAGAGTCCTCCAGGACAATAGCGTCCTTGACACGGGCACCAGCACCGACCACCACGCGGGCGCCAATTGAGACGTTCGGGCCAAGCTTGGCGGTAGGGTCGACGGTAGCAGTGGGGTGGATGTAGACTGGGGGCACAATGGTAGCGGAGGGAGGGGTGAGCTCCTCGGACTGGGCCTGGAATGCCTTCTGGAGGTAGAGGGCGTTGGCAGGAACAGCAGAACCAGCAGTCTTGATCTGGCGCCAGAAGTCCTTGGTTTCGTGGACGAAGAAGCGGTTGCTGTCGGCGAGGTCGGACAGGATGTCCTGCTCGAGGCGGAGGACTTCGTTCTTCTCACCGTCCTCGTCGTCTCCGGCGACAAAGGAGGACTCGAGGTTATCGGAGGAGGGGTAGGAGAGGAGACGAGGGCGGGTGGTGCGGCGCTTGATGGCGCTGCGAATGGCAGGGAAGATGCACTCGGTGGCGAACAGGTAGACACCGCAGTTGATGAGATTGGAGATGTGGGACTCGGGCTTCTCGACGTAGTGCAGCACACGCTTGGTGTGGGAATCGGAGACAATGCAACCAAAGTTAGAGGCAGCCTCGTTCGTTACCCGAGTACCCAAAATGACAGCCTCTGCATCCTTCTCCTCGAACAGGCGCAGCATCTCGCCGAGAGGGAACGAGCAGCAGACATCGGCGTTCAGCACCAACAGGCGCTCAGGCTTGCCCTTGAGGATCGCATCACGGAAGTGGTACAATCCACCTGCGGTGCCCAACGCTGTGTACTCCCGCAGGTACTGGATGCGGAACTGGGGGAACTCCTTGGAGGCATCCTTGATAAAGTCCCGGAAGACAGTCTCATCATAGTATCCGATCAAAATAACCTCGCGCACATCGTTGACCTTGGCGACCGCCTTCAGGCAGTGATTGATGATGGGGTGGCCGGCGACTTCGAACAGGGGCTAATGCGGGGCAGAATGGTTAGACTGATTTTCTTCACGTCTGTGGTTACGCATAGCATTAGATCAACGGAGTATACGTACCTTGGGCACATCGAGCGACAATGGACGGAAACGAGTACCTCTAGAAGGGCCTCCAACCTGTTGATCTGGTCAGTTTGTGTACAATCTAGGTTGAATGGGACATTGCGTCACTTACCAAGATCACGGCCTTGGTAGAGGACTGATTGGGATCTCCCCGCACTGGTACTTGAAGCATGATGAACTGTGAGAGCAAAGAATAGGGGGTTGCGAAGAGGAATCGACTTGAGAAAGGTACAAAGGTGGCCAAAATCCGAGTCTCGAGCTCCGGGCGCCAAGACGACGCTTGCGGTGGGGAGGGGCCTCACCTGACGTGGAATCGAGAACGTGGGAACGTGGGATCCATTGAAGTAGATCCGCTTCAGGGGAAAACCTAACAACTATACTCGGGAAGTTCAGCCCATTACAGTTCTTCTCAAAGTTTGCTAAAATATATTCCATCATCTGCGCAGCAGTATGTTTGACTTCGATGCTTAAAGAGGTCCTGGGTCGCTTGGGGTCTGTCGATCTCGACAGAAATGTAGTGTTTTTCCATAACGCTGGTGTCTCCACACCAAACAAATAGCCTACCTCATCGGGCCAGGAAGCTTTACATTCAAAAATGTAGCAGGTAGTAGCCTACGACCACGGTCTAGTACTTTTGTATAGTTTGGAGTAAGAAAATAGACCCTGTACCTGCACAACAAGGTTAGTAGGCTTACCAGATCCAAGGAAAATGAGTGGTTACCTAGCTGGGGGAAATATATACCAGGGTCTAGCAGGATTGGCAAGGAAGAGCCCCGGGTCATGGGCTCAATCATGAGAGCCGGCTTTGGCCACTAGGTATCCGGCAGTCTTTACGTGTACTAGTTCAAGTCTTTCGCATCATCTCAAGGCGCTAGTTGTAGCAATGGGTGAGCGTGGAGTAAAAATTGAGTCGGTCAGAGCTGGAATGAGCTCTCCATGGCCTCGAGGATATTGAAGATTGCGATGTCCCCGGCATGTTTAGCTTCTCGGCGCCTTGTTGACAATTTGTTACGAGACACCAGTTCTAGTATATTTCTCGAGATGAAGAATTGGTCTCGCGAAATCCAGGGCATCATCAGCATTTGCCACCTTGCATGGAAATCGATCAAGCTACTGGGAAAACCTTCATTTCTACTAGGAGTGCTTTTTGTGGGCTTTAAGGGCCAATTTTTTTTTTCTTTTTCGTTTATCTCTAACTCCACTAGATTCCAACAAAATCTCTGAACATGACAGTAATCCCCGCAAATTTGATAGACAAGAGGTAAACACCGACAAATCCGTCAAGAAATGTGGTACAATAGTCAGACTTTCACAGCCCAACACATGGAATCACAGGCTCAACAGAAGACTGTTTAGACATACTCATCCACCCAGTCATCCATTGGCGAAAAGCCATCTGCCACAGTGTTATCTGTGGTCGTCATGTCCTCATCTTCGTCCTTGTGGTGGATGGAATTGATCCATTCCTGAGCCTTGCTCAGCTTGGCTCGCTCACTGATGAGGGTGCATCGACGCCGTTGCCGCTCGGGGTCTTCAGCCATCAGTTCCATGCACCTCTCGGCGGCTAAATACACTGTTAAATCAAGCTATTAATCCAGCAGTGGGTGTGTCAAACTCACAATTGGCATTCAACTCGGCATTGATCACATGGATCAACTCATCGCGGCATTTCGAGAACAGCTTAGCGTGAGCCGACTGACAAATTACGTCAAGAAAACGGGAGCTCGCAATCTCGTAATATGCCCGTGAACTCTGGTACATTAAATCTGTTAGCAGAAAAAACGAATGGCAAACCGAAAATTTGCTGACTGACCGCCATCATTTCTATCTCCTGGGAGTATCCATCAGGGGCAAGCTTTTCAATCGTCTTGGCGATGTTCGACTCGTCGTCCGGGTCATACCCGGCGCCTCGAAGGAAGGTTTTTGCGCGTGAACGGTTTCGACCCCTGATCAATCCCCGCAAAGCAGTCTGCTGTGCTTCCTTGTGAAGGACCTGAGCCATTGTGAATGGCTTCTCATGCTCGATTCGATAATGACCCATCGAATCTTCCATGAACTCCGTGCGAAGCTGAGTGACAAACTCATTGACCACGCGACGAAGTTCGCGGTAGAGGCCCGTCTGGTGATATTGGGCAATCTCCTCATCGAGGTTCATGCCCAGGACCCTCATCACGAGGTTGCAGGTTGCAACCACAAAAGCACTGGCGAGGACATCCCAGTGCTTAACGCTTGCGCGATTAAGGGCCTCGATGGCGCTGGGGTCAATCTGGTTTGGGATCCCAGCCCGGTGCGACTCTTCTTTCATGTCTCGAATTTCACCGAGGGTGAACTTTCGGCTGGCTCCCTTCCACTTGTCGAAGACGTCCTTTGTCAAGTAGATAGGCTCTGAAATTGTGATCACGTTGGCAGGGGCCTGAGCTTCTGGAGGTCTTGCATCTGTACCAGGCGCCTTTCTCTTGAACCCTTTCGGGGAGGGAGCAACCATCGGATCGCAATCTGAATCCATTTTCTCCGGCTTTATTTCAACGTCAAAGGCAGTAACCGTGATCAACGTTGGCTTTGTCACTGCCAATGCCTTCTGGAAGTCCATCGCGAGGCGATTCCAGAACTTTGGGAGCATGTTGCTTGATGCTCCATAGCCGGAACCCCCGTCGAAAACTCCACGGAACTTCATACCAAGCTTAGTGACCTTCTCAATCAAAATCCGCTGATAGTTCTCCGTAGGTGGATCGGGGATGGTCGCGAGCTCAGCATCAATTCGAGATGCCTTCTCGTTGATTTTAGCGACGATAGAAGGCAAGCATTTCTGAATCTGGGTCATCAAAATGGCCGACAAAGCTGCTTGAAGGCGCCGAACCCCGAAGCGGTCCCGATATTTGGACATCTGTCCCACCCAGAACGGATCTGAGAAGAACTCATCCTCTTCCATCCGGGCCTTTGCGTGATCGACGGCGGGGTCTTGATTGTTCCGCACAACAAAATATCCATGGCCGAGTTTGAATTTCTCCCCTGCAAGTATTTCATTCCATTGATCAAAGGACTCCATTCGAGAAATACGATCTGGCTTGGTCAGAACGCCCAGAGTGCGCTCCTTGGCCGACTTGATGTCCCGGATCAGCCTTGCAGCACTCGAGTTTGTGGCGTCGTCTGTCATGGTCAAAGTCAAGAGGACGATGCAGTTCTCCTGCGAGACATAGTGCTTCACCAAGTTCTCGACAAGACCGACAAGATACGTTTCATCATCGTGCTCTGGCTGACTGATGACGCCAGGGAGATCGTAAAACGACAAGGCCGGGAAGCCAGGCGCAGAAATATCCAAACGCACAACGTTCGGCGAGAACTTCACAGCAGTTGTATCGGCGGACCGTTGGTTCTTTCCGGGAATGTAGATTTCGGAATCGCTGTTGGGGTTCAAGATGGCAATCTGAGCCCACTTGATGGCATTTTCGACTTCCGACTTGTCAGTCAGAGTGATGAAGACCTCTTCATCTCGCCCACCGATGGGAACCCAGGGTCCCAGGGACTGAGCCTTTCTTGGGACGGCCCGCATCTGCTTGGATGGGTCGAACCAGTATCTGCGCGAGAGATAGACCACACACTTCCATGCTTCCCCAGGCTTGCTTTCCGAGAGGTTTATTTCCATAGGGCAGCGAGTGCAGGTGCCTGCACTTCGGGGAACTTGAATTTCGGAAATACCCTCGATAAGAGAGCTCTTGCCAGTACTTTGGTCACCGACCACACAGATCTTCGGGAGGGCAATTTTGTTGTCCTCGATTCCCAGGTGACTGAGTTCCTGGATTTTCTTGACAAGGTCGGCCATGTCCAAGGTCATAACATCAAATCCAGTTGTCACCTGAGGCGAACCAGTTGTGGCCGAGGGTTCCTCCATGGGGATGTCGACTTGGGACCAGGATCTTTCGTAACCGATTTGAGCAGAGGAAGGTGTCAGTCTCTCTTCTTTTGGCTTTGCCGTCTGCGAATGGCCGCTAGACATCAGGTGTCGAGTCATGATGTCGTGATCCATGTTCTTGCAAGGGCTGGCGAAAGCTCAGAGGATGACGAGGCTATGTGGTGATGTGGGACAAGAGAGAAAGTGTATATGGAGAGAGAGAGAGCGTGTGTGTAAGCGGGCGTGTGGAAGAAACAAAGAAGAAGGTGGAACGAGGCTGAGAGTGAGGGTTGAGTTGGATGAGGATGGAGATGTGAGATGAGTTTCCAGGACTCTCCGCACCCACGGCTGGCTCAAGCTGCGATACTGGAAAGAATCGCAGCTCCCAGTGATGGGCAAGGAGAAAAGTTGATGATCGTTTTATGAAAGCTTGGGAGGTTGGAAGATAGTTGATGAAGGTGGGTGATGGTTGAGATGGGGAGGGTAAGAAGGTTGAAGAGGAAGAAAGAAAGAAAGAAAGAGAGAGTGGGAGAAAAAAAAAGCTGGCGAGGTCGAGGATAATCAAGGAAGATACCGATGGCTGAGCTTCATGGAAAACCCCTGGAGAGATCAGAAAGGGAAGCTTGATTCACTCCTCCTCTCTTCGCTTGCTTCTTTCTCCTCTCCTCTCACTCGAACTCTCAGTCTTCCAAATCCGTCTGCCGAATCAAGTTAGTCTGATGATATTCACTAACTCGCTTCGACGAGCTAACATGCAGATAGAATCAAGTCATCCGCGGGACCCTCCGATTGAGTACCTCCCAATTGACAATCATGATGTTCGACAAACCTACTAAGAACAAACGCCGGGTCTATATCACGCTGCACCACCGTGATGACTTATCCCTCCCACGCAATCGAAAGAAGATGGGATACGGGGCCTATAACTGGGCGATTGTCATCTCTCCTAAGGTCTCAATGGGCGGCGACAGCTTCGCATACGATGTTACCAATGTCCCCGAGCCAGACTCGTTTCTCCGATTCGAGTCCAACCCTAACCGCGAGTGGCGGTATCGACAGAAGCCGCACGTGGACCCGACCAACTCCTCGACAATGGTCAAGAAGATTATGATAGGCAAGCTCCCTAACGACATCACCTACTCGCTCATCCAGTCTTTTTTAGAGTCGATTCCAATTCCACAGAACGATACCCACCACAAGCAGACTGGGGTCAGATGGATTATACAGGCTATCCAGAAGCTCCAGGATACTGTTCTCCTCGCGGACAAGTTCAGTATTCGCGAGTTCATGGACGAGGCAATCAAGCTCGCTGATGAACGCTTGCAGCTTGGGTCTTCTGTCCCGGAGATCACAGACTACACCAAGAGACCCCAGTCAACCGACTATTCCGACATTTCTATTGATTGATCGTTCTGTGTTTTCTCAGGTCGGCGGGACCTGGGTGTTATTCTATACTCTCTTGGGTAATTTAGCTCTGGTACTCTCGCCCAAGAATGAACTACGTTATTCAGAATGACCATCCCGCGACATTGCTTGCTCAGGTTTCTGCGCTCGCTGATTCAGGAGGTAAATTTGGGGGCATAGAATTTGGCCCTCTCCTACCGAGTGTCGCATTTGCGTTTACAAGACCCTTTCTCCATTCGTGCACTATGACCTCCAGATAGGATTTAGGCACATGAATGAGAAAAGTCCTCTCTACCCGCACAGACATATTCTTGAGGTCTTTGACAAATCACGACGGCACCTCAATGAGGTTTTGCGAGTACCAGAAGTCATCGTACCCAACATGAAGTGACTTATGCTTGCGGGAGAATAAGATGTCTTTTTCTGACCATGCCTCCCTGCGTACGATATATCGGGTACGGTCAACAATGTATCCAACTAAGCTTGAGAATCTCCAACCGGGGTTGTTGCTCCTCATATCCAAATACGTCTCCTCCACAGATGCTAGTTGGCTAGCATTATGTAGTCGCCATTTCATGGCCCGGTCCTTCCACGATATTTTGAACAAATCCTTTCCACCTGGCCGCACAGGACAGCCTGACGAAGAAGTCCGCATCGAGTTTCTGACCAGGCTGTGTCGGGATCTGCCGCAATACCACGTTTGCTTTGCTTGCTTACGACTTCATCTTTGGCAACACATCGACTCTCCAAGTCCGAGTTTCAACTTCAGGTCTTGCTACCACGCAATCATTGATGACTCTATGCATGTTATCAGTCCCCTAGACTTTGGCCCCCACCCAAGTTACTTGTTCTGCAAGTTCAACTTTATGCACCTTCATCTCGCCATGAGGAGATTCTCCTTTGGGCCCTCATACGGAATTCCCGCAGAGTCGCTGAGATATACTGAGGTGGCAGCTCTGGCCCCTTGTAAAACACGAACACCAGTCGTGCGAGCCACCAAAGAGCTCCGAGATGCTCACAGAATGGGGATTTTCTCTATTGATGCTCGTATTTGCACTGAGCCCTCAGCACTCTGCTGGCGTATACAGGATATCACCATAGCCAGGCGACAGAATGTGTCCTTCATACTCTCACAGCACTCCATAGTAAGGGTATGTGCTCATCTCGAAACTCCCAAGTACAATTTCTTCAACGTCATCAACTCGCACGTCAAAAATTACCCCCATGGCACCCTCACAAAAGCCGGGGAGTGCAACATATGCAACACATCTTGGGAATTGGAGTTACGGGATCTAGGAGAAAACGACGTATGTCTTGCTCTGACCCGTTGGTGGGATCTGGGGCCAGGATTAAGTCCAGATGATCACCGGTGGACAACCTATGTTGATTTTGTGGTTCTTCGGCCAATGGCAGCCACTGGTATTGCAGGAAGCACGCGAGCACGATTTGAGGCTAGCTCAGTCAAGACATCGGGCAGCTCTTCCGAGCTTCTGACGGACGAGGAACTCTACATTCGAAATACATCGCTCTTAAAGTCCAAGCGTTATAAGAGGGTATTGAAGCCGTGGGGTCGGAACTGGTGGTTTATACAGGGCGAAGAGCCCCTGTTAAACAGTGTTCGGTGCATTCTGATTTGAATGAAATACAATTCATCATGCTCCTTTACTTGGCTAATTTTACAAAATACTGTTCTATTGGCCCGATTCCCAGCTCTAATGCTGGCTCACTTCCCTAGTGGTGTCTTCGCATCATATTTGACATACCCGGAGGGCATTTCAATTTGAATTCTTTGCTTGCCCTCAAAGGTAGACTAGCAACACACATATATCCTACGGTAGATACTACTATAAACCTTTAATTTCGGCAGCAAAATTTCATTCTTGACTTGTCTGGCAATCAGTTGAACCAAAAAAAGATAGTTACCATCATCCAAAGCAGACAGGGGAAGCAGCTTCGTCACATTCAGACCTCTGAGCAACCACACCAGAGAGCGGGAACAGCTCAATCCCAATCCATGCTTTCTATTCCGGGATATGTGGCTATTCCCAATTCATTTATCATATTTAGTAGATCAGGATTGCAACGATCGAAGTCTTGGCCCAACCTCTGCCAGAAGTCTGTTATGACCTGCAGAACGCCCTCAACTGTAAAGTCGATGGCATGGTGGCGGTGGAGATAAAGAGTAATCTCCAAGCTGTTGTGCAGCTTCTTCTTGCCTTCTCTCCACTGCTGAAACGTTCTGTCCTTGACTCCTGATTCGTGGTCACGCCTGGTGCCCCTGAGTTCTTCTTGTGTCTTGCCGCGGTTAATGTGGTTTTTGCAGTTCGCACAAATAATGTTAACTAATGCCTTGGGGTCCTCGCTGTGCGTATAATACATTACCCACCGAGGACAATAAAGCGTTTCACAGAATTCACAGCGGATCTCGAACCCTCTCAAATGCAAAGAAGTCAATCGCAAACACTGGTGATCCTTCAGACAGCCCGTGCAGCTTGCGCAAAGCCACTGGGAGAGAGTCTCGCACCAATCTCTGATATTCGGAGACTTTTGCCCGGGGCGCGCCGGTTCGAATGAGACGCGACAGTTCCAGCATTCGCGGCGATCTCGAAGTTTTTTGATCTCATCGTTCCTTTGCATGTGATTCCAACACCCTTTGCAGCATCTCACAGTCTGCCATTCAACAGACAGATCTGTCGTCTTGCAGAAATAACAGCAGTAGTTGTTATTCTTCAATGCGAGAGCATTTTCCTGTCTTTTCAGGGCGACTGCGCAGGCAGGACACCGGTGGGCGCCAGTTGTGTCACCCGCCTTGTCTCTGACGGGTTGCCAGACACCTCCAACATCCAAGTCCGTCCTTTTACATCCGGCACAGACTCGAACAGTCTCGTACTTTTTATAGACCTCTTGCGGTCGTTCAAAGCCCTTGTTTCTAAACCACTGATAACATGCTTGACAATGCTTTCTGCTTTTGTCCAGAGAATGCCAATGCCACCTCGCAGTTTCCTCGATCCCACAGTTATCACACGGCCCAGAGATTGGGGCTTTGCGGCCCCAAAGGTGTTGGGGGCGATCTTTGCCTTCATGATAAAAGGCATACACCCAGCATGCCTCGCACAGGAAAATTGTTGCGAGCACTGCTTGCAGGACGAAGTCAAAGAACCAATTTCTCGACTTCTTCACCTTACAAATTCGACACTGCTTCTTGTCCGACCCGTCGTTAATCCCCTGTTTTAAGGGCAAGGCGCGGTTCAGGGGGAAGAATGGACTGCGTGCAATCCCACAAGCGGCCAAAGCCTCAAGGTACTCGTCGCGGGTGACGCCCCAGCGAAGTCGCTCGACAGCCGCTGGAGGCGTCATATACGAGTCGGTCAGAAGCATCATGACTTCCTCTAAGAGCCGCACCAGCCAACCCCGATTTGTGCGTGTGAGGCCATATTCTGGCATGACTTCAGCGAATGTCGCGACCTTTATGAAACGAGGTTTCAATTTATGTCTGACAATGAAACGGTGGCAGAAAAGGGTGCTCCGGCGTTTCTTTGTGTCTCTGGCTATCTTTGAGGGGTCTGATATGACCTTGGAATGCGTGCCCATTCTGTCATCTCCATCAAGGGTCGAGGAACCAGGATAGATAGCGTCATTTGCATGACCTTCACTTTCGTCCTCGCCAAATAAGAGATAGACAACTTTGTCCCGATCTTTCTTTTCGGGTTTCTTTTGGTCCTGAGGCTTTCCATGTTCTTCCTGTTCTTTTGCCTTTGGCTCTTTCTCCATGTTTGCTTTCGACTCATTGTCGATCTTCACTTGTGGTAACGACATCAAGTCTTCCCGACGAAGAACTCGATGGCCCAGAACTGCGCGGATATTTCTCGGGATCAAATTCAAAAAGATTTGAGTCACAACCACTGGGTCCGACTTCTTTAAAGGCTGAAGAAATGCAAAATTCATCCATGTTCTTTTGGCCTTCACAGATTTCCAACAGACGGTTTTGGATTTCTCATGAAAAAAATGCACAACCTTCCTGATCCGCTCGTCACAGCGGGCAACAAGAGTATCTTCATCCTCCTCGGTATCATCTTCCTCATCCAGGGAAGGCACAAATCTGTGGAAGGGATCAGTTTCCTCGGGATGTGCCTCCACAGTAACGGCCTCCTCGGCGACGGTCTCGTCATTCACAGCTTCCTCGTTAATGATTTCCATGACCTCTTTGTCATAGATAACGCTGTCGCAGTCATCGTCATCTTCGGAATCAGAACAGATTTCTTGGGGATCAAATGCTGCCGTGTCGCCATCATCGAGCCCGAAACCTAATTCGATGTCCAGGTCAAGGAATTGGAGCGTCTCTAGGGGTAGTTGGGCTAAATCTGCCTTTTTGACCTTTAGAACGGGGCTCCACGGGGTATCTCCCATTTCTAGTTCAATGTATGCATCATCGCCTTCCTCGAGTTGGTCCAACTCATGGGACAGGTGGTTTTCTCGCTTTACTCGAGAGTTCAACGCCGTATCTTGGGAGACTGTTGATGTAGATTCATCCATCTCGATGTCACTATTATCGAGGTCTGTCGGATCACGTTTCCATTCCGAGCTCCGTAGCGTGTTGAAATTCAATGCCGTGTCTTCCATGTCGACATCTGCTTGGGTACAGGACTCCATCGTGCTAGAATGTCGGGATTATGAGACGAAGGCAAAAGAAATGGAAGATGCATGACTTACCTCCAAAGGAGGGATGCTGATGGGTCTAGATGAGCGAAATGGCGGGAAGGGATGACCTTGATGATGACCCAGGGCGGATCAGGTAGCTTTCTGCTTTGAAGCTCAATCACCGACAAGTAGATGTTAGCTAACTTGAACTCGTATCCAGTTCGAGGTAAGTGAAAAAAAAAGCCAATTCTGAGCGATGTATTTCTCGAAGTTAAAGCTGATTAGCATCAGAAGTGATAGATGCAGTGATTTAAAAAAACAAGAGGAAGATAGCCTCTTCTTATGGGAGCTAGGTCTTGCGAGGCGGAGACAAACATGGAAAGTTCCACATTCTCTAGGTAGCGTAGTTAAAAATTCATTTTCTCTGTGTACGGGCGTGAGTTTCCGTTTAATCTTCCTCTTTTCCATATATATCAGTATAGAGTCAGTATTCCTAATGAATTTATGGAAGAACACTACTACTGCGCAGGAAGATTAGCATAAATCTTCCTCAGCATTCTATATTAATACTTGTGTTACGAGGGGGTTTCATAAGATCTTTCAGGGAAATCTTCCAAACATCGTTAGAGACATTTTCTAAGATGTCTTTTGAAATGTCTTTTGAGATTTCTTTCTACCATATTTTCAAAAGCATTTTCGTATCCTATTATCACATATCATTTTACAAAAATCGATCATGTTGTTATGGAAGTCCACTTAGGACTTTGAGACTGTGTATTCAACACAGCCTACAGAATTACAACAGCCTCGGGGAGTCGAACTCTGACAGCTCATCGTTCTATTTCTTACTTGCTTTTTACCGATATAGAGATTCTCTGTTCATAAGCCTCGACTTCTTTCATGTGAAGTTGTTACTAGAGGTTCAGAAAGGACTGGAGTGCTTTGCCCCAAGGGGCATACCTTTTGCCGTCTTTGAAAAATAGTCAAAACGTAAAGAATGAAACGGGGATATAAAGGATAATGATATTTAATCTATATCTGTGATCTATTGCGGACCATATTCACAAACTGAGAAAGTAGTGGTCGTCTGGAACTCCACAGTGTCCACAGAGCATATCTTCTGACGCAGATAAGATTTCCACCAACAAAGTGAGAGCTTTGAATTTGGTTTCTCGAGTTACCATTGGGTCTTGTCATTTCTAGAGAGCCAAAAGATTCAGGTTTGGAATAATCACCATACTACGGTTGTATAGATTCCCGAAACGGTATAGCGTGGGGAGCCCCATAGTAGTGCCCTAAGCCCTATGTCCAGATTGGGACCAGCCATGGCGGGGTGAACATGGACGGCCACTGGCTTTACGAGACAAAAGCAATTGGATTAGAGAGACAAGAAATAGTAGGAAACCATTTTGCTATGTAGTTCTCGTTGCAAGAGTCAAAATACGGTAAGTAATGTTGTATGTGACTCACAAAACCTGGGCGGCGCCCTCAGTAGATCTACCCAATCGGGCAAACCCCGCCATGACTCCCGCCCAAAATTTCGCGCGCCCCTCCGTCCTTCATCCCACCATCCACTCCCATCCGTTCCCTCCGAGCAGACAACATGGCGGATCAGAACACTGTCAAGGAGGCTGAGGTCTCCATGGCCAACCTCCAGCTTGACTCCGTTACCGGCGAGATGGTCTCCAAGTCGGAGCTGAAGAAGCGTCTGAAGCTCCGTGAGAAGGAGGCCAAGAAGAAGGAGAAGGAAGCTGCTGCTCCCCCCAAGGCCCAGAAGAAGGTCTCTGCAGAGGAGGAGGAGGAGGCTAACCTGACCCCCAACGTGAGTGATCAGATCCAGAAATATCTGAAGGCGATTGAATCCTCGCTGTGGTCAGTTGTGTAGCTGAGCGACTGGTCGATCCATCGTCCCAACGTGCGCAATTTACCTGCAATGCTCAATGTGACTGACTTCCTGGATTCCATCAGCAATACTTCGAGATTCGAAGCAAGAAGATCCAGAAGATGTTCGAAACAAAGAACCCGGACCCGTACCCCCACAAGTTTCAAGTCACCAACGACCTGCGCGACTTCCTCAAGGAGTACGAAAGCCTCCAGAAGGGCGAGCAGAAGCCTGAAATTCCAATTCGGATTGCCGGTCGTGTCTACACCAAGCGTTCTTCCGGCCCTAAGCTGATCTTCTACGATATCCGGTCCGAGGGCAAGAAGGTCCAGGTTATGTGCCAAGCCCAGAATGCCACTGGCAGTGTTCCATTTGGGGAGCAGCACGAGCATCTCCGCCGCGGTGATATCATCGGCATTGTTGGCTTCCCTGGCCGCACTTCTCCCAAGAACCGTGACGACGGCGAGCTGTCTATTTTCGCTACCGAGGTCGTGCTTTTGGCCCCGTGTCTGCACGCCATTCCCTCCGAGCACTATGGTTTCCAGGACAAGGAGCTGCGCTTCCGCCAACGCTATTTGGATCTCATCATGAATGATCGTACCCGCGAAGTCTTCCGTACACGCGCCAAGATTGTCAGCTATATCCGCAACTTTTTGGACAGCCGTGACTTCACCGAGGTTGAGACTCCCATGATGAACCAAATCGCTGGCGGAGCTACCGCGAAGCCCTTCGAAACACATCACAATGATCTCAACCAAAAGATGTACGATTTACATTGCCCAATCATGTAAACCTTTTCTAACTTTTGATTACAGGTTTATGCGTATTGCGCCAGAGCTATATCTGAAGATGCTTATTGTCGGTGGCCTCGAGCGTGTGTATGAAATGGGCCGTCAATTCCGTAACGAGGGAATTGATCTTACTCACAACCCAGAATTCACCACTTGCGAGTTCTACTGGGCTTACGCTGATTACAAGGACGTGATGGACATGACTGAAGAGCTTGTTTCAGGCTTGGTCAAGCATGTTACCGGTGGTTACGAAACCAAGTTCCACACCCAAACTGGTGAGGAGTACAACATCAACTGGAAGGCCCCCTGGCGCCGGATCGAGATGATTCCCGGCCTGGAAGAGGCTACTGGCGAGACTTTCCCTCCCGCGGACCAGCTCCACACAGCCGAGACTGGCGAATTCCTCAAGAAAGTTCTTAAGAAGATGAATGTGGAGTGCACGCCACCATTGACCAACGCTCGCATGTTGGACACGCTAGTTGGCGAATTCCTTGAGAGCACTTGCATCAACCCGACTTTCATCATGAGCCACCCGGAGATGATGTCGCCACTTGCTAAGTATCACCGCAGCAAGCCTGGTCTTTGCGAGCGCTTTGAAGCTTTCGTTGCTACCAAGGAAATCTGTAAGTATTCTTCTCCCTTTTGCCTTTTTCGGGTGAATTCTAGCCTTCGTACTTCCTACTGATCCCTACCACTCTCCTCGTCATTCTTTCGGGCTATCTTACTAACAGCAATTGAAGGTAACGCATATACCGAGCTTAACCAACCATTTCAACAACGGTTGCGCTTTGAGGAGCAAGCTCGTCAGAAGGAGCAGGGTGACGATGAGGCTCAACTCGTTGACGAGAACTTCTGCACCTCCCTCGAGTACGGGTTGCCTCCAACTGGTGGCTGGGGCATGGGCATTGACCGCCTGGTTATGTTCCTCACCAACAATTACAGCATCAAGGAGGTGCTGGCCTTCCCCATGATGAAGGAGGACAAAACCGCAGACCGTGGCAAGCCCGCTGCGGATGCTGCTGGCAGCGTGCCCCAGTCCGAGGAGGGCAACCGTATGTTGTTGATTTCCTGCAATTTTCACGAGCCGATCTCGCTAACTATGAACCTACAGCCAACAAATAATTGAACAAAATTGGGCAAAGCTAGAAGCGTTGTGATTCTTGAAAGGAAAGGGTGTGGGTTGATATTGTTGATATCACGTGATGGTGATTGGTGAATGGTTGCATGGAACTTTTAAATGCTAGAGAAGGGTCATGGTTGAAGGAAAATAGATATGCAACGCAAAATATCCCATTCATATTCATTGATTCTGTTGGAAGTCTTTCGCACAAAAGAGAGGAGAAAGAAAGAAAGTTAGAAAGGAAGCGACACTCGGGTGTAGGTTACGAAGACTAGACAGTGTGGAAACTTAGGGCCTGGACGACCTCTGTCTAGTTGTTGGAGCTGTCTTCAGTGATTTCGAGTGTGAACTTGAGCGAGTGTGCTCTACTTGAATATCGAGAGAGAACATGGCATTTTCCAGAGTATTGTTTGTCTTCCTCTTTCCTCGCTACTCTGGCATAAAAAGAAGCCATATCATCATTTTAACTCCTCCCCTCTCCAACCAATTTCTTTCCTCATACAACTGTTTCACCTTCGCAAACATTCAACAAAAACCATGCTTCCCCTCCCAGGCCCGTTAAATCCCGGGGGTAGGAAGAGTCCCTTTCCTGAACCTTCAGATACCAAGAGGCGTCGGGTGTCAGACTCACCCAGACCTCCTTTCAGCAGTCATGATGTGATGATGAATCCAAGGGCATCAGTCCCGAATAGATATCCTAGCACCCCTGGAACACCGATGGAGAGGCATCTATACGCCCCGGCTATGGACCTGACCTATCAGCCAAGTGGGCCAGATCAAGATGTGAGTTGGAATATGCCTCCTGATGATCTGGTGTGGATAACTTCATGATTCAACTCGACTGACTTTCTCAAGGCCAACAAGCTCCTGGGATATTCTCCTCCTTACAGTGATCCTGTATGCTCCCCTTCAAGTGTTTGGTCGTCTAACGTGGTGATTCTAATGGATACAGCGGGCTGCCCACCCGGGACTATTGCCGTATCATTTGATCTGGGGAGATAACGATAGGCACGATGAAATCAACGAACCTTTTCAACAGAGACGTATGGCCATGTTGACCCCCAGCAGACTTGTGGTAAACACTAATCACCATCCTCAGCAGAACCCCCAACGCCTTCCCCGGTCATAACACGGGTCATCAATCATGGACAACAGCCAACACTACCTCACTGTGATCCGTTCAAAACTCCAAAAACCACAATCTCAATGCCGTCTTTCTGGATAGTCCCTCAACAGCCAACCCCTCCTCAGAGTGATCCCAGAGGACCCTCTCAGACTGATACCAGGGGAATCGCCCAGACTGATCACAGGGGACCTTCCCAGCCTGAAGCCAAAGGAACCTCTCAAACTCCAATACCAAATCGACCTCGCCAATTCAAGGTACCGCAGAAGGAACTCGCAGTGCAGCTAGTGGAATTCGAAGAACTAGCCGCCCACACAGCAAAGTGTGATGTCTGCGACAAACGCAACACGGACGGCATGGTGCGATGCAAGCCATGCGGATGGCAATGCTGTCGTCGTTGCCTCGCTGAAAGAAGTGGTGATCGGACACATCCCAAGGCGGGCAATCTACATGTCCCCGATGACACGCCAAGATCGAACATACCGAACATCCAGAATCCGATCACGCCGGTGACGGCCAAACAGCATTCGAATAGAGTGCGGCGTATGGCTACGCCACATGCTACCCCCGAGGAAGAGGCGGCTTTGATTCTTCTGAATCTGAAGAACGACAAGAGGAATGCGGGTGGAGTTTCGCGTACCGGTGGACAACTCGATGGGCCTTCTCAACAGCCTGACCTACCCATGGGCGATGATATGGAAATGGACAGCGATGCGACTGAGCTGATGATCGAGATGGGCAGCGAAGACGAGACGGAGGATGAGGAGGATTTACCGGATAACCTCGTGAATGTGCGTCGAAATCCTTCCCGCAGGGCGAGACCGGCTGACATGAAGGAGTGAAGGCAGGAAGAAAGATCAACAGGATCTAGTGCATCATGAAGGGATAAAGATCTAAGCGCATCTCCAGGATAATGAGTTAATGAACGAGCACACTTGAATTTTCGCGTTTGCATAGACTGTCTGTTTCATTTTTAGTCTTTACAATGTGTAGATAAGATACTTATACAAATGACTCTTGAGCCTATCAAAGAGCCTGGGAAGGAATGGAGATGGTATCAGAACATCAAGGCTATGGATCGCAAAAGTCCGCCTTGGTTAACATATTCGTACATTCAACCGCAACGACGTGCTTTACACACGCTTCATGGCCGAGGCAGTGGAGCTCGAAAGCTGCTGGCCACGGGCCTTGGCAGCCATCTGCAAAAGCTTGGCTGTGCGCGAGGGGTGCCAGACACGGCTACCCAAGATCATGACCCATGTGAGCAGGAACAAGCTACCAGCCTGGTGGGCAGAAGCAAGTGGCGTGGGGACGAGGTAGAGCAGAGTGGAGATACCGAGGGCGACCTGCATGCAAGCAAAGCCGAGAACACCGTGCATACCCTTGCGGGCCGCAGGGGGCAAGAGGCGTCTCACGGCAGGCGAGCGGCGGGAGTAGATGAAAAGTGCCACGATGGAAGTGAAGGTGGTCATGGCGAGAATGCGGTGGTTAAGCTGGACGAGGGAGGGGTTCTCAAGAATGTTACGCCACCACAGGTCGGAGCGATCCTCATGGCGAGAGTAGTGAGCATCCCACAGCTCGGAGCTAGGAGGAGCAAAGCCCTTGCCCATGTACGGGAACTCGTTATAGATCAGACCAGCATCGAGACCGGCAACGAGGCCACCAGACATGACAGTAGTGAAGACCAAGATAGCAAGGCCGGCAACAGAGCGACGGAAGAAGGCCAAACGAGGATCACGGAGAGCCTCAAGCTGCTTCAGACCCTCGGTGGCATCCTTCATCAGACGGTGAGACCGCAGAATAGCAAGACCGTTCCAGAGCATAGCGACGTAGCAAGTAAAGGCAGCACCCAAGTGGGCAGTAAGACGGTACTGGCTCACACGGGGGTGGCTACCCGGGGCGAACAGATCATCCTTCAGACCAGACTTGACCATCCACCAGCCCAGGAAGCCTTGGAAACCAATCAAACCAGCGATACCAGCCAGGCGGAATGCCATAGGCGTGGAGACCTTCTTCCGGGCGACAAAGTAAACGGCGGGGAGAACAAACGAGATACCGACAAATCGGCCCCAGAGACGGTGAATCCATTCCATGTAGTAGATTGACTTGAACTCGGACAGGTTCATGTTCGGGTTGAGCAGCTGGAACTCGGGGGATGCGCGATACTTGGCGAACTCGGACTCCCAGTCCTCGGCGTTCATGGGCGGCAGGGAGCCGGTAACAGGGCGCCATTCGGTGATACTCAATCTGTCCAGACCAAGGATTTGTTAGCTTGCAAAGCTCAATTACCTTTGTTGAATGTATCAGCTGGATGTACGAACCCAGATTCAGTCAAACGGGTCAGGCCTCCAAAGATGACGATACCGAAGACACTCGCTGCGCTACCCAGTAGCCAGAATGCAACGGACTTGTCACTGATCTTGGGGAAGCTTGACTTGGCTTTAGCAGCGACCTCCTCAGCTACAGCACCCACAGCCGGGGCAGCCACAGATTGTCGCAGACTCGAGGTGAAGAACTGGCGGTTCTTATCGGTAAACAGGGACGATCGGGACATGCTGGGCTTGGGCGACGGCATCGCGGCGAACCGACGCACGGATTTGACGGGAAAGCCCTGGTTTCGGAGGCATTGTCTGCAAGTGAAGAGGTCTTTCGATAGACGGGGTGCGATGCTCCGCCATGCTGGCAGAGCTGAGCTTAATGAGGCCATGGTGACTGTCTGGTGGCAGCAAACGCCTTGCGGAAAGAAAAAGGAAATGGTCCGTTGGTTGCGCAAATCATAAGATGTTGCGCGGGATGCCGAGCGCCAATCAGCGGCCTGGGATTTGCTCAACTTCAACAGAAGTGATGCAACAGGCACTTACGGTACAATGTTTAATAGAATTTGGAATCTTAGCAAGAGACAAGTTGAGTCATTGAAATTGAATGAATTGGAGGGTCTCAATTAATTGAATAAACTGGGCCAGCCCTTGATTGGTGGCGAGGTGTGATGACATTTCTGCCTGAGGCAGCGACAGCTTTGTCCGGGGAGCTTCCACTCGGCGCATCCGCTCTTTTGCGCATCTGCAACTATCACATTGCATAACAACACGGTGCGGAGATGTCGTACGCCGTCGATTCCAAGAAGCGCAAATTTCACCGCGTATTGGAATCTATCTCCAAGCCCCTCGCGACCGATAATGCCTCGAAACCATCCACCGCAAGGCCCGCCACTGCGGCCCAAGACCGCATTCCAGCCAACCTCTCGATCAAGAAGGTCCGGCTGAGCAGCAACGACACATCCGATTTTGCAGCTGTGCGCAACTCTATCCTTACGACCTCCCGAACCGCATCCCCTTCTTCAACCACGCGCCCCACTTTCGTCCCTTGGGATCGTGAACGATTCCTCGAACGCCTGGAAACCTTCCGTCGCGTCGACCGATGGACCTCCAAACCCGCGCCTATCAATGAAGTTCAGTGGGCGAAGCGAGGATGGATCTGTACTGATGTGATGCGGGTTAGTTGCATCAGTGGCTGTGGTGGTTCAGTGGTGGTCAAGCTTCCGGATGAGATTGATGAGCTTGATGGATTTGATATGGAGAAAGTTCAAGCGAGGAAGGAAGTCCGTACGTCAGCAAAGAGATGATTTGGGAAATTTCGTTCAGTCCATGCTAACGAAGTATGTAGGCGCGAAATTGGTCGAAGAATATCAGAAGCAAATCACAGAAGGGCATGGCGAGAACTGCCCATGGAGGAACAGGGGATGTGATGGTATGCCTGCAGTCTCCCGGAAAGGCGCATGAATTCACTTGTCTAACATCTTTGCAGCCACAATACAACATCTTTCTTTAACCAACACAGAGACGGCCATATCTGGTCTTCGAAGTCGTTATCTTCATCTTGCTGAGATGGGCGACAAATTACCATCTCATGAGAGCATACAGACCCCAGATGGCTTTGATATTGACATTCTGATGAAATCATTACCATCAGACTGGTTCAAAGAGTCGAACCAAGCCTCGGGGACTCTCAACCCACCTCCCGGGGCTGATGGGGACACCAATGAAGCCGCTCCGCAGCCAGCGGCCGAGACCCCGCAAATCATCAACCAGGCAGCCCTTGCCATGGCATTCTTCGGCTGGGACTCAACCCTCGATGGTTCCAAAGACCTAGCTGCATGCAGGGCCTGCTTCCGCCGCCTCGGCCTTTGGATGTACAAACCAAAGGAGAACGGCGAAGTCTCTGTGTACACTTCCCTAGATGCAGCCGCAGAGCACATGGACTACTGTCCATGGATTGACCGGTCAGCACAGAGTGGAACCGGCAAGGCGAATGAAAAGATAGCCAATCTACGCAGTGGATGGGAAATCGTTGCCGAGGCTGTCAAGGTGAAACACCGTAGACGAGTACGTTCTATGGCCTCGGTAGATACCCTTCGCACCGAACCAAGCACACCCTCTGCAGAGACACCCAGTGAGGAGGGTGCTGTGGATGAAGAGACGAAAAAGGCCGCGGACCGTGAGTGGTGGGCCAAGATTCGTCGCATGAGGCAGCTTTTGACCCATAAGTCTCCTCGGCGCAAGCCTGATCATCCCAAGTGATTTGTTTTCAAGCGTCTTATTGAACTTATTCATATCTCATATCTTTCAATCATGTGCAAGGCGTTGCGGGCATGGTGGGCATAAGTTAATGGTTCATGTTTGATATCCCAATGCCAGTCTATTCAGTTGGCTCTCGGTAATATTATTCGTCGATTTTTCCCATAAACACAACAGTATTAACACTGATTTCTGCGGAATTCAACTATCTTGCTGCTCGTTCTTTCCCAATCCCTCCTTCAGGAAGCAGCTTAACGCTAGGAATACGCACTATTCCGTTACTTCTGATCCAGTCTTACAGTTCTTCTCCAACATGGGCGTTACTCCCATTCATGATAGCCGCTTACCGATAGCCTTTTAACGATACCCTCTTAACGACACCTTAGGGTTACGCTCAACGATACTCTCTTGATGTTGCGCTCTGAACGTTACGCTCTCCACGTAACCCTATCAACGATACAATCTTAACAATATCTTCACATCTTGTGTAGACTTAGGCCCTTTATGTACTTGTATTTGTTAAACGCTAACCCCCTGCCCTGATTGTCTACCATTGTTGCCCCCCCCCCTCCCGGCGCCTTGATTGTCCAGTATCCGCACTTTAATACACCGTCCTACATTCTAGTCTTCTGCACTCCTCGCCCTAGTGCTGCACGCACAAACGATGCCAACGTGCAAAATCTGTGGATCATTCGTTAATTGAGTCCTAATTTGTACACAACAAGCCGCGATGCAGTCCAATGCGGTCCTCAAGACGTGTCCTCTTCCAAGAACCGGCCTCAATGTAAGTCCCCACGCCGCATGCCCTTCCATATTTGGTCTTCTGGTCCTTTGTGCTTTGCAGCCTCACAACCTTACAGCATCAGGTTTGCGAGATCTATCAAGGTACGTACTCAAAAAAATCGTCACTTTATTTAGGCGTTATCTAGGCGTCACATTGGCGTTTCTTTGCGCTTACTCATCGTGACTTAGTCGCAGGAGGTTGTTTCCACTCGTCAAACGGACCTGGATTCGTCGTATTGTGACGATAGGTCGTGGTGTTCCGTCGCTGCGGCGATGAGGTCGTCACAAACACCATCCCCTCATCCTATAAAAGCTGCACTTCCTCCCCACGTCTTCTCTTCTTCTCCACAACACAACTCTCTCGTCCTCGCACTACCTACTCTTTTCTTCCTCATATATTCGTGATCTTCGTCCCGGTATGTTCATTCAACTTCAACCTCTTAAATACCTCCTGTCCTGACAAGATTTTCCAGCTTCTGAACCTCGGAACAAGAACACTGGACCATCTGCATCCTTGGCAGCTCTGCAAAAAACCCTTTTCTCTACCTCACCTTCTACACCTCCATCTCACCCTCTTATATCCGTCACATCCGCGCCTTCCACTTCCTCATCCGCTAAATCGGAAAACCAACTACTCAACCGAGAAACCTGCGACAATATCTGGCAGCGGATCTTCGGTGAATCGGGCAACCTCTCAACGAAAAGAAAGGTCGAACATGCAGTCGAGCACGCGGCCAAAATATACGGTCTCGCCTATGATGACGCCCCAGACCATGGCTACAAACGAAATGCACGACCCGGTGTCGCCGCTCAGCACCTACGACGACATGTTCGCCGTCCGTGGCAATTCAAGCTTTACAGCTGAGACCGCCGAGGACACCACTGCGGCCATGGCTGCTACCGAGACATATCAGACCACTCAGACGTTGCCTACTCAAGACCCGGGGTCGCCGCTCGGCACCTACGATACCATAACCGCTATAGACGGCGTCCTTGATGGCGGCAATCCTCCAGCTGAAGCCGCCAAGGACACCACTCTGGAAGAGATTGCCAATTCGGATACCAAGTCCCCAAAGCTGCCCACTCAAGGTGATCTTCCCCTCCCTGATGGACTGGCATCGTGTTGGGCTACGGACTCTCTTGATTCCCATGGCTTCAAAGATGGTACCGGACAGGGTGGCAAATCTTTCACCAGGCCGGTCATCCACGAAGCTGCGCAATCTCCGAATGATCCCGCTGAGCAGAGCGAGAATATCACCGAGCAGAATCATAAACCCGCCAATGACCATCTGGGCTACGCCGATTACCATGCTGAGGCTGTTTCAGGCTCTGGCTCTCCCATCACGCCCAAATTAGACACAGCCTGCTCTTCGTTCAAGGGTAAACAGTCCACCAAGAGACGAACCAAGACAACTATTGATCCCGACGACCTTCCGAGCAAAGACGATGAATTGAGCGAAGCGCAGATTGCAAGCCTCTGCTACCAGCCTCCAAGAGTCCGTCAGGCTTACACCAGATACTTTGCGAACGCTGGGACTATCCGCGCTGCATACGCTAATATCCTAAAGGAGCAGCTTCCTAACGGTGAACCGCGTTTTCCTGAGGACGTTCTCAGATCCTGTCTACCAAAGTGGAAAGGCTGGAAAGACCGTTTGGAGGCATCTCAGCCCGGAGACTCGGCTCAAACAGGTTCAGGTCCCAATCGCAGTCGAAAGAAGCCAGCAACCCCCGCCAAACGCGTTGCTGATGAGGATATTGAGCCTCCGAAGAAGACCAAAAAACCAAATTTGTCGAAGAACGAGGTGCTACCTGGTGCACAGAAAAAGACAGGGAACATGGTCCCAGAAGAACCTCGACAGCCTATTCGTCTCCGTAGAGTGATTACTCCTCGTACGGCGCTCTCTATCGCCCTCCCACCTAGCGCCATTTCATCTAAGCCTCCAACGGCCCTCCAGCCAGGCTCTTCCGAGTCTTTTCCCAGCGAAGCATCGAAGACTCCCTACTTACAACAGCCTAAGGTACAGAATCATCCCAGCGAAATCGCTGCGTTCAGCATCAACCCTTCGGCTGTCCCTAACTTGGACAACCGCAAGTCTTTCTACGGCAATCACATACCAACACAAGGAACGGGCGTTCACAATCAAGGGAACCGTCAGCTTCACAACCATGGCAACTGCCAGCTCCTGGATCCGAACCATCTGTCTCAATTCGCCCAGTACCTCACTGGTGAAATCCAGCAACTGGACCTTGCCATCGTCAGCCTTGCACACGGAGCAAATGACCAGGGCCGCCGTTATGCTTTACGGCATCTACGCGATGTCTTGATCGACTTACGTGACCTGTGCGTGGACATGGAGATCGAGCAGCGAAGTCATACAATCACAAAGAGTCGAGACAACATGGACGACCTTTGAGCTGATTGGTCTTGCGGGCGAGATTAACGCGTACGGTTTTTTTCGTTGTTTCATATTTGCATTATCAAGCACCTTTACCTGCAAGATTCTAACTGTCTCTGCCGTTCCTTCACGCGTATTATCGGATCCTCCACCACCCTGCAGTCGCGCAAGTCGAGAAATGTCAAACAAGGTTCTCGATATGCGATGAATCCGGTTGTTTTCGTTCATCTGGTTGTTGGTATTTCGCATTTGCATCATCGGATCCTCTCTTGGCACCTGTCATGCGGCTCGACGAACATCGCGACTACTGGGTTGCCAAAAGAGCTGGTGAGGGCTTTGCTTTTGCTATCAACTGCTTGTCCCGTTTCCATGGATAGTGTGGTAGCAGGAATACAAGCCTTTGCTTCAGGTTGAGAACATCTTACACATCCTGTGACCTCATCGCGCCATTCTACTGTCGCACAAGACAATCAGTGGTCAACAGATGTTCTCAAAATGCGATGCATTCGGTTTTTTTCGGTGCTGTTACGGTTTTGTCGTTGGTGCCACGGTTTTTTCATTGGGATTCTTCCTCGATTGTACTACCTGAGAAATACCGAACCACGGTTTTGTCGTCGAATGCTAGTTTTTCGATGTTACGCGTTCGCATTATCAGATCCTCTCTTGGTTTCTCCTGCTATCGGCCAAGATAAGCAGTAACTTAGTCAAAGAAGGTTCTTAATATGCGATGCATCCACTCTTCTTCTTTCTTTCGCACTTGCATGATTTGAAACTTTGCTTCAAAAGGAAAATTCGAAAGCCCAAAAAAGGTGATTATAGTCCGCATCCATTTGGATGTGTTGATAGTTTGCAAAATGCATTTTTGCTTGTTTTTTTACCCGTGCCCTTTGCACCAACCTATAGTAGCCAGCTGTATTATTTTATAAGGACAACATATCATACCTATTCCACGGTCTCCCAGCGACGTCTGGCTTAAAAGAACCCGATTAGTGACAAGTGGAATCAATTATGACCGAGGTAGCTGTTTTCTAAACCCCTGGGTTGAGAATTGTCTTATTCCAGAACTCCTCTCGTATCTGGTAAAGGCGTCTTACCTTGAGCTGTGATTACGGCAGCTGCGGCCAAGACCCACAGGCAGCGGAGCTCCCTTCTTCCACCGAAGTCATTTTTGAGAGAAACCCTCTCGCTTTCCAATCTTACCAAGTCTCAGATGGAAACCTGAGATATTTCACATTTCAATCAATACTATCGACTACCCTGTCTTTGTTCATCGCTTGCATTCGAGCCCTTTGATCATTGACTTTGCTCCCACCACACCCCCATCTCCCCGAAGGAATCCGCACCCTCGCATCAAATCACCACCTCCAGCCAGTGTCCCGAGTTCAATGGACTCGTCACCGGGCTCAGGTGCTCCCAAGCCTCGGACACAAAACCCTGCCGAAGCAGACAAGAACGGCGCTGTTCATTCGCCCAGTGCCATGGCAGAGCACAATGGATCCCTAGACGACAGGAAGCGCAGGCCCGGAGAGAACGACACCCCAGAGACTGACCAACAGCATCTGTCTGGCCCGGCAAACAAGCGCAAGCGCATGCAGGAGCGACACCAAGCTCGCAGGCGCGGCCGTACACCTCCTCCCTCGGTCTTCTCTCGCCGCAATCGATCCCGCAGCCCCAGCAATGCCACACCCCGAGATGACTACTCTCGGCGCTCTCGATCCCCCCTACCGCGCCGGTCACCCGAACCCGAGGAACAGCCCAAACAGCGCAAGCGGCCTGGCGGCGGTGCACGGGCGGGCCTAATGAACCCCGAGCAACTGCGGCGGCGACAGGAGGAGCGCGAGCGCGCCATGGAGGAGGATGCCATGCGGACCTCGCGAGACCGTGGCGTTTCCGACGTTGTTCGACAACACTACAATGCTGTGCCCGAGCGCGGCCGCGAATGGCGCAAGACCGAATCCAAGATCAAGGGGTTGCGCAGCTTCAACAATTGGGTGAAAAGCACTTTGATCCAAAAGTTCTCGCCTGATGAAGAGTTCGCCGCACGCTTCAACGATACCAAGGACTGGGCTGATGATAGCATGCGCCCGAACCACCCCGAGGAGAAGCAGCTGCTGGTTTTGGATTTGGGCTGCGGCAAGGGTGGTGACTTGGGCAAGTGGCAGCTTGCGCCGCAAAAAGTGGAACTTTACGTGGGACTCGACCCAGCCAATATCTCCATTGAACAGGCGCGGGATCGATATGGCCAGATGCGGTCTCGTGGTGGAGGTGGAGGTGGCCGTGGCCGACGACCCCCTCCTGCTCTCTTCCACGCCGAGTTCGCGACCAAGGACTGCTTCGGCGAGTCATTGGCTGACGTGAACATTATCCAGCGTGTCGGTATTGACCCCAATGCCGGACCCGGTGGCTCTCTCATGGCATCGCGTTGGGGCGGTGGTGGCTTCGATGTTGTGACATCGATGTTTGCCATTCACTACGCCTTCGAAAGCGAGGAGAAAACACGCCAGATGCTTAGCAACGTTGCTGGCTGTTTGAAAAAAGGTGGCCGCTTCATTGGCGTGTGCCCGAATTCAGATGTGATCACCAGCAAAGTCAGTGCTTTCCACAAGAATCGCAAGGAGCAGGAGGCTGCCAAGCCTGCCGAGCCTGAAGGGCCCGAGGATGGCGAAGTTCAAGAGGAGGAGCGGTGCGGATGGGGCAATGATATCTACAGTGTTCGCTTCCCCGGGGATACCCCGGAGAGTGGTGTCTTCCGTCCGCCGTTTGGATGGAAGTATACCTACTTTATGTCAGAGGCGGTCGAGGGCGTTCCTGAATACGTTGTTCCTTGGGAAGCTTTCCGAGCGTGAGTTTTATATTGTACCTTCCTCTTTTGGCCTACATTGCTAACAGTACTCTAGTTTGACCGAAGATTACAACCTGGAGCTGCAGTACCGCAAGCCCTTCCTGGAGATCTGGGAAGACGAGAAAAATGATCGCGAGCTGGGGCCGCTGAGTGAGCGCATGGGAGTGCGGGATCGCAATACTGGGGAATTGCTCATGACCGAGGAGGAGAAGGATGCAGTCAGTAAGTGCTTTTCTCCCCTATCGCCAAAGCTGCTGCTTCTTGCTAACCCTGGGCAGGCTTCTATCATGCATTTTGTTTCTACAAGGTTTAAACCTGTACTTATCTATCCAAAAGGCTTATGCATACGCTGGCAAGGCTTTTCAAAGAAAAGAAAAAATAGACAAAGGAGCAGACGCTCCGTCATCAGCAGTAATGCTACTTTGAATGAATTTACTCTAGACGGTAAATTGCAGGTGGAATTTCTTTCATATCATTGCTATGTAACAGCCTCTTTGCATGTAGGTGGTTGACATTTACTTCTACAGTGGAGAGCGATAAGCTTATCGCTGTAATGTAACTAAATCGGGACTAGTGCGGTCGCGTCGCGTTCGGATTTCGAGTTGCTTTGTCTACTCAGCCCACTGCATAACCACCACAAAGACATATCAATTATCATCCTTCGACCACTTTCAGCAGCCAAAAATCTCGTCAGTATTTAAGGCAGACCACAAATTTTGGCTTGACCACACAACCGCCGGGATGCTCTCCGCAACCCCAGCGCGACAGCGCACCTCCGTATCCCAATCCCGTCCTCCACCAAGTGTCCGTTCAAGAGCCACACCAAGATCCACGGCGAGAGCTACAGAAGCCTCCGAAGACACAGACGAACCGGAAGTGCCATACCAGGCCCCCGAGGCCCCTCTCAATCTAGATGCCCACCGCGATCTCCAGAAACTCCGCGAGAAAAAATATCTCGAGAAGGCGATGGAGCACATCCACAATGCCGGCGTACATATCACTAACTCAGCCGGCGAAGTGAGTGATCGGCTCCGCGATGCGCAAAATCGATACCAGAAGGCGAAAGAAAAGCGCCGGTCCGAAGAAGATGGCCAGGATCAAGATGCAGAGGGTGATGATGAGGAGTATCAGCGTCTTGCGGAGCAGGAACGAAAAGTGAACTCCATTATGGGCCGCTTGGAGGAAAAAATGCGCGGTGTCGTTGATAGCGAGACCAGATCTAATGAATTGAAGGAGCTGCTGCAGAAACTCGACAATGAGGAGGCGCAGGTACAGCATGTTCTGGTGGGCGACCGACAACTGCGGGGCCAGCGGCGCACGACACGGCGAATGGGTGATGAGGACGGAGAAAATGAAGAGGATGAAGAGGATGCGGAGCGCGAGTCCACGACCTTGCGAGAACTTCGCGAGCGCAATGCCGAAAATCCGCCTAGCAAAAGGCTGAAGGCCTCGCTGGCCGAGGGCCAAAAGAAGTGGGAAGAACTGTCATTGACTCAGAGGTATGCTCTCTTAAATGCCTTGGACTATGCGTATGAGCATTTCTAACATCTGGGATGGTGCAGATACTCCAAGAATAACACTTATACTGGGTTCTACCGCGTCGTCCACGACTCCAAGTACCCCGACAACGAAGCTCCACCCATGCCGCACTCCTCTACATGGTTCTCCCACATGGAAGATGACTCTGGTGCAGGCGCTTCAAGTGGAACTCCATCAAACCGCCGACGCAACCAGCGCCAGCCATCACCCGCAGACTCGGACGACGTCGCCATTGAGCGCGAGCGCATCTCGCTGGATTGCCCTATTACTCTGGTCCGTTTCAAGGACCCGGTCACCAGCACCAAGTGCCCGCATAGCTTCGAGCACGATGCTATCATGGATATGATCATGCGCTCACGACCCATGCCTGGAGGCCCCGCCCGCGTCAAGGCAGTCAAGTGCCCTGTGTGCTCAAACTTCCTTACCGCGGGAGACTTGGTCCGCGATACCGCCTTGCAACGTCGTGTGCGTCGCGCAGAGGAACGGGAAGCGCGACGGGCTGAGGAAAGCGACTCGGACGACGATGATGAGCGGCAGAATTTGAACCGGGTGACGCTGGCGAGTGATGCGGTCGATCCTGATGAAGATGCGATGGACGTGGATGCGCCGGCTGGGACGCAGATCAAATCGGAGCCTGGACAGATTAAGGGGGAGCGGAGCCGGACCGTGGATATGGAAGGAACTGACGAGGATGAGGATGAGGATGAAGATGAAGAAGAGGAAGATGACGGAGAGGATGAGGAAGAGGACGATGAACATGAGATTAGCGCAGACGGGGAGGAAGAGAGTTATCAGTAGAAGAGTAAATCCAATACGTCTCAAATACCATATATCTATGTTGGATGCCTGAATCGTCTTGCTAAGCAGGAATTTGACTTCCAAGTACAACGTATGCAGCGATGAAAGAAGGTAATAGGACAGGTAAGAATGAACAAGCATAAAGTACAGACACAATCTCTCTCTCACAACGGATATCTCGTCCCCGCTTGATCTTGTTCCTCCTTAAGTAGCCTTCTAGAATACAATATCCGATGAAGGTATAGCAATGTTCCCATCTGCCACCAACACCCCCGTCCCCGATAACTCAATACTTCCGGGCCCACGACCACCAACAGTAACCTTCAACAAACACTCTCTCCCCGTCTTCAAACCCTGCACGACTTCGATATCAACAGCCTTCAATTCATCTCCTTGAGCAGAAACCAGATCTTTCGCATGATTCCATAAATACGCGGCCAAAGGTCCCGCCGCAGACCCAGTAGCCGGATCTTCCATTCCCATTCCCGGACTAAAGAATCTCGCCTCAAATCTAGGAACACCATTCTTCCCTTCCACGGCCGTGAAAACGTAAACGCCACTATTGTGACTCTCCGTGCTAGCGAGTTCCTGCGCAATCCGTTCTTTATTGGTGAACGAGACCCGGTCAAGCACCTCCTTACTGCGCAGAGGAATCAAGAGATGTCGAGCCGGCGAAGTCGTCACAACCTGCGCATCACCAAGAACTGTACTTCCCGAAGGCCTTTCCAGCCCAATATCCACACCGTCAATCCCAAGAGCCTCAGCCAACGACGCTTTATCGGCATGTATATTCAAAAACCGCGGTTCCCCATGACGCATGGAGATACTAATCTCCCCAGCATCCGATTTCGAGACTTCCACCGGTAAGACCGCATCACCGAGTTGTTGATGGTAGGTAGTTGCATCACCATTCTCGGGTACATCGCAAGTCCCCGAATGAACAGCCCACCACCACGCGCCGAGGGAATTGTGGCCTGCGCCGAAGACTTCTTCTCCGTTTGGGAGGAATGAGCGTAGACGGAGATTTGCGGTGGGGGTTGTGGGCGGGCAGATGAATGTTGTTTCGGAGAGGTTGAATTGGCGGGCTATTAGTTGCATTTGTGGTTTTGTGAGGGTGTTGGATGTGTTGAGGTTGTTTACTACGGCGAGGGGGTTGCCTTTGTAGGCTGTTGAGGAGAAGACATCGATGATGGTGTATTGGAGGGTCGACATTGGGAATTGATCTGGGGAAATCGGTAATGCCCGGGAATCAGGAAATAAAGTAAATCACCTGTATAAGAAATCAATGAGAGAATTGTTCTTCTCTAATCTGGAGAGATGCTGGAGATAAGTAGTCGAAAAAAGTGAGTGACGACATGGCCAAGTTGGCGATGACAAATGCGAGATTCGTAGTTCTTACAAATTCAGCTTTCCTCTGCCTTCTATACGAGTTTCTTGAATGCCGCGGTCTTGGCTACAATGAATACGGCGTCCAAGATGCTTGGCAAAATAGGTACAACTTCACCCATGAGAACCATTGAGGTTGTCATTGTAAGAAATACTGCCGCATATTTGTAAGCATAATCAACATCCTGGCCTTTTTTTCTATAAGCAGTTACCACTCTACCTCGATAGGATATCTCGTCCAGCTGGACGAGTTATCCTCTATCTGTGGCGCAATTCATCAACATCTTTTGTAGTGCAAATATATCTGGCGTGTCGTCGTGGCACTGTACTAGCTCGGATCAAGCATCAAAATAGTCTATCCAGAATTAGCCTACGAAGGCTCGCGATTTCCCCAAGAGCTGTGTACAGTTGTAAATTCCACCATTAGAGAAAACAATCCATGCATTTGTTTGAGCCTTCTATGAATGTTCATCCCATAATGGGGACGATACTTGAATATAGAGCATGCTGTAATTACACAGCAACTGTATTCCCCAAGCTGAATCAGATGCGACACCGATGCGTGTATAGAATACATCTTCTTGGGAGGGACAGAAACTAGGTTATCTTATCTTGGTCGAGCCAGGCCTTATATTGTCTGCAACTGTACCTTCTGTCTTTGGATCACTCAAATTTAACATATATCTAGTACTCTACTCGACAGCTGCAACCTGAAGTATGAATGTGGCTACTTTCTTATTCACCATTTAGACTGTGTTGAGGCCGCGGCTTGATCAATTATAGTCTGACAGTGACGTAACAAACACCAAGACTAGTTTATTTTGAATAATATCTGGTGCTTATACTTCTATATCAGACAGTGATAAATATAGCCCTGTGATGGTAGGCTAAATGTTGAACCTGGTCGATTTGATTGTGGTGACTGGCCAGTTGACCTGCCTTGTGACAAGCGATAAGAGGGATAAGAGATACGAGATAAGCGATAAGGCTAGATAAGCAACGGGGCCAGCTGAATGGCCGAAAAAAGGCTGAATGGGCTAGTGCAGATAAGAAGAGGTCCTTGCAGACTTGCAGGACAACCGACCAGGATTATTCTCATCCTGGTATGTCTACCCTGTCGCACATCAAATGCTTAAGAGGCAAAAATCCAGTCATGGTCCATTATTCCCCATCACCTCGAGTCTCTATCTGAGTCAATCTGTTGGCGAACTGCACATGCTTTTTCACTGTTCCAGGAAATGTTTCACCCGATAGCCCGCCCCCGCTAACCCCAGACAGGATTAACGTGGGAACCAATTCTAAAGAAACACGCTAATCGACCCCCACTAAACCGTTTCCGGTTAGTATCTCCTTTTCCCCACACCATCTAGACTCAATGCATCTCATTTCGCCCCCATTTTCCTGGCTTCTGACTCGTCCATGGTCAGCCTTCACTTCCCTAATCAGCCCTTAGTGAACAAGCCCACGGGTACCAACCGCGCGACTGGTCTTTCCCTTCATCATTTCCCCCCCCCTGAGGGCTCCAGGAGTTTTCAGCCATTCAGCCACTGAAGGGACCCTATGCAACAGCAATACGGCAGGGTCACATAACCTCGTTTCCTCGAGGGGAGAGAGAGAGAGAGAGAGTTTGTATACTCCAGACTCCAGATTTTCTGTTCTCCAGACTCCATGCTCCATGATTTGGAGTTTACGATGGCGGTGGAGATGGGATAATACCACGTCGTTTAGCCCTTGTCACGCGACTTTGTGTACCATAATTCTTTGATGGTTTTTCCCTATCGCTTAGTTTTTCTCGAGGACGGATTGAACCCTACAATCTGCTAATCTAGTAATCTACCGAGTGACTGAGTCGAGGGCCATGTTCCATCCTGGCAGGTGTAACTCTGCTATCATAGCGGCACTTGTCCGCTCTTCTTTTCTTCCTCCTTACTTGCTACATACTATTCACAATCACTACTCGTAGATGAACTACGACTATTCCTACTATGTAACTCACTACTCGGTTACTATTCTCCCCGCAAACAAAATAATACTCGGCTCATTCTGTTACCCTGGTCTGACTCCACTACACCGCTGCTGGTGTTTTTGGTTCGGGTCTGGGGGTGGAAAGCCGAACAGAGCAGCATTGAGGCTTGATGTTACCTTGCCGCGTGGTAGTATCCAGTCCCCATAGTTAAGTCACTGAAGTAGCAATTACTGTAGTAACTAAACTCCATCATGAGGACAAACACACTTAGTAGTACTATGGCTCATGCTTGACAGCTCTAGTCTCCATCCGATCAAGCTACCCTGCCCTTTTCGTTTTATTTGCTTTCGCGTCTCACGATCTTTTTTAAATTCCCCATCGCTTCTCTTCTTAACCTCCTCCTCTTCCCCTTCTTTTTTTTCTTCTTTCCCCACACCCGCGATCCTCTCTTCTCCTCACCACCCACTCCCACCTCTCTCCACCTCAACCTTGCGATCGCGCTCCACAACCACACCCTCATTCCGGGTTTCCTCCTGCGCATCGTTCGCCATGGCAGAGACCGAATCCAAGGCTGCGACCGCTCAGGTCGCTGCCGACTCGTCCTTCACTGACGATGTCGTCCGTCCCCGCGGTTGGATGTACAAGCGCATCGGCGTTGGTAAGTGGAATGTTGGCTGGTACGCCTCCCCCAAGTTCCAGCTCGGCATGGTCGCTTTCGTCTGCTTCATGTGCCCCGGCATGTTCAACGCTCTCGGCGGTCTGGGCGGTGGTGGTAAGGCCGATGCCAAGTTGGCCGACGACATGGTAAGTTCCCGATTTTATTTTCCCCGAATTTAAAAAAAAAAAAAAAGCTTCGGCGCACCTCCCCGCGAACGGCTGTTGCATGCGCCGAGCTTCGATTCGTGCACCACTTTTGACTGGCGGCTGACCACTTTGCTTTTTTTTTTTGCTCTACAGAACACCGCGCTCTACAGTACCTTCGCCGTGGTTGGTTTCTTCGCTGGTACTATTGTCAACCGTCTGGGTGTTCGTGCTGCTCTGTCCTTTGGTGGTATTGGTTATTGTCTCTACTCGATTTCCCTCCTCGTCTCCGTTCACAAGTATGTTCCCGGCTTCAACATTTTCGCCGGCGCGTTCCTCGGTGTTTGCGCTGGTCTGCTGTGGACTGCGCAGGGTACCATCATGATGTCCTACCCTCTGGAGCAGTCCAAGGGTCGCTACTTTGCTTGGTTCTGGGCTATTTTCAACGTCGGTGCTTGCATTGGCAGTCTGGTGAGTGATTCTATCCTTTGTGCAATCACATGCGATTGCCGCGCAGTGAATTCTATCATTGCATGAACAGATTAAAGCTAACGCCTTTTGTTTCTCCGATAGATCCCCCTCGGAGAGAACATCCACGTCAAGACCAACAGCACTGTCAGCGATGGCACTTACATCGCCTTCATTGTGCTCATGTTCTTCGGTGCCTGCCTGGCCCTGTTCATTTGTGATGCCGACAAGATCGTCCGTGAGGATGGCTCCCGCGTCATTCTGATGAAGAGCCCCAGCTGGTGGACCGAGATCTACGGTCTATGGGAGACCATCAAGGCCGAGCCCTACATCATCCTGCTCTTCCCCATGTTCTGGTCCTCAAACTGGTTCTACACCTACCAGCAGAACGGTATCAACGGTGCCTACTTCGACACCCGCACCAAGGCTCTGAACGGTTTCCTGTACTGGTTTGCCCAGATTGTGGCTGCCGTCATCATCGGTCCTCTTTTGGATGTCGAGCGTGTCCGCCGTAGTGTTCGTGCCAAGATCGCCTTTGGTGTCCTGTTCACTCTCACCATGGTTATCTGGGGTGGTGGCTATGCCTGGCAGAAGCACTACACCCGTGAGGATGTGGGCAAGGATGCTATTGCCGCTGGTACCTTTGTTCCCTGGGACTGGACTACTAAGGGTTACGTCGGCCCTATGTTCTTGTACTTCTTCTACGGAATGTACGATGCTGTCTGGCAGGGTGTGGTCTACTGGTATGTTCACCCTCTTTCCCCATCTTCCAACCTACTATATCACAATCAAACTAACATTTGTCTCTCTCTAGGTTCATGGGTGCCCTCGGCAACTCCGGCCGTCGCCTCGCCAACTTGGCCGGTTTCTACAAGGGTCTCCAATCCGCCGGTTCCGCCGTGATGTGGTCCCTCGACAGCAAGGAGACCCCCTTCATGAACGAACTCGCCTCCAACTGGGGTATCCTCTCGGGCTCCCTCCTGTTTGCCCTCCCCGTCGTCTTCATGCGCATCCGCGATACCGTCCCCCTCGAGGACGATCTCAAGGGTACTGACGAGACCGCCGAGGACGTCCTGCCCCCCGATGCCCTTGCCGAGAAGCGTGCCGTTGGCGAGATCTAAATCCTTTCCAGATACGATCTTGCTTGATCAGGAGATTTGTTGCTGTTTGCACTTCGTATGATGTGTGGCATGATCAATTTCTCTCTGATTTGACGGTCCAGCTTGTCTCCGCTTTGCTTCGACTTGGCTTGGCTTTGTTTGTTTCTCCGAGATTCATCAACGGACCTCCTCCTTTTTCCTTTCCCTTTGAAAGGGAAGGGAGGTTCATAATGCGATGACTCGATATGAGTTTTTATGGATGACGCTTTTCCTTTTCCCCTTACCCCATTCCCCCCTCAATGATGTTTTTAATCTTGGGCGATGCATAGTTTCGTCGCTTCCCATTTACATACCCGGTTTCACTTGAATGGAAAAGCAGTCCTGAATCTGTATTTTGGTTTCCTTTGTAGAATACTTCGTTATTCGTAGTACTTATTACTCAGTACTCGGTTCTAGAACATTATATACTAACTACTAGCCTTGTAGGTTGCCTGGTCTTTACGTGCTACCTTAGCTTGTCTTACTTGATGCAGCCATCCAGCGAAAGGGAAACGTGGGTGTGGATGTGGACATGAACACACTTCTATCTTCCTTCCATCTTCCCTTTCATTCTATTCCATCATGCTTATACTCATGCTTGTACTCATATCCATCCTCGGGCAGTACTCGTGCCCTGTGCAAGTGAAACTCTGCAGCGCAACGGTGTCACAGCATAGAATGCTAAGCAGGATTCAACCCGAACTATCCTATCCTCGGTATTAACTTGACAGGCCTGTATCAAGAGGGAATTACCTCGGTCCTCGTGCTTGTGGGACAGAGAAAAGTTACAAAGAAATAAGTAAGGAAAGAAGGAAGAAACGAGGGTACATAATAATAAGTTGATAATCCTGGATAGCTCGGTATAGGTGGGTAACGTCATGATATAATCCGTTGATTGGATAGAGTATTGATAATGCCCCTACCCTACTACGAGGATAGAATAGGAATAAGGTAAGACTGATCCAGACAAAAGTCGGATAGTACATAGCACAACAGAGCAAGACAAAAAAGAAGAAATAGAACAGAACACAGCAGAGCAGGACAGACAAGACAGGACAAGTGTGGCGGGGTATTCGCTTGTCGAGACGAAAAGAAAAAATAAAAAAAAAACATCACGAACAAAAACAATAAACAATAAACAATAAAACGTGATAGTATCGCAGGATCATCCCATCGCAGTCTTCCTACTTCCCTTTCCTATCCTTCCCGCGGAGACGGAGATCGCCGGAAGACCAGAGACCAGAATCATGCTGACACCACGCCGTCCGACGCAAACCGCACCACCATCGCCGCCCAGACAGAAACCACCGGAGAAACGGTGTACTCTCCGAGGGAGTGAGTATAGGGATGGAAAAAGGAAATCAGGAAGTCGGTGATTTCCCGGTCGGGTCGACCAAATAAGGGTAAAAATAGACTGAAATTGTTGGGGATTCAATCGTGCAATGTCAGTGGTCGGAATGTTGGAGCCTTGGGATGAAGATGAAAGCTTGCGGCCAGATCGTTGAAAAGCGCCAGCGCATGACTTTGGGCATGTCAATCGCATAAGGTATAGAGTTGACCTGGAGGATGGTAATGATGTTGGCGATGTAGGTATGGGATCCGTTTTGGTTTTCCCTTTTTGTGAATAGCGCGAAAATCGAAAGACGAGGCACCGACATGCGAGAGAGTTCACTCGGACGAAAGACAAAGTCAAAGTCGAACATTGGGAGATAACACGGTCTTCCGAGTTACCTCCCTACCTCTTTCACACGTCTATTTCGTGATAAGGTTGAGATAATCGGCCACGATGAGGGTCACCATCCTATTCGACCAAAGAGTGTCAGTTTATCCCAAGTGGGTCCTCAGATAAAAAAGCAACGAAAAGTGGGGAGTGGGGAGACTAACGCATGAGGAGCGATCCGCACATAGTACGTTCCAAAGCCACGATAGAATCGCAACCACCCTTCCTCCTGCACAACCTTACGAGCGCAATCCAAAACTCCCTTGTACGGCATCTTACCCGTAGCCGGATCCTTCTGCTGCTTCTGCAACCGAGTCTTGACAAAGTCAAACGGCAACGAGAGGAAACTAGCAAAGAAACCCGCGATCGCCGACGCCGCGAACGTCTGGTTCTGCGCAGACAGACTAGTATGCTGCTTCAGCTGGGCCTTGCTCTCCGCGAAGAAAGTCAATTGTCCCATGTTCAGGGCCATCGCCCGGATCACCGTCGGCAAGGCACCGGCCCACAACGCCGCCAGACCTTCTTGCTTGGGGATGCGAACCAGCGCATCGAAGACGGAGCGGTAGTTGGCGCGAGCCTCGGGGGGCTTGAGACCGTCGGATTGCATGCGCACGAGGGCCAGATCGGCCGGGTTACCGATCATCGCAGCGACACCACCGGCCGAGAGACCCGCGGCGGCGCGTTCGGCAAATGTGACTTTACGCTTTTGCTCCTCGGCGCGCACGTTCAACTTTTTGATGAAGGTATCGAAGAAGCCCAGACGGGCCGTGGTGTAGACTGCTTGGCGGAGGAGACCGGCCGAGAGACCGGTGTAGAGATCCATGACTTTGCCAGAAGCAATAATCTCCTTGGTGATTCCCAGGGCGGAGGGTTTGGGACCGGTGCGGGCACCTTCACCGGCGAGTTGCAGGCGGACTTTGACCATGTCGACGGGTTGGATTACAGACGTGGCAGTCATACCGGCCAAACCGCCATTGATGAAGGGGAGCGCGGCGCGCATGTAGGGGTGTTGCAGGATGGTAGAGGTGGTTTGCGCCGGGCTCTCGACGGCTTGTTGTGTGGAGACGGCCGCATTATGGGCGGACTCCTTGATGGAATTCGATGCCATGGTTGTGAAAGTCGTATAGGATGGTGATCTGATGAGATAATGTTAGCTGTATAGTCAAGTAGTGGTGTGGTTGGTGGTCGCGTGTAGAGTGTAGAGGTCGATGTTTGAAAGAACGAGGAACGCGAAGGAAAAACGATCGGATGATTCATCCACTGACCAGAGCAAAAAAGAGTTCACGGCACGGTCAGGCACCGAAGAAGCGGCAATTTTTCCTGGCGGTCGTGAGTATGATTTCTTTTTGTGGTGGATTCGGAAGTCGCGGCGGACAGCAGGTTGGGACCCGTGGAAGACTTACTGATGACGTACAGTCGACAAGACAAATGTATGAAGTTCTCGAGGAACTACGAGAGGGGACAGAGGATGATGAAGAAGAAGAAGACGACCGGGAAGATGAGGGGAGAAGGAGAAAGGGAGGATGCGGGGGAACCAGAAACCAGGAAGGTCAGTCACCAGTCATATACCAAGTTGATCGAAGTATCCGTGACCGAGAATGGAGGAGGAGCAGGGGCCAAACTATAAGTCGCTGACACCAGAGGTCCTGAACACGGGGGCCTGAGCTTGTTCTATATAACTCGGAAGTATCCTAGTAATACTAGACAGTCGTACCTAGTCCTAATAGGAAGTACTCCGTACGACTCTACCTATTATTCTACGACAAGGTCAAGTTCCCTCGTCAGCTACCGACCAACTGGCCCAGGATGCTGCCCGAGGGCATGGAAGGAGGCCGCGAACAACCGAAGATGAGTTCCGACTGGTAGCCGGATCTAGGCATCTGGGCCCTTTAGACCGACTGTTAGCCGCGGGATGGAGTACTCCAGTAGTTTAGGACAAGCGGGACGGCAATCATATGGGCAATAATTGCAGAAATCATAATCAGAAGGGGGGCATGACGATAGCTTTGGACTGGCGAAAATCGCATTGCAAAGTACACCCAGTCTCCACTCCTCCATGACTTTCCAAGTGGGCCAATAGCGTCGATCATAAAGTTTGATTATGGGGGACATGGCAGAGGAGTACAGTTGAAAATGAGTCGTGACTAGTAGACTGCAGTACTCAGTTACCAACTACGCAAACATCTGAAAAATGCGGGGGAAGCTTGATGTCACGAGTCTTCCCCTCCAAAGAAATTGTAACCCTCGCCAAAGGTAAAGAACGAAGAAATCCCCCTCACTCCAACAAAATTCTATCTCATGTCGTTCTCCTCTTTTCTCCATCTTTCATCTTCCTCTCTTCATCCCTTACCTCCCCATATCAAACACTCCCCCATCAATCTTCCACGTCATGGAGCCCCTCCCAACCAGGCTAACCAGCAGCATTAGTGCCACGAGCTAAACTCGGAACCCCACTAGCCCCGCTAATCCTCTTTGGGACGCCCCACGAGAACTGCTCGGGAACCCGCTTCTCAGTTCTGGACGGACCTTCTTGGCCTGTCCGAGGGAAACCATGTTACCATCCTCAATGAGATGGAAGAGCTGAACAAGCTGATACACGAACGAATAGACGGACAGTTTTTCCGATCGTCTCAACACACAAAATTACCAACAATATCATCAACCAAAGATGAGCACACCATCGCCGCAATAACTCGCCTACTCACTACACGGCGGCATCTCGGTTTTACGGCATGGACAACCCGGATAAGCTACATCGGCTATTCCACCTCTTCCCTCGATAATATTCTGCCGCTCCCGCTTCCCGGAGTCAGATCCGAGGATCCCACGCCTACTCGCCAACCCATGATTACTATTCCCATCCAACAAGGCAAGGACCACATAGCCCACGCTATACTCTATAGTCCAGGCACCATCCAATAATCAGCGGGATCTATACAATGTGGACACACAACCCTCGCACTGACAATAGCACCACATCCCCCACCCCCCAACCAATCGTGCCCCCGGGAATGCCAAACTACACCACCCTCCCCGTTGGGGACCGCCGATTCCCCCCTTACGACCTAATCGGGCCCAGGGCCCAGGGTGTCTGTCCCGCAGGAATCCTCCGATCGCCTGCTGAAGAGCGCCGTCTTTTCGCCGATGACCGGCACTTGCGGTCGGAGGACGACGTCGTGTGTGAATTGTATGCGCGCGGATTGGTCGAGAGAACTCGAGACTGGGTTCGTCCAGGTCCGGGCTGAGATGCTTGTCCCTCCGTGGGGACATTGACATTCCTTCTTGTTCGTGATGTTGGTGCCGTTTGCCGGTGCCAGCGGAGGACAGCAGTCCGGGGGGACATGGGCTTTGGGAGGTGTAATACCTGCTTGCAAGCTGAGATCAGACTACAGGATGAGGATGTGTGCTGTGATGCCGTGCTGGTGTTTCAAGCCACACACGGGATGGGATGGGATTGGTTTGGATGTGATTTCATTCCAAGGTTACAGGTTACAAGGGACGGAACTATAGGAGTTGATTTCTCCGTGGTGTATACGGGATGATCCACTGAAAAGGCAAGGATGCATCGCTATTCACGGGCTTATTTTGGGCAGCGACTGGAAATTCTCCGGTGAATGCTTTGTCCGTGGTTTACGGTCCTTGATGTGCAGAGTAGATCGGATACTCTGCGCCGACGATATCCGTTCGTGATAGACCCTGGAATCCTGCGAGGATGTCCAGAACGGCCATCGCCGAAGTCCAGATACTAACTACCAGCATGTTGAATTATATCCCAACAGAGATTGCACTCTGGACGGAGTAGCAAAGTCTAGTGATACTCGTTGAGACAGTCACTTTTCAACTATAATCCCTGCAAACCATTGAACTCCCATCCCAAGCCCCGCCAGTGACAACTAACTCTCCCCAGAACCCAACTAACAATACCCACCCAATCTGGGACCTGCAGACCGCAATACATATCACTCACTACCCAAACCAACCAACCAACTAAACCAACAAATAAAACCACAAAATCCCATTAAAAGACTCAACAATTACTAATACCCCATTCAAAAACCCCCTTAAACCCACCCTCCCTATTCAACTATTCCACTATTATTCATGGTTCAATCTCCGTAATCAGCCTCAAACTCCTCCGCGGAAAGTCCCTTCGGCACTTCGGAGACCCATCCTCAGACCGTCCCGAGTCCAGCCCCGGCATGCAGACTCGGGAGCGGAGGGGATTCCGGCGGGCAAAGTGGGCCCGAGAGTGTGAAGGTTCGGCGGGCGGAGTGCGGGTGTCAGGGACGGGATGGTGGGGGGGTTTGGGTTCGGCAGTGAGGTGTGGTATATACAGAGAAAGTAAATAAGTGCTAAATAGCAAATAGTAAATCCATGATAATATGGGTTGAATTGTATGGTGCTATGGGGTGTAGGTTGCAGATAGTGGGAGTTTTGTTTAGGTTGGTACGTTTAATTGCAGAGTATATGGACCCTGTATTTGAGGTTAGAGGCCAAGGTGGTTTCCAGACAAGAATCGAGGAGTCGGGAGCTATGGTGCTTAATCAGAAGAATAGAAAACTAACTTACACCATTGGAATATGTCTATATAGACTGAACAAAATAACAATGGCATTCTCGGTGGTTCCTCAAGTGCGCGATGCGCAGTAACTGGAATTGCTAAACTGGCCCCGTCTGAACAACCTCCCATCACAAACCCTCGACTTAAATCCGCGCCTAGTCAAGAAGCATTCCTCGCTAACCACGATACACTATCCTAAATGTCCCGCGGAGCAAATGGGAATTTATCTTCTTGTGCGAGTCAGTATAATGGGAGGGCCACTATAGCATTGTATAACAACGCGATGGGTTGTGCGCAGGGTATGCATTGGATATTTGAGCCCATTATGTAGCCGCCGCCGTGGATGAGGATTACTAAGGGTGCGGGTTAGGTTTGAGAGGTTTTGTGGTTTGATGAGTCGGGTATTGTTGGTGTGGCCATCGCGCATTGGGATAGGGATGGTGATTCGTACCTGGTGGTGTAGTTCATTTTTTTTCTCTTGTGGATGTGGCGAGGGGCATTTGTTTGATGGATGGTGTGGTGGATATTTTTGGGAAGGGGGTGGTTTTGAGAGTCGAGCAGTGTTTTAGTACTATGTCGGAGTTGTAACCTTAGGTGTGTTGTTTTATTTACCTCTTCAAGTTCGGGGTCGATCATTCCTAGTTTCAAGACATGCTCTGTGTTATTGATTGCATCTATTATTGTGAACGACCTGGAGATGGAATCAAGCCTGAGGTTCCGACATTTTGCGTTGACGTGGGGCTTATTTTATGTTTGAAGGCTAAACATTCAAGTCAATGTGACAAGCTGTGGATCATAACGATTCATTGGTGCTTCAAACTAGCTGACACGTTGATCGGTACACAAGATGCATAATGGGTCGCACTGCCCACCTTTGTTATAGGTGATATAGTCCCAATATGACATCTCGTGTTAGTCTGGGCATAAAATGGTTGAACGTTGGAGTCTGAAAAGGATCTGGATTTGAAGGCTGCCTGGCACGGATCGATGGAGTTACGTTGAAATTTTATGCGAACATCGCTTGTGTAGAGCCCCCTCGACATGTGCATTCATCATGCAAATATAGCAACAGCTGGCCAAATATGGCATAAAAGCAAGGTTATAATTGTATTCCAACCCAAATTTGCGACCATCCTCGCCGGTGGTCTAGCGGTCTAGATGGCCCTAAGAGCATCGAGATCACTGTTATAAATGGTGTCTGGCTGGAAGGAACGAGGATGAAGCTTGTGTGGACTCTTCTGGACAGTGGGGTGGGGACATTTCTTTTTATGTGAGCTAGATGTAGAGCCGTTCCTAATTTTTGTACCTTTTAAGATATGTTCTTTATATCATAATAATCTCCAAGCTTAGGAGATTTTATCAAAGTCTTTTCTTAGGCTTTTCAGCGGTTATTGGTGGCGATATAAAGGTTGCATTTATTGGGGGTGAAAATGGGATGAGGTTATCCGGCATCGTAGGCTGGAGATCGTCCATCATGGAGGGTTTGTATGTGGAATGAGAGGTCGAAGGTTCGAGTCGTGAGGACGAGGACCTTCCTTGTTTCGGGGGTAGTCAGTATCACGGACATCGCAAAGCTAGGTGACGGTAAAGGGGATGCTCATGCCAATTCGAGCCTCCACCATCATCTCAGGCATATGTAGTGTGTTGCCGTGTACCCCACCTCGTGCAGGCAGACAGCCTTAGTCCCATATTTCCAGGCCAATCACAGTCCCGGCAGCCCACCCCCACCTTGTGCTAATCCACTTGTCGCAGGGGTTTCTGGAGACCTTCAGGCACCAGCAAGTCACGTTTCCCGTCCTCAACATCCTGTACCAAGTTATAAATTGCTGAGACCCCTCAACGCAGAGCCCTGTGAAAGCTTCTAGCTGTGCTCAAGCAATTGAACTTCAATTGAGCTCAAATGGGTGTGTTCCAGCTGTCTCCACGACAGAAATCATGGCATAAACTGACAAGCGTCTCCAGGTTACTCCGAGGTACAGCTTGATTTTGCATTTGACGGGAAGCAAAGAACACCACTCTAACACTGTAATAGATCTACTGCCATCTTTGTGGCGTCAGCTTCAACATCGCCCGAAGCCGGAAACCGGGAGAGCCGGATCTGGCTAGCTGGGACTACACTGGCCAACAATGTGCTGAGCCGGGAATCGAAGAGGTAGATTTGGAAAAATGCGCTCAGAATGGCTGCTTAGCAGCGATTAGGTATCCGAAGAAGGACGACGACAACATGCTTGAAGATCCAGATTACGTCCCCCCGGATGAGGACGACTACAGCGATCCTCGTGAATACGATTCAGAGTATGAATCAACCGATTCCATGAGTATCTCTGAGGAGGAGGATGCAGACAGCGACTCAACTCCTGGTTATGGAAACAAATATCCCGAAGTCGATTATTACTTAGACTGGTTGGCGGAAACCCTGAATCCGCAAGCCAGATACTCCGGGGAACCCGTTGGGCACTTTGGTTTTTCAAATCAGCGTTGTCGCAACGAATCCGTATTTCCGATCGAGTCAACTACCTTGTCAGACCACGACCCGGAAGAGTTGCAGCATATTCCTAGTCGGACCTGCACGGAGGCAAATGCGTACTCGGGCTTTGCGATCTCGCTTGAAGAGATGAGAGGATGTCGCACCGCCCAGTGTCTGGTCCACAAAAGTGCCATACCGGATCCATCGCAACGTATCGACTACCTTGAGCCCTGGGAGGTCTCTGGGGATTGGATTCTGTCTGGATTATGTGATGGAATACCGTCTCGCGATTGTAATTACCCAAAAGTGTGGCCTGCGCAAGGTGGAGTCCATAAACCGCGAGCGGAGAATGTCAATTTTGATGTGAGTTGTCTTTCTCAAACTGCAGGTCCAAGATTTTGAACCGCCATTTAACTCGCAAAGAAGCTAACCGTCAGTAGCCGGAGTCAACACCACAAGATTGGGCTATGCCGTTCCACCCTTGGTGCTTCGATATCTTCTGCCGTCAATCCAAAGCCCGATTCAACCGCATCAATATCTCGGGCCTTATCAAGTGGCGCGATGCTGAGTTTTCTTATGAGGACTTTCATAGTTTCCCTTGGTCAGGAGACGTCTTCGAAGGCCAAGATCAATGGTGGCAGCATGTCCCAGGCAAAGAGTATCTGGCTGCTAACCCACTTTACGTGCCAGGCTTAGAGACATTTTTGCTGAATGCAGGCAGGAAAGAAGAGGACTTATCTTCCGGTGAAATGGAGGAGTCCGAATTTTCGAATAAAAGTCACACTTCATTGCAGATTGGTCACGATGATGTGTTTGCCTCCCTACCTCCAGAGATACGTCTGCTATTAGTCAGTCTTCTGGATGCCAGCGACCTCACCAATTTAAGGATCGCTTCCAGGACATTCACGAAACTTCCAAATAGCGTGTGGCGGCGACTTGTGCAGGAGGAGATGCCCTGGCTCTGGGAATCTTGGTCCGACGGCGAGGAAGACCACGTTCCTTCTTTCTGGACAACAGTGACAGCGAATGATCTACTCTTCTTTAAAGAAGTACGAGAGCGCTATTCAACACAACTGAGTGATGGTTCTACTCCAACTAGCGAAGCTGTCAATTCCCTGCTTCCATTTCCAAAAGAGGTACCGAGTCAGCTGAGGCTACCACGAGGAAACACGAATTGGCATGGGGTTTACACACACATCAAGCAAAATTGGAGCAGTCTCAGGGGGCTGCGGAATCGACAGCGGATTTGGGAAGATGTGGGAGAGATTATCAAGCGGATTGAAAAGTATGAAAGGCGAGTGTGAGAGCAGACCTCGTTCATTACGTTGTCTTGCGCCTTAGCATAGTAGCTGATGGAGGATCTGATAATGTAAATACAACATAACGAAAAGAACTGGATATATCGTACATCGAGATCCTTGATAATAACTGCTTATGTTAGGCGGCAGCAAGATTGTAGTAGCTAAGAGAGGACTAAATAATGCAAATTAGAAACAAAGAAAAATCCGGATGCACGAAAAAACCGAATACTTCGTATGTTAAGAAGTTAAGAACCTCTGTTACCCACTGCTTATCGTGTTCGATAGCAGGATGGTAGTAGCTAAGAGAGGACTAAATGATGCAAAACAGTGGATAATTCATCCATGGTGTTACGGTAGACTGAGTTCGGTGATCACGGATTCTTAACTTCTAAAGCATTAATGACAAATCCAGTCCCAGATCAGAACGTAAAAAGGGAAATCAAACAATCTAGCAAGGCCTAACTTCACTTAGTGATATGATTCTGAGTTATTCGAGTTGGGCATCATTAGGCTAGACCACAAAGGATGACTATATAGATCGACTAGCTCTGCCGTGTCAAAGAAAACCTTACAACACTAGCCTCACGCTAACGCTAGCTACCACTCTAGAAATTTATAGTGTCTACCCTTGTCACGTTTCAACATGGGCGGAGGAAATGGAAGGAGCAGACGAGCCGATTCATCTTCCTTCAGTTACCCGCCGCTACCTAAAATAGCTAACTCAAGAGCCACCAATATCGGGCCGTTCTTCAGGAAAGGGATCTTAAAGCGATTCAGTTTTGCAACAATACGGACGAGAATCGCATAGTTCTGTTTGTAGCATTACTTAGGTTTGCAACCTTGCCTCGGGGACATCTGACGTTATTGTCATTCTAGAGCGCCCTCGCCCTAAAAAGTCATAATTTCCTAACTACTTTAAGGCAATTAAGGAACTACTCTACTACGCTACTCAAGGCGCTTGAAGTATTGGTACTATTACTATCGGTAATGCATTTTCTTTGCAGCCTAGCAAAAATAATGCCTCGGCAGATCTTATGTGTGAGTATATTCTTGCACGGGTTTTGAAGACCAAGATAAGAGGCCATCGGTGATCATTGTACAAACCCGGCACAGAGGTTCTTAAATGCGATGCATCCGGTTCTTTCGTTTGATCCTGATTTTTTTCGTTAAATACTATTTTTGAATTATCAGATCCTCTATCAGATCCTCTATCAGCTACTACCATCCTGCTATCGCGCAAGATAAGCAGTAGTTAACAGAGGTTCTTAATATACGATGCCTCCGGTTTTTTCGTTGAATCCTGATCTTTCGGTGGCACCACGACTTTTTGTTCAATCTGATTCTTCGTTATCGGATTATCTATTAACTACTGCTATCCTGCTATCGCGCAGGAGAACCAGTGTTTAATAGAGGTTCTTAATATGCGATGCCTTCGTCTTTTTCGTTTAATCTGCTTTCTTCCTTAGATCTGATTCTTGCGTTGTTAGATCCTCTATCGGATTCGAATCCCGGGACCGGGGTAAATTCTCAAACTATGTACAGAGCAAAGAGACCGAGATTGTGGGTCACACGGCCATCGTAATACCTTTATTACATCCATCATGATATCAACCACTCTGATAACAGATTGGAACTGCGAATCTTACTTATGTACCACTTTGCCCAAGGCTTCCGCTCAGTAGATGGCACAGCGGCGATCCCTTATTGCGCTGAATAAATTCTGGAACGATGCAAACGGGGACAACCTCAAGACTAATCTCGTTCCGGTGACTGGACTTTGGCATCATACATATCGAACCAACTCAATACATCTTATATCCATTATGAAAAGGATGCCGTGCCACCCTCATTCAAGTATTCAATTTTCTGGGCTACTCTTCTTCTTGACAAGCCGCACAAATTCGAACTTTGTGAAGTCTCATTTGCCGAGTTCCTGTTGCAGAGAGCAGAGGTCAATCCTAGCCCATTTTATGCCAGAATCTCCTCGACATTGCACGACATAGTCACGGAACGAGATAATTGGTCCCCCAACAGAAAATAAACCAATATTGATGGTTTAGAAGAGACACTTTCAGCTTCTTCACTTCATACCGACCCTCAACTATCCGACGTCATCAAGGCAAACCGCAAAGATATTGTTTCAGTTCAAAAGACTCTACGTCTTATTGAGCGCGACGAAGTCATGGATATCGCGTCAAAACAATTGATCACTACTTCGATACTCTTTCACAAGATAACCCTTTGACCGAGTATCTAGATAGTTCGTCAAGAATCTCTTTTCTGCGGCTTTACGTATAAAAACACTATCAAAAAGAAGCCGGGTCATTCATCAACGTTAATGGATCAAAGTAAAAGGAGACAGGACAGGCTGCGCCATCTGAATTTATTCTCTGAGGTTTATTGTTTACTAGTGCTTGTCATGTTTCAAATACGTGGTGTCTCACGGAGATTAGTAGAATTTCAAATTAATCAGATCGATCGACTGGAGATGGACCGTGAGGATAAGACGTGGACAACTAGAAACAGGCCTCTACATGAAAAATCATTTCGATGCCTTAGTAGAGACGTACAAGAATGACGGGTTGAACATAGATAAATAGTTCTTATAACAAGTCTACTTGCATGAAAAACGGACCTAAAATTTACAAAGCACATAATCTTTTATAGAATATCTGATTTCATTGACTATCTTCAGGGATAAACCATCGAAAAATTCCAATGGAGCTCGTCATCCAAAACACTTTCATCAAGATACATAAAGAAAACAGACACTAGGAAAAAGGAAAACGAAATATAAATAAGGAAATCATAACAGCAGTAACCAAAATATCGGGAGAAACAAGTGGGGGAATAAATCCTCACGCTCGTCCCGACCCAAGCGCGAGGGACGGAGATCCACGACGGAATCCAGATCATCACGACCAAAGCAAACGCAGCACGCCATGCAAATGACTTCAATGCCAGACAAGAGGACATTGAAACGGAAAAAGAGTAAAACAATATGCCAATTTTGTGTAAACATCAACATCCATCACCAGAACCCAAGACCTTTAATCCAACATTTACTGGGTCTGGGGAGCGGCGGCGAGGACCTCGGCGGTAGCCTCGTCGGAGTACTTCTTGAAGTTCTCGTTGAAGAGCTTGCCGAGCTTGTTGACCTCGTCGGAGAAGGAGGTGGTGGCGGTCCAGCTGTTCTTGGGGTTGAGGAGCTCGTCGGGAACACCAGGGCAGGCCTTGGGGACGGGCAGGTTGAAGACATCGTAGGTCTCGTACTCGGCCTTGGCGAGCTCGCCGGAGTGGATGGCGTCGAGGATGGCACGGGTGTACTTGAGAGGGCAACGCTTGCCGCCGGTGGTGGCACCGGCACCAACCCAACCGGTGTTGAGCAACCAGGCGTTGGCCTTGTGCTCCTTGATCTTCTCGGCGAGCATGGAGGCGTAGCGCATGGGGTGCAGGGCCAGGAAGGGCTGGGCGAAGCAAGAGGAGAAGGTGGCCTGGGGCTCGGTGACGCCGTCCTCGGTACCGGCCATCTTGGAGGTGTAACCGGAGATGAAGTGGAACATGGTCTGCTCGGGGGTGAGCTTGGAGATGGGGGGCAGGACACCGCGGGCGTCACAAGTGAGCAGGATGATGTTGGTGGGGTGGTTCTCGCTCTTGCAGGGGATCTTGGCGTTCTCGATGTACTCGATGGGGTAGGCGCAACGGGTGTTCTCGGTGAGGGAGGAGTCATCGTAGTCGACAACACGGGTGATGGGGTCGAAGACGACGTTCTCGAGGACGGAACCGAAGCGGATGGCGTTGAAAATATCGGGCTCCTTCTCGCCGGAGAGACCAATGCACTTGGCGTAGCAGCCGCCCTCGATGTTGAAGACACCAGTGTCGGTCCAGCAGTGCTCGTCATCACCGATCAGCTTACGCTTGGGGTCAGCAGACAGGGTGGTCTTGCCGGTACCGGACAGACCGAAGAAGACAGTGACATCACCGTTCTCACCCTCGTTGGCAGAAGAGTGCAGGGTCAGGACGTTGTGCTTGACGGGCATCTCGTAGAAGAGGACAGTGAAGACACCCTTCTTCATCTCACCGGCGTACTCGGTACCCAGGATGATCATCTCCTTCTCGGCAAAGTTGATGGCGACGGAGGTGGCAGAGGTCATACCCTCAGTGAAGCGGTTGGCGGGGAAAGAACCGGCGTTGTAGATGACATAGTCGGGGTGGAAGTGCTCAAGCTCCTCACGAGTAGGGCGGATCAGCATGTTGCGCATGAACAGGGCGTGGTAGGCGCGAGCGCAGACAACGCGAACGCTAATACGGTAGCGCTCATCCCAGCCAGCATAACCATCGATGACATAAATGCGGTTACGGGTGTTCAGGTAGTCGACAGCACGCTCACGGTTGATGCGCCAAACCTGCAGTGTATAGTTAGTATCGAGTAAATGACGTCATGCACGTGAAGAGCCTCGGTCCCGCGGGGAAGTGGCGATCTCAAGCCGAACAACACGGAAAAGAAGAGGGGTAAAAAAGGAAATCCGAGAATGCTGAGGGAAGAGCAGATTTGGGATGAGGAACTCGATCCAACAAGGCCACATCGAATAGGTTGCACCAAATAGAGTGCCAGAAAAGCTTGACTCTTTCCAGATGCATATGCAAGGGATCCCTGGTGGAGCCGGGGCTGGCGTCTCTGCAAGGGCAACCCTTGATGTAGACCAGGCAGATATGCAATTGAACAACCACCAAAAATCACGCATAGTAATGAATCAAAAAATGGCTCAAACTTACATCAGGAGTCATGGGCTTGTTGACGGGTCCCCACCAGACTTGATCTTGGGAGGACTCCTCCTTGACAATACGCTTGTCGGAGGGGGAACGACCAGTCTTAGCACCAGAGTAAGCACTCAAGGCACCGCTGGAGGTGATGGCAGTGCCGGTCTCGTAGACAAGAGCATCCTCATAGAGGGCAGGAACAGAAGGGTTGGCAATCTATAGTTGTGAGGACATGATGTGTTAGTAACAGTACTTGAGAGTCAGGCGCCAACGACCATGTCGAGTCTCACGCGCAAGGACAGGCAAGCTTCTTCCTTACAATTGCGACTCGGTCATAGTCAATGTGCGCAGTCTCGTGGAGCTCCTCCTCCAGCTCGGTGTGGCTCTTGCCGGGCCTGTGATGGAAGGAAAGACAAGATGGTTAGCGACGACGAGGTTCAAGATATAGAATGATAATGGACAAGGAAGGTCAAGGACATACTGGACACCACCAGGGTGCAGCGCCGTGCGATTCACAGATGTGGCAACCATGTTTCTGAGTGAAGTAGAATGATAATTGTTGTTGCGTTGTTTCGCGATTTGCTGTTGAAAGAAATCCGCAGCCAAAGGACCTGGGGATGCCGGGCGACCGGGGGGTATATAATTCTTTCCAGCAGGGGCCATAGTCTCTCAAGAATTGGTATGAAGGAGGTTTTCCCCTTGTGCTTTCTCCACAGTTCCACGGGTGATGTCGGGGGTGTAAGGCCGAGCTGAAGCGGAGCGGGTACCGATGGTGATGGAAGATGAGGCGTTGCCGTGGATTTCCAGTGAATTGTGAGTACCTGATTGCCTAATGGGCCCGTCGTCTGGCCTAGTCAGCTGGGTCCGACTTGTCCCGAAACGGAGGGTACGAACACACGAATTGGACCCGGAACGGGTTCATGTGTGTTCGGAAAGGAGAATGGGGGTTAGGTACCGACTATCAAAAACAAATGTGTGATATTTTTGGATTTTTAATTCGAGGTAAGAAAAGAAAAAAAGCCGCAAAATAATGTGCTGCGGATTGTTGCTGGTGCAGCCTGGTGGCAGTTTTGGCGGGATGTAGATGGTGGCGGGAAGGATAAGAACGACCATGCTTTTATCATGAACTATGCTCTACACAACTTATAGACTTTCTTTCCGTGAACAGCCTAGGTTTGATGGAATCCTTGACTTGGTCCATCATCAGCTCGAGTGCTTCATCTCTGTAGTCTGTATGGCTATATTCACGCCACGGACGAGAGGAATGACGCGCAATGACTTCACCAGTGTTGTATTGTTCCCGTTCGACTGGGCAACAGGTTTAACCTTAGCAACCTTACCAATCAGGCTAACCCAGAGCCCTGGAAATCGCGGGGGAGATTATGTCAGCCTTTGTCGATCCCGTGGTCACCTGCAGTCGCAGAGTCTGTAGTCTGAATAGTCTGGACCGTTTCGGCCTCTCCAATGAAATCTAATGAAATCTTCTCTCTCCACTTCATCCTCTCTCTTTCTCGGCTTCCCTCGCCCCCGAATTGAAACCACTTCGGAAAAGTGATCTCGGGCAGCAGTGAACAGACGAAAATGAAAAATACACTATCATCTGTTCCGAACATGACGAGGGACCCGGCGATGCAGTCTGTTCGGAACGAAATGCTGGGAAATCGCAGGAAATACCTCCGCACGCGCCCATTTTACTCCAATAACGGCGTTTAACCCAGCCGAGGATGATGCATCTGCGACATCGATCGCGGCGGTGTCGGCCAATCATAAGCCCCACATTTCCACTTGGCCCACTTTTACCAGCATGTTCGGGTGGGCAGAAGATATTGCCGCTGGGTCCTTGCCAGTGTCGTCAACCTCCGTCCCAGTCGTCCCTGGGTTTCGCTGGCCGACACGATAATCTCCAAGACTTGGGCCCGGTGCCCTAGTGCAATAAGAATCGAGCCTTTCGACGATGCGACGGCCCTCATCCCGACCGGTGGTGCCTGGTCCCCCGCCAGCTCGGAGCATCTTAACCATACATATGCCTTACAATTGATGTATCCTACGTGCCCTATCGGTCTCGGCCCAGATGGTTTATTGGGTTTTTTGACTGGTCTATCCAGACGAGACAAGATAGAGAAAGATAATAAAAATAATCCCTCAAAGAATGCGTCAATTGTCCAAATTCCAGTCTCGGGAGAATGGAAGACCAGCGGTCTACCGAGGACTAACTACTCAAGTCCATGCAAACTTGAAACCCACCTGGAATTCCCGTTTTTGCATGCTTCTGGAAATCAAACCGGGTCGCTTTGCCACGGGGGGGGACCACTTCGGCCCCCCGTGCAGCACTGCAGAAAAGCCCAAGTGTGGCTTTGCACACATTCGCGATCCCAGCGAAGAAAAACCCCAGATCCTCTTTCCCGATGGTTAGCGGCGGATCCCGACCCGGTTACGGGTGCGGTTGCGGCCTCGGGAAGTCGAGCCTCTCTCTATTGTACTTTTCTTGCTTTTTCAATCTTCAATTCCGCCTAATCAAGTTACCTGCTGTAGGTACGTGCTACAACGTAGTATTACTAGTACATCTATTTCCTTTTTTTCCCCTTTTTTCAGATACCATTCATTAAATGGATCGCCATCGCCGTCGCCATCGCCCTTGTTACCTTTTTGCGCGATTTGTTTCATTTGCTTACGTAGGAGGTACTATTTCTGGCATTCAGCTGATCAAAGATCGTGAGGTATGACTCTTTCGTGAACATTTTTCTTCTGCACTGGCGCGTGACCTGGGGAGATGGATAGCTCGTTCTGTTAGTTTTGTTAGTGTAGAGTCGGGCTGAGTCTGGACCATAGGTCACTATGCTCTTTTGAGAGAATTTGAAGGTCACGATACACTTGTAGGCTGTGGTTTCCTCAAGCCCGATGGAGCAAGGGGCAGGTGGAGAAGGGGTTCGCCCCCTGTCTCTCTCCGCAAAATCGTAGCAAGTCACTCCGGAAGAAGTAAACCAATTCGATACTGTACGGAGTACTCTATATGGAGCACATTCATATTGTACTTTCAATTGAACAAATGACTCGTCTACAGTTGAGTATGTACATTGCAGGTCTTCCCTTTCTACCCGGACACTCATCCCCGTTATCTTCAATTTCCGGATCAACATTCACCAAACTTGGAAACATATTCCCTCCGTAAATCGCACTATTAGTCCCTCATTCCCTGTCCGTCGGCCCCCCGTCGCAATTAGTCGATGATTCCTCCTCTATCACTCACCAATCACGTCAGCGACTCATCTTCCTAATTCACCCGTGATATGATCCTTGTTTTCTATTCGAGCCTCGACCTATCACAACTCCCTTAATCCAACCAGCATGCACAAGTTTCGAAACGGCCTGGGCCGAAGCGCGGAAACAAAGGGGGCGGAGGGGGAGGGGCCACAGTCCACAGTCCACCACTACTGTACATAATGATCGCCTCGTCTCCTAATTTCCCCGAAGCCGACGGGACCTGAAAGAGAAAAAAGACTCACGACGCACGTCATGGGACTACAGTAGTTTACTTTACTTCCGCACCGGCGCACATGGGATTGTCTTTCTGGTTACTAGTACAACTCGGCAATGTAGGTCGGCCCAAGGCTTCCCGATAGACCCCGGTCTGGTCTCGACTCCTGGGGAAGTTAAGAAGGTCGTAGGGCGATGGGTTTCATTGCGGGATGCCTCGACTCGCTGGCAAATACCCCGAGGGACTCTTGGACCTCTTCAGCCTCCCCTCGAGTCAGGCTGATTCGTTGATTCCCTTGGCGGGCTTGGCTGTCTGGGGAAGCTGTCGCGTGGCTCGCAAATGCGGGGTATAGCGTGGACGGTGAGTTTTGATTTCCTCCACTGAGCTGTTGTTACCTGCAGCTTTGGGTTCAGCGGCATTCATGGGTTATTCTCGGCTGTTACGGTCAGAGATTTTACAACGTGGCTATGCGACTTGGTAGTGGCGAACTGTGTCTTACATTATCGTGCTTTTTTTCCGCGAGGGAAGATTGTTTCTATATTGGGTTAATCGGTAACTATGGATACCCATCCATGGAAAGACATCGCCTGGGAAGACACAGCTCAGGCTTGTCCCGTAGCTGCTCCAATGTTTTCCGCTCCTCAAGCCCAGTCTAGTCACGCATCAAATAGGCTCTGGTGTGCAAGACGGTCTTTCTGGTCAATCCGAGCCAGCATTGACAACCTTGGACAATGCTTGAGCATATGAGAGACTGGACCACTGTGAACCAGCAACAAATTCAAAGAAAACTCACGATTCACCATCGTTGATCTGTTGACCAACCTATGGAACACATGTCGGAGACCTGCCAGTACACTGGCGACAGGTGATGGAAGCCTTGGCATCCAGGACAGAGTTGATCTCGAGACTCCGTAACACTCCTCAATCCTCATTCTTCGCTCAACTTCTGGATATACCTCTCGATCTCACAAGGTGTATCATTTGACGGCGGTATCTGGTTCTCTAGCGGATGGCCGTCAAAAACGCATCTTCGATGCATAACTGTCGGAGTGCCGGATTGATTGCCTCATGGGTGAAGAGTTCAACCGGAATAGCGAAGTGTCCCTGGGGGTAGGTATATCTCCCTTCACTATCTCGATGTCATCGTGGTCCGTGTATTCAATTCTATGAATCACGATATTGAGAAGATCCATGATTTCGCGGATGTGCTCAAACTGCACATTTTCGTCGGGTAGGCGGAAGATAATGAGATATACCGAAGGCTTGAGTGCCATCTTGATCAATATCGTGCTCGGAATACACGAGTTACCTCTACTTGGATGTTTGGGATTCGCGAGTATCCTGTTCGAAGATAACAAGGGCTTCAATTGTGGCTACTATCAGGGTCTCAACCCGGCGGGTCTGGTGGAACCGTTGTAGACCGTGGTTGTCTATGGGCACCATCACAAAGAACGACCACCCGTCGGGTGGTCGAGCCCCCTCAGGGCGATGCATTTTGGTGAGTGTTGTACCTGGAGCTATTGTGAGTGGGAAGTCACAGAGGATATTGTGATGGCTGAGAGCATGGTACTGGTTTAACACGAGGTTGGGGAGGAAGAAATCAACTTACCTTATCAAGGTCTTGGAGCGCGCATTTTTAGCAAAGTGTGAAAGCAAGATCGTACGAGAAGTATCTCGATCTAATGCATGTTGAGGTGGTTGAGGTAGAGGTGCAGGCCAAGATTGAGAATGCTCACGTACCGGTGCAGACTGCATAGTGGTTTGGTTTTAGAAGATCTCGACGTGATACACGCGGTGTTCTTCAGATCCACTTACCGAAAGCATCGGGTAGTGGTGGTTGTTTTTGGTAAAATGTTGAATGTGAACATCAGAGATGTGTGTAAAGAAGAAAGAAGGAATCTGCCTGAAAGGAGAAAGAAAGCCTTTATAGGGTGGCCATGAGCAAACAAAGAAGGAAGCTTTGGCCAAAGCTTCGAGAGGCCCGAAGACGATAACGCTACTATAGAGCTAGAGCAATTCCCGTCTCTGATGGGACAAGCGCCCCCGAGACTAAAAAATATCAGCTAACTTTTTCGACACCCAAAAGCCAAAGCAACTGACCTGATAGATTCTCGGCAACGAGGAGGCATGGCTGATCGAGAGGCGAGTGTCAACCACCGATTTGCAACGGTAGACCTCCACAATCACAGATTGGATGGCGAATGAGCCATTCGAGCGAGCTCTCAGTGTGCAAACAGGCCCCGGAACATATACCCTCCCAGCGTGACCTTTTTGCACAGCGTGTTTTGTCCAGTGTGGCACACATAGACCAAGGAAGCCGGGTGTCTTCTTGTCTCCAAATTATTACGCCGGTGGCGAGCTGGACGTCACGCCGGTGCATCAGCAATACCAGGGAGATGATCTTTTCCGGTGTTTTAGGAGGGATGAGGACGGTAAAGGATGAGCCTGGAGCAAGTATTCAAGGTGCTTGTGTTCTAGCTGGATGTTTCCGCAATATCCCTCATCCATGCGTGGGTGGACATCTCGATGTTATACAACTACCACCTCATTTACAGTCAGCATCCAAGCTCGTAAACGTGGTGAAGCTTCCACTGCACAGACACACATTCAATGAAAGTGTGCCCGTAATAGGTAGAAACTTACCAAGAACATTCTCATCTGGGAAGATCATACTATCCCCATTCATGCGGTCACTCCTATCGATTATAACGCCACCCTTTTCGAAACTGAAATCCTGGGCGAGGGAATTAAAATAGGTCGTATGTGCGGAGAACCAGTGAGCTCCAACCGGGCAGATAGTCATCTCTTCGAGGGATCTCTCCTGGTCCTCCTTGACTGCACGCTTCTAGTGGTGCTGAAGTGCGGCCGGTGCGAAATTCGATAGTCTCTCAGGTTCGATCGATACATCTGGCCCAGCAGATAATGGGGGGGGGGGGGGGTTTTCTCCTTGTATACCGGAGACCGCAGATGGCTTTCAGGTTCTGTTTGCCAGAATGATGAAAAAATGACTGACTTCCGGGTTCAAGGGGACACACAGAAACTGCACCAACAAATGGCCCACAAGGTCCCATCGAGTCTATTGACCTGACAGATAGCAGATTCGGGTCTATTCCAGATCTCAAGAAGTAGAGATATCACCGTACTAGATCGGTCGGGAACCGTGCACCACGATGCTGTGGCGTCTACCCACGTGTTTACATAGTAGAAACCCCCTACATCCATGAGGCGGACAAGGAGAGTGCCACATTATCGCAAAAGCTGTGAATGGGGGCAGGATATGTCACGGGGTCCATTCCCGTAGACAGGCACTGTTTTCGCATCCATTTAGGCTTCTCGGAGGGTCAGGGGTTCTCCAGTTTCACGTACATAGTCTCGCCGTAAAACAGACCTAGGCGAAAGGGTGATGAGAACTGTTTAGAGGATTACGACAGAATCCTGAAGCTAAATGAGCTTGTTGTAAAGGATGTGTGGGAAGGCTATCGATAATGTATATTGACAAGAACATATGGCTACGCATGCTAGAGACATGTACAATCAGAAGTTGAAGTTTTCCAGGAAAGACAATCCAGTGGAGTGTGAGAATATATATTTCTTAACTGGAAGGGAATTTTGAATTGAAAGTTCCAGGAGTTGTTTGTTGAATACACCTTTGTGGATGAAGTCAAAGAAACTTTGATGCTTGCTGGCTTTTTACTTTGTGTCTAGCCATTGTCGTGAAGTGTCGTATACTTTACCGGCAAATGCTGTGTCGGGTGAAGATGTACTTCAACGACGACACGTGATTTGGTGAATATGATTGGTCAAAGCAGCCCATTTTGAAACTTTATTTTCGCTTCGACCTGCCTTCCAATCGGGCCGCTGCCCAGGCCCACTGCGAAATGAAGACTGACATAAGCAATGATGATTGCAAATTATCAAGTCGATGTCGAAAATTCCATCTTGCTTCAATGACCGCGAACCTGTGCATCTGTCTCCCTGTCAGTTGTACTGAGACTTGAAGGTATCGCTGGATCGTTGCCTTTGTCTCGGTGTATCGTCTTTTCGCTTAGGTGACCGAAGAATGGCCTATCCACTGGATTGAATTCCGCGACGGGAGGCAATTCGATGAAGCACGCTTTCGACAAAGACTCGCTTTATTTTCTGATACTTAACGACTACCATATATATCTCCGCGGCAGAGTATGCAGTGGCAAGTTTCCGCTACCCTGATACTCCATCGTGGTACCAAATGATAGCTTCGGAGCATCTTCTATCCTCGCCAATCTAACCTTGGGCTCGCGAGTTTATGTTTCTTCGAGATCAATACACCTCCCAAGGAACGACCTCTGGTGTACATATCATCTCAGCACAATTTGGAACTTGTGTGGATAAAGATATCTCGCCGACATGGAATCAAAAGCCGGGAAAACTGGTCGCGAGACTAGAACCCGATCTCGACAAGGCTGCGCAAATTGTCGCCGGAGTAAGGTGAAATGCGACGAGCGAAAGCCCATTTGCACACGATGTTGGGAGAAAGACCTGCAGTGTTCCAAAGCCGATATTCGACTCAAATGGGAAGCCGATTTCCACAGTCGTGGAATCGCATTTGGCAGATCTGGCGTCTGGAGGAAGAGTCCAACTCATACATCAGCTCAGGCTCCTTCGGGGATCAATGGAGTGCCTGGGTTCCCACCAGCTGGTACTACGTGGGTTGAGACGCCTGAAATACACCCATGGAACTTTCTCAGCAGCGACTTTTCCTTGGTCCAGCGCCTTTACGACGAGGACGAAAATGATATTGAGCCGCATCTCTTACCTGCCCGAGAAAGGGAGATGCATGCTTACGGCCAGAACCCGGGTGCTCTGAATTCGCCCTTGTCATTCCTGTTCCCTTTCTCAGACCGATTTTTGCAGGCAGCAGGATTTGAAAACCAGGAGATACAACCATGCCTTCCATTGTTTCCCTCCTTGAAGGAACTGGGAAATCCCGTCTTATTCGACTACTACATCAATCAGATCTGTCCACGTACGGCGCCCAGTCCTGTCTCCAAGTCTCCATTTGCGTCTGTTATTCTTCCATATTGTCTTTCTGCAACACCTACAGTTCTCAGGGCGATCCAGGCAGTCGCAGCCTGCCACTGGTCTCAATATGACTCAAAATACAATAGATTGGGCTTGCAGCTTAAATCTAAAGTCTTGACTGAACTGAGACGGCAGATCACTACAGACCCGCAATCTCTGGTTGCACAAGACCCTGAAATCCTAGTGATTGTGATGCTATTGTGTCTTTTTGAAATCGTGGATAATTGCGATTGGCAGTGGATTCTGCATCTCCAGGGAGCGAAAGATATCATTCGACTTCGAAGGAAGCAGCAACAATTCTCCCCAGGTTCCTCTGTCGGCCATTCGGAAGACCCGGTATCCGCGTTTGTGGAGCTGTTTTTTGCCTTCCAGGATGTCATGGGTCGCACGGCTTGTGCTAAGGCAGACTTGTTTGGGGCAAGCTACTGGGATGAAAACGATGCCTTCATTGATGGGTGGATGGGTTGCAGTCCCGCTCTTGTCTCGATTTTATTTGCAATCATGGATCTTAGCCGATCACGACGACTCGCGGTATCAGATTCAGACAAGACGACTTTCCACATCAAGGCTTCCTCGTTGAATACCAAACTTCAAAGTCTGGATCAACGGCTAAACGCCAAAACAGAAGACCGCACCCTTCAGAGCATCGCAGAACTCAAAAAACTCACTTGCCAAGTCTACCTTCAATGTGCTCTACATGATGGCAAGCCAACTGACTCGATGATCAAGAGCCACGTGCGAGAAATTCTGAAAGGGATCGTCGGTCTTATCGACCAGGACTCGGTTTCCCATGTCATTTGGCCGCTATTCGTGGCAGCTGTGGAGCTGGACCCGCTTGATCATGAACTCTGGTCAGACCCGGACACTGGCGCAGTCACAGACGGAAGAGTACTTGTGTTGAGCCTGCTTGCTAAAATAGCCAAGGTCAGTGTTTCTAGTGTTTCTCGGACACGATCGGTTATCGAGCAAGTCTGGCAAACTCGGGACTTCAATGTTTCCAAGTCTGCTGGGTCGAGTCGGGCACCATCGTCCGACTTGAATGATTGGGAACATTACGTTGTCCCAGTAAGCGATGCGTTGAGCTTAGTATGAATTGATTCCTCTCGCTACATCCTTGAATCTCATTATTGTCAGGTTATTTCCCTTAGAATGAAATCATCCCCAAAATTTAGACTTTTCTCAATTAGGAGTAGCGGCCACCTAAGTCAACCCGGGGTCTTTGTTCATACCATATTCTTCGTTGGGATGTATCATATATTACTGCCATGCCCTGCGTGACCAATGAGAACGGAAGTTCCTGCCCGGGAAAGAATTTCCGTCGATCTGGGTCGAATGGATGCCTCGCAATTGAAAAAGCAAAAATGGGAAATTGTAGGCCACCACATGTTTGAGGTGTCGTGGACGTGGAGTGCCTGACTGTGACACACCGGGAAAAACTTTTTGAGCCTCATGGAATTTCTCAGAAATAATAAATTTGGAAAGTCATCCATTCAAATTATAATGTAGAGTGGGTAATGATTGAAGTGAGCTTTCTGTTACATGGGAGATCGTAGTATGAGAGAAGCATTCTCCTGAGATAATCACGGAATATTCCAAACACCGCATTCTCAATTGAAAAGATAGGTACGTATTGTACCCCATGTCTTCTTTCAGTTCATAAATTCAGAAAGTATGCATCATCTCGCAGGAACCTGAATCTAAATTTTGCCTTATTATCTAGTTGTAGTTTCCATTCTTTGTTTGCTGTTACTTTAGTGTTCGTACTAGCAGCCAATAAGGAGACGAGTTCGATGTTGGAAATATTCTGAGATATTATAGTACTTTTTAATAAAAATAGCGCGTTAAAGACCGTACTCTCATCCAATCAACAATTCGATCGGAGTTGTCCGGTGGTAATAGGTCCCCATCTCGCCTTACGCGCCTGACTCAAGATAAGCATTTGTAGAGGCGTACCGGCATTTTTTCCGAACCTCCGATCATCAAACATGGCAAATATATCGTAGATCTCGAAATATCAAAGAAACCAACTGTCGATCTATGGATATTTGACCTTTGCGCCGTCATAGCCGTATGTGTGATTCTCTTTCTAGTAAGAGACCCGTCATCCAATATCGACTGGAAAACACGTGGTATCTTCGATATGCGACCCAGGAAACCCTCAAAATTGAGGCGCCTTGGGACAGCCAGCAAAAGGCGTGCCGTCATAACCATGGGCTTCAAGATATTTCTTGAAATTGTCGGTGAACAGGGTTGTCTGTCGAGTCATGCCTTGCATGACCGGGCTGCTTGAACTAGATGTGAAATGGTATACCTATAGTACCAACACTATGACTAGGCGACCACTGTGGACACATTGAATGGCGATGAGAATTGTATAAACTGTTCACATACGTTTATAAAGATGGTTTCCCATGGTCGATTTTGGAGTTTTCTTTAGATTCAATACAACTTGAGAAAGCTAAACAATCAAAGCCTCAATTCCTGGAGACACTGTTTATCTCTCTCATCAATTTACTTCGTATTCATCATGATTCAATCCTATCTTTCTCAGATCTCCCGTCATTCCTTTTGTTCATTGTCTGACCAAAAGTGTCATGAAGTGTTCGCCTTACACTCTTCTCTTTTCATAATTGTTCTATCTATGGCCTTTTTACAACTGGTTTTCCTTCGAACACTATCCCTGGGAACCTTTCTTCGAGTCATGATGAACATTGTGTGTGGAGCATTCGCTCATTCTTTCTTGTTGCTTTTCACAAGTCAGCCCGTGTCAGATGTTCTCCGAGGGAACTTTTCCCTTCGAGCATTTGCGACCAAGGTCGTTGTGGGATACGTCTTTGCAGATGTGATGTACTACACCATCCATCGTGTCCTTCATTGGAAATTCTTCTTTCGGAATATCCACCGGCTCCATCACGAGACTCACCAAAGTGGACCGTTGACGGCGCTTGATGTCCATCCGTTGGAATACGTATTTGCTCAGATGTCCACTGAATTGATGTCGAGTTGGGTGGTTGGAGCGACTCTTCCGGAGCTTTGCTTTCTTAGCAGTGTGGCAAAAGTCTTTGCAATGTATTCGCACTCTCGAAGTGATGAAAAGGCTTGGATTAGTGTCATGGAGCATGAGGCACATCACCGAGATGGACGTCATAATTTCGGAGTTACTGGAATGATGGATTGGGCTTGCGGAACAATTAAATGAGAGTGTGTTAAGTCTGTTGATTTTGTAAGGTTAGGTGGGGTGGGATATTGGGTTATATCAGAGAGATTATCTTGAAACTTCAGAGTGGAAATCGTATGCTAGACACTCAATTGTGCATTATTAAAATGGCATAAATTTCTATGGCTGCAGCTTTCATGGCTTCCATTGTAAGATAGTGATTCATCGCTTTATTAGAGTACCACTGCCCTTTATTAGCGTACAAACATGTGGTTGAGATTAGGAGCCTATTATAAAGTGTGGCTCTGGCTGCCACCACTTTTCTTCCCGATATTATAGCAGTTTTCATATGACACCAACGTCTGTACTGGAATATAATTACCTTTCCATTAAGCTCGGTTCAAGAAGGGACTTGGATACCTCTGACTAGTTATTAGAAGTGGGCTCAAACTAAATATATTAGGTATTAGAACTCAGAGATACTGGAGTGACATGTGGCTTGTTATTGAGGTTGTGGAATAGTTGAATATGTTGACTACACATCTCACGTTGGGGTTGTGGCTGCCTATGGCGATTTCGCCCTCTAGAGCTTTCCTCTCTGGCTTTCATCTCTGGCTTTCGCGTCTTCCTTCTACAACACACCATCGCACCCCCAACTTCTTAACCAAGAGATATCTCTGCCTGTCTCTTGTCACTGGCTACTTAACCCCCCTACGAACACGCAGCACCATGAAACACCGTCCTGTGGAAATCATACAGCAGATCCTGGCTGCTCTCCCGGACCTGGAATACCTCCAGTCGGTGATACAGACCTCGTGGTGCATCTGAGAATCCTTCAGGGACAGAGAGACGTGGATCGTATTGCAAATCCTAGAAAGGGAGATTCCACGAGCCTTATGGTTCGATGCGGAGGCCGCGATGATGGCCTCCAAAATATATCGGAATCAGGATTCTGAGGCACGGAAGCAGTCCCTCGAGTACTATCTCAGTCGCAACATTAACTCCTTTTACTCGACATTCCGCCCTCGACTTTCCTATGCCGAGGGGCTCTTGGAATTCTACCGTGCCGTCGAGTACTTGTCTACTGAATTCGTCAGCAACACCTTGGGATCGTATTCGATCCACGGAGACCCTCTGGTAAAGCCCCTGGACGCGATAACAGCATCTGACAGCGAGTACATCCGCATCGAACGATGCCTGTACCGTTTCGAAATCTTCTGCCAGATCTTTTCCTCGGCCCATTTCACCTCAGCGGAAGAAGAAGAAGCTGTCATGCGCGGCTATCTAAGCCATTTCTTCCCCTGGGAGCACGAACAATTCGCGACCATTCGCGACTTCATGACAAGAGTTCTACGCTCAGGTTCGTACCATCTACTCACTATTACCTAACCATGCTAAAGTCAAAATTGAACAGTGCCATAATAAGCGGATGGAGGTGATCATCTCCCCGGAGACCACAGCCCGCACGCCTCCACCACCTCCCATCACATACCACATATCCCGGGGATTGACACACATTCTGAACGTTCTGGACGGTGAAGACTGGACCGGAGAGGATTGGACCATCGCCATCGCGCCAAATGACATGATATTGGTGCCATCTCTGACTCTGCTTTACGATCACCTTCGGCGGGTGATGCCTGACGATGCAACTCTGCTTGGTGCTCTTCTAGAGGACCTTGAGCCGGAAGAGCAAAGCGCGATCATCCCGGAAGAGTGGTGCCCCGATGCCGATACTGGACCGGCAGATATCTGGTGGCTCGCCTACCAGCTCGAGCCAGTGATGTATTGTGTGGATAATCCCCGAGAGGAGGCATTGCGGGACTGGGGCTACGTGTTTTGGGACCGTCAGCACCTGGAGGATATGGGTGTTTTCAACCTTCAGTGGGACAGCTATGTCCAGCTCTGGGTTTAAGCTGGTGGACTCTCAAAGGGGATTTGGTATCCGTGATAACAAGATCGCTAGTCAAGAATTCGAAATGCACAAAATGACGAAAAGAGCCTTTTGAACATGAGGCACCTTAATTCCTGGGCTAGTTAACCCCAGGGCCAACAATGCGACATGGACATTAGCTATCAATGCCATTCCAATTGTATAATTAACAAGACTAAATTCACTTCAATACAGTACTCTTCTATCTCCCATAAACCACATACACCGAATCTCCTCGGATCTCATCAACTACACCCCCGATCTACAAAACTACCACAAAAAGATTCCATCATCAACACCACCCTCATCCTTCCAAGCAAGCAACTTTCCTTTCAACGCACTCGCCGCAGCCTGCGCATATGCAGGCCCGGGAGGCGGATCATTAGGACCAGGCGCGTTTTTCGGGTCCGCCGCAAACCAAGCCACAGGATTGGCATACCCCTCACTTGCTTTTCTAAACTCCTCTACCTCAGAAACATCGTATCCCCGACCAAAGATGACAGCGCGCGGGATCTGACTGTAGTTCTGGGTGCCCACGCCGCTGGTATCTGGGGCCGCGGGCTTCTCGCCTTTCAGGAGGCGGGGGATATCGGCCAATGCGGCTTCGTTGGTTGTGATGAAGTGGATTCCTGGTGTGGTTGTTATGTCATGGACTTATGTGATACTGTAGCCAGGGATGGGGCTAGGTGAATTTGTGATTGTGATTTGTGATTACCTTCGAATTCTGGGGCCAGTAGCTCCGAGACGACCTTTCCGACCTCGGCGCGTCTGCCGCAAAGGATGATCGGTACTGGACTTGGTAATGAGGACATAATGACTCGTAAAAAAGGAGTTGAGGTTTGTATTGATCTAGAGGATGGATGATGAATTGGAGAACTTGAAGGTCTATTTAACAATGCCAGGTTCAGGCCCGCCACGGCGGCACATCCGACCTAATACGGTTAGACCCAACGTGAGAGTGGGAAGGTCAAATTCAGTCTAGACGCTTACGGTCAATCGAGCCATTCATGTTAGTGCTGACTATCCGTAATATGGATCATTATCTCCGGCTTTCGCGACGCGAAAGACACGAAAGTGGAGATAGTGATATTCATAGATCGGTCGTAAACGGGAGGCCGTTCTGGTTCTTGAATGGCTAGCTAATCGCCACTTGAAGCCTTGCTATACGATCGATCCCCTGGCTCCCGCTTGGTTGGTTGATTTTGGGTTTCGTGAGTATACGAGGGCTGACAGACTCCAGGTCCAGAGAGCTGAGAGCCCCAACCAGTGCTAAGGCTTTTTGTAGATTCGATACAGTAAGGTGGCCATATATCCAAAATGGAGCTAAGAAAGTGCAACACAACCTCAATCTACAAAGGCGAAAAGGTCGAGGGCAAATGTCTCTCATCTTCTGATACTCTGCTCGTGAGCCTAGCCAGAGTAAGTGATACCTTGGAAACACCTCTTCATGTGTATGTATAAAATTGGTAGATGCAGGGATCTCTTGATGAATCTCTTCGTTTTTTCCATTCCGATTATCTTGGAAGCTTGACCCAAACTATGACTTCCGACCTTGAACACCCCCAATATAGAGAGAGTATCTAATGATCAAATTCTACGTCATGCCCTACCCGGATATACTTCCCCAACTTCCTCCCATCACAGCAAATACATGCCTCGTTCAATGTACAAGCATCCTACTCACCTCTACACACTAAACTACTAATCCATACATACCATATGGCCACACCAACCCCCCTCCCCACAAGGACTGACCTCGCCAAAAAAGCGAGTCGATACCGCCTCTTCGCCGGGATCCTCTCCTGGCTCGACCGCTACCTCTCCTGGCCGCTCCCCACCCGGCCAGCCCTCGAACTCACCATCCCAAGCACAACCAGCAAACTCCCGGGTACTATCCAACTCTACTTCTTCACCGCAACAGGAACCCTGCTCTCCCCCGGCGAAGACGAAGAACAACCACACGCCAAACGACCCGTCCTCATCAACTTCCACGGCGGCGGCTTCGCAATCGGCCATCCACTCGATGACGCGCGCTGGATCGCGGCCGTGCTACACGCACACCCGGACGCGGTGGTCGTGAGCGTTGGATACAGACTTGCGCCGGAACACCCGTTCCCGGTGCCGATGGAGGATGGCGTTGATGCGGTGATTTGGTTGTGGGAGCATGCGGGGCAGTATCGACTTGATCGGGGCCGGTTTGTGTTATGTGGGGATAGTGCTGGCGGGAATCTTTGTTTGACTGTTCCGTTGCGACTGCGCGAGGAAATTGTTAAACGGCGCGAGCGTCAGCGTGAGAGTCCTGGGATCAAATTGGCTGGATTGATTGCGTTTTATCCCAGTACGGACTGGTCACGAAGTCGAATCGAGCGCGATGCGACGAATCCCATTGCATCGCGTAAATCGATGATCACGGCTGATACGTTCAAGTTCTTCGATGAGTCGTACTTGATGCAGGAGAATTTGCCGAGAAAGGCTGGTACGGACGAGATTGATATGTCGCATCCATATGTATCGCCTGGTTTAGCGGATGAGGGGTTGATATTGGCGTCTTATCCGGGGCATGTGGCGATTTATACCTGTGGGTGGGATCAGTTGCTTGTGGAGGGAAATGCGTTTCGGGAGAGGTTGAGGGGGTTTGTTGGTGTGGGAGGATTGGTGCAGGTTGGGGGGATGGTGATTGAGGATGTTGTTCATGGGTTTGATAAGAGGCCTTCTTTCTTTTTGGGGAATGGGCCGAGGGATCGGATGTATGGGGATGCGGTGCGGCAGTTGGAGGTGATGTGGAAGGAGAAGGGGAAGAGGATGAGGGGGCTTGTTTCTGGGGAAGGATGAGAGTTGAGGTGGTACTTTGATTAGCATAAGAATGTCAGTCGGAATATTTAGACCTGCCGATCCTGTTCATATGTAAGTATAGGGCTGGATTGGATATTCCCCGATGTTGTGTTATAGAAGGAACTACCTCCCTCGAGAGTGTGTGCCTAATGAAGCGGGGCTGATCAGGGCGGGGTAAAACAAACTCGCGATTTTCCCCTTTGCCTCGCTGACCTTTTTCCTCTCAATCACTCGTCCAGAAATCACCTCCACTACTTGATTCCCATCGATCATCTCATCCCGCAGGTACGTGTTATAACCTTCCCCTACCCGAGAACACAAGGATATCAACACACCCCTCCGATCCTCTTCTAACCCACCCGCCAGATTAACCACGCAACCCTCAACTTCCAACCCAACCAAATCCATTATGTCCGCACACCCCAGTTGCCCCAAGTGCAGTGCCCCCATCGAGGGTGGCACCAAGACCTGCGGCTCGTGTGGCGCGGTTCGTGGTTTTCTGATTCTATCAAGGTCCTCCTCGCGCTAACCGCTTCGTTATAGGCCTGCCCCGTTTAAACGGGATGATAGCATCGCCTGGCGCATCATGGCAGAATGCGTGGCTTTAGGGAGCTGGATGAGAAGGAAGAGTGAAGGATATGCTAGTTTTGGGCTATGAGATACCCGGTGGAGACAACGTCGCTATGAAGGGAGAATGAATGACTCCGTTATCTATTACAGCACATTCCATACATCCCACGTAGTAACCCAGTAAGAGGAAATAGTATTTGTTATATACGCAAAACCGAACTTGAAAGCATCTAGACATCTCCCCCAAAAACAACATAACCGAAAGAAAGAGGAAAGAAAGAGATAAAAAGTTTGTTCATGAACGCAATCGAGGATATAAAACGGCACAACGTTGCCAAAGCAGATCAAAGGGATATTACGATACTCCTCGCCCTAAGCTGCGGTTTTCTTTCTTATCCTGCTCACACGGAAGAACCAAGGTTTTCCATGTTGACTGGAATCATCCACACCCGTCATCGTCAGAAACGAGTCCGAGTCCAAGACATCTATGCGGTCTTACGCCACTGCGACCACACACCGATCAGCGAGCTGACGGTACCGGCGAGACCGACCAGGCCATCATCAAGCTGGGCAACACCCAGAGCAGAGGCGGGGACGGTCAGATCGCACAGGTCGGAGATGAGTTGTATCCGAGCAGCAGCGCGCTCCCTGTAAGTCAAAGATTAGCCTCAACGTTCTCTCTTATCGCATGAAACACAACGCAGCCACAGTATACTCTGGCAACGTGGGGATCGGGAAATCATACTTCTCAATCTTCTTCGCCTCAACAACACCCTCACCCTCCTTCCGATCAACAGTCTTCTCCTTCTGCTGCAGGCCATACAGCGTATAAACACCCGCGACAACACTGCACACCAAACCAGCCGCCCAAGACCGGTAAGCACTCTCCTGCAGACGCTTCACACTAGCCAACTTGCGATACCCAATAGCATCGACAACCGTCACCATATCCAGGGACAGGTATCCGGCATAGCCGAGCTGGCGACCGACGGCGAGGTAGCGCAGGACCGGGTCGACGGGGGCCTTGTTGTCGAGAGCGACGGAGGCGGCCTTGAGGTGTTCGGCGAATTTGCCGATGCGCAGGATCTTGCGGGTTGTGCCGAATTGCTTCTTGACGGCGTTGTAGGGGTCGATGGCGGATTGGGGCTTGTTGGTGCGGTAGAGGTACCAGGCGTAGAAGCGGGAGAAGTATTGGATTGTGCGGAGGAGCTTGTCGCGACCGACTGGATGTGGGTGGATGGGTTAGTTGGGGGTTTTTTTGGTATTGGGGGAAGAAAAGGTGTGGGAGCGAGAATCGGGGTGGTTTGGAGCTGAGGGTGGGTGTCACGCCATCCCAGTTCCTCGTTTATAGGGAAGTGTAGGCTATGCTGCGGATTTGAGGATTTCAGGAGGATCTTGAGATCCGGGTATACGCACCAGTAGTAGCGACAAAGCGCAGCCAGTGCGCCAGCGCAGGGTGGTAGACGAGAGCGTCGGCGACCATGATTATGATTCCTTCAATTCCCGATCACGAGAGAGAGGTGTTTATGTGTCCGGAAAGGGCTTCGGCGGGATCCGAAGGCTGTCGATATGAGATGGAGGGAGACCGTGAATCTCGTGGGGGATGGGGGGAGTACTCGACGATATAAAGGAAGGAAGATGAAAGGATGAAGTGGTGACGGTGGTGGTGGTGGTGATAGGAGAGTCGGTAATTGACCGGTGTCTGGAGCCGCGGACGGTCAACCTCGGCTGAACGGACCGTGTGGAGCGCGGCTGTCCCCCGGTCTCCGTTCTGGAGAAGTATGGAGGAGATGACAGGGTGTGGTCGGTGGATTTTTTTCATGTGAAATGCTTTGTTCTTGTGCTCTTTGCTTTTAAGCAACGATTTATGCTGCTAGATTCTTGTGTTATTGATGGTACTCTTTTCTATGGAACTGCATGATTCTGACAGAATGCTATCTCTCTCCTCTCATTCCGGTCGGTTTTCGTCGCCAAATAAACCTGTGCTGGTCTCTGTCGGACGATACGTAATTTACACGAATCTTACCACTTTACAAGCACCTTTCTATGTACCGTTTTCCCGTTTTCTGAAAGAGGTAGTACTACCGCACTTCGAAGTACTACAGCAAGCTGCAGTACGATGTCAAGATAGCTAAATAATAGGACAAGACACACGTTCAATCATATAAGAATTCTTGATGAAGAGCGATGAATTTCTATCAAGGGTAGGTAGGAGATTTTAGTAATCACGGCCAGGGCAGAAATTAGGCTCTTAGATTACCCGACTAGGGTAAAAAGGCCCCTCTATGTACTCCCAACAACAGCTTAATCCTCGGTATCCGTTTTCCTCAATAGGAAAAGAATGCAGTAATTCAGAAGTCTAGACCGAGACTGCAGAAATTGTTCATCTATTTAGACGCCTTAAACAATGACTAAATGGGGGTTTAACTATTCTCTTTCTTACTGTATTAGGTGTACCCTCTCAGCCTATCATTCTACTCGTGACCTCAAGATGATCAGAACTATTGTCAGGGTTCAAACCTATCCCTAGATACCCATTGCTTCCTATATACCCACTGTATTCTGCTGGTCAACTTGTATAGATTACGCCGACTCCAGGATGAGACCTATCATTCGGTGAAGCCTGTCGGCTTCGGGTCAGCGGCACCCGAAGAAAACCAACTACAGATGTAAAAGTTCTCATGAAAATTATTTCATTAAGTAGGCTGTAGCCCAAGCGTCATTAAAAGTGCTTTCGTTCCTATCGTCCACCCCTCATTAAACATTAAAGCCGGGCACTCATACAAGCAAGTAGGGGTGGGCATCATAAACTGGCACCGGAATTGCACCTCCGAGGCAGATCACCCGCAGATCAGCACGGTAAATGCTCGCACATTGGATCTAGGGGTATGTCATGTCGCGAGGGCCATCATGTTCTTCTCGTTCGTGTCGCATAGAATTAGTGGTTTCATCAATGCATGGTCGCTGAATCGTCGCGGGGTCTTGTGCAGTTTCACACAGCAGGCAACTTGGCTGTGTGTTGTCGCTTTGGGAGTCGGATTCAGGGGAATAGCATTGATGGGGTAAATCAAGGGACCCATGGGTAGAAAACAAGGACAAAAGTAATGGCGCGTGGGGGGTGTCATCCTACAGTATGGGCAAAAGCTGTGTTCAGTCATAGCTTAGGCCAAATCATCCTGGGCGATAGCCTCACGGGTGGTGATCTGGTCACGGTTGCCCATGGTGGAGGTGTCGTAGCCGTTTTGGGTGAGATACTCGCGGAAGCGTGCATCCTCGCTAGTAATAGTATCCTACAGAGGTATCAGCATTAATGATCAGGTTTCTCGAGCAGGCACCCAAGTAAATACGCACCTGGTTGATCTGCGGGAGCAGGAAGAACGCCAGGAAAGCACTGAAGATGCACAGGGCGCTGGAGACGAAGAACGGATCCTGGCCCTTGCGAATGTCGTTGGGAGCATTCTTCTGGACGATTGGCAGAACGTAGGTGCCCACGAAGGCGCCAATCTTGCCAATGGCGGCAGCATAAGAGTAGTACTGACCACGGATAGCAGTAGCGCTACTCTTGGCGGCACACAGGCCAAGGTTATCACCAGGGCCAAACTCGCCCAGCGCGAGGAAGATGCTATCACCAGTCAGAAACGGCAAAATAGGGATTTTTTACAGGTTAAGCGTAACATACCCGTAGACCACCACGAAGCCACCCACGTTCTCCGGGGTCGCAAGCCACTTGTAGCACCCGGACATGATGAACCCAACAATACCCTGAAGAAGCACACCGATGGCAAGAGTGTGACGAGGACCAATCCAGTCACTCACCCAAGCGCCGAGTCCGGAACCAGGCAGGTAAAACATGTAAGTCAGGGTAGTCCAGCCAAAGTTCTTCCACAAAGGTGCATTGGCGCCAGTGATGATCCCGATCCACTTCGAGGAATACAGGCCGAAGGAGTAGGACGAAAAGTCGTAGATGAACCAGATCAGAGAGACCACCGCCAGGCGGAACCAGTAAAACCTTGAGATGCAAATTAGCACGATGTTGATATACTTCGAATCAACCCGCCACAAAGATACGTACTTGATGATCAACCAAACTGGGAACTTGCGCATCCGCTCACGGTTGAATTCCTCGGGCTCATTGAGCTTGAGACGCAGGTACAGCAGACTCAAAGGAGGAATAATGCCCAAGCCCAGAGACAGACGCCAGACCAAGCGCAGATGATTCTCCGTGCAAATCAGCAGAAGAATGGTAGGCACCAGAGCCGAGACGACGAATCCAAAGTCGATCTGGAAGTTGGTGAACATGATGAACCAACGATTACGATGGCCTGCCTTGAGTTCACCCGTGTTCTCAGCCGCGGCAACAGAGCCAGCAGGGTATTCACCACCGATACCCACGCCGATGAAGAAGCGATACGCAGTCAGAGCAGCGAACAGGCCATACTGGCTGCCATTCAGACCGTAGGAACCAGCACACAGAGCAGCAAAGACGAAGAGAATAATAGTGGAGATCATCAGCGACCACTTGCGCGACCAGTGATCACTGGTGTAGCCGAAGATCAGCATGCCCACGACAGTGCCGGCAAAGGCAATGGCCGAAACATTCTGACTCGCCGGAGAATTGCTGTAGGTGTCCGGGTAGAGAACTCCCAGAATGGTGTTGACTTGACCAATTACCTATCAGCGAACGAGAAGTTAGTCCAAGATTCTTGCGATCACAAGGTTGACGTGGGACAGTATGCGCCAAGCAGTGTAACGGGAACTTTGAACACTTACTCCATTCAGATAGCCATCGGAGAACAGACCAGCACCACAGGCGATAGTAGGCCAGGCGCGCTCCCAGCGGCCCTTTGGCAGCTCATCCAGCGGGGGAAGGTCGAGGGCGGCCTCATTTACGGGGGCGGGGCCCTTCTCCTCCACGATCTTTTCGGTCTGGGGATCGGCGCTCATGATGGTCAACTGTCAACAGCAGGAAGGACATTGTCAGTGATGATTCCAGCGTGAGACTCGGCGATCACGAGGGAAACTGAGCGGGGACAGCTGAGGGCTTAAAGTATATCTCACCTCGGGGTGCGAAGGATGATCGCGTGTTGACAAGGGCCGAGTGAATGAGTACTGGACCAGTGGATGTCAACAGACAGACTGGGGACCAAGGCGCAGGGTTGCGACGAGAAGTGAACCGCGGTGGGAAAAAGGAAAAGAGAGGAAGCGGAGAGAGAGAGAGAGAGGAAGAGGGCGTGAAGCCAACAGTTAAGTAGGGCTGGGGGCGTGCAGATCTCAAACAAGAAAATACAAAGTGAATCTTGGCTCAGCTACCGGGGCACGAGGCATTCCCTAACCCGGAATAGCAAGTCGAAGCAGACTACGACAGGAACCAAGACTAACCAACAGTACTTCCTTCACTCTTTCTCCAGAAACCTCGTGTGCCCACCAATTAGGATAACAGTAGAAACCCCGTCCAGTCTTCTCCGTACAGTGTGGGGCATGCGCCGAGTCTCCATCCGGTTAAGCATTCATCTTTCCAGGAGGCAGCACCAATCAGAATGGATATTTCTATCACACGCGGCCATTCACGGGGCTGACGGAGTTTCCGTGATCCCAGTCTTGGCTGGCAGGCTGAAAGGCACGAGGGTTGCATTTTGTGCCTCGAGTCTCGGCAGGCCGATGATCTGATATCGGCAGAGTGGTCGACACGCAAGCCAAGACCGATCCAGGCAACGAGATCAAAGCCACAAAGTGCTTTCCCAGATTCAAAGCGTAAGCTAACGATGTCTTAACATTTAAGAACTTGGGTTCGTGTGCTGGTATCCAACGATGGATGCACGTGCAAGAGAGCTGCGACCGGTTGTCCACTGAGGAGACTGGAAGAGGATTTGAAACTTTCGGGAGAGAAGTGGAGCGTGGCGTTTTGAGGGGCGCCGAGGATGGCGGGTGGTGGTGGGAGTGGTGGAACTTGGAAGGTACCAGTAACTACCACAACAATAGTGAATGCTCCAGAGAACAGCCTCCATAGAACAGCAAAGGACAAGATTCCAAGACAGCGAGTCAAGATACCCACGCTGAGAATCCCACGAGGTTTACTCGATTGGTCTATGACGCTTTTAAGGATTCTCCCGGTCAGCAGAGGTGGAACTAGCACACGGCCTTCTAGGTGGTCAAGGTACTTTGGGGTACTCCGTACTGTACTAACCAAGTTGCTAACTAGTGACTAGTAACTAGTAACTACAGGATTCGGCTCCAGCCCAACCAGCCCTACAGAGATGGCCCTTGCCAAGATGGTAATAATGAACACACGTGGGACATCCTATGCTCCTGAGCATTGGAGTATGAGTTTACTGCGCTTCCCATCCACTTCAGGAAGGTGCATTGTACAGCATGGGAAATGGGAATCCAAATACTGAGCGAGTCAGAGCGTCTGCCCAGTTCCCGATGATCGAATAATAGATAGCGAGTCTAATCTCTCTTATCCATGACAGTTGACTGGTAGATCGTAATTAGTGTACTCCCATATACTCCCCCCGTAAGAATCTGAGAAATCATACCACAAAGGGCCTCCAAGAGCCCAAGGATAAGAGGCACGCGACTGTCGACAGTCGAAACATGGAAGCGGGGATGGGCAAGGAGTCCAAAACAACTCAAAGTCAGGTAGACGAGGGCGATCACCAGCCGTACCGAACAAGCGCAACGCAATCGGTCACTAGCGAGGAGCTTAAATGTCAAAAGGTAAATGAAGTGGCCATCGAGTCAGTATAGGCAAAGTCAATAAAGAACAACCAAACCAAAGCCTCGGACCATGGCAGTGATGGCCTGCAAAATCAGGCACCAATCCAGGGCCAAGTCATCGGCACCGGGAAAACATTCCCCCAGCTGAGCTTAGGAACCAGCTACGTGATGCATCACCGGCCATCCAACAATCCCATCCAAACACCTCCCTGTCCCTCTACCCTCCACCCTTCTTTCTCGTCATCGTCACATTCATCAGTCCCCATCCGCAATCATGGGGTCTGATCCACAGTACATCAAGTACCCCGACCTCCTCCTCGCCCAACATGTCTTCAACCTCTCCAACCCTGCATGCAATTCATCCACCCGTCAGGCCTCATTGAAGAAGCTGCAAGATGCGATCACCGAGCGTAAAATGGCCCCCTTCTACCGCCACCTGGCCCACCCCATCGAAGGTATCCTGAACAACTCTGGCGAGGGTGTGACGCAACACCCGCACCCTCACAATGCAGGGACTTCGAAGCCACTCATCACCTCCAACATGCTCTCCGCCCGAACGTCATCCAAGATTGATTTTCCCTGGGATGAGCAGCTCTACCAGTCCTTGGTTGAGGATAACAAGAAGGAACTGGAGGGTATCCAGAAGGAAGAGGATGAGGCAGAGGAGGCCGCTGGTGAGACCGAGGTTCAGGCCGCACGGGGGAAACGGGCCGAGTTCTGGGCTCGCGTTGGAGATAAGGTAAGAAGCGGAAGATGCTGGAGAATACGCGTTTTGGATGCTCTGTCTAACGATGATTGAACTTTCTAGGACAAAGCTATCGAGTCGCACGAAGCCCTCCTCGAAAAGATCGGTTTCCTCGGCACCAAGATTGACCTTGTGCTCGCCATGATCCGCATTGGTCTCTTCTTTGGTGACCGTGTATTTGTCAAGAAGACCATCGAGCGCGCAGAGGCTTTGGTAGAGAGCGGTGGTGACTGGGACCGGAGGAATCGCCTCAAGGCCTACAAGGGCATGCACCTTCTCACCTGCCGTTCATACAGCCTCGCCGCTCCCCTTCTCCTGGACAGTCTGTCCACATTTACCAGCTATGAGCTCTGTAGCTACTCTTCGTTGGTCATCTACTCCGTGCTCGCGGGATCTCTATCCCTCAAGCGGGTGGACTTTAAGGCCAAGGTGGTGGATGCGCCCGAGATCAAGGCTATCCTGGGTGCTGGAGAGGATCAGTTGGCCGCGCTGTCTGGTGAGGTCTCATCAGGCCCTGGTGCTCGGGATGAGGAGATGAAGGATGCCACGGTATCAAAATCGACTCCAGCGCCTGGAGCCACCACCGTGGTTAACCTGACCACCCTGGCCACAGGCTCGAGTGAGCAGGCCGAGAATGAAGCCCCCGTGGACTTCTCTCCTCTGGCCAACCTGGTCAACAGTTTGTATAATGGTAACTACCGTTCGTTCTTCGTGGCGCTTGCAGCTGTGGAGGACCACTTCCTGACCCAGGACCGGTACCTGCATGAGCACCGGGCCTGGTTCGTCCGGGAGATGCGTCTACGCGCCTACCAGCAGCTCCTTCAGAGTTACCGGGTAGTGGGCCTGACCAGTATGGCGAATGACTTTGGAGTGACGGTGGATTACTTGGACCGGTATGTTTTCTTCTTCCCGTGGCGGTTATCGTCGGTGTGCCATCTCATTACCTAACTTGCGCGATTTTAGGGACTTGGCGAAATTCATCTCCAGCAACCGGATTGCCTGCACGATCGACCGGGTCAACGGGATTATCGAGACTAACCGGCCCGATGATAAGAACAAGCAGTACTCGGATGTGGTCAAGCACGGGGATGCGTTGATCACGAAGCTGCAGAAGTACGGCCAAGCCGTCCGCCTGCGGGGCAGTGAGCGCAGTTAAATCCGGGTATATCAGGGGGGTTTTAATTGGAGCAGAGTCCTTGTTTTATTTTAGAGATGATTCGGTGATACCACCATCCGTCCATGTCTGAACGCAGAAATATTATCTAACATGATCCAATTGTGTCTCATGTACTGTACCGTAGAATGGTGACCCGGCTATCCCCTACATATGTGCAGCTAACAAAACACTATGTGCTGGGATGTTGTCTTCGATGAAGATTGTATACCTTCCATAGTTCATTCGACAAGCTATGCAATGAGATCCAGAGATATCAGGTTGTATTTCATCTCGATCTCAGCTCCCCCGCATATCGGGCGGCTCCGGAGGGCCCGATGGGGGGCGAGACCGGAGTCCCATTCATCGGGCAACGGGAGGCTTCCCGAGGAGAAGATCGACTATGACGAAGTCTCCATAGTACTAAGTGGCTTGGTCTTGTTATGTAGTGTGCTAACCTCCATACCTCATGCATATCGGATACTCTCCAGTAGTTCAATCATTCTTCAGCCCCCTCCCTTTATCAGGAGATAGTAGTATTGTCCTACCATCATCGCCAGACTGTAGATAATAATCGGCATCTCGACCGATAGAAAACGCCCCTCCACATTCTCCAAACTGTGGGGAAAAAGGAAAAAAAAAAGCCAAATGCTGACTCACAAACTTCACCGCCCAATTGGACCCTGGGCGGACTTTTTTTCTTCTCCCCAATATGCAAACACTCGCTCCCGAGTCAATAAACAACAAGGCACGAGCCGATCAAGGACTGTGATTCGATCAATCCGTGATTCAGTCTGATCGTCTGACTCCATCATGTCCTGGCAATATAAGCTCGCCTCCAGTGTGCGGGCCTCTCCGCGGGTGATCGTGACCCGGCCGAATGCCCGCCTCCTACTTCGCCCGACCGCTGGCGGCGCTGCGGGGGGCTTCTCCGCTGGATCAGGTACGTGGGATGATTTGCGTTATTTGCGTTTATATATAGATGGGGCATTGATTTTTCCCCCCCTCCCACCCCTCTTCAAGCGCGGTTTCCGCTGCTATATCGTATGACCACATCGCATTGCTTCTTTCCATCTTCGAATTGCTTCACCGGGATCGTACCTTCCTTGCCGTGAAAAAGGCTCACCTTGACTTGCCCTGTTTCGACCTCGACTACAATACGCTCTTCACACTTCCTCTTATACCTCACTCACTCCTGCTCAACCAACTATTCATATCATTACATTTATTTAACTAACACTGACCTCCGGGGTCCCATCAGTGTCCGCCATGACTCAAACCACTGTCGCTTATGCCAAGCGCACCCTGACCACGACCCAGCCCAGATGCCTCAACATCGACAACATCAACCCGCACATTAGAGCTGCCAAGTACGCCGTGCGTGGTGAGCTGGCCGTCAAGGCGGAGGAGTACCGCCAACGTCTGGCCGATGGGGACAAGTCACTGCCCTTCGACAGCGTTATCTTCGCCAACATTGGCAACCCCCAACAACTCGACCAGAAGCCCATTACCTTCTTCCGTCAAGTCCTCAGTCTCGTTGAGAACCCGCTGCTTCTCGAGAACCCCGAGGCATTGAAGAACTCGTTCGGATACAAGCAGGATGTGATCGACCGTGCCCAGACCCTGTTGGCCAACGTGCAGAGCGTCGGTGCCTACAGTCACAGCCAAGGCGCTCCCGGTATTCGGAAGAGCGTTGCCAAATTCATTGAGGAGCGTGATGGGTTCGCCGCCAACACCCAGGATCTGTTCTTGACTGCTGGTGCTTCGTCTGGTGTCAGCACCCTGCTCAATGTTATCTGCAACGACTCCAATGCCGGCGTGCTGGTCCCTATCCCCCAGTACCCGCTGTACACCGCTACTCTCGCCCTTCTGAACGCGCAGTGCGTGCCCTACCTGTTGGAGGAGGAGAAGTCCTGGGGTACCAACGTCAATGCTATCACCCAGTCTATCAAGGAGGCCAAGGCTGCTGGCACCAACGTCCGCGCCGTCGTGGTCATCAACCCCGGTAACCCAACTGGTGCTTCCCTGACTGCCGATGACATTAAGAAGGTCATCGACGTCGCTGCCGAGGAGAAGCTGGTCGTCATGGCCGATGAGGTCTACCAGACCAACGTTTTCGAGGGCGAGTTCGTCTCCTTCAAGAAGCGCCTGCGCCAGCTCCAGAAGGAGCAGCCCGGCAAGTACGACGCCGTGGAGCTGGTCTCCTTCCACAGTACCTCCAAGGGTATGGTCGGCGAGTGCGGCCACCGCGGTGGTTTCTTCGAGCTGGTCGGCTTCGACCCGCAGGTTCAGGAGCAGATCTACAAGCTCGTCAGCATTGGCTTGTGCCCGCCGGTCGTCGCACAGTGCCTGCTCGAGACAATGGTCAACCCCCCTCGCGCTGGTGACCCCAGCTTCGAGCTCTACGAGAAGGAGTACAATGGTATTCGCGATGGTCTGCAAAAGCGTGCTTTCGCGTTGTACGATGCTTTCCAGCGCATGGAGGGCGTTGAATGCCAGAAGCCCCAGGTATGTTATAATCCACCATCTCAACCTTCCCTGGAATATCAGCTAACCAGCCACTACTAGGGCGCCATGTACCTCTTCCCCACTATCAACCTCCCTAACACGGCCATCGAAGCCGCCCAGGCCGAAGGTCGCCCCGCCGATGAGTTCTACTGCTTGAAGATGCTCGACGCCACCGGTGTCTGCGCCGTCCCCGGCTCTGGCTTTGGCCAGAAGGAGGGCACATTCCACTTCCGCACAACTTTCCTGGCCCCCGGCACCGACTGGGTCGAGCGCATCGTCAAGTTCCACTCTGAGTTCATGAACCAGTACCGGTGAAATGGACGTGTATAAAGCAAGAGAAGAACGGAAATTACGAGTTATGCTAGACGTCTTTTTCTTGTTCCTTTCGTTCATGACGAGCACTACGCTTTGCGCTTTGAACTTAGAAGTTTGAGCACTGAACCGCGGACTGCGGACTTTGAGCCAGCCTTTCGTGTCATGTCGTTCGATGAGACCAGTCCAGTCAGGCTGTGTGTTCGTTCGCGGGTTTTAGGCGAGGCTTGACTTGCTGGGACGTTGCATTCGCTCGGGCCTTTTTGATACCATACTTATAGAATACATGCATTGAAACATTTTTATGTACAATGGTTCCCTTGTTCTATAGTTTTGGTGTTGTATTAAGGCAGACATGTCTATGTATCCGCGGGGTGCCACGCTCGTGTTGTGAGTATTCATGACTGTAGACTTAGAATCGGCATGAGTCAATAGGTATCATTTTCGAGTGTTGAGATCTAGGAGTAGGTAAACGAGGATGGATGATTGCAGTCAAGAAAGCCATTGGGATTACCTTACGTTGCCTAACCGTTTATCGATCTGGAGTATGTAGGGGAATTCGAACCAAAGAAATCATTTTAACCCATGTGGCTCTAATTTTGGCTCGTGTCCGCGCGAGGGTGCTAGACTTGCATGGTTCGTCTTCCTTCCTCATACATCTTGTGTTAGATCGCGTTGGTGTCCCTAAACTTAACACACCTAGGTGGCCCATGATCTCCTGCATAACTTTCAATTATTCTATGCCTCTGCCAATCCACGGGTCTCGGTGCTCCTAGGCCCAATTTTCCAAGCACATCTTTCTTCTGATGAGTCCCCCACACATCCGTGGAAAGATTCTTGTCAAGGACGTCGATTTTGTCAGTCTCCCTACCAACGAGCAAGGGCACATCCTCAGCAATGGCCGCACCTATCCTCATCATGGTGAATGAATCAAATGTCGACGTCCAGCGCGGCGTAAAGGGCGCATAGACCGTAAGGGAAAGCAGCATGAGGATATCCAGGCCGAGGATGATGGAAATCAAGATCAAGCCTCTCCGTGAGAGGACTGGGATCTGCGTGTCAAAGCCCAAATCGAATTTGATGCTCAGTGACATGTCAATAACGTGAATATTGTTTTTCTAATCAGGCCTTGTTCGCTAGAAAGGCGGCAGACGTAAAGGCATTCGCTAACCTCTCCTCATTATTGTTGAAATATCTTACCCACTGAAGAGAGTCATTATTTGTTCTCCTAATGCAGTCCTTGTCGATCTCGATATCTGATAGTCATCGGCTAGAAGAGGGACGAACAGCAGAAATGAGCTGCCATACCGCTTCCAACCTTTCGTGGCAAAAAAACGGAAATGTCCTGATGTTTGTTGGAATATCGGTCCATCCTTTGTCTGCAATGGTGATCACCTGCCTCATGCTGAGCCCACCGTGCGAAGTTTTCTTTTGAACAAAGACGACCGCGGCACTCGAGCAAACCGCCGAGGTCAAGGGAATGGTCAAGACACTCACGATGGCTTGGATGACCCTCGCGGCTTGGTACCATTTTTGGTTTTTGTTGTACAGAGATATGGTATACCAGGCCAACTCATGGTAGACGTAGCTACCGTTGCCGATCAAGGGTCCATGGGATGCTGTGGTGATAGGACGGAAGGACAAGGAACAGGTGACGGCCGAAGCGAAAATGGCCAAGTCGATATAGACCAGTACCAGGAACAGGGTATATCCCGAACGATGCAGCTCGGTCGAGGGTATCTTTTCTGGTTTGGGCCTCTCTACATTCGTGTCATTTTCTGCCATGTTTTCTACCTGTGCGGGTTTGAAAGAAGTCTCGCTCCACATCGGAGTCACTCTTGATGGATCGCGATCCGATGGCGTGTTGTGAGCGCTTGTGGCGTCTTCACTGGGTCGCTGCTCCCAAATTTGATAGATTGTCTCCCCTTCATCAGGGTGAAGTGCCGCATGCTGGTGTTGAGTCCCTTGTGTGATATTGCGGATGAGTGTTGAGTCCGCTCGCTGCATGAGTAGATTCCAAATGATCGTGCTGGAGCTGTCTAAACATAAGTTCGGAGTACTGGAGTTATAGGTCTATACGAAATGATTTTGTATTCTTCCTTCTCAAGACCCTTTCCCACTTGTTTTGCTAATCTCAACAGGGGTCGTCCACATTGCAGGGATCTGTATGTTGCGAATGAGGCTCAGCGGGGTGTGATCGGACAGTCTTGCTCAAGAGGCTGGGAGCTAATTGAGCCTTGGCTGAGGTTTGGGCCCTTTCCCACGCCACCAGCTCATGCATCCACCAATTGAATCCCGCGCCTGATATTTCCTGCCCTGGTAAGTGGTAACAGATGAGCCCAAGGGGCATGGTGGCTGGGAGACTGCAGGCTGCAGGTTGCCAGGCTCCCGAAATAGTCCCCATTCGACCCCTAGTGTGCTTCTTATAGGAGGCTTTTGGATTGTTCACAAACCCGCCTGGGCTATAGTTCGAATATTTCGAAGTCCGGGAAAACGAAAGGCAAATACGATTCACGAACTTCCAACGATGTAAATCGAGGAAGATTAGAACAGGCTCCATGTTGAAAATACAAGAGAGGACATAGATTGACAAGTTTTGGCCCATGTCCCCGGAAGGAAAAGTTTTCACCGTCTCTCAAAACAGCATAAAACACCAGTCTTTGCCAAAAACCAAACAGCGCCACAGAAGCGGAAGATAGAAAGCCCTGAAGTTGCCCAAAGAATGACTCTGAAATACATTTCCGTGCGGGGCGTCGATGTTGTCTGCTTGAATTAGCCCTGGTACCTAGTAGACACGACCGCATGCACAGCATACCGTGAAGCAAAGCTGATCTAGACCGGAATTATTGATACAAAACGCCAGGAGGCCATTGCTGAATGCCCACAGGAGCACCAAATTGGTTCGGAAGGCTTTGTAGGAATCATCCAAACTGGCCTCCTCGTTTTCATTAGGAGGGCGGTATGGCGTCAAGGCCCGTTTGACCGTTTGCTCAAATTGGGTATCGATATCCTCCTGGGGTTTTTCTAGCTCTTCAAAGAATGTCTGTTGCTCATTTGACTTTGTCTGTACCGACGGGAGCGTCTCAGCTTTATCAGAACCTTTGGTTCCCCATGAAACATCATGCCAATTGCAGAATGCGTACACCATCAGTATGTTAATCGACGAAGGCATACCCAGTACATACGCCCATAAGGAGGTAAACATATGCCATGGGTCAAGGTAGAGAAAACTGGCGAGGAAGTAGACGCCGTAGGTGGAGATCAAGGCGACTAGAACGATTCCACCCGTCGAACCGATGAAGGTGCTGATGAATGCAATGATACCGTGATCTGTGTCGAATGTCAAGTTTTTGCCTGTCAATGCCTGTGCGACCAGATAGAAGGTTAGGAGAAGGATATAGCCTTGAACAATAGAGAAGTATGTCAGCGAAAGTGTGTATGGAATTTTTGATCTGGCGAATACTTGTCAGTCCTAAACTGCATGATCTTCAACGCGGGCTTGAAACTTCAAGCATACCCTTTTGGTCGATTTCCAAGTGCTAGTATAAATTGAAGCAAGAGAGTCGCTAAGTAGCTGATCTTGAGGAAGTTGTTCAGGATTGGCGACACTTCGCTGCCAAACGGCCAACTCTTAAAGTGATTCACGGCGCTCGGCACCCCAACAATATCCATGATGACGGAAGTAGTGAGCCAGTATGATGCTACACATCAATCCCTAGTTAGGTCCAAACATCCCAAGAATCCCAAACCAAAGCGAGTCACTTACCAAGTGAAAACCATGTCATGACAAGTTGAGCAATATTATAAATTAGTTGGATATGGAAGAGGAACAGGCGAATTGGATTATGCCCACTCTTATGGATCCGTCCAAAATGGATTGTTGCATAAAGGCTCGCCGCAAAAGAACCATTTAACCAGCGGCGTCTCTGGCTTAGGAACTCTGCTAGGCCTTCAGGAACATCGGTTTCTCCTTTTGAGGCTTTCACATAGCTCAAACGCCATTTGCAGCCAGCCTTTGCCACAAGTTCAAAGCATAGGATACGGTCCTCCGCTAAGAACATGTTTTTCTTGAAAATGTTCATGCCCTCTATCCCCTTCTTGCCAAGCCTCTTGGATAGCGTGTGATCGCCGTGGAAGTACTGCTCCAAGGGCTTGCCAACGATAGCTCTGTAGCGATAAGCAGAGAATGCCCCTGGAAGGACACTCACGTAGCCGAAACTGCTCTCGAGTGGTTTATCGAGAATATTAGAGATCTTATACTCAAAGTTCTGTGCAGCTACCAACGGATTCAAGACGTTTCGCCAACCGTAGCCAAGTAATGCATGAATCTCACCACACGCACCACCGAGGTCCTTGTCGTTATAAAAGGCCTGCCACAGTGAAAGTAGGGATTTGTGTCCTGGCTTGGTACCCGCATCGATCAAAATGCACACCTCGGGGTTCAAAATACGCCCAAACGCATGGAAAAGCCAACGGTGGGAGTTAATCTTTTTGCTGTTCTTCTGTTTGAGGCAGAAGATCATCTGTACCGGCGGAAGATTGGTAGGCTCATCCCCCGACGGTCGAATCAATTGTTGTGTTGGTGTGACCGAGAGCTGAGTGGTATACTCGAACTACTTCTTGTCAAAGCTGATCAGCGTAAAGAAAGGAAAGGGGTAATCACAATATGAGCCACTGTCTCTCGGCCATCGACATCTTGTTTCATGACGCCATCTTGGTAAACTCCCACAGTCGCAAGAAGGTCGAGTGTCTCTTTATCGCATGGTTTGATGCCATCAAAAACAAGGCATACAACGATCTTTTGCCACGCTGGACCCCCTTTATCCCAGAACTCAGTCCTCTTTAAACCGACGATGTCTCTAACGTTTTGCATGACACTATGCAATGTCCGAGCGGTAAGAACTTTATCCTCGTTGTAATAGGTAATCGCGATCACCATCTCGGTGTGTCTGTTATACATAGAGGGGCGAAGATTGTATCCACGTTGCAAAGTGAACTCATCAGGATCACAAGTGGCCGCCGTGTCTATCTGAAATGAGATAAGTGGATTTAGAAGGGAACACATAAATTTCACTCACATCGCATATGAGTAAATTCCTCAGTAGGATTGCCTTCTAGATTTCGATATTTTGGCTGGACCGCGTTCCGTATTGCACTTGGAACTGGGTAATCAACGCTCAAAACCGTCCTTTGCACCAGTTTTATCCGACGAGTCGGATATCGGCGCAAAGTTCCCGAGGTAATCCTTTGACGTTGTGCCCAGCGATTTGAGATTGTAGAGCCGATGTCAGTACTGACATGCTCCCAAAGTGGGATGGATCGTTCATCTGCTTGTTCCGAATCGGACGACGATGTTCCCAATGGAGCACCAGTCGGATATGGTGAAGTATACCGACGTTGGGATCCAGCTGCGGGCTCTTCTGGTCTCCTATACAAGCCAGACGGCTGGTTTGAGGAAAGAAGTGGTTGTCTGGCATAGTTCAAGTCTTCGAGGTCGGGGGTTTGCTTATTCGAAGTGTTAGCTAGATCTGGCTTGAAAGACGCGAAATGCTGGACGAACAATTGAAGATTGCGGACTTTCCGTCGAATGGGCGACATTGGGTGGACTGTGAGGTAGTTGATTCGAACTACATGTGGGATCCATTGTGCAAGAGACTCTTGATTCTTGGACCAAGAACGAAAGTGAGTCGTAAGTGTATGCGGATAGATGAAAGGGTATAATGCTCTCAGCGAAGAGTTAAGTTGAACAAAAAATGGGGCATTCAGCCATCGACCAGGGATTTGGATGTTCTTGAGTGGACATATCCTCTAACCGGCCCCTTTCATAAATTGGTATGGATTACGGACCCTCGCTCCGAAATATTTTGTAAGAGACCGGTTAGGTTCTATAGTTGTTAATCCTCTTGTGTGGATCGGATATGGATATGAGCCAATCAGCAATCAGTAAATGCCCGACTATCTTTACACGGCGGATCCACCATTGAAGAAAGCGTCTGGATTTACTTTTCTATAGCAGGAGCTTTTCAGCGTGGGGACCTTAAGCTGAGAATTTCGGGTTTATTGGTTGTTGGAACTGGCCCTATGAGATATTGCCGACTCTCAAAGAAAAGATTTCCCTCGATGTTGTATTTCTCGTCGGCGGTAGTCTTGGCATATTTTTTCGATTAGGTGGTTAGTTGATTGATTCAGCTCCAAAACAACGCCACGGCCGTCTTAATACTTAATTTAAATGAAGGCCCCGAGCGTACTGAATCTATTCTACCTTCTTGTAGTCACTAGTAGAACTCCTTTCCTTGATCCAACGCCAGCGACGTTAAAGCCCCCTTTGTTGTTTGCCGGGTCCAAATCCATGCAAGTCCAAGTCAAGCTGGATCGTGATGATCCTGTCTACACAAGTAGGGATTCAATCTCCAGAGAATCATCATAATGAATTGCAATTCTCCGCTGAATCTGTTCTTGATCTCCGTTTCCTTGTTGGGTACTGCGGTATCTAGGTCTGGAGGAAGGTTCGAGACTCATCTGGTGTGTATCTTGTTTAACCCATCGCATGGCAAGCACATTTAACTCTAAGAACCTGCAGCTACTTCAGAAGACCAAAGAGTATTCCCTCCTGCTGTTCTTGATACCACAGCTTCCAATCTGGGGCTCGCCCTTAGCCAAGGGAAGCACATTTTCTTGTTCTCTGTCACGGTGCGCCCAATGAATCCTTCTTCCGTATTCGCAGCGCTGGGTAATTAATTGTTCTCTCTGAATCAGCCACCACAGGTTTCCGAGGGCTATAAGTTAAGCAAACTCGCGAAAAGCCCATTAGAATCATGTGCTAAAGATGGATCTCAGAAAAATGGTGAAACGCACCTGCTACGGAGACTTCCCCATCATGTAGAGATGATCTTTATATCGCAGTGGTCAACTATCTTCTAGAACTCAGGATCATGGGAGAAGGGGTACCGAAAGAATGTCAAATACTGGTTGAGTCGTCCTATCTTTTCTCTCTTTCCTCCTTCAAATTATTGCTCGAACCAAGAGCTGTCCAAAAGCGTGAGAAAAAAGGGGGCTGACGTGGAGGATGACATTGACACGCGATATTACCTTCTACGATCTTCTACCTATGCGACAACCTTTTTCAAAGAGCCAATGTATTGCTCTTGCCCCAGAAAGGTTGGTTTTAATGGAGGAACGGTCATGGCAAATTGACATGGAACTACTGAATGGCCCTTTTTTAGTCCTGGGCCATTCCATCCCTCTGCGCATTTATCTAACAAAATTATGCGGCCACGATTCGCACATCTGGCTGAATAATTACCAAAGCATGCTTATTGAGACAACGCAAGTCCGAGCACACAGCTCATTCGAAAGCTCGACTCGTCACTAGGTTGTGCAACTATGGCAAATCTGAAGCACAAAATTTGCGCTGAAGATATCCCTGTTGGAACGGTAATTTGTCCTCCAGCAGATATTTGGGGTTCTCATGTTCTACATCCCAGACATGTGTCAAGCTTTGAGGCATACAACATCAAATAAATAAGTTGGAGGTGAGCCTTGGTTTGCATATTGGCCTATCGAAGGTGTGCCATGTATCATCTCGGAGAGAATTTGGCGGTATAGAAGGGCTTCGTCACTGGACTAACATGTACCGTAATGCTTGCCCCGAGTAATCATCCGGGAATTTCAATTTCCAATTTGCCTTGCCACTCGCCACACTTCACAGTATGCTATACTACCAAAATATCCTCCTGTAGGCATGTTACGTCCAAAGGATATTAAGTGGGGGAGTCGCACAAGTCATGAACACGTCAACGGACCTTGCAAAGGGATGAATTAGCTACTGTCGAAACACAACAGGATAATTGGAGACCCGGAGCACGATGTACTATATGTTCGCCAAGATAAGTCATGTACTTAAGCCCATTCAAATTGCCAGTTAGGGGCCTTTTAGCAATTCAGAGCTGTGATCATCTCATGATTGATATACCCGCATGATCCACTTCCCTCTGTCTCGGTATCAATTCTACGACACTTACCAGGGGTTGGTATGCTCAAATGCCGATTGATCCGAGTAGCTGCACATGTATAACGTGTCTCGGCTGCAATGCAAACTAAATAAACACGAGTCCAGGTTGTGTTAAATCCGCCATTGTTCTCCCTTGCTTCGCCATGAATCTCGGCCGACTCGAGGGGAATTTTGAGACACTTGGTTGGGTATGAAATCATAAGTACTGACTAAATTCTCGTCCAGCTGAGCCGAGTTACACGTATTGCCCAACATAATCAGGGTGCACATAGAGTCCCCAGGCATATACCTGGGCTTCTTCCCGCTTCATCAACACCAATAAACATAAAACAAATATAACCCACTAAACGTCCCGGCCTTTAGTGACATTCCAATTATCCACCGCAGATCCTAGACCGCATCTTCCAACCAGGACCATACCCAAGAACAAGGACAATCCCTGTACGACCACGAACCGTGCACAGCTAAGCATTAGCCAAGGCCATGCAGACAAGGCTTGACCCGCGAGACAGGTGCAGCGCAAGCTAGGTGCAGCGTAAATTACGGGCAGTAAGTCTTTGTCGGTGACGCCGATATGTGGTGCTGGTATGTACGGTGGATCGATCAGAAGTACGAAAGGTACATAGCTACAGTAGTCAATTAATCGCACATATGATTCGTACAGGCGGCTAGGCGAGAGCATGCAAAGATGTTATGGGTATGTATCAAGGTTCTTTACGAGGTCGAGGGTTTTGTGGCTTTGCCCGTACAGTAGTAGAATAGAGACAGCAGAATACGAGCCCTAGAAAACTTGTGGTGTATTAAACGGTGGCTAGGGAGCATAGGAGCCCGGGTTTTTTGAGAGGAGAGATGTTCAAGAGGAGAGAAGCTCATCCGATCTAACTTAGAGTATTATTCATAACCCTTGTATTCCTTGTCGTGGTAGTTTAGGTCATGAAGATTATGAGATGCTGCTCACCGCTATTTATGTCTTTGGTGCTGGAAAAGGGCACGTGAGCGTGGACATATATCCGTCTGAAGGTTCTGATGGTGGATTCGTTCATGATGAATCGTATTATTCAACACGATGACCCTAATAATAAGAAAACCAAAAGGAAAAAAAAGACCTACAAGAATATTTAATCAAGCCGACGAATCAAAAATAATTTTAAGCGGAAATTATTTCATGCAATAGCCATCACATCTCATCGCATCTCATCTACCTACTGTACTTATCCTCAGCAGCAGGGCCGTGCATCCACCACACGCGAGAGCCAGTAAGACATCCACATCCATCCATCACCACCGCCCGAGATCGGCCGTAAACTTTCTTCACTTAAATCCTAGTATCCCACAGTATCCTTCTGTGCACACCCTGCAGCCCACAAAAAACCTGCTTCACCCTGCGCAGATCCGAGGCCGCATGTCCAGCGGCAGCCAGCCCAGCCAGCTTACTACTGTACATACAGTACCTACTACATACAGTAGTGTTAAGCTAGTTCCGGGGTTGTTCCGTTCGGCATGTTTCCTGGCTACACCGCTACATCTGTCGTGAAACCTTATGGACATGAGGAGGAGGTATTAGCGGGCCGGGTTTGTGGCTCGGGAGTTTCTGCCGGGACATGCGACAGGAGGATGTGACTTGAGTATGGGGTAGATCAGATCGAGTAGATCGGGTATATGGTTTATGTGGACTGGAGGGTTGCAACTTCCTAGTAATGAGGTACCTTGTAATGTGGGATCATGGGAAGGATATGTACTTGGCGATTATTGGTGGGTATATATTCTGTACGAAAAGTACGGAGTACGCGGTGTACAGATGGGGTGTTTCCGGTGAGTATTGTGATGGTGGCTGGCTGGCTGGGGATACATAGAGTCTGATGTGCATACATACCAGGTTACATAGGTAGGGATACATAACTCGAGGACATGTACCGATGCACGTATTCTCGAGGTGTTTCTGGAGATTAGCTGGTCGGAATCATTAAGATAGAGCCATAAAATATTAATGCTGACCTAGTATGTTCACTCAAGCATGTACATCAAAGAAGTAAGAAAACATTCCTATACATCGGCAATTCAACTGCAAACCCAACAAACTGGGCAAGCCATATACATGTACCAGATACGTATATCTCCAAATCGCAGATTTCCTCTAGATTGAAATGCTATCGTGAGAAGATCTAGACTGGCTAGTAAAACAAGTGACAGTAATATATATATATAAAAAAGACAGGCATTTATCATCATCTCTCATCAAGGTCATGAAGACGGTGTGGAGGTGGTGGTAAGAACTGACCGCAGAACCCATGGACCATTTTAAACCCATGAATCCTGCGGAAGAACCCCAGGGAGGAAGAGAAGAAAGTAGAACAAGAGGATTTTTGCCAAGCGAGTGTATCAACCAAGTGCTATTGCGCCCACGACTGGGGGAAGTATTCCCCCTCCAGAGGTGAGGTAGGTCCTGTCGTATCGAAGAGACTAGCCGGCCAGATGGGTACCGAGTCCGGCGCCTGCGACAGAGCGTAGAGCTCTGGCGCGGGGGTGGGCTTTGGATCGATGCCCATGCTGGCCTGCAGTTGATGCTCGAGCGCAGCGGTGGACTCGTTTGCGGACTTGAGGAAATCATCGATGTTGATCGATCCCAGGTCATTGGAGGACAGAAGCTGCGCTTGGGGCAGACCGACCAATGATGATGCAGAGCTGACGCGGAGGTGGTCCATGTCCGAGGCTTCGCTCACGCTGTGCAGATCGTGCATGTCATTGCCCGCGTGTCCCAGTCCCGGTAGCGGTCCGAACTCGTCAACCTCGGAGATGTCACCCGATGATGAGGGAGGAGGCAGGCCCGAGGGATACGTGTAGTCGAAACTGGCGTAGGACGGTGTTTGCGTGCTGGTAGAAGCAGGGACATCCGAGTACAATGGGAAACTGGACCAGTCGACCGATGGCGCACCTGTACCGGTCGGACCGAGAGGCACATCCGCGTCTGGAGAAGTAAAGTACGGGTCGTGGTAGGGATCTTGGAAGGCCATGCAGGTAATCGGGGAGTTATTGGACGTAGTCGCAAAGGTGGAAAAGCTTGTGACATCGAGAGGCGGGGGAACACTGGTGATGATTTGCTCCAGGGGAAACTTGTCCATGGTGGCAGGGGCGGACGTCGGGTTATTGGAGGTACCGTCTATGGACGGGTCCATTGTGGCTGCCGACGGGAGAGCAGGAGTAGCAAAGCTGTCCAGGAAGGCTTGTTCGAGAGAGGTCGTAGTCGCAATGTCGTCAGTGCCGGCAGAAGGAATGCTGTTGGGCGAACCATGCTGTGACGTTTGTTGCGACTGGGGCAGAGAATCCATCGAGAGGCTGAGAGGTTCGTGAACGAATGCCGACTGTGTCAACGGCAAATGGTCCACAGACCGACGAGGCATGTCGGAAGGGTGGTGGATGGTATGTGATCGTGGGATTGTGTAGGGCAATCCACACTTGTGGGCCATGTCATTATGCTTGTGGGCGGGTTTATGGTGACCGTCACGGAAGATCGTCAGCGTCGATTCGGACTTTGTTGACGTGAGATGAGGTTTCCGAGGGAGCTCAGCAGGAACCGGCGGATGAGGCATGGGCAAGCCTGCCTCTGGCACGGTATCTAGATGCGGTTCCTTTTTCAGCGCACAGATGCAGCGCTGGCCCTGGCAACAGCCACAGCGGTGAAGGGAGTCCTCTGTAAATTCAGATCAGAATGGGGGAACCGAGGACGGCAGCGCCATAACATTATAAGCTCACGCTTGAGATCTCGCTTGTCACAATGAGAGTCAGACGAGTCGGTTTTCTTTTTCTTGTCGCCGCACTCGCACTTGACGTGGGTAGTCCGAGACTTGCGTAGGCCGCGACAGTGGGAACATTGAGAGACTGGGCGGCCTTTTTTGTTGATGTGGGTCAAAGGGCGGTCTAGGGGATAAAAGGCCAGGTTAGTCTCGTGAAATTGGAAGCTGATTGCGCAAAGAGACCAGGACAAGGACAATGCGAGGGAGGAAGAATGATCGACATACCGCTGTGGTGACAGCTGCTGACCCGGTGACCCCGGACGCAAGCTTCACAGGCCCACTTCTCACCATCGATAAGCATCGCTGTGGTTATTGAAAGGTACACATGCGATGAATCGCGAAATGGTTATAAAAATGGGGTTGAATGGATAAATTGAAGTTGAAAGTACCGATCGCAATGAGGATCGGGAAGAGCCGTCAAGGCGGGGGGGTATAGATCAGCCGCTTCGTCAAGAGGGCCGAATTGAACAAGAATGGACAAAAGGGTATCTTTGGGCGAAAGGGTATCCCAATGCGCGGAAGTTCACAGAACGCCGTTCCAGTATACAAGAAGCGAGAATGGTATTTTGATATTGGGTTCGACCGAGGGTGTTTTGGGGAGATATTCGCACTGGCCTCTGGGGGGGAGGAGGGAAGGGCGAAACCGGAGGGGAGACGTCAATCGACGGGGAGTATTGAAGGTGCAAGGTCCCAAGGAAGATGAGGAGATAGAGAAGAGCGAACTCGAGGGGGACCAAGCCTACGCACCGTTTGGCGCCGGCCGTGAGACAGGACACCAAGTACCGGTAGTGGCGGCCAAGATAGAAAGCGATCGATGAAGGAGCCTGAAGGAACACCCTATGCAGGGAAGAAAAAGAGGAGAGGAGGGAGGCGAAGGGTTTAAGACGGTACCAAGTGGGATTTTCACTGCGCTGCTGGTAGTTGCAGTCGGCCGTAGCGAGGCACAAGGCACAGGGTGACAAGACCGTGACAAGACACCGTAATATATTATGTAAGTCGTGACTTGGAACCGTCCCATGAGGTGGTTTTCTTACCATCCAATCTTCCATATCCCACCCCAATCCTTTCATCATCTTGCAGCCGCAAGGACTCCTATTAGTTCCGATCATGCTGGTCCCATGTCCTGCAGTGAAATTGGATCAATTCTTCCCTGGCAAGCCAGGTTGCGACAACTAATTATCGGCGACTCCCCCCTTTCTCCTTGCCAGCGAATCCACGGACTATCATCTCCACCTCGAGTCCCAGGACGTGGCCAGGCTCCACAATGAACCGGGACTCTTTGTACGGCTCTGGTTAGGGTTTGTTCCTTTCTGGTATCGATTCCCACAATCCAGAGCGAAAGCCTCAGACATGGTCAGACCAGCGACGGTTTGACGATAAGTCATCCGATCCCACGTCCATTATAATTCGATACCAGCCGCTGGTTGCTTCCAAAAGATATGCACTTCAGGGATTTCATCGGCATGTACTGTATGTACATCAATACGTCAGACCACCAGTGCAACAATGCATCCTTTGGTCCAGCCAATTCAACCGCATAGCGACGGGAACCGCCTTGCGTGGCAACACGAATACAGCCCCAACAACTCGGTCCTGCTACCAGCTTCCCACGAGGGAATGCACAAAACAAGCATGGTGATATCCTAAAGATCCTACCCTCTGGCAAGTCTCGAATGTTCCCAATGAACTGGGCTATACGAGGCAGACCAGTTGGTGGAACAAAAGAAAAGAAAGATCCATTCAGGAATTGCAGCATGCAAAAAGAAATACAAGTCTGCGTCCATACATTGAAGGTTGGGGCAGCTTCTCCTCTTTTTTCTCTCTCTCTCTCCGGCGGAGTAACCGAGCACGGCCTTTTTCCCTTTGTACGAACAACCCCACCAGCAAAATGGATCTCGCTAGTCAAATCTGGGGCCGCACATCCCAAGCCTTAACACCTGGTCCCTTCGAGCCTTGGGAAGCTCAGAGCCATTGCCTGGTCGAAAACGTTTCAACCACCATCTCTGCCTCTGTGCTTAATTTCCCCTTGGTGATTTTCAGGCCCCTGGTCAAGGCCGTTTCAAGGGGAAATACTCCGTAGATTATGCCAACCAGGATCTTCTCAGGTACCATGTCCGATCGAAGTTTCCATAATCCCTGCAAGCCGCACCTCTCTGGACAGATCATTGGCGCAGGAAGAGATGCTCTTCTTGGCGCTGTCAGAAATCGTATGAACCAGTAAGAACCTTCTGCAAAAGTCTTCTCTCCTGCGCTGGAAAATGTCAGAAAAGAGGAACACACCTGCAATGTACCCCCGTCGTAGTGGTGGTTGCAGACCAGCGGCAGGATAACTTACAGTTCGTGTACGGTACTGCATGTCATAGCGCCGTTCAGCGCAGTCGGATGGCGTCACCGTTCCTGCTTCGGGCGGGCTGCAGAGGGGTCTAGCGCCGGCCAGCGCGGTGGGCCCTGATCTGCGCATGCAACAATATCCACGGCTAACCAATCATGAACTTGGTGGGTGTGGAATCCGGTTACAAGACAATACACGCACGAGGAGAAACACGGCAACCGTACGGCGTCTCGGTGAAATCTAAATTAAGGAATCGCTGGTGAACTGACCAGTTAGCGGGCGAAAGATGGACTCTGTACGGGTCACAAATTACGATCGGGATCAACCTGACAAATAGCGTTAGAGCCATCGGGCGAAAAAGGGAGTCAATTTTGGGGCGGTTCAAGTTAGAGAAAACATTCGTCGAGTCAACGGCGATCTATATATACCTGTTGAACTTAGGATATATAGATCGTAATTACTTTCAGCAAGGGCTCAGTTGTTGATCCTCCTCAAGGAGAGATGGAATGCACTAAGATCATGGTCAGACATAAAGTACATCTAACGGCAGCCCATGAACACAAGGTAGAATGAGCGGCCGCAAAGTGGTCAGTCTCCCCGGAAGGCCAAACTAAGTGCTCGTCCAAGGCATGCTGAAGAGAATTTAAGAGCTTAGGATGATATCCGAGAACTATCCATGCTAAGAGCGCTCTATAGAAGCGATTGCATAGAAATTACACCACGATGACTGCATGGTCACCTGGAACGTTCAAGTTATCCATGAGGATGTCTTTCGTCCTACCTACTCTGGTCTTTGAGCCATAATTTCATATTTGATAGAAGCCATTAGCGGAGCTAAATTCTCAAATCACCGTAAGCAATATCTAGCCAGTCTAAGATGATCCCCGTCGATCACCTTCAAGGTCAATAGTCATCATCATCCTCATCATCATCATCGTCGTCGTCGATGAACACAAAAGGGTAAGACTCTTTTAACTCCCAGATAACCTTGTCTACATTCCTTTCCTTGAAGCCCATTTCCCTTCTTCTCTCGTTGTTGCACAAAACATGTCCTTCAATAAACTCAAGCACCTCTCGCCGCCAGTGGCGCACCATCCTGTCAGGGAGTATGGAGTCGTCGTCCTTAAGGGGCCTGTCTTGGTTTGCGTTGGCTTTGCTCGATTCCATCATCCGAGCTTTTGCTTCGTTGTGTCTGTAGAGGAATCTGTCAGGTTCCTCTAACGCTCCTAGATATCCTTTATCTTCAAATGCATAATGAAGGCTTAGGCACATTGGACATGCTTGGTCTGTCTCACAACTGCCGAAAATGTCGGGATACAGTGATGACATCCCACCACACCCAGCGCAAATCCAGCGCCTCGAGTCACAGAACGGGCAGTAATCATCGAGGTAGTATTTCAAGACGTCTCTTATATCACATTAGCCTCCTGGTAAACACTTATGGTTCCGGTCCTGGAGGAATAAGCAAACCGTCTGTGAGGATTCACCCAGACTCCTGTACAGTCCTGGTCGGGCTCTTGCTTAGCCCCAGAAGCATGCGCTTCGAGGATGTCTTTGAGCGATGCTGGTTCATAAAAAGTTATAGGATGGCTTCTGTAGTTGAAAGGAGACGAATCTAGATCGTCCCCTGGCTCCACTGGTGTATAATCGACATAGGGACCATTTAGAATCCAGTCACCAGGCCTTCCCGGCACATCCCAGTTGATCCGTCGCACTGTGAACGAGGAGGTGATGGGGTGAGGATCACGGTCTGCCGGCGCAGAAAGTACGACGAACATAATTGCCGAGTCTTCAGGATATGCATCGGGCATAGCAGGATAGATCATGATGAGGTCGTTGGGCTTCACGGCCTGGATGAATCGGTCACTTATCAAACAAAAATGAATGAATGAATGAATACTCAGTGCCAGTCAACAAAGTTCTTGGTTTCTTTCGGATAATGGTCCTTCACAGGGGAATTCTGTATCGGGACTATAGTTAGGATTAGGCAGAGATCGAACTTTCCTTAAAAGGGAACCTGAACTACGTAATGACTATCGCATCAGAAAATGAAGATATCACAATAAAACATATGCACATGGAGATAATTTCCCAAAGTTAATCAGTGTAGGATGGAGACGATCAAATAATTCAACTCGTTTGTTTCGATTGGATATGGTATAGTGCTCGTTCCCAGTAAGGTTTCTCCACGCTGTTGGGATAGCCATATCTGAAGGTAAGCCTGGGCGGACTTGAAAAGGACAGTCATTTTCGACCACTCTTAAAAGTGCATCACGACCACCTCCCATAGACCCTTTGTAGAGACAGTCTCAGTACTCTGCTTCATCATTCCCTTCGGGGGGCTCCATAGCGGAGGCTCACGATCGGACAAACTCATCGTCCGGTCGGAGGAGATGGGAAATAGTATTAATCCGCTGGAACACGCAGAAACAAAAGGCCGTCTTCCGTGATCATCCCGAGAAGCAAACAACTATATATCAATCAAGTAAAAACAAATGAATTGAATGTCGCATGATAAATTTCACGTTGTCGCAACACAATGGTGCTGCTCAATGCGGTGGGCGCTAACCCCTGCCAAATTCCCTGACCGAACATTAGCCAGTAGAAAAAAACCTTGACTCCGCTGCTCCTGCGCGACCTTTCCACCTCTCCACCATCTTCCGGAAGCTCGCTTTCGTCCAAACCCATCACTCTTCGTGACTATCTGGACTTGATCTCGCGCAATGAACTCCCGCGAGCAGTCTGATATGCCTCCGGCCCCCTCCTACCCTTCTCCCAACGGGGCGCAGATGGCTCAGGGTGCTATGCCGTATTACAGCAACCGCCAGATGACCACCGACGAGCTCCTCTCCGCGGAGCTATCGCGCGAGGCCTCTGGCCCTGGCCTGGGCGATGGATCAAATAATGGTGTTCATCATGGTCAAGGAATGGTGCTAGGCTCGTCGAATGCTGGCGACATGGGTCGGCCTTCCAACGAGGATCAACACCAGCACCAACACATGCTTCAATTCCCTCCCAGCCAGCAAGTTGGCGTGGATCCGAATCATGATTTGAGCTATGGCGAGCAGAGTGCGCGTAAGCGATCGAAGATCTCCAGAGCCTGTGATGAATGCCGGCGCAAGAAGGTATGTCGTGAAAATCGTCCTCGTCTCCATCTCGCCCCCATCGTGACGCGCGGGTTCCAGCAGCTAACATTGTGAATTTTTCCAAACAATAGGTACGATGTGATGCAAGTTCGGAAACGGGCCTCGAGACCTGCACAAACTGTCGTCGACTGGGCGTGGTCTGTCAATTCAGTCGCGTGCCCATGAAGCGTGGTCCCAGCAAAGGGTAGGTGGACACGCGCCTCCACGAAACAACCTCGAGACTGACGAAGGCTGTATAGATACATCAAGGAACTCGCCGAACGCCTGCACACCCTTGAGAGCCAGATGCAGCCTGGTATGGTTCAGCCTGACGTCCCGTATCAATCGATGAATGAGGTTTCACTTCCACGCGGCTACCAGGACTTCACCTCACCTGTGGACCCCGGCTCGGCCAGTCGCAAGCGAACATACTCTGATTTTGAGGGGCTGCCGAACTCGTCATTCGCTCAGCCATCGTTTAACGGCCGCGGATCACAAAACGCCTTCGACGCTCCTGAGGCAGGCGCCGACCTGTACACTCCCACCGTCGCGAGCGGCGGCGCGCCCAAACCTGGTAACCTGTTCTGGAACCCCACTGGAAACGAGCAGGATATTCACAATGGCCTGCCCAGTGGCTTGGACATGGCAGAACTGCCCAAGCACGAAGGCGACGATGACATGGCACCGGTCCACCTCGACGAGGGTGCTTTGGATGCATACTACCAAAAGGTTCACCCTTTTTTGCCCATCCTTCCGCACACCAGGGAGCGTACCTTGGAGTTGCTTCACCAGTGCAACCGAGAAACCCAGGAAATCTTCTGCTATGCGCTCTACACTGTTACTCGCACTGACCTGTCTCGCGTTGCGAACAACTTCGAGAAGGTCGTCTCATTCGACAGCGCGCAGGACCTCCTTCTGTACCACACCCGCCAGCCCTTGATCATGCACTCAACGGCAGCCAACTTGATTTGGTTGCAGACATTGATCTTGATGATCATCGACTGTGACACGCGTGGTCCGGATAACTTTATCCTTAAGGATGGCATCCCGAAGCAGACCTTGGTCCAGGCCGCGAGCAAGCTTGGATATGATCTGGCCAAGAGCCAGGGCCAGCTGAAGACCAACCGGGCCACAGATGCGGATGTTGACTCGGATGCCAACCTGACGCGTCGCAACTGGGTCTCGTTCAACATTCTGGCTCGCTGGTACGCCATCAGCGTTGCTGATGGTACTGTTATCAGAGGACAGGAGATTGGCGGCCGTGAGGATAAGCGGGTTGTCGGTCAGATTGTTACTGGAATCGCCTGTAAGTTGAACAGCTACCCGTGCTTTATTGAATAAGTTACTCACATCATACCCCAGCATACTCTACGTTCCTATCTGAGATGGTCGCTATAGCCGCCGTGGAGGATAACGTCTGCCAAACCAACACCGGCCTCGGGCGTATTGTCGGCGCCCACATGGTTGCCTCCCTTGAGCGCCTCGCGGATATGCAAGATATCTTCAATGTGCACGAGGTGTCCGAGAGCATCACCCGCACGCTTTTCGAAAACCTCCAAGCTCAGCTCTACTGGACCATCCGCCTCCTGATCAAGCGTCACGTCTTCATCTACAGCCCCTATGAGATCATCTACTGCGCCCAGGAGGTTATCAACGAACTACACAAAGCAACTCTGCAAAACCGCCTCGCGACGCCATTCGATCTGCACAGCCTGGCTCTTGCCTCGATGACCCTTCTCGAGGCAACCGTTCTGCCCGAGCACAGTGATGAATGCTGGGGCGCGCTAGAGAAAGTCGAAGAGATCCTCGATCGTCGCACCAAGCGTTCCACCGAGACTGCTGAGTTCGGCAATATCTTCAGCACCCCCGGCTGGGACGCCAAGATCCGCGTTTTCCTTGATTGGCGCCGCGCAAAGTCCCAGGGGTCCTTCCTCCACGAAGCCAGTGGCGCAGGCAAGGTTGGCGCGGGCTCTCAGCCGCCGGTCATGGGCCCGAACGAACAGCGTTCGCTTCAGCATCTGGCTGATTTGGCTGTAGGTGCCGAAGGCTCGGTTGGCCAGAGTGCCTCGACCCCGCCGCCAGGACTGTCTGCTGATCAAGGTGAGACGTCGCCGAACCTGGCGCCTCAGCTTGCGCAGGCTGGTGGTAGCAGTGGCCGTGTCGTGGTGGATTTCGCCATGCTCACCAAGGAGGGATACCTCAACGTGTTCTCGGGGCTGATCTATCGCCGAACTCGTTGAGATGCGTTTCACTTCCGAGAACGGGTTCGTTTTGCTCTGGTCTTGTTTCTTTTTCCTTTTCTGCTCAGTTTCGTTCAGGGAGTTACGCTAGCCAAATATCTTTTCTACCTGAGTGCTCTGCCCAATGCGATATGGCTCGCCTCTCCATTTCGTGTTTTTCTGGCTCATTTTTTACATGGGAATTTGACTGCCGATCAAATTTTAATAGCTTCAAATCTATTTTTACTTTCTTCGTGGCTTCTGCCCTATCATCTCTAATCTACGTATCATCGGAGGTTCATAAGCCGTACATGATATTCTATTCAATAATGTCCTCCAGAAATGAGGCTAGATAAGCTTGCCACCAGTACCACATCGCAATCGTTAAGCAAATTAACAGACTGCAGGATAACGGATGCTGATAGTAACACAACTTGTCATCGCATCAAGAAATCTTGGGTCGAGAACTTGCCATCATGGCTTCACCCCGAAAGCAAACCGTCTCCATGTCCCCTCGACATCTTCGCAAAGACTTACGAAGTTATCATCCTGAATCAACTCGCACATCCACTTCTCCAGAAATGCGGAGCGTTCCTTAGTCGGTGCCTTCACATACTCCGACAACTGCTCTTCCACGGACATCGGCACCGACCACCGTGCCGACTGAGGTGCTTGGATGATTGATGCATTATGCCCGTCGTCAGTCCGAGCACGCTTGTTAGTCCCAACTACTGAAGACACAGGCCCTGGCTGCTGCAATTCAGTGCTCACAGCAGGGTAAGGCAAAGTCGCCTGAACTCTCGCAGAATCCTGGGAGAGATCCATTGTTTCGCGGCAGGGCTGTGTCTGAATCAGTTGTTGGGACTGCGACTCGGACATGAAAGATTCCCGCCGTTTCAGGTTATCGGGCTCCGGGTAGGATGACTCGGGGACAATTTGCTGACTTGACTTTAGGCTTGTCGTGTCAGCCCGAGACATCTTCGACTTGAGCTTTGTGAAAGGCAAGTCCCGCTTGGGAGGCAACATCTGGTTAAGCTCCTGGTCGTGGTAAATTGGCCCGGTAGTGTGACGAGCAGGAGCTTTGTCGGGTGTTGCCTGCCCTGGCTCTGCGTGAACGGCGGGAAGGCTGCGTCCCAATGCGGTCTCGTTCTCTGTCTCGAGAGCCTGCATGGTGAATCGGTCCTGTGGGGCATTGAAGGCTAATATTGTTCAATAATCAGTATATCGGGCTTGGTGGTAGTGAAGATGACTCTCATACCTGTCTCAAAACCAGATGCCTTTCGGCCCATGTAGTTCGAGGGCCCTGGAGCATTGCTTTCCGGGGTGATCGCAGCTACCACGCCCCGAGGGTTATTGATCTGCTGGGCCGTGGCTATCGATCCCCAGGATACGGTTGAAGGGGGCCGATGGAAGGTTGGGATCGAGCCCTCTGCCAGAGGACAATTGGCAGCGCTGAGCATAGATAGGACTGTGTAGTAGTCACGATCCTGACTGAACTTGATTTGGACTCGACGCATCTGCGTAGATGCAGGGTTAGTATATCTGGATATCCCACTCTGAGGCTCTGATCAACCAACCTGCATGATATTCAAGAGATACTTGATGGCGATAGAAGGCAGCTTCACCACAACCATAATGGCCGGCTTCGCATTTGAATCCTCCTGATTTTTGACCCCACCAATATGGTCATCGAAATCAATGCGTTCCTGAACCTGATGTCAGCAAAAGTGGGCACTCGAGGTATGGTGTAATCTGGCTACTATACCAGGGCTCGGCCTTCATGGATGACTTTCAGAATCAATTTTGGTTGAGAATCGCCTCCAACATATTGCTCCATCTCACAAAACAGATTTCCGTCTCCATTGATATGGGTCCAGGTCAACCGGGCCTGTGAGTTGAGAGGTCCTTCAGTGTATGAGAACCTGGAAAGTGGCATGCGTGTCTCCAAAGGGGGTTGATCTAGAGTTGATAGCTTCATTGCGTGGAAATAAGGGTTAAGCAAGTGGCGGGAGATGGGATGAAGGGAAATGCGGGATGAAGTGCGTGGAGGTTTGTGGGAGTGTGTGGGTGAGAAAGAAGTTGAGAGAAGTTGAGGTGGGATGATCAGATGGCGGGGATCTGAGAAAGCAGGACCCAACCACAATGGCCTCCTCACTGTTTCTAACGAAGTACTACGACTAAGCAACCCAACCTTATCTTAATTGCACGATTGATTAATTCTCCCACCGCGCTACCTACCTCGTAATTCCAATTTTTGCTAAACTTGGTCCATTCTTTATGTCTTCTATCAAGGCGGGCATACGAAGTTGTAGAGCTCACATCTAGGATAATAATTCAATGCTATATACATCTATCAGCTTGTAGAGAATGTAATCATCTATATTGTATAACTACGTCAATTCATGTATCTCAATTCTCTTTGATGTCCTACTTCTATGCTCACTTTTATACATTTGCGGCTCTAGCTATATACTGATGCCTCAGGCGTAAATTTGACCTCAAAAGAGTCTAGCGTAAAGGAGGCATCCCGGTCCCGGAACAACCCTTCGCCGACAACGCGCCTGGAGAAAGCGCGGACTTTTGGCTGATCGGTTCCGTTGATCGCAAAGCTCAGCTCTTCCCACTGCCCTCAAGGGCTATATACAAGGCATTGTCGATTATTCACCACGAGGCATCGGTCGCCTTGATTTGTTAAATATTTGCCATCCACGACGTCCCTGGCCCCACTGCTGGCCTTGCGATCACTTCGTGTTCGTGTTCTCCCTCGTTGCGCATCCTCCCACGCCTTTGGACCTCGAACGCGCCCGACGACTCCACTCAGTCGCAAACGACATCCCTCGCAAGCATTGAAGAGTCGCATCGCACATTGTGGTCTTCCTATTCACGATTACTTTGGGGAATAGCCGGAAGGCAAACGATTGATACCCTTTCACCCTTCCCTCTACCTCCAAGGCGAACACCATCCTACGCAGACTCGACTTCGAGGCTGCCAATTTACGTTTAAACACCTCTTCCTAGGCCTGTTCTAGGTGGTTGAGTGCGACTTTTGCGATCACGGTTGCGTGTGAAAGTGACCAAGCCAGTCGGCTCGCAAGGGAGAACTTGCGCAGCGCAGAAGCTACATCAACCTCCATTCCTATTTTCACCACCAAGATGTCGGCATCCACGCCTCAAAGAACCTCTCTGCGCCGTAAGATATTTCTCACCAGTGTTTGCGATGGGGGTATACTAACATCATACAGAGGGACTGCGCCAGGCGCCGAAAGTGAACCAACCTTTCATTCCGGACACGACGCCCGCTCGCCGCTCCCATCATCAGAGCTTCACTTCTCCCCAGCCGTCGATGTCCCCTCATGCACCTCTCAACCCAGCAGCCAACCCACAGAGTGCATCTTTTGCCGTGGAAAACTGGGACGGAAAAGCCCAGACACAATTACCAATGTCGACACGCGAAGTGCCTACACCAGGCAACCGACCTGCTCTGTTCGCCAGTCTTTACGATCGCACGAAATTCGCCAAGCAGCCCGATTTTTATGACCCATACTTTCCTCTAAGGTTCTTGGAAGTTCCACGCAGTGAGTCGCATTCCCCTCCGCCCGGGGGATGAGAACGATTTGCTAACCCGCACGTCAATCGCAGCGGATCACATTTACAAGCGTGCCCACTATGGTCTTCAATCTGGCATTCCTGACGAGATCGATTTTGCATTGTACCATCTGGTTCAGATCTCGAACCAGCGGTGGGACAAGTTCAAATTTGAGGGATTCCCTTTACTTGCTGAGTCACTCATGCAGAAAGCTTTGGATATCACACATCTCTGCACTGGAGTGCGTTGGGAGTTTGACTATGATCCTCGACAACGGTCCGATCGTGTCAATGTACTCAACTCACTTCATGGTACACGAGACATCCTTGACAAAATTCGCAAGATTCCCACAAACATCCCGACAGACACCCTTGAGACAAAAGAGTTCAACCACGCCCTTCGGAATATCAAGGAGGCCACTCTGGTATTGAGAAACATGGTCTTGCTCAAGGAGAATGCCTTTTACGTGTCTCGTTATGCCAGTGGCCTTCTCAGAGACTTCCTAGTCATCATGATGAACGTACCAAACCAACCACGTCTGAATGAAATCAAAAATGACGCGCTTGATATTGCCGAGGAAGTCACCAAGTTCATGAGGACTGACCCTGAGGATCCGCTCTGGATCTCGCTGGTGAATTGCCTGGACTCACCCGATCGCGCGCACATTGTGAGGGCTCTTTGGGCATTAACCCACTTCTCTACTGAATTGCACGAGGCCGACGCAAACCGAGCCATGGAGAGCTTGTCGAAGCCAACCCTACAACAATTGTACTACCACACACTTCTTGACCTCGACAAAGACATCTTGAGCGGCGCGCTGGATTTCTGGTACCAGTACACTCTGAGCCACGACAATATTGAGACTCTGATGGATGTCATCAATTTCCCAATTGTCTTTGTACCTCGTATGGTCGCTCTTCTTACCTACGAGGCACGACCGACCAAGAAAGAGACCGTTCTACAAGATGAAAAGGTTGCACCTCCGCCAGCTGACATTCCTCGTGTACCCCCCGAGCTTTTGGAGAAGTTGATGGAGCTTTCAGAACCGGAGCGCAGCTCTCAATGGTTGAGATGTTGCTTCGTTGAAGATGCAGAGTGCGAGATCACCCAGATTGCCCTGTGGCAGGCCTATCAAAGCCGTTTCGCCGACCCCCGAGTCGCCGGTGGAGGCGTTCTTCCTGCTGCAGAGTTCATCAAGAACGTCAGCAACACTTTCATCAATGCACAGGCTCAGGTAATCAACGGTCCCGGCCCAGCCACAAAATTCATCATCAAGGGAATCAGGCCCCTGGAGACTGCCTACACTTTTCAAGGCTTCCCATACTTGTACTGCAAATGGGCAGACAACTCGAAGCCTTCTCAAATGTGCCAGCGCGCATTTGCATCACCCACTGATCTCCGCAACCACGTGTTTGCGGACCATATGAGCCTAGAAACCACCGAAACTCCGGGCCAATTCAAGATGGAAGCTGCTGAAACTCCCATTCACACCTGTCAGTGGGACAGCTGCACGCGGTTCCGGGCTTCGGGACCCAGCCCTAATACTGCAATGGTTGCTGGCCACGTTTCTTCTCATTTGCCTGAAGATCGCCCCGCCGACGCTCAGCCACCCAGTACGAAGCGCCCAATTCTTCAGGAGAGGATTGTGCGTAAGTGGTACTATATGGATACGCCGTTGAACGAGAAGGGCGAGCCTTATGGAGCGGCTTACAAGGCTGCGCTTGTCCTGCGTAATATCGCTAGAGGCCTGCCTCAACGGGTTGCCACGAAATACGGCAATGTCTCATGGAAGAAGGCGTGCTTTGTGAGCCAACGTCCCAAGATTGTGGAGGTCTGGGATCGGAATCGTGCCCTGCGCAAGGAGTTGACCGAACTTATCATGGTCATTGAAAAAGAGGATGACTACTGAGAGCGGCAATGTTCACTCTCATCAGCCTTCCTCCTCTTTTTGCTCATCTTCTTTCTCCGCGCCTTTGTTTTGTACAACTAATACCCCCTTCGCTCAACCGCCCCCCTCGCCTCGACGGTCATCTGATCCCAAGATCTACAGCAGGACCGGGCTAGCGAGACAGTTGTTGTTCCATCAAACCGGCTGGTCATCATTTTGGGCTGGGCCAGCCTTGCACGCTAAAAGCACAGCGGAGTTTTCTTTCCCACCGGATATGTGGTTGGTGATCATTATCTTTCTGGCGTCTCTGGTCGAGGAAGATAGAATAGGATCAATAGTATTTTGCCCCTGTTGTTGTTCAGTAGTCGTTGGGTTCCTTTCTCGGTGTTTGCCATGTCTTGTTCTTCTATTTTCCAGTGCTTGATGTCTTCCTCGATGAACGATGAATGGGTGTACCATAGGAATGGAGTAGGGGAGGTTCATGTCTCAATAAGAGAACCGGCAATTTTGATAAATTCTATTTCTTGGAACACTTCCTCAAAAGCTGTAGATAAATGTGACAGTGAGTAATTAAGTAATTACCACTAGATCCGTCTAAAACCACACAAATTCGGTGCAGCCCCTAAACCGAATACGTTCGTGATATCAAACTGGAGATAACCATAGCACGTTGCATGTTGTTCAACACTTTTAGAAGTTATCATACAGGAATGCATTTACTTCCTCGCCTCCTCAATCAACTCCTCCAGAACGCGCATCGCATCCTCCGCCCTCTCCGCAGGCACATAAACATGATCATGATAATACCCACTAACCACATTCGTACTAATCTTCTCATCCTTAAGACGATCCGTAATCGCCGCAATCAACCCCACAGCCTCGAGGCTCGAATGCACCGTCAGCGAGATCCTCTTACACGGAAAAACACCGGCGAGACCGTGCGATGCGGCAAGATCCTCTGTCGTCACAATCGTAGTGCCCTCGGTTTCTTGGACGATCAGGGTTGGTTGGAGAGTGGCTAGTGGGAGAGAGTGTAAAGCTTCGGTTGTGGTGATGAAGACGTAGGTTTTTGGGTCTAGGGTGGGTTCCATTGTTGCGAGGAGGGTGAGGAGGTTTTGTTCGCCGGTTGCCATTTTGGTTGATGTAGGGGAGGAATTGATGTAGATATTTAATTGGAGTATTGTATGATCTGGAGAGAAAATGAATCTGAATGGGAGAGAAGTGCTGATAGAATTTGACTCATGACATCCAGACCCCGCTTTTCAGACCGCTATGGAGAACAGTATCCGCCTTCTAGAATATGATCGTGAGCCGTTTATATTACACAAAATTGCTACAATATCACCAGGTTTCCCCAAGGAATTGTCTTGCAACCAGACATTAGAGTTATGTCTAATTAGAGTACCAAAAATTCTAATAGTCATTACCCGTCGACCCATAGAGATGTACCCCTCGCTCGAGTACCTCAATCTCATCGCCAACTTCAACATAAACTCCTACTTCCTGCTCCTCAACCTCCATGAAATTCCTGTCCTCAGGCACACAATGCATGCCTAAATACCCGAGAGCCCCATTATTCCCCGTCTCAACCGTACGGTACTTCACTAATGTTGTGCTTGGCTGTGGTTTGCCTCTTTTCTTCCCAGGAAGAGGAATATCCGTGTCAAATTTTCCACTATCGGGATCAACATTAGGCATTGTGCAGCGAGATGTACGACAAACAACGGAAATTGTTGGCATGATACTAGCTCGTGGCTGCGTACCGCCACTCTTGGGCAAGATCCGGAAGCGTTTCCATGTTTCTTCCTCGTATGCTGGAGCGTTCGTGATCCAGATGTTTGCACGGAAACGAAGGGCATTCATGGGCTGGTTTTCGGTGGGAAGGTGTGCGGATACAGCATGGACTGAGGACAGACTGTTGATGTTGATGGGCTGCGAATCGGTGTAGCCGTGCCGGGCTGGTGAACCGATATGTTCAAGTGGCGCAAGGTTCTCATCCGTAAGTGTCAAGGTATCGGGGGTACATTTGAATAACGTGAGATTTTGACCTTCATTTATTCCCAAGAATCTCTTCAGCTTTGGCAGGGCGGTTGCAATAGAAGGAATTCCGCCCATGTCGAGACCGTTTGCATCACGATCATGGATGATGAACGTGGTCATCTTGACCTGAAATTCCTCTACCTGAGTGGCGGTAACATTGAGAGGCACAACGAAGGAGACCCGTGGGTTTGCAGAGGAACCCCAGGTATAGAAAAATGTCTCTAAACGATCGATCCAACTCGGAGAGTCCGGGTCTTCGAATGTTAAGACCACGCAGCCACCCGACTGCACCAGCGGATCTTGCAAATCGCTGTTCTTATGCGGAAGCCACAACTCAGCCTTGATCTGAGACATGAGTGGCTTTGTTCGCTGACTGATGAACCGCCATTTAGAGACCGCGGCATCATCACCGTTGATAGTCTTCGTTGCAAGTGCAAAACATCTGTCATACATGAAGCCAGTCTTGGTAAGAAGGGCTCGATCGACCTCCACAGGCCTGCAAGACTTGACAGGATGAAGATAAATTGCTTTTATACGAGGTGACCCGTCAGCGGTAGTTCCCGGTGACAGGCCAAACTTGGGATCGTACTGGTCTGCCATGTTGCTGGTTGTCGAATTGAGTCTTTGTAGATTCCTTAACCGCCTGCGTGTTTTGTTGACATTTCCGGATTGTAACAGAATAACCAAGAGGACACTTAGCAGGAGTATTAGAGTTGAAGTACCACGGACAACAAGAGGATCCGTCGGGGAGATCCGAAGGGATTGCAAAAGCTGGAGGAGCATCTTGAATCGAAGCTGAGAAGCTTAGTATCTCTGGGAATGTCTGCAGATTTTCAAAATGACGGGAATGCTGAAGAATGATGCATTTCAAGGCTGAATCGAGAACTAAAGTAATATTTTTGTTGAAGATAAGTAAAGTCGGTCGGAATTTCAACTGACTCAGGGCAAAATACGGCCTATCCGTTTTAGGAAGGTGAGAGGAGCGGGGACTTGAAAATTACTGCAGGGACACGCGTAACTTGATAGGCCAGGCCTCCAGAACTAACCCAGTTCAGTTAGTGCAGCTTCTGTAATACCGTATTTGAATCTATCGGAGCTGCAATAGAATCCGCCTAGAAGGGTTTCATATACTTGTCGTCGAGTGGTAGGTAAACTTTTATCGTTAGCCATAATCACAAATCAGCAATTATCATATATCCTGTGGCAATAATACAACGAAGAAAATCAGAACGGTAGATCAATTTAAACCTGTTAATTCTACCTAACACCGCACAGCTGAGGCAACAGCCTCATGAACGAGGAAAACAGCCTAGTAATCACCAGTCGGCAAGCCTACAGTGGGCACATGCTGTCCATGAAAGCCAAAGCCAACAACACCTTTAACATGGGCTCGACCAAGTTCAGTGAGATCGCGGGCATCAAGGCACAGCAGATAGCTGCTTCCCGCCATACCATCAAGAACAACACTCAGAAGAACGCCATCATCTTCGCTCACACCCTCAGGGTTAGCCACAAAGATAGCTTCACCAGGCGAGTGGCCGTGATGCGCCCACAAGCGAGATTCCTGAGTCTCGCAATCAAATTTCATGATACCATCAGTCAAAGTGGCCTCTCCGCGGAAAGTGGTGGCATACACGTAGCGGTGTTTCTTCGTCACAAGTGAAGGGTTCATAGTGGGTAGCTCGGGAGAGAAAGTCTTGCAGGCGGACCATTCAACAGCAGCCTTGAGAATATCAGAGCTTGGGGAGGATGGTATGGCTGGCAAGCGGAAACGGGTAATAGTTGAACGAAGCGCATCTCCTCTCTTCGCGGCGAATTCTTTGGCGGTGGAACGCGACGAAATCAGGTTATCGTAGTAGAGCGATGACAAGAACTCTGTACCATCCATTCTCACCAAGTCTGCGACGATATCTGTCTTTGTTGGGTCTTCCTTTGATGGCTCCTGCCAGGAATTGATGGTGTGAAAGCAAAAGAAGGCCGGGCTCTCGTATGTTGCAACTAAGCCCTTTCCATGTTTTCTGTCCACGACGTACCAGGTAGCCGGGAGAGACGAATCGGTTGGTAAAATGGCGTCTATAAAGGACTTGCCAGCGAGTGACAGCGGGTCTATATGCGCGTTCCACACACAGAGCAGAACGTAGTCCTCGGTTATGAGCAAGGAGTGAAGATAGGCAGGCGTGCCAGGGAAAGTGGCGAGGATGGAAGTCTTTCCTGTCGAAGCGGAGACACCAAAGACACGGTATGTGCATGTCGCCCCGAGTTCAAGATTGAAGTTGAACATGTCGCCCGTGTTAGGGTCCGATCGAGCATGAGATGCTGCCAACTGCCCGGTCAGCTCGGGATGAAGGGATGCCTGGGTAGCAAGACCAATCGGCTCGAGAGTTTCCGGGTCCAATTTCTTGAACCCATTATAGTCGGTCTTTGCGTACAAGGTGCGAATGCCATTAGATGCTCCCCAGCGTTCTGATTGCCCTCCATCTTGCTGGGCATCAAGACCAGGCATATTGACTGAAAGAGTAACACCAATATTCATGCCCGAAGGCCCGCTTGGGGGAACATATTCACTTTGAACTTTGTTGAAAATAGTTTTGCAAGGATCGCGTTTCTGACCAAAGCTCAGTTTGGCCAGCGCCCCGGTTTTTCGCACATATTCGATCAGCTCGTCGGTAGAAAAACGAGAGTTGTACAGGACTCTGGTGGGCTCAGATTCGCCCGAGTCGATAATCTGGAATCGATGTGTTTGGCTGAATCCATCGAACCAGTGCGAGATGTGGAAAGTCTGGCCTTCTTCGGTTTGGACCTCGCCTTTGCCGGGTCCAGTACGATATAAAGTACCCGCAGCATATGCAGGGATCTTTCCGGTCACTGCAAGCTTCACGGGAGTCCGTTCCTCGTATTCAGGATCGAACTAGGTATTGTATCAGCAATAGAAAGGTAGAAACACTCTACGCAACAGGGTGTGAATACTTACTCCCTTTGCATTTGGCCAGTTGTTCCAATGCTCTTGAGCATCTGCAGAATCGGCTGGAGGTGCAATCTCGGTGATTGTAGCCATTTTTGTGAAGATGTATGTTATTGTGTTGAGTAGATAGACAAGTTTAGATAGTTGGTTGATTGATTCAAACAAAACAGGCCATGTCGTATCTTATATAAACGAGCTGACCCTTGGTAAATAGCAATTTACTATCAATGCTGAGCCACTCCGATTACTCTTGGTCATCCTTGGTCCATTACCCCTTAGTTAGTCGTTGAAGCGTTGAGGTGTGGAAGTAGTAAGTGGGGGAATCGCGACGGCTAACCAGTTTGCGACCAGTTGGATCGGCGAGTGGAGCATTCGGCGTAAACTCTCACGTCTTCCCCCATCTCCATCTCCATCATTCGGCCGTTTCCACTTACTCACTGACAATAAGCTGACCCCTTAGCCCTTAGCCCCGATTTCGTGATCTTCATTAGCGCATCTCACGTGCATCCGAGTCTTCCATGCGGTCTTCATTCTTCCCGTCTCATCCGGCGTTGTACGGACGCGGGCGCGGGGGACTCGCGACATACCTCATTTAAACGGGATTCATCCACACTTCCCCAACACAGCATCCCTTCTGGACACCTCGCTTTCGAAGAGTTCTAATTCGACTACCACCGTACCCTCTTCGGCCCTTTCGGGCTCGGAGCGAATCACGTCGGGGTATTAACAATCCCGGACCTCGTCCGTCTGCCTTTTCTCGCCTGCTATTTCTCAAAACGGGTTAGCAGCCCGAAAGAAACGCTCGGCATGCAACATTCACCGCCGCCCTCTCAGACGGAGGCCGCGGCGGATGAGAAACACTGGAAATGTGATCGGTGCTCATCGACGTTCAAGCGCCAGGATCATCTGAAACGCCATTCGGCTACGCGTGTGTTTTGTCTCGCTTGAAATTTGATTGAACCCAATATGAGCGTCAGCAGCTGAGTTGTCTGTTACAGATAAAACGCAGAGGAGCCACGCTTGCCATTTCTGTGGCGCCCTATTTAGCCGGGGGTGGGTAATTATATTCCCCTTTTGCTATGTATTCTACTTCGTATACTTAGCGGGGACTTTCAAAGACTAATGTACGATCAAGTGATGTATTACGACGACATTGGAAATCATGCAAAACTCGACTCGAAAATGGCATCGAGATGCCCGAGAGTCACCGAGGGGGCAAGCATAAACGTGCTTGTGATAGCTGTGCAAGCATAAGAAAGGCTTGTAACGGGGAGAATCCCTGTTCAGAGTGCAACCATCGTGGGCGACCTTGTACCTATCAGCGACTTTACGAGGACATAGATGGGCCTACGTCAAGCGTCCGAGATGATGCAGAGAAAAATGATCCAAAAGTCGATGCGTCAGAATCAGAGATGGATATCGACGATCCAGCAGGACAAGCAGGACAAGCAGGACCATCAGGACCAGTATGGGAGCTTGGCCTTCAGAGTTTCTATCCATCCAGAGAAACGCGCAGGATTGTGTATGCTCGGAACAACTTTGGTACCTGAGTTCTTTGGCACCGTGCATTTAAATGGCGTCACTGGCAACATCATATTTCCTTTTTATTGATCAATCCTTGAAGCGTTTGGAGGGAGCACAGCGGTATTAGGCGTTAAAATTATTCTGCTATCTCTTCAATGATATCGCAAATAGCATAAGATGTCTCGGCATATCAAAATTCAAAAACAAGGATACATGAAATCCCACAACTCGCACAAAATCAATATTCATCTCCACCAGCATCCTGTGCATAAGTGGTTACATCCATACTGATAGAGATTTCGAAAAATACCACGAGGGTCTACGCCGTCTGCAACTAGACAGTCCCATCCTTGTCAAGCACCTTTACCAACTCCTTAACCTCAGTGTGATCCCGCGTAGTCGTCATACGGTGACACCATGTAATCTTCTTCCCTCCTTCCTGACTCGGTTCAAAGAGGAACTCACCACCCACCCGTTTAGTATCTCCGCCCTTAGTAGCAAGTCCACTATTAAGATGCTTGAGCCCTTGCATGATCGACCCAGTGACAACCCGTACCATACTCTGCCGGAAGTACTCTGGCTTTGCACCGAAAGCCCAGGTTGAAGCCATACCCAGGTCATCGTATAGGATATTTGCTTCATCCGCATAGATGGGGAATGGACATCCCGTTTCTTTGGCGTAGAAGTCGATCAAGCCATGATCACCACAGCCGATGATGGCAATAGAGGTGGGGATGGGTAACTTGAGTAGCTCGTCTGGCTTGATTGACGCAGCAAGTGCGCGAATGTACTCTTGACAGCTCTAGAGAAAATGGTTAACAAGGCTTTCCATAGAAAACAAACATGGGAAAGCTTGCCCCACAGAAGAAATGGCGAATGAAAATGACCAAAACACGCCCCGTTGCATCGGGTCCGTCGTAGATACTCTTGAACGAATGCTTTTCACCTTTGTTATCAAGGACCGTATAGTCCTCGACCTTGTGAATTGTATCCACAGAGGGCGGCTCATCGTTTAATGGAACCTCGTTGGGCTTGGTGGTATCAGCCCCCTTGACGTCATCGGCTGCTGGGGCTGGCGGATTTGGGTCAACAGTTGACACCGCCGGTGGGTTTGAGATATGAACTGGCTCTGCTGTGCTAGACATGATGCTCGACAGCTACTTGTTACAACAAAGGTAGAGTCAGGGGCGAGGATGTCGAGGTAAAAGGCAAAAAGAGGCGGGGCAGTTGCCAAAACATTCGGACGCTCGGGCCAACTCAGATATCCTTTCTAAGGAGGTTGGTTAATCACCCTTGGACGATCTATATCGAAGTCGATTGTCTTGAAAGATTTCTCTACATCTAATGTACTTTTTTTTTCCTTCACCTCCCACGTATTGAATCTATGACTCGATGTCTATGCCCACTCCATCACTGCCCAAGCATCCGTTTAGGACTTCCGCCATTCACAGCAATCCATGCACATGCCGTAACTGTGCAATAAATCACATCCCAGCTGACACTGCTAACGGCTGGGTGCTCGTATATCACGCTTGGCAAGTTCATGGCCAAGACACGCAATGACTCAACACTGATGTCTTGTCCCATATCTTGCAACACCAGGAACGTAGAATGAGCCTGGATAGCAACACAAGCCATCGTATACCACTGGAAAAACGTGATATATCTTCGAGCGGTCCTCTCTTCACTGTAATTTCTGGCATGCGTCTCAACATTCGAGGATTGACTCGGGCGCAGGATCGCAGGGACGAAAAGCAGAAGATGGGGTACCAGAAGCATCAGCATAAAGTACTTGGTGTGCGCGACCGTCGGGACCAGAACGGTACTGATGAGAGAGATGGCAACCGGTGAAACTTCCGAGTACAATGGTGGCGACCATGCCGAGATAGAATCTTGAGCATTGCTCTTGTTCTTCTTGGTACCCTCAGTTGGGCGCGGCTGTCGCGACACGAGAATAGTAGCAAAGAACAGGTTCTGAGCGAAAGAGATGGCGACAATTTGGCCCAGAAGCATGTATGCCCAAACATGGGGGATGCGATATCGCCGAGCTGTATTAAGAGAATCAGTCCATCGTAAACAATACAGAACAATGAGAGGGAGACAATTACTAACCCATGATACCGAGAAAAACACTCCATCCCGTTGTCCACAAAAAGATCTGACCGCTCCACCAGAAACGGGCAGGCGACTCGATGACTGTCTCCCAAGCTTCACGGAACAATTTCGCCTTCTGCAGCCAAAGCTCCAATTTAAACCAAATAGTGATCTCCGGGTCCGCTAGGTTCACCAGAGACTGACTCGCCTCCCAATTGCGATACGAATGCGCAAAGAACGCAAACATGTAATACCAAGTCGCGCCGAGGCTCAGAGCCGCCAGAATGGCGAACAACAGGAATTGCACGCGTCGTTGTGGAGTTTCCCAGTCATTTTTCTTCAGTCGCGCCTGATACCGAGTGAAAATGGTACGACTGGCATTCAAGGCTAGAGAGCCGGCGAGAATGAGGTAGCTGGCGAGAATAGGGAGAGACCGATACACCAGATCGGGTTGACCGGTCTGAGCCCCGGAGGGACTGGATGTTGACATTCTCCTTGACTCCTCGCGCTTAAGAGCGATTAGCGTCAGAAATGAGGTGAATTGTAAGGATCTTGCTTCTTCGAGGTGAGATGTTGAAGCTGGACATGGACGAGAATGTTGGCACTGATGCGGGTTAGTCTCCCCACTTGTGCCAAGCACTTCGGTTGGGGGCCAGCCTCGTCCTAATTACTACATCAGGCAGTACACAGACAAAATATTGGGAGATATGATATATCTGCAAGATTCTAGAGGAGTTGTTGTTTCCGAATTTAGATAGAACAATCCTGCCCATGTTACATGTTACTAAGAAAACCAAGCAACTCGGTCCATACGAGAGAATTTCATATGACGTCGCTACATTGGAGGATCAACCTGCTGCTCCCGAACCATTAGATCATGGATCGTGGGTCATGGGGGGCCATCGAATCTCGGGTGTGGCGATGAATTTGTTAAGCATCAAGATATTAAAGACCAAGGATACCCTGGGTTTGATTCTAATAAAACTACTATACCATGTACCGAAGTTCTGACCACGAGGTTCTACTCAACACACTCCATGAGAATTACCTATACGATATAGAACCAGGACTTGAACATGTCATACAAACAATTCCACATCACCGAACAACCCGGATGCCACCACTACAACGTAACAACCACAGACACAGCCAACAATAAACAACACCTCTTCCTCGAAAACTCACCCTTCGACAACACCCAACCCGATCTACGCATGCACATCGGCCCCGATCCCACAGGCCCTATCATCGGTACATCAAAGTACAAACGCTTCTCACAGAACTGTCAAATCTCCCTCGGGGAACATTTCGAGAACAACCCCGGGAGTAACTGGGTAAACACCACTCTATCCAAGAAAGGATATCTATCACCAAGCTATGCATTCCAAGCGCGACTATATGGTGAACCGGGTCGATTCTTGTGGAAGAAGACGCACTCGATGGGGAGGCATGCTACGCCACTGGGGAATTTGAAGTTGGTTGATGAGTCGAGTGATGAAGTTCTAGCTGTGTTTTCGTCGGAGTCGTATTCGTTGGTGCCTGGGTGTGTGGAGATATGTGGGGAGTTTGGGGAGGAGTTCGATCAGTTGACGCTGTTGACGGGGGTGTCGGTTAGAGAGAAGCAGCGGCGGGCGCAGAGTAGGTCGATGAGGCATGGGAAGGATTATTTGTTTACGGCTGGGGCGGCGGGGGTTGGGATGGGGATGGGTGGGGGTTGTTGAGGATGATTACAGGAGAGGGATAAGCAGTTCTGTGTATATTGAAGTGGAGAAAGATGTTTCATTATGCATTATGACCACATTCCCCCTGCGGGCCATATCGAGCATTATTTCAACAAAGACATATAAAACTGATAAGATGCTGGTGGATATTGCTCGCAAGAAGCCTCCAATCAAACTGACACGGCCGCCCGTATCATACTCAGAATACACTCGTTTCAATCATCCTTGTCGGGGTAGAAATATGCATTCAACACTGTCATATACATCGCCCATGAAACTCTCATAGTTAAGCCAGGCGTTGTTGTCCGCCTGCGGCTGGATGCCCGGGTTGGCCATGAAATCCATTTGGTCCCAGACGCTAGGCCAGGGTTCGAGGGTAAACGCCGATGGAGCCATGGTGATGGCAGGATCAAGTTGCTGGCCAGCAGCAAGGTTCGGCGCTTCCATACCCAGAGTGTATACGGCCGTTGGGTCGGCCATGAAATTGGAATGGGGGTCATACTGCTCGGTCACGGGGGGAGGAGGTGGAGGGGGCATCGTCTCCATGGGCGGTATTTCGCTGATCGTGATCTGGCGGAGTGCTTCGCTGGGAGACTCGCTTCCTAGTAATTGCTTCCTGTGCGCCCGTGCCTGATTCATGAGTCTCTGAAGTGGTTTCCACAACATCCCGTGCTGGGAGTCTGCAATGACAAAACTCGATTGGTGGTATACTTGCTCCACGACTGGCCAGTGCTTGGATATCGTTGCCGGGTCTTTGCAAACGCAAAGCTCGGCGAGGGCAACCGCAAGTCCATGCCAGGGTACCCACATAGATCCAAACCACATCCACGGCCTCATCGCGGGGTCACTTGCGGTCTCCATTAACTTTTGCAGGTTATCAGCAGCCAGGCTGAGGAGCACATCTCCCTCGACAGGTGGTGGAACCCAATTTCTACCACGTTGAATTGGCCGGACACAACCCAGTTGTAGCCATCCGAAGATGGTTAATGCTACCCGCGACACGTAGAGATGGTACGAGGATTGCTCGGGTCGGCATCCGGATAAGAGGGTATTCGCAGTTTTTCGGAAATTATCGAGAACCTCCTGGCGCTTCTGCGACGATCTGACCGTAGGCTCAATGAAGTCGGTGAATCCGATCGATCGGGCCACAGACTGAGCTGCCGCGATAATCGAAGTCTGTGTCATGTCGGTGAAAGTACCTTCCGGATGCTCTTTGAACGGTACGTCCATGCCATGCCAGATGTCGTCATCGTTGATATTGGCCGGCAGAACATAATCCAGCCAGGCAGATTGCATCATAGGTTCAGAGGCCCGGTCGAGAGATGCGGCTAAGTCGAGAACGCCAATGGCCTGCCATGTGCGTCGTCGCAGCTGCTGCTCGAAAGGACTGACTTGGAAGGGGGGAACGGGCATATGGAGACATAGGGCTTGACCCACTCGAAGGGCCATGGACAGCATGGTCCACACCCGTCGGCTTTGATCTTGACAGCGGGCAGCAAGCTAAGCGAAATTAGTACGAGTATCAAACCAGTAAATGTCTATACAAAGACTGTGACACGATGATCATCTTAGCATCACTTACCAATGAGAGCACATAGGCCTGTAGAACTGTCAACTCGTTGGTAGTCACAAAATCCGCTTTTACCAGGGCAGTTTCCGTTTCCCTTTGCAAGTCGGCAGTGATCGTCTTCTTGTCCACGCCAAATAATAGTTGACATTGAGAATCATCCATCGTGCAGACAGCCGCATAGTATACAGCCCATGCTAGCGTGTTGGGCGCATGATGGTCAGGTTCGTAGTCAAGATAAGGTTGGTCGTCGCGAAGAAACGCCCGCAGCGAAGGCCGATGTAGGATCTTGAAGACTGGATCGACATTGTGCAGATAGATCTCACATAGTTGCCGTCTTGTCTGGGGCGCAATAGTGAGTCCCTTGTACGACTGAGGTGAGCCAGACATGCTGTCCGAGGTCTCTGATGAGCCGACAAAGGAGGCCCCGAAGCCGGGTTGACTCCTGGCCTCTTCCTCTTCCTCTTTAATTTCCAAGCGGTCATCCAAGACGGTACGAAGTTCTTGTGTCTATGTTGAAATATTAATTTGGACCGAGGTATACAGAATATAAATCCCTCACTATGCAATACAGGATCCAAATCAAATAAAGTGCTTACCTGCTGCATGATATCCTCCCAAAACGAACTAGCCATGTAGGTCGTGGAGGGACGTGGCCGGTGCGACAAGACAAATGTATTTGGCTCTGGATTCTGCGTGCGCCAAGTCTCGACATCGGCCATCTTCGTCTCGAAGCTATGCTCAGTGACGGTGCTGGTAACCGTTGACCGTGGCGGTTCCTCGGGATGAGACCCGGCATCGCGCTCGGCTGCAACCTGCTTCAACAGCTGTTCTAGCTTCGCCACCCGCTCTGCCAGCTCCTTATCGGAGCCATGCGCGTGCTCGGGAGTCTTTCTGGTGCGTCCCCGTGGTAGACGAGCTCGCTCGACGGGAACGCATTGAAAGCCTAGGCGTACGCAGCTGGTGCAGGGGCTAAGCTTATCGCACTTGACCTTTCGCTGGCGACATGCTTCGCAGCTGAGACGGACCCTCGGCGCTGACGAGCGCGATGCAGTAGCGGTGCCTGGCGCAGGAACAGGAGCAGCGCCCGGCGTGGTTCGTTCGGGCTTGACTGCGGGGTCAACCTGGTCCTCCATCCTGACACAACCACCGCAAGCAGTGGTGCTATGAAAGAGAGATGGCAAAGACTGAGGCGGTACGTATGTTGAAGCGAGAGTGATATCAGTTTTGGCAGTCGGGTCCCCGCAAATAATCCTGGGAAGTAACAGCCGGGATGCTTGAGTCGCGAGAAGGCGGGAGAGCTCGAAGGTTGGCTTTCGCCTTGGCGGATTTAGAGCCTCAGCCTTATTGGCCGCGCCGGCCACCCATCGACCGAATGGACTGGCCGATTCCCCCGTGCCCCCCGCCCGTTGGACCACTGGACGATGAGAGGAATGAAGGAACGGCCTCGACCGGTATGAAATGAGGCCAGTGAGAAGACACAGCATGCTCATTCGACGATGCTGAAAGAAAACTGTGGTTAATTATCTACAAGACACTATTAGTCCATAGAGAGAATTATTATTGCTGCGTTATGACGTTGCCCCATTAATCTAGAATCAGTGCTAAAGGCATCAAGTATCGTGTGTTTCAAAGTGTATATTTCTACATGTTGTACTCTCATGATCTTTAACCCAAAATCTTCAAGCCGCCCTTGGTCTTTCCGGGCTTCTTCACTCCATCTTGTTTCACCTTCGGTCCCGCTCCACGTGCACCGCCAGCGTTGTTCTTACGTTGGTTCTTAGTATTCGAGACCGGGCGCACCTCGGTATTGGCGCGTCGTAGCAGAATGGGATGAGATCCAATGTACTTGCCCTGCATCTCACGAGCGGCCTTGAAGTAGTCATCGCCATCGCTGAAGCTGATGAAGCCATAACCCTTGCTCTTCTGTGTCCGCTTTTCCCGAATCACGCGTGCCTTCTGTACCGACGAGTAGCGCGCAAACGCTTTCAACAGGGAGTCATCGGTGACCTCGCCAGCAAGATTACCAACAAACAGCCGGAAATGGGCTGGGTCCCATTCCAGCAAGCTTTGGTCGGTCCATGTCTGACCACCGCCAGATCGGGCGACAGTGACTGTTGGCTCAGGCTGGGGCGTGGGAATGGGAATGGGGGTGCCGACGGCGGATGGGGTCACCGCACTAGAGCCCTGAGGCTTGCCAACATCATCGGCAGGGTTGGAATAGGCGCTCTGCCATTGTGCGATCTGAGCTTCGGTCTCCGGGTCCATACCAGGGTTCTGTCCTCGCCGAGCGCCATGAGGTTGATTCGGGGTGGATCCAAACGGGTTCTGGATCTGCGGGACGCCGCTCGGGCCGTAGTAGGAGGGTGCGCTCTGGTAGGACTGAGGCTGCGTCTGATAGGGCTGGGGTTGTGCCTGGTATGACTGCGGTTGTGGTTGTTGATAATAATTGCCATAGCCTGTGGCAGGTGATGCGTACCCGGCAGATGAGACAGGTGGTGCCGAGATGGTCGGGCTATGGGTGCGATAAGGCTGGGGTGCCTGCGACTTGGTAGAAGCTACGGCGCGCGGTTGGAATGCCGTGAAAGCGCTGTAGCCCGATGGTTTGGAGGCATTGCTGGAGGGAGGAGGTCGAGGCGGGAGAGAGGCGGGTGTCTGGTTGAGACCTGGAGGTGGCGGATAGGACATGATGAATGAGGTGTCCGCAACAGGAGGTTGAGCTATTGTGCAGAGCAGTAGCTGCAACGTACCTTCAGGACCGGAGCAAGAAAATATATTCAAATGCACGGAAACCTAGTATCCCACTCTGAGCCGATCGGAGACAGATGGGGTTCGTGGTAGTGGTGATCGAGAGGCAGTGGAGTTGAGGCGAGGAAGAGGTGAAGACTTGAAAAAGCTCACGTTGAAAGAAAGATGGGCAGAATCGCAATGCGACCTGACCGCCTAGCAACCCCAGCTAATGATAGGAGCCTCTGCGTTTAAGCTCACTGAGAATCTCTATCGCCAGGTTTATTTCAAACAATAATAAGTCTCCCTGTGATATTACTGGAAGCTCATATTTCTCGTACCGTATGATTTCCTCTTCATTTTTAAAAGAATGTACAAAGTAGTCCAAGTGAGACGGTAGACTTGATCAATTTTAAGTTTCTATAATGAAACCAGTTGCATCCATTTTCATCCCTATCATCTATTCCGTCTGCCTTTTCACTGTGTTTAGAAAACAAGAATCCTTGTGCTTATGGTACATCATATTATTATGTAGGGTTGTGATAGGTTGAAGCCTGTATGTACTCTCAGCCAGCCCTGTTTGTGTGTAGATCCCGTCCGCCAGGCTGAAATCAAACAAATGCCGCAAAAGACGAAGTAGCAGCGTCCGACTTCTCCCAACCAATACACTTCCAGCAACGCAACAAGTTGTCAGGATCATACTTATCCTTAATCCTTACCAACCTCTCATAATTATCGCCCCACCACGCCTCTCGCCAATTGATGGTGAATGGATTCGCCTCATTGCTGTACGCACCACCGCCCGGGGTTATCCCCTCAATGACAGCCGTCATATTCTGAATAGCAGCAATCTTCTGCGTTCGGGTAATAAGGGTACTATTCCATGCCCAGGAAGCACCGGAACCTAACTCCCAAATGGCCTCACGCCAGGCGGGGGAGGCACTAGTCGACCCTTCGGTGTATTCGTATAGCACTGGTCCGACGACGGGGATGTAAGGCGTTTGGCCAATTGACTGGATGAGGGCGAAGAAGGACATGAGATCTGCACGGCCTGCAGCTGTTTCAAAGACGGAACGGGGGATCAGACGGCTTCCGGGGAAGCGAGTGACACCAACGGCAACGGAGCTGGTGGTAACGTATTTCTCGTAGAATGGGTACCAGGAGGTGAATTCTTCGATGGTGGCTGAGCCGCCGTGTGCCTGAGCGTAGGCGATAACATCTGCCAGAGAGGTCTTGGCTTGGTCGATAGAGAGGAGAGGGGAGATATTGACGAGGGTGTTGCCGGTGATATGGCCACCCCAGCCTTCATGCGCCCATTTGAGGGTGTTGTTGACGACGATTTCCATGAAGGGTAGCATGTTGGTGGAAGTGCTCGGGAACTTGATATTGGCCGAGACGAAGCGGATAGCAGGCTCGACACGGTGTGTGCTTTCAAGGACCACACCAAATGTTCCACCACCGCCACCGCGCAGAGCCCAGAAGAGGTCAGGGTTCTGGAATTCGTTTGCGGTTCGGTAGACACCATCCGGAGTTACGACCTTGAACTCTAGCACGCGGTCAACGCCGAGGCCATACACAGGACTGAGGATGGAATGACCGCCGTTTTGAACCCAACCCCCGGAGACACCAACTGTGGGTGAGTAGCCACCGAGTATCGTGACATTATGTTGCTGTGCAAAAGCATACGCCTCATCGAAGTTGACGCCGGCGCCGACGGTGATGGTGTTGTACTTTTGAGCGTCATTGTTGCAGCCATGGGGAGTAAAGACCGGATTGTAGTGCATAGACCGTAGGTTACGCATCCACAGAGACAGCGAGTCACGTCCACTACTACGGGTGAGATAGTCATGGCCGCTGTTCTTAATGACGAGCTGCTTGCCAGAGGCCTTCGAGAACCGGAGAGCTTCAATGACGTCCTTTGGGCTCTGCACTTCGAGGTAATGAGAGGGCATGTTTCCTTGGCGGCAATTGGCATTCACGTACGCCAAAGGGTCTGCAGGTTTGCTGTCGTCGAGAAGACACTGGTCGCTGGGATCGGATGCCCACATCTCAGCCTGGTTGTTCATATAGCCATTGGGAGAGTTTGTTCGTAGCCACGGATTCGAGTAGTTAGCTTGAATGGCGGTACAGGCAGCATTATCGCGAGCCACTGGTTGTCCATTGTAACTGGAGAAGCAAGGCAAAGAGAAAGGAGTAAGAGGCTGCACGCGTCCGCCGACCGTCGCATTGAATCGCTTTAGAGCTCTATCCGAGTGAGCATCGGTTCCTGTACCTGCGACAGTGCCGCTCTGTAAAGCCAAGGAGGCAAGCCCAAGTAATTTCCAAGACAGTGTCATTCTTTCAGGCAAACGGTAGATAGCATGTGGCCCCGGATAAGTGGATGGACAGGGGGAAGGAATGATCAAGGAAGTATAAAAATTGCTAATTTACGAAGTACTGGCAGGGCAGAGACAATTCCCCGAGGTGAGACCGAAATCGCATCCGAGATCTCCGCTATAAGAGATTAATGTCTTTAAAAGGATATAGGCCGAGTAAGGTGTATTCATAGTGAGACATGATAATCCTTCAGCTTGCAACATTGGTCCATAGCCCCGCCATTTAAGCTTTGCTTCGATTCCTCTTCTAGAACTGATAATCGATCGGAGGATTTTGTTCTGAAACATCAGCCACATGGGTAGCTAGACATTTAAAGATACTTTATGGCGTGACATGGGTATGGATTTAGTATTTACGAAAGCCAAGAAGCCCACATTTCGGAGGGAATGGTTTAACGACAATAATGTTCGGAGTAAAGAAACCACAATGGGGTTCAATCTCTTAAGCTAAATCATTCAGCCTCCTCGAGCGTCAGATCTCAGATCTAATTTTCTTTTGTCTCCCACTCGACAATGTCAGGATGGCGCCCGAACACAATACATACTGGAAAGATGTCCTGATTATTGTGCCCATTGTTGGGGCTAGCACAGCTACCATTGTGTATCTGTTGCGTCTCTACTCTCGACGGTTGGCAGCTGTGGGGCTTCTTCTGGAAGATCTGCTCATGGGAATCGGGTTGATAATTTCCTACTGTGCTACAGCCTTTGTGGTGCAGAGTGAGTATCCTTTCCATTGATCGTTCCTACTCGAATACTGACTATTGAAGCTGCGTTCAATGGAGTCGGTCTGCCAGTCGCAACGTTACCCACTGACGAACGTGAACGTATTCAATTTGTACGTCCTATTCCATTCATGATGACCCTTGAAAATATGGCAACTGACAGTATGTTATACAGGGATCGTGGATGATTCAGAAATTCTGGGCCCCGTCCATGGCCTTTGTCAAGATCTCCATCGTCGTCTTCCTCAAACGTCTCCTCGGTTCTGTCCGTACATTCGCCATTATTTCGAATTGCCTGATCGTTTTTATCGCCGTGTGGGCCATCACCGCCGTGTTGGTTAATACATTCCAATGCATACCGGTACAATACTACTATGACAAGACTTTGAAGGGACACTGTATGAAAGGACAGGTGAAATTCTTTCAAGCTATGGGGTCAATTGCATTGGTCGAAGATGTGATCATTCTTTGCTTGCCAATCCCTATTGTTTGGAGGTTGCAGATGGTCTTTCGACAGAAGATCGCGGTAACTCTGGTCTTTTCTCTGGGGGCACTGTACGGAGTTCATGATAAATCAATTTCGTGGTTTACGGTCAACTGACTGTTTTATAGTGTCTGCATATTCAGCCTTATGCGCCTAGTCGAGTTCCGAAACTTCGTACTCACCGATCTTGCCTGTGAGTCCCCACCCTAGCTGCTACACTGACTCTATTTAACTTTATCTAGCCTCAAGCGCCAAGGAATCCATCTGGACTTGCCTCGAACTCGATGTCGCCATTATCTGCGGCAGCCTCCCACTCCTCAAACCACTCGTGCAAGGCTTCCTTGGCAAAGTCAGGAGTAGTGTCTCGAGAGACCGCTCGCACCCTTCCACCAATACAAAACTCCATTCCTCGCGCACAAATAACGCCGGCTTTCAAATGATTAGTGATCGACATGGAGTGTGGTCTGGGCCAAAGAATGCCACAACTACTGCTACGATAAGTAGACAAAGCTCTGATGTGGAGTTGAACGCTATTCCATCGCACACGAGGGTTCGGCGAGATATGGATGGACCGTCGGATGCGAGTAGTGCGGAGTCGGTGTTGGGCCATGAATGGAAACACTAGATAATGAAATCTTCAAAAAGTGATCTTGACCGGATAAATAGTTAAAATTGGACTCGATAAAATAGGTAATTGGTATTTCTTGTATAACCCCACCCGATCACTTCCTTTTATGTACCACTAAACCCGGCTGGGTGGTCGGGTAGATCATATCTGATTGAAGGCTATTTACGGCTAAATGTAAACCAGACAGCAGGGATTTGCGGAAAGTGTCTGTAGTTCAAACATCTGAATCTAGAGACCAGAGAAACGCTCAACAGATATGCCTCCACATTATCTTTCTTAAAATGTCTTTCTTGATCGCTTAGGTTACAGGTATCACTTTTTAGTCTATCATTCAACTTGCGACTGATAAGATGATTACGAACATTGATGATAGTTTCAAACTTGTGAAACTCTACTGTATGTATAAATTCATTCTATGTTAAGCATTGCACTCGATTGGCATACTTTGATAACGGCAATCATCAATCATCAACTACAGGGCCATCTCCACAGATTATGCCTAAGCTCTTAGGTAAGGGAGAGCCAAATCAATTATTACAAAAAAGAATAGAGTCAGCACTAATTCTAGGCGCTTTTGCTTACGGTTCTTCACATACTTCTTAGACTATGTGGTACATCCTATGAATAATATAAGATATTGAAGGACACATTCCATAGATCAGAGGGTGACTACGCTGGGAAGGAGAAGAGTGAACGTGGGATTGAGTTGATGCCTGCTAGACAAGGCATTCCATCCCCACGTGAACCAAGATGTTGAATTCGAGAGCAAAGCCTAGAGTCTCCGAGAACATCAATACTCTTATCGAAGCTATCAATCAACATAATTGTAACCCCGCGGGATATAGATCCATTATTAATGTATTCGGCCCTTTGTCCTCCGTATCGAAAGAGTGTCTGTTAGCACGGGGACAGTGATACCCCCACCCTAGTCCATAACAGGAATAGCGTGCCCGAATCCGGTTGTGGACGGACAGTCGGCAAGTGAAGAAGTTTCTCCGTGGACTCTAACACCAGAACAGTTCACCGATGCGTGGATAAAGTCCGTGGGAGGTTGGATTCATTTCCGGAACTTGAGGTGTTGATGGTCACTCGACATGATTATTTGAGCTGACTCAAATCGCAGAAAGCATTAGCCAACCGATGTTGAATGTGACTATGTGTAGGGTAAGCATATGGCTAAAGTATACTTTGTAGCTTACCGTACTACTACTAAGGGCATGTATCTATCTGTCTCTACCGTCTCCCGTTGTAAAAAAAGATCGATGAGATCACTACCCTCCATATGCCCCGCGCCCAAGCAACCTTACTCCATGCTGACAATAATTGTCCCATTGAAGGGTCTAGGATTGTCAACATGTGCGGGCGGTAAATGTAGGAACAGTGATCGGGTTCGGATATTGCTTTTCCAATTGTCCCCAATAATAACAGAAGCCGAGTGGGATGACCCTCATTCACCGGAGGACTCTCCTCCTGTACCAACCGATACTCGAATACTGGAACTTCTGAGATACTTGGCGCTACACCGGAGCCAGCCAGGGCTCATTTGGGGGTACATGGATCATAGTCCCAGTGTCCACCCAATCCCAAGTACCTTAATGGTCCACCTATCCCGAAGTTAGCAGGAAGTAATTCTTGACGAGATTCTGTACGGCGGTAATAATCTGCCCCCGCCGGTCTGTCCCACCATATGACGGAAGAGTTGCTCCGTCAGCCGGTTGAAGTTCTGACATCTTCTCTCCCCTCCTTCCTCCTTTCTTAATCTCCTCCATCCTCCCCTCTTCTTCAATTCTGTAGATACCCCCTACAGTACCAATCTCTCTCCAGCTTCAATTCGACATTATGGCTGACAAGGCTGTGTAAGTCACATCTCCATCTTACCATTCTTGTTCCCCCCACCGGATCCTGCACCGATGCCCCTCCCCCGCCACCAGCATCATCGATGCTATCCCTCCCAAAATTTATCTCCCCAACATCGCGAGCTCGCAGGAACCTGCGAGCGCGTGAGCTCCATTTCCAGCTTCAGTTCGGTGTCGCCCGGTGCAGATCAATCCCATTGATCCGAAGACACTGCGCGCGCCAGCTGAAGTGACGCGGAAGAGGAAAATGGAGCTCCCGGATCCGAGTTCCTCGGATTCGCGCGGGTTGTACAACCCCCATCTCTGAATCTCCTAGTGATTCGCATTTTTCCCGGCTATTGACACTTGGACTCGGTCGCTGACTATAGTGCCCGTCTCGCCGGCATTAATGTCGGCGCTCCGGCGCACCCTGCTCCCAGTGCTGATTTCGGCCTCATCGGTCTGGCCGTTATGGGCCAGAACCTGATCCTCAACGTTGCTGATCACGGTTTCACCGTCTGCGCCTACAACCGTACCACCTCCAAGGTTGACCGCTTCCTAAACAACGAGGCCAAGGGTAAGCAACTGGCCCCGATAGAATCTGCAATTGGCTCTCTGGAGGCGCGGATTCGCTAACTCATCCCCCCATAGGCAAGTCCATTGTCGGTGCTCACTCCATCGAGGAGTTCTGCGCCAAGCTCAAGCGCCCCCGTCGCATTATGCTCCTCGTCATGGCCGGCAAGCCCGTCGATGACTTCATCGAGTCTCTCCTCCCCTTCCTGGAGAAGGGCGATATCATCATTGACGGTGGTAACTCCCACTTCCCCGACAGCAACCGCCGCACCAGGTACCTCCAGGAGAAGGGCATCAGCTTTGTCGGCAGCGGTGTCTCTGGTGGTGAGGAGGGTGCCCGCTACGGTCCCTCTCTCATGCCCGGTGGCAACGAGGATGCCTGGCCCCACATTAAGGACATCTTCCAGAGCATCGCCGCCAAGAGCGACGGTGAGGCCTGCTGTGACTGGGTCGGTGACGAGGGTGCTGGCCACTACGTCAAGATGGTTCACAACGGTATTGAGTACGGTGACATGCAGCTGATTTGCGAGGTAAGCTTTTCTTAACATTTGGAGCAATTCTGCTCCTGCATTGATATTGGCGAGGCGGGATCTCGCGCAATTGTATATCATATGCTAATTGATGATCCACGATCAGGCCTACGACATCCTCAAGCGCGGTCTTGGTCTCTCCTGCAAGGAGATCGGTGATGTTTTCGCCAAGTGGAACACCGGTGTCCTCGACTCCTTCCTCATTGAGATCACCCGCGATGTTCTCTACTACAACGACAACGACGGCACTCCCCTCGTTGAGAAGATCCTCGACAAGGCCGGCCAGAAGGGTACCGGCAAGTGGACTGCCATTAACGCTCTGGACCTCGGCATGCCCGTCACCCTGATCGGTGAGGCTGTCTTCGCCCGTTGCTTGTCTGCCCTCAAGGACGAGCGTGGCCGTGCTGCCACCATCCTCAACGGCCCTACCCCCGAGTTCTCCGGTGACAAGGCCGCTTTCATCGATGACCTCGAGCAGGCTCTGTATGCCTCCAAGATCATCTCCTACGCCCAGGGCTTCATGCTCATCCAGAACGCCGCCAAGGAGTACGGCTGGAAGCTCAACAAGCCCTCCATTGCCCTCATGTGGCGTGGTGGCTGCATTATCCGCTCCGTCTTCCTGAAGGATATCACTAACGCCTACCGTAAAAACCCCGAGCTCGAGAACCTGCTGTTCGATGAGTTCTTCACCAACGCTATTCACAAGGCCCAGTCTGGCTGGCGTAATGTTGTCAGCAAGTCTGCTCTGTGGGGTATCCCTCTGCCCGCCTTCACCACTGCCCTCAGCTTCTACGACGGCTACCGCACCAAGGACCTGCCCGCCAACCTGCTGCAGGCTCAGCGTGACTACTTCGGTGCCCACACCTTCCGCATCAAGCCCGAGTATGCCAACGAGAACTTCCCCGAGGGCAAGGATATCCACGTCAACTGGACCGGTCGTGGTGGTGATGTGTCGGCCTCGACCTACATCGCATAAGCGCCAGGTCGGAGATAGAAGGAACAAAAATTGGGTTCAATGTATTTAGATGTCACCATGAATGGAACGTAACGAATTATTTTAATAAGTGCGGGGGCTTTGTTGCAAAATGGGTTGAGACTATACATACTGTACTGGTAGTCAGTCGTAGATGAGTGCTGCCTGAGTGCCTGAAGACTGTGAGTCCTGAGGTAAGCATGGGGCCGAAGCACGCTAAACCACATCGGGCAGTCTGAGCAACGTCGCTCCTGCCATCTTATCGCACCGCTCCCCTCCCCTTCATCCAAAACATTTCCGGGGAGTTGGTGCTTTTTTTCTCTTCTGTCCTTCCTTCTCCTTCCATTCAATCCCCCTCCTCTCTTTATTTCCCGCTCCTCGGAGTCCCGAGGAACTGGGCATCGCCACCCTTCCCGTCCCAAGGACAGTTGAGACGACGTTCTGATAGTCAGGACGACTCTCAGCCCAGCTCCCGTGGAACCTTCCGGAACTCAATCAACATCGGTCAGCTTCCGATGGTCTGGTAGTGTCTACTAAGACTTGACAAAGCTACCTCGATTGACTCGGCTCAAGTCTCTTTGAGCGATTTGCGGGCCGATTGTTGACGTGTGAATCACACCGCCCGGGGCTCTCTAACACTCGCCGCATGGCGGAGAATAAGCGCCAGAGTTCCGGTGCGAAAGGATCTCAGACTTCCGCCGGTACCTCGACTGCGGGTGTAATGGCAGCGAATATGGTTCCCTTGGAGGCTGCTTTGAGCGGCGCGATTGGTGCCCGGTATGGGATACCCCTCCATCCAAGGTGTATTGTGCAATATTCACGCCAAAGGTGTACTGACAATGCTGTGCTGTGATAGTGTTCGCATCACGACCGCCGCACCAAGTGCCTCTACCTTTGAGGGTACGCTTTTCACCGCGTGTCCCATCACGAACCTTGTCGCAATCAACACATCTCCCTCGGCGCCAACTACAGATGCGAAACAGGCCCAGAGCGGCGACTATCACGTTATTCCGGTCTCTCGTATTCAAGCATTCCAAATTCTTGCTCTTCCTTCATCAACCTCCTCCGATGCGCCTTCCTTCACCGATGCGCAGCCCTCGATTCAGGCTCTTGATACCCGTGCGCTGAAGGCCCGCGAGGCCAAGGCTATTGGTGAGGCAATGGATCGGGAAGCTCGACGTGGAAAGGGTGTGACTCGCGAGGCTCAGGATCTCTTTGATGCTTTCAGTCGGACTATGCCGGCTCATTGGAATGGTCCTCATATCGTGGTTGCGGATGCGGTCAGCATTAGCCCTCCCTACCGGGTCGACGATTGCCGTCCATTGGTAGCTGGTAATGAGGCTGCGCTGGCTCGAGTGCGCAAGGTGGTAAGTTAATATTCTCTGCAGATATTTGAGAGAGACACATTCACTAAAGGCACATTTTACAGCTCGAGATGGAGCGCAAGAAGATCGAGCTCCGCAATGCGAGCGCAACAATTGGATCGACTAGCACTTTCACCCGCCATGCCGGTGACCAGCGCAAGGGTGGATAAACGCCACCCTTGGCCTTGGTGTTCCCGGCTATAAGATCGCGGGGTCTGAAATATGGTGCGATGTGTTTTGATCTGGTTCATCGAATTGGCCTGGCATGGTCGCCAGGCATCTGATGAAAACTTTATGGAAATACCCAGGTGATGTGTGAGAGAGAGATCTGAAGGCCGCAGGGTCACCAATATATCGAATGGATGACTCCCTCGGTACTGCTTGTCTCGTATTTCAAGGAAACAACCAAGAAAAATCTCCGAATTGATCTCAAATATGTATGGTCAAGGTGACTTTTGCATGGTAGGCGAGACTGTTTCTTGCCAAGCGCATGAGCAGCGATGCTTGCAGCTTATCAGGCAAGGGTTTGATATAGGATTGGACTGCATGATGCCTTGGACTTTAGGTCTAGGATGGGCTTGCTCGTCATTTGAGGGCATAGGAAGTAAGCTAGCTGCTTCAAAATATACACATCCCCTGATCCTATACTGTGTGGCTTAGTAGAGCGTAGACTGGTGCTGATAGAAGCGCCGAAGACTACGTAACTATAGAGCCAATGGATAAAAATCGTGTGGTGGGTCCTTGTTATGCATGATAGTCAGAGTCATCAAGGCCCCAACTCACCGCTCATAGCTTCAATAAGAACCTGATTGCTACCTGACATTTACGTTTACTCTTTTCCTTGCCACTTGGACATCAAAATCAATCAAAATGCCATCGACTGATTCATCTCAGCCGCTCCTCCATGAATCAATTCAAGGAATTGATAAAACCTCCTGGCTAATCTCAGCCACTCACCTCCTTACTCATTCATCCTTGTCACCCTCGATCAATGACTCGACGGATCAAGCATACGCCCGCTGGAGCGACAGCAATGGGGGACATTTCATCCTCTCCCCTGCACCTAAGCCTCTTCCAATGAATCCCAAGCCCCTCCCTGAGAACTCATCTCCCATCTCCAGAGTTCACGCAGTGCAGAACCAGGCCGCCGTTTGGCGTGCCGGCGAAGCCTTCATCAAAGCACACCACATGGAGTATCCCGACGTGACCAGAGAGCATGTTACTCTCCAATTCCTCAAAGACCGAGAAGCCCAGTCTGACTTCGGTTTTGAATTCCCCAGTGTATTGTATCATTTTGAGAATGGTTTGATATACTTCCTGGTCGTTTCGAGGGTTCCGGGTCAAACTCTTGATGAAGCTTGGCCGAATATGGACCAGACACTTCGCGAGTATTATATCGGCAAAATAGCTGATGTTTGTGATCGCTTGGTAGCATGGAAGGGCAATTGTATTGCTGGTGTGGATGGGAATCAGCTGTTAGAGCCGTATCTCATCAAACCCAGTAACAACAACAGTAACAGTGACAACGGCAAGAAGACAGATGTGCTTTCTCCAGAACAGCTTCTGAAGAATTGTACACAGATGCGCATGGATATCTCTACATTTGTCTTCTGTCACTGTGATCTTGGACCGACGAATATCCTTGTCGATGTTTCCACGGGCTCGCTGGGTATTATTGATTGGGAGATTTCGGGGTATGTTCCTGTTGAATGGGTTCGGACGAAATTTCGACTTTCGTCGGGTATGGATTTGGGCTTGAATTGTGGGGATGAGGATTCGAGAAGGGATTGGCGCCGTGGGGTTGCCAATCGTCTTGGGATGATGGGATATGGGGATGTCGTGGATGCGTGGTGGATGTTTCGGTATAACTGATGGTGATCAATAATAATTAACTTAGGACTAGTTTTGGGCATTACTTTTACCAGATTGAATGACAAACAAGAAATGAAGCTATAGCCAGATGAGATACATTGGCTATCGGGATTTATTCCTGCCAAAAAGAACAAGTAGGTACAAAACTAGAAACGCTTAATACACAGGTCCCAATTTACAACCATAGTGCAACAATATCAACAAACGCTCAAGATAGTAACATCTATTCCCTCACTTAAGACTCACTCCCCACAGATCTCCCAGGGACAACCTCGCAAACCGTCCCAACAAATCCCTCAAGCCCAGACATGGACAATATCACATTACTAGTACCGTTACCGGCTCCAGATCCGGGAGTAGGTGCCACCGCGACCCCAGAAGAAGCAGTCATAGACATGCCCGGCATTACCAGGACTTGCGAGCCGAGCTCAATCCATTCAACAGATGTCACAAGCCCGAATGTGATTCTAACGTCTTCTTTGAAAGCCTCAGACGCGCTAGGTCCATTACCTGGTGTTCCAGAGACTACCTTGCTGATATCGGTAGCAGAAGGACGCCGCCGCATAGACCCGTCCATGCCATTTGCATAGCTGCCACTGCCGCCTTTGTCCCTCCCAGGTGAAGAGGAATGTGTGTCTCCGTCAAAGCTGAAGAATTCAGGTTCAGTGGGAGACGGAGATGGCGAGGACGAGCGGGAAACTGGCTCGTCGCCTGCTCCTGCAAGAGCCATGCATACTACACGAACGGTCGTCCTGACATTGGCGATGTACGCAATCGCGTTCCCGCCTAGGAGTAAGGGCGGCGAATTCGGAGCTGAGAACTCCGAGGCTGGGAACGTCGCTGTGAAGCCTGTGTGGAACGGCAGGGGCAATGTTGATGGGAGAGGCGATGGGAGTAAGTTGCCCGGGTGCAGAGATGTGTGTAGGTCTGTTAGAACCATGCCTTTCCGTATTCGACTAAGACGAGGTAAGCGCCCCTCATCCGGTGATGCAAGCAACTCAATGCCTATCGTCCCGACTTGGTCATAATTCAAGCGACGAACGGGTAGTCGGAGGTCTCTAACGCTCACGACACGAACGCGCTGCCATTTCGCCTGTGTTGAGGCATCTTTACCTGAGAGAACACCGTGCGACAAAGAGGCCGGGAATTCGCCTGACTGGCCCGGTCCACTACTGCGAGAGAGGAGGCTCAAAGGTGCAGGATCACTGCTACCATCCGCAGAAGTGTCGACTAGTATTGGGCCAATAGTCATCTCGTCGCCGATCGAGATGCTGCCATGGCGGACGAGGCCACACAGGACCATACCACGGCTCTCGCGACCCTCTTTGTCTGCAGACGCGGAGTAAACTTTAGACGGTGGTATAGCAAAGACTTCATCAACGTCGAAGACGGTTGCTGGGCTCTGAGTTTGACTGATCGAGTGGGGAATACGCAGTCGCCTTTGCGGTGGCCGGGCGGGAATAGGCAGGTGTCGAAGGAAAGCATGCAGCTTCCCTATCCCAGTGCCATCAACAGCACTGGAAAGGACGATAGGTACCGTGCGAGGCCAATGACCTCCCGCTGCTGTGATACTTTTCTGCACTTCATTGCTATCGGAAGCGGTTACCCGTTGCAGATCAAGCACTCTGTCTCCAGCGGGCGACGCAGGGAGCATCGCCGGCTTGCGGCCAGCAGTCTTAAGGGCAGACAAGACCTTGGCAAGATTCTCACGCAAACCGCCTCGGGATGCAACATCAAGCTTGGTGATGACGATGACAATGTTGACCTCTAACTTCAAGCAGAGATCCAGATATGCCAAGCATCGGTCAATTTCCCCAGCATACTCAGCACCGGACTCAACATCGGCCATCTCATCGCCGCAGTTGGCTGGAATACAGAGCATGACATAGTGTGGGGCCCAACTGACGAGGCCCCGCAAGGTGGATTTGAGATACCGAACCGAACCAGGCAGATCCGATACAAAGGCCAAGCGACCCCCACGAGACGCGGCATGAATGTCATCCCACGCCGCCACGTTCCCAGATGCATAATTGACCACCGTGGGAGGCACATCCCCTGCATATCCAATCAACTCTTGAGCCACGGAGCTGGTGATACCAGAGGAGATCTCATGACGGTGTTTCAGCAGACTCAGTCGGCTGCTCCCTCGGCCATTATCTAATGAAGACGAAGTCAAAGTGCCCAGCAGGGAAGACTTTCCCGATGCACTCGGTCCAGTTATAGATATCCGAATCTGCTCGGTGTTGGAAGAATCTTCCTCTGCAGCTGAATCAACTCCGACATCCGCTTTGGAGTCAACATCGGTGGTCTTTTTCACACGGGCAGAGGACAGGTTATAAAAATCCAAGTCCGGAGAGACCAGCGCTTCCGCGACCCAGAGACTCTCTCTTTGACATTTGCTCGGGTCTGGAGGCACAACCAACGAATCCTCTGCCCATTCGCATTTGCCAACGATCACTCGACGCAGAATCTCGACCTTACATCCAAGGCTGGCGGCCATGGTCTGCAAGGTGGTGACACTCTCATCGAGTTCGTCCTCGGTGAGACCTACGAAAGTGCCATCATCGGCAACGCCAATCTCGTACAATGCTCCCTGGCTCTCTTCCAAACCCGGAAGCAGGCGGGCGGGTTTGGAAGGGACCCCTAATTGCGGGGTAGCGTCAGGGAGCACAGGAACGACCAGATTCGCCGTGGTAGACGAGTGAAACGGCGATGACTGTTGCAAACGCCAGAGCAGCTGCGTTGTCAGCCCCTGCAGCCGTTGCTGGCGGCTCTGGGCCGACTTGGCCTGCATAGGGCGGGGAGTTGCATCATGGGCCGGGGATGCAGAATACGAAGCTGGGGTCAGGGGAACACGAGAGTGGTACGAGCCTGCGACGACATTCCCCGTCGACATGGAGAGGTAAGGTCGTCGCGGGCGGAGCAGCAAGTGTAGCTTGTACTCCGTCGGACCCTCTTGAGGTTCCGGCTCCAACTTGGTGATGCCATAGTCAGAAAGGAAATCTGGTGCACGATCCAGAGCGGAACTCGATTGCGTGCGAATTGCCAATCCACTTCTGCTAGCTTGGTTGGTTTGGCTGGCCTGGCCTGGAGTGGAGGATCCCGAGGTCGACCATGGGGACGAAACCCGTGGCGGGTCGGGATCGTAAGTGAAGATGGAAGCCATGGCTTTCTTCGATTACAATTTCACACAGGTAATAAAGATATTCGGTAGGAGGTAGATTTCCAGCAAAGACGAACAGTAGTAGTCGTAGAGACAGAAGTAGGCATTCTTGCGCCGACTGGGTATGGTGTTGATGAACGTTCCTTGCAACCTGCAATCGTCAGTTTGAGTTGGGAGTTGGAGTCAGTCGGTTGAGTCACAAGTGGATTCTGCCTGAGGCATCACGTGGGTCCCCCCACGTTCCCCGTGCTGCAACTTCGATGCACATCAGTCAACCTTGGCAGAACCTCGAGTCCAATACTTGATGACTTGCTTTTTGTCTCTTTTATGTACTGTACTTCTTTTTGTTTGAAATCAATCTCATTGCTTTTTCTTGAACCATCTATTGGTTGCTCGATGTCTTATCGGTAGGGCGATCTCTTCAGGATCTCGTTTCTACTCATCTTTCTAGATCGAGACGGAATATAGTCATTCAACACATGTTCGAAGAATAGCTCATCTCATTCAATGTTAAGAAAATGTGGTCGGTGATCAACCTTTTGAAATGCCGCTTACTACGGGCACTATTTTTGCTGTCAGGTATCCATGTGCAGAAGGAACAGACAGAGGAAAAAGAAACAACAAAAAGCCAAAGCACTCAATATACAAGAAAAAGAAAAAGATCCACACAAAGAAACTCCAATATCCAACTTTCTATACTCCCTAGCGCCTTTTTATTCCGCCGAAGATTCTCGTCCTGGACCCTTGCACTTGCCCTGCGCAACGTGGATATTGCGTGCTGTCGTCCGAGTAAACACAGCTCCGCAAACGGGGCATTCTGCCTTCGCAACAACTCCAGATTTCTCGCGCTGGTGGCGCAGCAGATTGCTAAAGGTTGAGAATTCGCGGCCCTCGCACCCGTGGTCCCAGCATTGTGGTCGAGGTCGCGAACTGACCACGCGTAGAGGGCGATCGCTGGACTCCCCTGTTGGGATCGTGGGAGGAGGGGAATAGATAGGATCGGCGGTCATTGGCGTGGCTTGTGGACTCATGGAGGACGGATGAGAGGATCTATTTCCTAGACTTAGTAGGTCTTCTCACTATCTCTTCCATGGGGGAACTCACGGTACTGGATGTGCTTCGGGGAGATAGTAGGCAGGTGGGTTCATCATATAGGGGGGAGAGCTACACGCGGTCAGTAATCCGGTATTTCGCAACTCCAGACTTATCTCTTGCAACTCACGTGGTCATTAAAGATTGATCGGGTATCGTGGCAGGGGCGGAGTGAGGGTGAAATGGGCGAGCCATTGGTTGCATAGGTGGACTGGAAACCCAATTGTCAGGAATCATGCACCTCAAAGACTGATTCAAAATTCTCTGCCTACCTTCGCGCTTGATTATGTCGAGGCGCAACCCCAGCCGTACCAGGTAAGTATGAAGGATGTTGTTGCGGATCTTGTTGATAATTCGGTAATGACCCGCCTGGCTGGCCGTTATAACCGATAGGAAACCCTGCCGCTGGGTACCCTTGTGAAGGTGGGTATTGCTGATTCATATTGCCTGGCGGAGGCTGCATTTGCTGAAAGGAGCGATTGCCCCAATAGGCTGCTCGATCATTAAGAAAAGCTCTCGTCATTGTCCTACAAGACAATACTTACGGTGGTTGTTTGGCTGCATCGGGCCAGCAAAGTGTGCGCCTGAAGCTACTGACATAGAGTATGATGTGATCCCAAGGCCTCTGCAGGTAAATATCAGTCAGATATTAAAAGTTCAATTCAATACAAATACCGCAAAAGAGAGATATCGATCGAGAATTCAAGCATTGAGTACTGACTGGGGATTTTCGTCGGTCAACTGCTCTTCGCGGTTGACACTGTTGAAAGATTGCTCGTCTTCGAGACTCTGGAGTGGCGTATCCGGGTCAAGAATGGTCCCAGCAAGACTGACACCTGAATTTAATGATAGGGAAGAGATATCCGGGTAGAGTGGAATTGGAAATGATTGCGTAGACTGTCCGACGTTCCCAAGGCTTTGCACAGGGCTATGAAATCGCCAAGAAGAGTCCGAGCTGGGGAAAGAGCCTTGTTGTTGTTCTTGTTGTTGGTAGCCCGGCGCTTGTACTGACTCAAACACCGAGGAAAGAAAGTCAAATTCAGGGAACGAGGCTGGGGCTGCGAGCAAATTGGAATTGCACCTATGGTCAGAAGGTGAATGGTGTGAGCTTGAATTCCTGGGCGACATCTCTGATTTGACTTGTAGGTCATGGACCTGACTAGCACACACAACTATAACACTCAAACCATAAGGGGGGCCGGAGTGGCCAGAAAAGCATAAGGGGAGGGGCGGCAATTGCAAAATGCGAGCGTGAAAAAGAGACCGTAGAAAGGTAAACATACAGTGTAGTTGTTCTTTTGCAAGAAGAGTCGAATTCGATCTTGGCAGACTTGAGGGTTTTTGTTTCCTGGAGGATAGCAATCGGGCTACGCAACGGGCGCAAGAGACGAAGTTTTCTACGCAGAGAAATCTTCAGATCTCTGAGCAGGGCGTTTGCTGAGCCCAGAATAGAGGGAAGTCCCCGCAATTTCTAGGATCGAAGAAAGGGCCCGGTGTTAATTTAGGTATGGATGGAGTATAGTCAGGTACGGAAGTCTGTACAGAAGACAGACACACTGGGTAAACGATGGCCCACCCCCAAACAGGGCAAATCCGACGGGGCCTGCTAGAACGTTTTCGTCTTGGTGTCAATGAGTTGAAGATAGAGATGTGGATGTAAATGGGGTTTGCGGGCAATTGTAGAGAACTAAAAGGTTGGACGAGCAAGGCGGATGGTCTGAAACGCACTTATGTTAGCAAAGGCCGTCCATTAACCCTTTTGATCGGTTAAGTTCTTCTATCGCGGGTAATGCTGTATTAATTGCCCTATCTCATACGACATAGACGAGAAAAAAGAGCGGCCGTAAGATTCCTATGATCTTCGACGAGTGGGCCGAAATCGCTCTATCATGGCGACCCGGGAGTGGTCCTGTCTTGACTTTCGACCCCCACAACTGACACCGGGTCCTCCGTTTTTAGGCCAAAGCCTATATCGGGAAATTTAGTTGGAAAAAAATAAAAGTTCGGTAAAAGGGGATGTCTACTCTAGAGTCCGGGGCCATTGGCCAGGGCGTGTGTATTGATCCTGAACGGCACAAGTGAGCTTTCATCTTTGGGTAGTGTGGATTCTTCGCCCCATAGAGGTAAATGGGGCAGAACCGACGATTGGGGGCCATGACGCTGGCCTCTTTTTTTCTTCCATTCTTGTGGCTGGCAGACAGTTGAGTACTGTATAGGCCCAGTAGTGAATATACATGACTGAGAAAGAAAAAAAGTTAGTCTCCATCGAGTCAGGCCGCCATGAGATGCGCCGATCCAGAGTAAAAATTAAAAAATTAACTTGAGAAAATCCATAAAAACTTTGACGGGGGTTGTTTCCGGCTCTTGTTCTCAATCATGCTTTGTACCTTTTTGGCCCCCAACAAACAAGCCGTTGGAAAGATGACGGCCAGATCATTGAGTCGTATAAGAAGCTTTGTCTTAGACTGAGAATAGCATAGTCGAAATCGCCAGACGGATTTGGTGAGTAGTCAGCACTATTAGGTGGAGAGAGAAACAACGGGGAGGGAAAAAAGAGGATACTCGCGAGGAAGTGAGAGTGAGACCCTTGGGAAAGGTCGGTAATAGTCCGGAGAAACAATGACGATTGAAAACGAGGATGGTGAACCAGGGGGCAGATTTGAAAGGTTCAATCTAACCACTCGTGGTAGCTTTTCGAATGCCGGAAATCGGATAACTCAATTTGGGTGTCGGTCGTGGCCTCGTGGTAGGTTTGAAGTTCGCAGTCTTAACCCTGTCGGGGGGGTTTCCAGTTCCACTTACAAGCTTGCCTCGTCCAGTTACTATATCGGGCGGTCGGGGTGTTGTTCGTTGCGCCCACCCGTAAACCCGTAAAACGCCGAGGTGGACACCAATAAATAAGCAACCAGTTGGCTGGGAATGTGCCAAGAACCGCGAGAGTAAGCCATTATGGCCGTTCAGGGCATAGTGAGAAACCGACATGCAGGGATGTGATGGCGCCGCGTCGACGCGAAATTGTCCCCTCTCAGCCACTCGAGGTCCAGCAAGTCGAACTAGGCGACTTCTGTCGATTTAGTCGAGACTGTCGAGAGCGAGTTCCGGAGAGCCACAGCGCGTCCGGGAGGACTCCCGCCCGGAAAGACCACCTTTTAGATCGACAACTCCACACTACTCCAAGCGTTATTCAGGGATCCGCATACATATCGGCCATGTGCCAATGTGCCATGTGTCTTTGCATGCCAGGTGCATTGCAAATCATACGTTTCCCCCGAGACCGAGAGCCTTGCAGGCTGCCAGCTTGCTGCTGGTTGGATCGCCCCGGGGGACGGTTCTACCCGGACTTGATGCAGAGTCAATCGACCTGGATGCAGTGATGCACCTTGCCCACGTTGGCTGCTCTGATTTGGCTTCCGCAGCCTCGTGTGGAGGGGCCTTGGAAGCCTCATCCACTTTTGATTCGATAGCCTCTTATGCGTGAGTGTGTGTGTCGCCGCCGCGGCGCTGCTGGTGACGGACAAGCCATCCGTGCATCCGCGCACGAGGCCAGGTCAATTATTTGATGCATCCCGGAGCCGTCGCGAGACATCTGTTAGCCGTCATGGTTCTTCGAATCGGTTTGTTTTGACTTCTGCCTTGAACTTCGGGAGGGGAAATAATATAAAAAAGTGGACCTCCGATTGGGAGATCGAGAGCGAAGGTTTTGGGCCACGCATGCGTTTAAGTGGGCAGGGATGTCTTGGACAAGGGCACAAGGGACCAATCTCTAAGTCGTCTAAGTTAATCCGTTCGGATTTTGTAGCTAGCGTGGCTGCGTAATTAGCGAGGAAGATCACCTACCGGCCTACGGCGTCGCTGATTGTCAGGCTAGTGAAATTGATACGGGCTTTCAGTCGCGAGGAAGGGAAAACTATGTAATGTACCGGCGGCATTTCTACCATCAGCCTGCAAGCCCATGCAGCATTGCTACTGTATCAGGCAAACGACCGGATACTTTGAGGTCTGGCTATTGCCGAAGATCCCCGGAACTCCTTGTTTTCCTATGAATGATGCTACCTAAGCGCCCATTATTTTGCCTTGACAACAGTGAGAAAAGGGCAACCAGTGTATAGTCCGATACCGAGTTTTGATTCGCTGTCGGAACAAGCCGCAAGTTGCGACTTCCTATGAGTGGACAGATACTGCATTAGTTCAACACTGATTGGATTGAGTATTTGTGGATTAAGATTTTACCTCCTATTGAGAAGCAAGTTGCAAAATCTGGGAAAGAAACCCGTTTCGTTCTTGTGTTGTTCACAATTCATGACGAGGTCGTCTTTGGAGTCCTTGGAGGTGGCCAGCAATGATGTCACGTGATCAGGATGTGAGCTAGGTCACATGACCCTAATCAACTCTGCACTGTAATCCGACGGCATCATCCACCGCGACTGCCAACGAAGATTCCCCACCAACTCTGCGACTGGCTGGGATTTGATATCGACCACTTGACATATTTCAATACCGAAAGTCGACCTATCCAACATGAAGCTCGTTCGGTGAGTCGCCCTGTCGAGTTGTCGTGAGCAGTTGTGGGCTGCGACACGCGCCCTCTTGAATTTCGAATTATCTTTTTAGAAGCTTCAAACTGACCGATCATCCAGCTTTTTGATGAAGTGCGCCAATGAGACGGTGACTATCGAGCTCAAGAATGGTAAGTTCAGTGGTCTCGAGTCTTGACGTTCCGGCGTCCACCTTCTCCAATCTCGCGACAGTCCGCGAATTTCAGACCCAGCATCAGCCCCGACGCTAACGAAACCACTCTTACAGGCACAATTCTCCACGGCACCATCACAGCGGTCTCCCCTCAAATGAACACCTCCCTTCGAACCGTCAAGATGACCCCCAAGGGCCGCGACCCCGTTTCTCTGGATACCATCAACATTCGTGGCTCGACGATCCGCTATTACATCCTTCCCGACAGCTTGCCGCTCGATACCTTGCTTGTGGATGACGCCCCCAAGCCCAAGAACAAGGCTCGCAAGGAGGCAGACCGCGGCCGCGGGGGCCGTGGCGGGCCCCGAGGTGGCAGAGGCCGTGGTCGTGGTCGTGGCCGTGGCCGTGGTTTCTAAGTTATTGAGCTCTTTCTTTCTTTCTGAGAGTACAGACCGGCGTTTTATGTCTTTGAGAAATTCGGTTCTTCTTTTTTTTTTACTTGCATGATCATGGGGAACACTCATCTGTTGTTACTCCGGGGCTTTTTCCGACTTGGGAGGGTGATAGAAAAAGCAATGCCCTATTTTTTCTTCTCTCTCTTCGATTCCCTTGGCTTATATCGGCCACATTCTTCTTGACCTGGATCTCAGTGGCTACGGGTGAAGCTTGCGGCGACGAGGTCTCTACTAGGTCTTTGCGACTTGAAATAATGTATGCAGATGGACAATGTTCGAAAGATGCCTCGTTCACTGGGCCTCGGTCTAGCCTCCAGTCGATGGGATCTGTGAGCCACAAAATCATAATGCTACACGAGAAACTCAATCTCTCCAAGCGAGCTACTTCTTCGTATCAACATCAGTGTATGCCCGTGAATCACTGAATCCGTATATCTCCAGGCTTCAACCCTGTCCCACCACCTGACTGTAGAATAATCACACGTGACGGCATGCATATACCCTGCAGCTTGCCCTAACTTATTCTGAATACGTACGCTTGTGGGGAACTGATGACTGTGTACCTTCAATATGAGCTTCACATTACCGAGCCTCGGGTATAATGACCGAATTCGTGGGGCCAAGATAGATACTAATGATACCGTCTCAGTGGAATCCGGAAATTAGATCGGCCAGCCCCCAGACGATCGACAACGGCAATATCAGCCAACCTATGGAGTTTGTACAGGGTTATGATGGACGTATCAAGCTTCTTGGAGTAGGTATACTAACCGTAGCTAGAAACTCGTACTGTAGTTGGCCCCATGCATCCATGTAAATTCACAAGCCTTCTGGCCCATTTAGTCCGAAGCAATGGCATCATCGCCACCCCCTTCAGTTTGCATGATGAGCACAGAACTTGACTCTGTTCGCCCCAGGGGCATTGAAGAACCATCCTCTGGGCTGCCCCATGTAACAGAGTCCGCCCCATAGATTTCCACGCTACTGAATCCGTCTGACAGCGACCAGATTGTAAATAGTAGTGGACCAAATATCAGCCAGTTCATGATTGAACCATTCGTACGGCCGTCGGGGCGATCTATCTTGGTGGTTAAAGATAGTTGACGATCCACTTTTGGACCCTGGCCAGAGCTTGGCTCATGGCCCTTTACCAGTTTGCGCAAATTGATCGCGGTTCTAGCCGACAACGGGCATTCAGCGGGTATCTTGCCTTGCCCGTGTAGCTAAAGCCACTCTCGCCGAGGCCACGCAATCATGAACTTGCCAAGAACGTCTATTGAACAACCCCTTTCTCAAGCACCCGACTGGCTACCTGGCTTGCGCAATTCAAGAGAAGAAGGGAACCCGTTCTATGGCAATTTCTATAGTGAAAGGCTAATGTGGAAGTTGAATACCATAAGCTGCTAATAAGGATGAGTCAGAATGGACGTGCCTGTAGAAAAGCAACAGCCCTCTAGTACAAATTGAGCAAGTAGATGAGAGCTCACCAGTATACTTTTTATCTGAACATCCTCGCTCAGATACGCGTACGGGAGGGACAAGGGGCGGAAGGCAAATCGAATAGGCGTTCAAGCTTTCGTCTATCGATCGATAAGCGGACCTGGCCAGGTTCCGAGAGAGGTAAAGAGTTGCGAGATGTTCTATATTACTAATTCTTATAGCATGTGCCCCCTGTTTTATCTCTGGTGTTGGCTTAATGAGTGAACCTGACTATGGTTCGGTGCAGACTGCAGACCATGCAATACAGGTTCCCAGAATCAACTCGGGACCTCGAGCTCGTGGGTTGCCCGAGATGGCGTATGAGACTACACAATAATTTTACTCTCAGCATGGCATGACTTGTTAGCTTGCAATGTGAACTAACTAGAATTGGTGGTAGTCATCTCCAGATAATCATTCATCGATATCTGTTATGCCTATGCCCGATCAGGCTACCATGTGAAAGTGTATGGACTGAGAAATCATTCCTCACTACCCACCTATCATAGAATTCCAATTTCTTTAGTACCAATTACGAAAGATTTCCTATCCCACTCTCTTGCAGGCTGCGGCATGTAGGCAACGGAACTGACAGCCTTGGCCCCAAGGCAGGAATTAGGGCCTCAAGATCATCCTTTGGCTGACCCCCTCATCTACACAGCGAAATGTTTTTTTGGCTTTGCCAATCTTAGAACCATACTTTTGGACTCTTGTTATCAGTACTGCCTTGTGCAAGATCGGATCAACAAGGCTGCTGGCGTCCCAAATTGCAGCCAAGGGACCTTCCGGGAAGCCTTTTGATCCCGAATAGTGCAGTGGAGATACTGGCTGGAAATGAACCAATGCAATTCATCACTCAAAATCCGAGTGATTCTCCATATTATTGTGCGGCCACAACGGCCGCAATGGCTTTGGTCCGAAAGGGGCATGCATCGAAAGTTTGCGTGTCAGGCTTTCTGCTGACGTGTGAAGATCGCACTCCCGTAAACCTTGTGGTCAATCCCCATGTGGGCGGACCGGTGGAGTAGTTCATTCGCCTCTGTCTCACCATGTTCACCTCTCGTATCTTCATTTCGAAGATTGGCCAGAGAGGGTAAAGTTAGCGCCTTTCAGGAGGATTCCTGTGTAAATCTACTGGCACTGACAGGCAACTTATCTATGAATGGGCTGGTTTTGTATTCTTCTATACCAGTATCATATTGTGCTCGTATGCCCGTCTTGGCTTCATTCTCTCCAGGACACATAAGCCATAGGGGCCATTTCTGGGCGTTTCATATTAGACAGTCTATCTACCTATAAGATCTTTGTTGCGAGTCATGTCCCGTCTGACGTGTACAATCTTTCAAGTTTCAATGTAAACGCTACGCTAACTCGACTGTACTAGATCGTTACGAAGCTGCCGATTTGACAGACCCCAGGGTTACTCAATGCGGGGGCGACGCTAGGTATGCCACGTAGTCTGAGCCATTATTATTGAACTCTCAAGCAAGAGGTCCCGGGGCTTTGCCCGAGGATACCGAGGGGCCAGGAACGAGAGCCCTGCTTGACCGTTTTGACCCTGTTTCAGACCAGTACATGAACAAATATTGCTGTTTTATTATTCATGAATTAAACATTAATTAAAGATGAACACATAGTGCTTACGGAGCTTGTGGGCCTGCTGGATCCCCTCGATGTGTTTGTCAAGCGAACCTACATCCAGTGGCATCCACTAGTCACCTCTTGGCCTTATGTCAGATTGACAAATTATGCTTTATTGAAAGGAATTAGGGAACTCAGTTCGTCGATCCTCTCAATTAACAAAGATAAAACTGAATGAATCTATAACAATACTGACTACTGATACTGAAGGAACCTGTTGGCCCTGTTAGACTTTGTGTGGACCACAACTAAGAAATAAGATTATTATGTATAGACATCCCCACAAGATTGAATCAAAAGTAAAGTGGCGATTTTCAAATCGTCAAAAGCCGGTTGGTTTCACGGTTCTATGTTTAGAAATGCCGAGTTGTGTACAAGCATCGGGCATTGACAGCTTGTGAAAATACGGCCGAGCCGGGGGCCCATGAATCATTCCAGAGTATTCCGGGGCATGTGGCCCTGGGGGCCGGCTCTATCCAGATCCATAACTGAAACGATCCGGTTGTGAGGCGATGCAAGGTAAGCCTGCAGATCCGGCTCTACCGTGAGCCCTGGTCACCATGTAGTATGGCCCCGCGGTTGTCGAGAAGAAAACGCTTTTGCATTTCTTTTTCCTTGGCATTCTAGTTCTAATTTGAAAGGTGCGAGACTTGGATGATTGCTTGCGGTGTAAATCACAGTCTGTAGTAAGTATGACCCCTTGGTATGAGATTTAATAATGTAGAATCTTGTTTGATGTTCAAGTCAATGGGTAGAGAGGTAGGAACCAACAGGAAATTCAAACCCCCAGATACATGTCCAAGTCTTTCTATATACTTCAAATTGCTAATTTCATGAGGCTTCCTGCCTCCATATCCGAACAATGACTAGCTTCTCCCATCCGGCTTGCATACCACTCGACCCAACACTCTCGGCATTCCATCCACCCCAAGCACGAATCCGTTCCTTGACCTCATCCGGCCGATTCTGCTTGCAAAGAAGCACATACGCCACTCCACGATCAGACAAAACGCCAGGAATAGCCTCGAGTAGCCTATTTGTCGTCTCCATGCCATCCGCACCACCCGCATACGTCAGGGACAAGAAGTACGAGTCACTCTCGAACTTGGCAGAGCGAGACATGGATTTTGATTTTGTGGAATCGTTTTCAGATTCCGTAGGTAGACGAGGCAGCTCTTCTGTCGGGACATAAGGTGGGTTGAATAGAAGGACGTCAACACTTCCGGGACGCAGTGCCGTGCAGAGGTCACTGGTTATGGAAGATATGTGAACTGTGTTCAGCTTTGTGTCTTGCTGTACTGTCTTGATAGCCGCCGAGACGGTCTCTCGGGTCGCTATGCAAGCATTGCGGTTCACATCTATGCCCAATGTGAGAATGTCCTGGCGTCCGAAGATATGTTCGGATTGCGCTGCTGCAAAGGCTAAGACCACACCAGAGCCGGTGCCGGCTTCCACAACCAATGGTACTGAGTTGGATGAATCCGATGAAGTGCTGGTATATTTCTTGAAGCGTTCAGATAGCCATTTGGACTCGGATGCTGAAGAGAGTGTGTCGAGGAAAAGGTATGAGTCCTCGGCAGGCTCATAGATAGTGTCAAAGGAGACATGCGAGGTGTCCGGTGTGGGTAGCATCTTTTCAAAAATGTCTGAACTTTCTGATGCTACCGATGCTCATTTATAAACTTCTTATCTTGCTCTTCTGCGGTCGAAATTGATCGCTGTTGTCTGCAATTCTCGCTCGGTTTTTCGGCGGCAGTTGGACCAGTAATCTCAATTATGGCGGCAGTCAAGCAGGCTAGGATAACTCTCCCTTGATATTTTCAGTAAGAGCGCCCAATCTCGAATTAAGACGCAGTTGGCTGAGATCGAATTGCGGTATCGCACTGTAGGAAAAGCTCAAAGCCGCTCGGCCCAACCGACCCACCGATTCGCTCCGCCGCCTCGCCGCCTTTCGGCTTCTCCAACCCATTCCCCAGGAAATTATGTCATTTCTTCCTCTTTGAGCCTCGACAACAGCAATCATGCGTCTCGCACACCGTCTCCTCATGGCCACGCCGGCCTCAATCGGCTCCAAATCCAGTCTCAGCGAAGCCCTCGCCCTCCTCCCCCCGCTGCAGCTCTACCGGCGCATCCTGCGCGTGCATCGCAAGCTCGACCCGGAACTGCGCGTTTTGGGCGACTCATACGTGAAGAAGGAGTTCCGGGCGCATAAGACTGCGGAAAACCCTTTGCATATTGTACGTTCAATGGGATGGTTTATTGGCATGGCGTGGCGTGGTGATGAAGTGATTGAGGGGAGGGTATACTCGGCTTTGTGGACTGCGACTGACTTGGACAATTGCAGATCGGGTTCTTGACGGAGTGGCAACTATACGCGCAAAAGTTGGAGGGCGATAATTGGGCTGGAGAAAAGCTGGACAAGTCTAAATTGGACAAGCTGAATGGTATGGTTCTTGGCTGGTTGACTGATTAAGGTTAGTTAATGTTGCTAACATATACCTCACCGCAGACCAACAAATCGGGCAACTATTTGAGTTGATGCAGGCTATCAAAAACCCCGACAGCGAAGGCGAGAACCAATGATTGTCTCGAATGAAACAATATCGCCTTATTGAAGGGCTTAAGGCCAATGTTGGGAACCCAGGCGTAGTCGGCCTCGGCTTGGTTCTATGTACAATTGAACTAAGGGCCACGCCCAGAGGCCCTTCAATTGCTACCTAGAATCTGGATAGCTTTGGTCTATTCTGTCTCGTGCAGTATTGATCGACTGGAACATTTGGAAACATTTGACAGTCCATTGGGGCAGGTATTACTCGATGCTTGGCCCTGCAACCTTATTTGTACTATATTTATGAGTTAGCGAAGCAAAATTTTCACATGGATTCCCATCTCAGTACCGTATCTAAGGTAGTCCACATTCGCTCCATCTCCAAAGATGGTATATCATCTGGGCGGTGGTTCTATGGATGGAAATATATATATTAATCGAAAGCGCAGAGCCAGGTACCTAAGTACCGGTTCTCAAATAGACTGAACAGATAGAATCTTAGGTCTCTAAGAGACCTATACTGAAAATCAATATCTAGCTATAAAACTAAAAGACTTGAGAACTCTGGTGATTCACACCCCGAATGATTCATGCACATGCCTGGTCATTCAATATTGAACCAATCAAACACCCCAAAATTCTTACATAATTCAATCTCGGCTTTGCAGCCGAAGTCGGCAAAGAAAAGCCGATTTTATACATCCCGACCTACGCCCTTCACTTGACAATTGCCCCAGTTGAACATAAAAGAAACCATCTTGCACGTCAAATTACTCAACATAAAATTCCCTCCTTACATACATCCCAAACCCCCAACCTCAATCCCATCCACCCAAAATCAACATCCATTTCCATCGAAAATGCCCGCCATACTAGAAGACCCCTCCACACGCATCCCCCCACCAACAGCACACACCACCGCCTTACCAACACTAACACCACGATCAACCACACTTCCCAAAGCATCTAATGCGCGAATGACTCTTTACCCTATCACAGGCGGGTCCTCAAGTATCCCCCGGGATCTGGTCAAGTTTCTGCACGCGGAGTTCAGCGCGGAGATTGAGCGCGGGAGTACATATCCCATGGAGAGTGCGATGGGATTGGAGGCTTTTGCGGAGTATTGGTTTGGGACGTTTGCTGTTGTGGCTGTTCTTGATGAGGAGGGTGAGGGTGATGGGTTGAAGGAAGGGAGGGAGTGGGAGAAGGTTTGTTTGGGGACGTTTTATATTAAGCCGAACTATCCTGGTAAGTCTGATCCATCCTCAGAATACCATTTTTTCCCAAAATGATGTCTATATAATTGGAGTTTATACTGATTCCAACCTTACAGGTCGTTGCTCGCATATCTGCAACGCAGGATTCCTGACTACATCCGCAGCACGCGGAAAGGGTGTTGGCCAACAGATGGGCGAGGCTTATCTGGACTTTGCGCCGAAGCTGGTATGATTCATCCCATTGACGGCACTAGAACTTTTAGATACTGATTCTTATGCGGCAGGGATACAAATACTCCGTCTTCAACCTCGTCTTCGCTAATAATCCTGCTTCTATCCGTATTTGGGAGAGACTCGGGTTCAGCGTTATTGGACGGGTTCCTAAGGCGGCGCGTCTGGCCAATAGCGAGGAGTTGGTGGATGCGTTGATTTTTGGACGTGAATTGGGAAATTCGAACTAGGAAGGGTTGTGTGGTGTGCATTTAATAAGGAAGAAAAGTCTTGAAAATAGTGCATGTATAGAGTGTGGACATTGACAACATGAATGATGACAACTTGTATTCAACCTAGAATCAAGAGAAGTTCAATAAGCTATGCTGAATTCAGACTTGTGCATCAATTTCCCAGTCTATAAGTGTAAACCGACATCCATTACCTACAACACCAAGGCATAGAATAGAACTACAGTAGATGATATTCACACGGATCGAATGTGAAGAGAAAAGGGATCGATCATCGAACAACGGAAACCACAAGTTTAAAAGGCCCGAGGGTAGAAAAAAAAAACAAAGAACAATAGTAAGATAGAACCCAACGCTCAGACCGTACCATGCAACAATGGGGATATCACGCAAAACCTAATCCTCAAGATCATGGCGCCGGGCCCGCCCCGCTCAGTATCAGTTTGTAAAGAGACTGACTGGGTGGTGCAGGGGCGCAATGCACAAAAACAACCAAAAATAAGACAATGGGACTGAATGGAAAGAGATGAGGGAGGTACAAGGGTGGAAAAGGTTAGAGAGATATAGAGGGTATAGGCGGATCGAAAGATGAGTTGGAAGGTATAAGAGGGGAGGAGAGGTGGCAGTGGATATTGAGAGGTTATAGTGGAGAAAGACAATTATCCTCTCCATCGTGGCCGGGAGTCCAACTTTGCCTGTGAGGCCGGGCCTTTGTCAGATCGTTTGGGCAGGGGCAGGAGACTAGTTCGTCGACTACCGGAATGGCCTAGGGCCGTACCCGGGCGCGCCGACTTGGTGGGACTCTCCTGTGATTCATGGCCGGGCCCTTGGGACGAGACACTGCGACTGAAAGACGAGCCCGTACCGGCGAAGCTCTGCCGGCTGCGAGGGGTAGCGGATAGACCAGACGGTCTGCGGAGTCGACTATAAGGTGGAGGATCCAGCAGTGAAGATCGGGGAGGAGTGGGGGATGACACATTGCGGTTCGGACTGCGGGATGACGATGCCAGTCGGTTGGATAGACGGCTGAGTGAGCGACCAGCGCCAGGGGCAGGGGAGGCAGACATGTCTCGTCGGAAAGGCACAGTCGATGACGGACGGCCGTACAACGCGGGAGCGGAGCTCTTCCTCGAGGTGCCCGGGGTTGTGGTGCTCAGGTACCCAGAGCTTGAATGGAGATCGTTCAAGTTGGTACTGGCGTTCCAGCGAGGACGGTTCGGGATGGTAGACGGTTGTGGGATATGCGAGGTCTTGCGACCCGCCGGCGTCGGGGTAACAGGCGCCGTTGGCTTGGGAATAGACGACTTGCGTCCTGTCATGGTGGCAGTTACTTGTGGCAAACCAGACAGCCGACGGACCTTTGACATGGTCGAGCGCGTCGTGGCACTACCAACCGAGCTTTCGCGACGACTTGAGCTTCCCATGGGTGTCTTGTATCCACTGCCGCTCATGACAACCGACGAAGCAGGCGAGCTCCCTGGCGTATCAATCGCACTACCCGTAGCTGGGCTATCCATCGTGATGATACTGGAGATGGAGTCACGCAATTGCTGGCCCTTGACGATGTGCACATCCTCGAGAGAAGCATCCATCACCCGGAGACTAGCTTTGAGGGCATCTGTCCGCGAGGTCATGTCCGACAAAAGCCGTAGCACCTCACCGTTCACAGTCAAACGGTCATTGACGCCCTTTTGAATGATGGAAATGACCCGCTCAATAGCAGGCACATAGTGCATCTTCTTGGCCTCGTAATTCTCAATCCGCTTCGTCATATTGCCCGGATTGTGTACCTGCGTGTTGGACTCCAATCCTTCCTGCAACTTGGAAATGCTCCGTTCGACCGATTCGAACATCTTCTGTGCCTGGCTGCCTGCGTTGCGGAACACAATGATCCACTTGTCCTCACCCAGCTCCTTTCGCAAAGCTTCGGCATCAGTCTCAAGAACCTTGTAGCTCTTCTCGAGCCGGCTTCGTCGGTCATCAAGCTCCTCGCATGCACTTGGGAAGACACCCTCTGCCCGCGATTGGAACATGGAGAGCCTCATGGGCAAGAAATCCAAAGACGCCCGGAGAGGCTGCATGCGCGCAAACAGGGCCATCAGATTGGAGTAGCTGGAGTCGTCCTGGGGAGTCTTGATCACGGGCGTACCGGACGCTGCGGCGAGCATACTCAGGCGGTTAGTAGCAGGGGACCGGCCCTTGGTCGGAGATTCCTCCACAATAGTCTCAAGTTCATTGATATCAAGACCACCTGTGGAATCACTGGTATCCATCAAAGTATGGTGTCGCTTCTCCTCCATCTCGAAAATCATTCCGCTGAGATTGTCAATCTCCATACCCACATCACCCAGCACATTGGACCAGAGCTCCTCCCACTCCATGGCCAGCTCCACTTGCTCTTTCACACCCCGCAACTTGTTCTTAATCTGAGCCCAGTTCTGCAGAATGCTTTCCATCTGACTGACGATTGTCTTCAAGCTCTCCGTATCGACATTGGCGATATCGTCTCGAAGTTGCACGTTCTCGATTGCCTTCACGTAGACATTCACCAAGGACTCAAAGCGGGTAATCGCTTTATCGACCCCGTCAAGACCCTCTCGCCCGCCGGCAGCCGCCCACTCCACATCATCCTCGGAGTCCAGCCCACTGAGCACATCTGACGCCTTTCTAATCCAGATCTGGATCTGCTCTGCCGCACCGTTCAATGCGCGCACCGCTGCGAGGGACGTCGGAATATTTCCTATACTAGTTTCGAGCGCTCCGGGTTGCGGCAGAGGAATGGACGTGAGCTGGGACAGTTGATTGCTGAACGAGGCACGGGAGAAGGAATATATTGATTCGGCGCGCTGCAAGCCCATAGGGTTGAAGTATGACTGTGAGTTAGATGACGAGGCGGCCGTGTAGTTGGGCGGAGAGTCCTTTGGCGGAGGCGCAGGGGCGGCCTCTGCTGATTGCTCCTCGCTGCGTTTCGTGTCGTCGACATATTTCTCAAAGTCCGTCCGTGTATCTTGGGTTGTGTTGTTGGGCAGGGATGGTTCGGTTTCGGAGACGGGCTCTACGCGCAGCGGCGCGGGCACAGGCTCTGCCACAGACATGGGTGGTGTTGTCGGTGGAGAGCTGCTCTGAGCGTCAGGGACAGGCACCGGTTCGCGAGCAGCGGCCAGAACGGGGGGTTCTGGTCCGTCGACGACCGCGTCGGCGTAGTCCTCCCCTTGCGCGTCTGCCTCGGTCGCGTGTAGCACAAAATCCTGACCGGGAATCTCAAGCCTGTTCGACGCGCTCCGCGTGAAGTATTGTGGTCGTTGATCTGGGGAGGTAGGTATAGGCCCAGCCCACGCCTGTCCTCGCTTCTTAACCTTAATCGACAAGTCCTGGTGCTGACTGTCCAGCTCCTTCAGCTGGTGTTCCGGTATCCGACCGACGTTCTTAGGATCCCGAGGCGCGCTTGTCACCTTGCTGGTACCGTCAAGCAGCTTCACGCGGGCCGCGAGGGCGGGCGACAAACGACGGAAGATGCCCGGTTTACCGGCCGCCTTTTCGGCGCTGGAGGGCTCCGCAGGGATGAGATCGTCTTCGTGACCGCTATGGTTGCTGCTGCCGAGACTCCAGAGGGAGGACTTGGACTTCAAGCGGCGGAGAGGGGAGGGACCGGGGTCATTTGGTGAGCCGGAGACCGCGGGGGGCGGAGGAGGAGAGGCGGACGTAACGGACACGCTGGCAGACGGCGCGATGTCAGTCGCAGGAGTAGTTGGGCCGTCGACTGTGGCATGCATGGGTAGGAGGACGAGATTGAAAGGAACCAGAAAAGAGAGAAAAGTGTCGGTAATTTAGGTAGGGATGGCACCAGGAATGTTTCGTTCTCGTTCGGTAAAGGGATTCCAAAGGACTGATAGGTGGGACGGGGTTCCCCCTTCTCAACGGCGGCAGTTGATAAATAGTAGGTTGGGAAATCGGGGGGCTACATGGCCAGGTTGATAGTTCTCGTGGAGATATTGTCAAAGATGAGGACCACGACGTTACCTGGGTATAAGATGCAGATAAATATTGGGCAGCAATGGGCTTAAGACAAGAGAAACGAGGGATGAAGTGGCCGGGATGGGCGTTGACGCAGAAAGAGGGTACTTGGGGTCCCACCAAGATGACTATGCGGGTCTAAGTACCTTTCCCTCTCTCTCTCTCTCCTCGGTATGTAATCAAATGCATGAGTTTGGAGTATTTCTTTTAGTCTTCTTCATAGTCAAGGGATCGGCATTGGATGACCAGATGAAATCATACAGTACGGGTCTTGTCTCGGCTGCATAATAAAGCTGAGCCAAATGAACCATAAATGGAGTACAGTGAATGAATCAGAGCTACGATGGATCCCTATCATTGATATTCCGTAGATCTCGATAATCTGCTTCTCCACGTTCGTGTACAGAATCCCCGAAGCTCCCCTAGGCGAATCAATCTCATTTACTGACCATGTTAACGGTTCAAAAAAAGGAGTTACAGTTCATTTCAAGGGGCGCTCGGATCAGCGCCCATGTGCCCTAGCGTCAATTTGGTCAAAGCGGACATTCACGGGAAGAAATGAGCAGCTCGAGGCCCGTGATGAAGGAAGAGTAGTATCTCGGGTTTGATCAAAGAAGGCTGGATGATAATGACTTGCTCCTGATCGTAGATACTACTGCATTGTCTATTAACAAGTTCAAGACCATCTGCTAGAAAGTAAATAATGTAAACCTTTGGAAATCAGGAACAGCCTCCGTAACCAAGGTACTCCTCTCGTCCCATCCACGGTTTACTCTCGATGAACTCCCCTACAGAACTGCAAATTTGTCACTGCCTGCGCATGGATGCAGAGGCTCCACCCTTACAAGAAAAGAGTCATTCGGCCAGTAGTATACAACATATGTACTCTGTACAAGAGTATGATCAACCTTGCTTTCCATTAAAGATATTATTATCCCATATCTCGTAGCCTTCTTCCTCTGTACTCTACACAAACATGATCCAAAAATAATATGCAGCGAAATTCCGAACTAAACCAACAATCGGAGAAATGACAAAAAATCAAACCAATAAACAACACCAAATGCGGAGGTAGGCAGAAGCTGTTGGAGACAATTCAGGGGTATCTAGCCAAGTGCCCTTGGGGGATTAAACAAAAACCAACAATAAGTCAAAGCCGAAATGCAAACATGTAAAGTCTTCCTCCACCTCGTTCAAATTAGACCAGCACTCGGGGGCCGCCCCGGATTGGCTTCCATCCAATCTCGGACCAGCTCCTCGCGTACTGTCTTGCACCAGGCCAACAGGGCTGCATCGAATTGCCTCCAGGCCACTTCGCTAGTGTTCTGAACAACTCCCATCACATCCACCTGCTTCCGCATCTCCCAGCGCAATTCGGCAGCTTTAAGCCAGAATCGTAGATTCTCTGCTTGGCGATAGGGTTTGGCGACATCCTGGTGGTACGCTTTGATCTCGCCAAAGTGGCGTTTCGACTTCTTGACCGCGATGTTGTGTAACTGGACCAGGATGCGGCCATCCCGGAAACGCTCCAAGAACGGGGAAGGGAGAGAGTCCAACGGTGTATCATCGATGGCGGTCCATTCGGGCAATGTATGACCGCCGGGCATGAGGCTGCGAAGGAAAGACTCCTCACGGGCTCGCTCCCGTCCAGCCCAGTCGCCACGGGCCCAGTCCCAATTCTCTCGCTCTTGAGCCTCCAAGTCCTCCAGGGCTTTCTCCCGGACGAGCATGGTACGGACACCCGCAATCCACCCCTTGATCGCATCGCGCTCTTCATCGCGGAGGCCCATGGCAAAGTGTCGAGCCGCCCAGCGTTTCAACACATCAAGGACATGTAGCAAATCCTTGCGAATCTCGCGTTCACTCTTAATCGAGCCCAGCCGTTCTGGATGTGGGTGGGCTGTGTAGTAGATCTTGGCGGCGCGGATAGCCATCGTCACATCATCCAGAATGCACATGCCCTGTGCCTCTTCCTTAGTTTGCGGGGGCGGCACATCTCTCGCAGTATCATCATCTGAACCCTCGATGATATCGCCGGGGGAGAGACTGGTCCGTATTGATGCGCGAGGCGGTGGTTCCACGCCATTCTCGATAGCCTCGATATTACTCTCAGCCCGGTCCAGTGCAACTTGTAAATCCCGGCGTAGAGAAACCACATCAGGCGGGGGAGGGACGTGGTGTGTTTTAATGCTGTATGTACTGACAGTGGGGGGCAGCATCACCTCCCCCTCCTCATCCTCAAAATTCGCCTCATCCCCCGCCTCGTCCACCATCTCCGTCGGACTGGCCACCAAATCCTCAATATGCTGCTCGTTCGGCGTGATCAGCACCCGCGGCACATTATCCCTATTCCTCTTCTTGAACTCCTTGCCTCGGCCTGTCTTTCCGTCCAACAGACCCGTGCGGGCAAAGTAGTACTGTAGGTGGGCGATACTACCCAGACTCATGACGCTGTCGCGATGCCGCGCCGAGTCCGCGAATTCGGCCCCGCACGCACGCACGTAGCCATGTCTGCGGGACGAAGTTGAAATCGTAGAACGGGCATCGGCCGAGGTCGCCGATGAGGCGGAGTGGGAGGAAACGGAGGAGAAGGTGCGATCCGGGGAGGAGTATGAAGAAATGGCGGGCGTTGCGGGAACCGACGGCGATGGCGAGGAGGCGCGGACGGGCAGCGACAGGGCTTCGTCCATAGACTGTGGTTCCTCCATGACTTGCGAGGTGGCCGAAAGAATTCTGAAACCGCAACTGTCGTCGCACCAGGCCCGAGGGTATCTCAATGGTCAATCGCTCGATCGGCGATTGTTGGCATGTGCTCTCTCGCTCGGGAGGGGTTGTAGTTGTTCACTTGGGCGGATAGCAGGATCGGATGATGAAGTGTTGCAAAGCTGAAATCGAGAATCGTACAGTCGAAGAAAGACAAAGAAGGTCGAACCCTGTGGTCTCCGGTCGAAGGCCAACGGAAGAGACCAGATTGAACGGAGGTTTAATGAGAACGTGTCGGATCGCCGGCCGAGAGGCTTTTTTGGGATAAAAGGGGTGGTGCCGACTAACCAACGGTGTAATTGGTGAGGGCCAAGGGCTAAAATTAAGCACAAGTAAAACGGTAAAACAGTAGAATTCAAGGGCGAAAGGGGGGTTAAAGCGGGTCAGTTTAGTCTAGCCAGTGGCCACACTCACACAGACTGAGAATGACCGTTGAAGGATTCAAGTTAATTTGCCTTTAAATCTGTAACTATCGTCAAGCAGTGGTGTATATGACCCCCCTATGATGTGTAATAAGTGCCTAATACATAGACCTCCCCGCCCAACACACTCTATGTGCAATTGTGCATAAACCATAAAGAGATCTAATCATGCACTATACCCAATTTGTTGAATAGATTGAACTACTTCTCCTCCAGTATGTACGACATCGTTAAGTTTTTAACCAACTAATTTTTTGTACAACGACGGAAGCCGAACGTGTTGCTGCATTTCCCAGTTGGGTTTAGCGGAGCCCCGCGTCCCGCGTTCCAACCGAAGACACATGGTGGATGATACAATAATTCGATGATTGGATGGAAGAAATGTTGCATAATTATTGAATGTTGGTTCATGATTCATGATTCTATGCCCAGAGAGAGAAGAGTTGACTGGGTTCCCGCCAACGCCATAACTAAAAGAGAAAACCCCCATTGACCGAAACGCCTTTTTATCCATCTAAAAGATGTCCTTGCGCTCCCAGCCCGTCGCCTTCAGATTATCAATGCCCTTGGTCGGATGGTCCTTGCTCAGGTCCTGATATTCCGTCTGGTAAGGGTTGGGATCAGCGGCCTGGTCCAGGTTTGATAGTGTATGGTTGACCTCGCGATGCTTGGCCTCATCCGCGCGGATATACAGCAGCAGGTCTTTCATCGTGCGCTGATCTTCGGGCATCTGCCAATAGTTCACGGCGATCTCGGGTGCTTTGAGACTTTCCCACTCGGGTAGATGCCCATCTTCCAGTTCCTTGATGGCCCGCGTGTATGTCAACACGGCCTCTTCTTCCAGATAACCCACGAAGCGGTGGCAGATCCGTGGGGAAATGAGGTACGACAGGAAGAAGCCGTTGAAGAAGACGCCCTGGGCGCCGAGGACCATTAGACGCATGAACCAGCCTGGCTCGGCCAGTTTGAGGAAGGTCAACAGGTGCATTCGCTCGTTGAATGCTTCTTCGAGGAGAGTCTCGATCCTGAGGGGAAAAGAGCCGAATGTTAGTATATCTTTCAAGGCCTGGGTTCACTTTCAGAAGGACTACATACCATCCATTGTCACGCTTCATGCGTCGCAGACTTCTCAAATGTCTCAGCATACCACCCACCATTCCAGGCACACCCGCCACGCTCTCCAGGAAGATGAAGCGAGTCAGCCATTTCTGCTCCGTCATCTTAAACTTCTCCGATATTTCCTGTCCAGGCTGTGGGTGCTTGTATCCCGTCACCCAGTCCATTCCCCATCGGAAGAAACGGACGGTACCCAGGGCTACCCAATCAGACCAATCGGTAGCTTCGCGGTGTGCAACCCTCACGTTATTCATTTGCGCTTCGGTGTATCTGTTGGCGTTCGGATCAGCTCGTATTCGAGATTAATATGCGGGGTCTGTCTTGCTTACATCGGATGCGACCATGCCGAGGCCACTTCTTTCACTGCTGGATTGGCGGGGGGTGGGAAAAACTCTTTGATCTGAGGTTGAGGTGTGGAGGAGATCAGGCGTTTGGGAGTGTAGGTCAATGGTGAAGCGTGGTGTCTGGCGAGACATGAAGAGTTGATTGTCGAGGCTGCGACCCCGGAATAGGTGCGGACAGCCAGGAAGAGGTAAGTGTGCGGTCGTGCAGCAACCCGTAAGGGTACTGTCGTTGAGAATGTTGATAGTGAAGCCATGATAGACAGGCGGGTAGAGTGTGTGATGATCAGGTGTGTAGCTAATGTTTCAATACTCGATGGTATTTGTTTGTTGGTTGTAGTTCCAAGTTTGTGAAGGATGATAATGAAGTATACGCAGCGTCCGCATTGCTTTTTATACTCCTCGCGACTCACTCAAGGCCGAAAGCCCGAGAGAATACGAAGCCCGAGCAAAGGCCGTTGAAAAAAATCACCAATACTAACCAAATCTACACACTTCAAATCTGGAACGGGACAGGGGTGTGCCTGAAATTATGATGACATTTGCCCGTGCTTGTTGGCGGGCCATACGATGGCGTCGATCGCCCGTTCAACGCGACAATACCAGAACACTCCCCACTTTGTCGATCGTCTCCCCTGCAGCTCTGATGACAGGCCATTTGACCTGATAGCTAGCAAATATAACCCCAGAGGACCTGATACGAACAAGAAGCAAAATCAACAAGCTTCCCATTATCCATACAGTTGTGTGTTGACTTTGGCCTGCATACACGTCTGTCATCCGATTACCGTCAGACTGGGCCTTTGGACGAGGCAGGTGACTTCGGGAGGAGTCGGGGGTAGCCACGTTTCCGCCCTGCCCGTCAGGCACTGAGTCACGGCCTCCCGAGAAATTCTCGGGATGACCAGCCTGAACCCGGCGTCTGGTAGTCGGGATCTTGAATTCTCTGAAGCTCAATCTCACCGGGGAGGAATTGGGAAGAGAATGTGGTCACGAGCTATGAAGAGAAATCTAAGGCCCCGGTGCGCGCCGATATCTGGCTCATTGTTGCTCAGGGTGGAGATGTTTGGCGGCTGGCCTGATGTATATATAGTCCACACTAGACATACACTGAAATACATGCGAGTATATTGGTTGGACTTTGTCAGGCCTGTCTTCCATTTCGAATATCCAGAGACCAATTCATAAGATTGCAAATGCCCGATAATAGATTCCAAAAATTTCGTGGTTCTCATTAAGACATCAAGACTCAAGGGGGCAACATGACAGATCGACCAAAAATGCACCATGGGTAACATTCTTAGTTGATTACTGCTTGAAAAGCAGCTCATCAAAGGACCGCCAAATAGAAGATAGCGAACAAATAGGCCGCTTCACCTTCCATCCCGCCCCTTCAAGCCCCAGAGTGAAACATCGAATCGGCAGTCCGCATCACCAAAAACTGATCCTCACCCTCTTGAAGCTCCAATTCTTTCTTCTCCAGCTTCACAACATGGGCATGCCGCGGACCTTTATCAATCTGCTGTAGCAACTTCTGTACTGTTTGTTCATCACCCTGAACTTCGCCCTCGACCTGAACAGTGGAATTGAAATCAGCCCAGAGCTATACCCTGCAACTAAGACAAGTTGAGAGTTTACTTACTCTTCCACAAGTAGTGTTTCGAACCCAACCTTTCAGGCCGTGGCTAGTTGCGCACTTTTGGGTAAAGTCTCTGTGAGGTATCAAGCGTGGCCGCGATTAGTTCGTCGGTTGTTTGAGACATGATGTCATACCCCGATGTGGGTTTTGGCGTCCTTACCGGAAGCCAACACCTGGGCGTTGAGGTTAGCATGAGTTTCTTTGTGTTTTTTTTTTTCGATAATTTGAATTAGGCAGGAAGACCTGGGAGTAAGATGATGCTGTAAGGCGGGCAGGGTTGTCTTACCTTGTACGGTCCCGTGGACCTTGAATGCGATCTAGAATCGGCTCAGCTCTGCGGGGCCAAAAGGATATCTTTCTCACAGCACAAGACCGATCTTCATGGGAAAAAGGGTCTTCTGAGGGGGTATGAGTGGAACAATACGTACCCTCTTGCTGGTCATATTGGGATGTTTGTTTGTGTTGGTATGTGTGGAGTGGCGAAAAGAGGTTGATGAGGACGATGGCAGGGTTCCGGGGAAATGCTCGGCGCTGAGTGCTGATCTAATCTCGCAGCTCCTGAGGTCCACACCGACCATTACAAGGGTTCTCGCAATGTGGAATGTTTTCCTTGAACTATCCTTGCCTTCATTTCCTGTGATTCGTTAAGCCGCAGACTATTCTTTTCGTTCAAGAGAAAGCTTCAAGAGATGGGTTTAAGCATCAAGATGTCGAATTTCAAGCTAGCTCAAGGCATGATAAAAGTGTCAACAAAAAGTGGTCAGGTATAAATTAAGTGGCAGTCAACGTTGTTAAATACAATTTCTCTTCGACAACACAGCCAAACCATTGCAGGCACATCAACAAAGAAGCTTTTGTCCAAAACGAATCAATCATCGACATCGCGAGGATCATGATCCCGCCAGTATTGCTCGTACTCTTCTGACGTCTGACCAGGAATAATATCATACTTAGTCAACGGAGCCAGTGGGATACCCAGCTGCTCAAACTTATCCAAGCGTTTCCTGGTAGTCTCCCGACTCTTATTGACACTGTAAACCTTGATGCGATGTGCCGAAGAGGTAACATGCAGACCCCAATTCCATGCCGCACGAATATTCAGCGGCTGCGTATTGAGCGAGTTGTCCCAGCATCGACAGACAATCTCGATCCAACCTTCCACATCGCAAGGCAAATCATATTCCCATGTTCGCCACGTCCAACGGCCCTTCTTGGATAGTTTCTCCGGCGGCACGGCGTACCAAGTGAAGCCTCCATCGGCGGAAAGCTCGACTCGCTCCGGCCATCGACCTCCGCCGGAGTAGGCCCAGCCCTTGCAGCGGATCTTGCCCATGTGCATAACGGCCTGCTTGGTCCAGGGCGACATGATCGCCGAACTGACGGGCATCTCTTGAATCTGGATACCGTCTGTCGCGCGCAGGTTATACTTGCCAACCTGTTGGTTGAAGTAAAGATACTCCTTGCTCTGGACTGGGGCGCGAGAGGGATTCTCAATGGCCTTGATGCGGTACAGCCACTTGACGCTTCGAGCACCAATGTATCCCAGAACGACAACCCGCAGCGGGTAGCCGTGGATCTTGGGCAGGGGCTCGCCGTTCATCTCCCAGGCCAGAATGACCTCGTTGGCCTTGACTTTAGACCACGGGACGCTGACAACGTAGTTGCCCACCTCGAGATCCTTGAAATAGGTCTCGGCGCCGTAGAGCTCGAGGTGTTTGGCGGGCTTGAGCAGGCCGCCGCAGTCTTTGATCAGCTTCTTCAAACTGATACCCACGTAACGAGCGGTTCCAATGGCACCCTCGGCCCATGGAGCCTGAGGCACTTCGTCGCCCTGGCCACCGTACAGTCCAATCTGTTCGATACGGCGGGTGCCAGAGCACTGAATGGTGACGGTTTTTTCCATACGGGGGAACCTAGACTCATCCATGATGTCGTCCATGGTGTAGGTCTTGGGGTTTGCGACCAGGCCATCCAGCGATAGATCGAACTTGTCTTTGTCGATAATTGGAATGCCACCATGGTTTCGCACGAAGTGGAGTGGATTGGGTGTGATCACTTTCGAAGTGACAAGTCGCTTCGGGGGCTCGCCATTGTAGGGGAACTGGAGGAGGTGAAGCATATCGGGATGCTTCTCGCGAAGGACCGTACGCCAGGAATCATCCGACACCGTGGCGAGTTCTCCGCCGACAGCTTCATGCCAGGCCTTGAAGTCATCGCCAGGAAGGACGGGATTGGTACCGGGGATGGGACCGAACTGGAAGTCAGGGCATTCGGGGAAGGTCTGAGACGCCAAGAGCTTCTTGGCTTTGGCCTTTTTCTCCGGATAGTTCTCCCATTCGACGTATCTAAACACAATCAAGCACCATCGGTCAGCTGTGATGACGTTGTACGACATCGCCTGGAGTAACGTACCCTTTCCAACCCACGCGCTCTCGCGAGAACAGCTTTGCACGATCGCCCACCGACTGAATAGCTTCTTCATCTCTGATGATCTTGGTCGGTGGGGGAGGATACAGATTGATGGTATCGCTCCCGGTTTGATCTAGGATAGGCAGCTTATGGCCAGCCATACCCTGTTCAATCTTCCACTCATCGGGACGGTTGTTGGTATCCAATTCCGCACTGATCTCCACGACCATGATGAACAAAAGTAGATAGTAAAATATAAGGAACAAAATTCTGGTTCAAATCATGTAAACAACGGAGAAAGTAGATGATGATGGAGTGCAAACATGACCGGCTTTTGCATGTTGTTATATAGTTCTTTGCACGGAACCCATATGGCTTCGAATGCAGGTGATCAGCCGTGGGACATTCCACATTCCACAAATCCTTCCATGGCTTGCAAGCATTGACTTCCCAGCCCCCAGTCGAAAGAAAGTTCGGCCCCAGAAATTCGACCAGAACAATACCTCGAATAATTCGTTTGATCGCTCAGCTGTGGAAACTAGAGCCTCGAATGACCTCACGACTTATTGAGCTAGCACAACTTTGTCAGTAGCGGCCGAGTCATCCGGTGGTCCAATCGTTGATATGGAACCTGCTTTTAAGCGATTGTCGACGCCATTTAGAATCTGATACGTCGTAGATCCTAAATTTATCTTGTTGGTCCTCGAATGAAGTAGTGGTTGTGCATGGGAATCCCCTGTCGGGTAGCTCTGTCAACTCGAAAATATACGGTCGGACAATAGTATGACAGGCTATCGCCGTTCCGGTAGATCCGCCCCCTGAGGCTCAATATGACAGTTGAGAATCATACCCAAAGCAGTGATGTTGAAGTTCAATGAAGCGTATCAAGGGATGTCGAAGGAATGTCAATTCCCTCAGTCCCCACTCCTATTGGTTAAGATTATCACCTACGATCCCGTTTCTGTCGGCTCGGGTGTCCGTGCATCAAAGTTGGACCCTTCTGGAATGCAGGGATCATAGGGGGTCCATTTTTTGAGGTGGCAGACGCTCTGTAAGACCAAATGTCTTGCTTCCCATTGGATGAATAGTGTTTCCCAAAGTAGGCATAGCAGCAGCTGATGCAATCGAGCTCATCTTCCTGTTTACCAAGTTGCCACGGGGAGGGGTCGACGACAACGACATTGATCTGAGAGATTTTCCCCCAGTCGGTCACCGAAATCCAGTTGGACCAAGTGGAATTATAGTAATACCTCTTTAGATCACTACAATGTACCTTCATCGGTTCAATTCTGCTGACGTCAAGACAAATATGGTGTCAGTCGAGCAATAATCTTGTACTTAATTCTAACAATTTGCATGAGACAAAACAATAATGGAGCAAATCCAGAGCAAGATACATGATGCATCCACTGATTGCAGTTGAGTAATGGCAGTTGTGATTGACAACAAAGCTAGAGTCGCGCGCAAAGTACCTTGTACAAGACTATGAGCAGCCAAGATACAGATTTGGTAGGTTGTTGTCGGAAGGACGGGATTCGTCAATCACATTCTGGAAACCTGCCTGTTGTCGAAGCTGATACGAAGCCTTGCGACCCACACGAGCACTCGTGAGTTGAATGCCCGAACCATGGAGCGTCTCTGATCTAGGCTGCGACCGATTTATAGCCGTGAGAAATCTACTGATAGCGAGAGACGCCACAGCATGAAGCCACTGAAACATGATTGTTTGGAATATCAAGTTTAAGTCCGGACGACAGATGTAGTAGGTACTGTACTGTCCGCATGTCGGAGATTTCAATTGAGGGGTTTCCGCGGGGAACTTAACCTTCCAACTGCTGATCCTACTAACCGTGACTCAATCATATTACCAAGGAGATTTAGTATCATGCAGCTAGGGAGGGAACAGCCGTATTGCTCTTTCGTGACAGGCCTGATACAGCAGGTCTGAGCGAAGGCGGGGCAATTGAGCCCTTTTAAGCTTTTCCCAGACGACCCAAGGGAAACGATTGAATCAAGACTAGAGATAGCCTCTGCGGCCCCGATACGAGATTGATAATAGACCGCGCTATCCGATGCATCTTTCATCCAGTAGGGTCTTTTCTAACGATCTCTGGGACCAGTAGTAGAGAACAATGTCTCGTGGGCAGAGGATTGAGCGAATCGCAAACTGCATCAAGTGCGCCAGGACCGTCGGAAAGCCAAAGTAAAAGTGCGCCGTGGCCATCCAACATGGAGCTAAACTTTCCCTCTTACGCCGGCAATAGTCATACACTACGAAGATGTGCGGTGCAGTCCTCCGTCTGCCCCGCACTGTATTCGGATAAATAAAGGAAGAAGTCCTGCTGTTTCCTAGAATTGAATTTGGATCTGTGAAATCAAATTAGTGGACTTGTTTATCTTGAATCAGCTCGAGATACAATGACTGTCATTACTACCCTGCTGGCAATTGCCTCGCTGCCTCTGGCAGACCTTGCCAGTGCAGAACGGGTCTTGGGTGCTTATATCTTCCAGCGCCATGGAGATCGCACTCCTAAAAGTCTTCCCCCTGCCAAGTTGACGGACCTTGGCTACAATCAAGAATACATGACCGGCAATTTCTTCCATAATCGATACATCTCAGCCACCTCGCAGAATCATATCGATGGCATTAGTTCCAACGTCGTCAACTTGGCCCAGATCAGTGCCAGCGCACCCCAGGATACTGTCATCCAGATCTCCGGTCAAGCCTTCCTGCAGGGCCTCTACCCACCCATTGGTTCGGCTGCGAATGAAACTCTTCGCAATGGATCTACCATTTACTCTCCTATGAGTGGCTACCAGCTCATCCCTCTGTCAGATGTCAAGTCTGGCACCGGCAGCGAGGACAACACATGGCTCCAAAGCACTTCCGACTGCAGCAATGCAGAGGTGAGCAGCAACGACTATTACTACTCGAGCTCGTACAAGGAGTTGCTCTCCAGTACAAGCAGCCTGTATGAGTCTGTTGCATCCAATCTCAACGGTACCGTCTCGTCGAGTGGTCTCAGTTTCAAGAACGCATTCACCATCTGGGACTTGCTGAATGTTGCCTCGATTCACAATGTCTCTGCCAACATCCCCTCCGATGAAGTGATGCACGAGCTCTTGGTCCTGGCCAACACCCAACAGTTCAACCTCGCTTATAACAGCTCAGAGCCAATCCGCTCAGTGGCGGGCATGACCCTCGCAGGCGAAGTTCTGTCATCCCTGAACCAGACTATCACCTCTGGCGGCAAGTCCAAGCTGAACATCCAATTTGGCGCATACGCAACATTCCTTGCTTACTTCGGTCTCGCTGGGCTCACGAACAATGTCGATTTCACCGGTATGCCCGTGTATGCTTCCTCGATGACTTGGGAGCTCGTCACAAACGCACCTGGCACGGGAATCCCCGCAGTGTCTGACATTAACGTCCGATTCTTATTCCACAATGGAACAAGCATTGACGGCACAACTGAATTGCAAGCCTACCCTCTCTTCGGACAATCCGCCACAGAGATCCCATGGACCCAGTTTGTTGACTCGACCAAGAAGTTCGCAATCACCTCCCAGTCCCAATGGTGCCAGGTTTGTGGAAACTCTACAGGTATTTGCAGTTCTAGCTCCAGCTCCAGCTCCACCGCAAGCACTTCTTCTTCCGATTCGTCCTCCAACGGAATGAGTCTTGCCGTTGCTGGTGTCATTGGTGCCATGGTCACCTTGGGTGTTCTTGCGGGCCTGACTGCACTGCTTCTTCTGGTCTTCAATCTCCGACTCGTACGCAAGACTACGCTGGCTTCTCTTGGTCGCGGATCCCAGGCTTCCATCACGCCCGTTACTTCTAAAGTTTGAGTGGATTATGAAGTATGAGAGGCATTGACGACGTCAAAATACTTTATCATTTGACAACGTCACTTGTGAGATGATCTATGCCTTGCGTGAAGTCCTTCTTGGCTATGCTTTTTTCTTCGATATTGAAGTTTCTCTAAATTAGTCAAGTTATAATGTGATCAATGAAGGAAGAAATGATACGTCTTCCGATGCAAATCCTAAAGTAGCAATAATTTGTCGCAGAAAATAGGGTTTAATTAACAGACAGTTGAAAATACTCTCCATATACCTTTCTTATAACTTGTAATGGTGGTATACAATCATAAGTTAGCAGATGCATTGAGATGGTTATAGATCGAGGTGACATTCTTAAACTGTGATTGGCTCTCGGACAGATGATCCAGTGGCCAGTTGGCAGTGCCTCGGCCCCCCTGAGACGACAGCCACTCTCTAAGTAAACACCCACTCCATACATCCTCTCGATCCCTCCAAGTCCCTCTGTTTCGATCGGCCATCGCGTGCGCCATGCCCCTGCTATAAAATGCCTGCCCTTCTCTCCTGGCTCCGACGCCTGTACTCGCTCGATACCCTCGACACTCGTTTTACCTCTACCGCCACCACTCCGGCCAACGCTGCCGCTGACACGCGACCTCCCTCCGCGAAAGATGCTCGCGCCAATGCCATTGCCCAGAATGCACCTGCTCCGCTCTGGCGCACACCGGAGTTCTTCGTCTATTATCTTTTCTTCATTACACTCGTTCCGTTGATGTTCAAGACCGTTGTGGATGCCTCGAAGGGTGAGTGAATGGTCGATGGGCGGGCATTGGGGGAGGACAGCGTGACAGATGCTGATTGCAGATCTCCAAATTGAATAGACACCCACCCGGTCTATCCTACATACTCTCATCTCCTGTCACCAGGATGGATTCCTGGCCGTCTAGTGGTAAGCTTCGAGTTCAAATTACCTACAAATTTCCGAGGCAGGCATAGCTCACACCCGCTGCTTCAATGACGATAGGACAACTCCGATGCCCAATATGCGAGCTTCCGTGACAATATTCCCTATCTTCTGTTGCTCCTGATTGCCCATCCAATTGCCCGCCGGGTCTACCAGTCCTTTACAAGTCGTTCAAGCCCTGAAACAAAGCCCGCACACCCCTCGGCGGCCGGTGATGCGCAGCTGGAACAACGAATGCGCTTTGATTTCGGATTTGGATTGATTTTCGTCACTGCGCTTCACGGCGTCTCGGCGATTAAAGTATTGCTGATTCTGTTTATCAACTACAAAATTGGCAAGAGTCTTCCGCGGTCTTACGTCACGGCGGCCACATGGATCTTCAATATCGGCACCTTGTTCGCCAACGAACTTTGCGGAGGGTACCAACTTGAAGCGATCGCAACCATATTGTCTCCAGGATCAGGTTCGCCTGGAGAGAAACACACCTTGCTTGTTGAATGGGCCAAAGCCCTCGATAGCTTTGGAGGAATCATGCCTCGGTGGGAGGTCCTCTTCAAGGTTACCGTCTTGCGCTTAATTAGTTTCAATATGGACCACTATTGGAGCCTGGAATACCCCGCAGGAAGTGCGATCGAAGTAAGTTGCTATCTTCTAATTGATATAAACTTGCATCAACTGAACATAGCTGACCGAGTTCTACAAGAAGAAACAGCTCGACCCCGCGAACCTGTCTGACCGAGACCGTGTCAAAATCCCAGCCGAGCCCTCTGCGTTCAGCATGCGCAACTATATTGCCTACGTCCTCTACTCGCCATTGTATCTGGCCGGCCCTATCATGACCTTCAACGATTACGTGTCACAACAACGCTACAAAGCACCCTCAGTGACAAGTACTCGCACCATTCTCTATGGAATCCGGTTCCTCCTCACCCTGCTCTGCATGGAGCTTATCCTCCACTACATCTACGCCGTAGCCATCTCCAAGGCCTCGCCCGATTGGTCCCTGTTCACGCCAGGCCAACTTAGCATGCTAGCCTTTTTCAACCTCCACATCATCTGGCTGAAGCTACTTATTCCCTGGCGCTTCTTCCGTCTATGGGCCCTCCTCGACGGAATCGACCCGCCAGAGAACATGGTCCGCTGCATGTCCAACAACTATTCTGCCTTTGCCTTCTGGCGCGGATGGCACCGCTCTTACAACCGCTGGATCGTCCGATATATCTACGTGCCCCTCGGCGGAGGCGGTGGTGGACGGCGTCCCTCTGGATCCAAGCCATCTTCATCACCGCCCCAGTCAGGCTTGCTGGCCAAGGTCCTACAGATCCGCAACTTCTTGTTGGTGTTCACTTTCGTTGCTTTGTGGCATGATATCAACCTGCGTCTGTTGATGTGGAGCTGGCTCATTACGCTCTTCGTTTTGCCTGAAGTCGTGGGCGGTATGCTGTTCCCAGCTAGTCGCTGGCGCTCGCGGCCCACCGCGTACCGAGTGCTGAGTGGTATTGGGTCGGTTGGCAATGTGCTTATGATGATGATTGCCAATCTGGTCGGCTTTGCACTTGGACTGGATGGCTTGCAGAATTTGCTTAATAGTCTGACGGGATCGTACTCGGGTGTCGCATATATGATCTCATGCTGCGTGGTGCTGTTCGTTGGAGTACAGGTCATGTTTGAGATTCGCGAGGATGAACTGCGGGCAGGTATCAACTTGAAGTGTTGAACGGTAGAAATCTTTCCTACATCTTTGGTACTCTATAGCGAGAAATAAAATCGATAATGATTAAGAGTACATTGGCTATAGTACAGTCGCTTTTTGACATAAGATTCATCAAGTCGTGAAATTAGAAGGAAAGGAGTAAGGACATGTCCTCTCTTCTCAATAGTATACAAACAAGTACCTCCACTTCCAGATTAGAAGAAGGCACCACACCTCGAATCTTCATGCACCTTGTAGCAGTCCAACCCACAAGTCCGCAAATGACAACTCTTGCACCGAATCTTGCCCCAATATCCACACATACAGCAAAACGCGCGAGGCAATTGTGTCGAGATCGGCGGTCCAGCACGCGAAGCATTATACGACAAAGCCGGCTCCGCCAAAAGACGATCCATAATCCTCTCTGATGGCATAGTCGGAGCATACGACCGTAGAAGAGGATCATTATCATGTTCTGTCTTAATGAGTTTGTGTTTGGGCTCGGCAGTATCATCTTCAACTTCGGCATCGGTAGTCTCGGGTTGTGAGAGTGCAGGCGTAGGCGTAGACGTAGCAGTAGCCGCAGCAACAGTCGAAGGACGTTTCTTCCTCGCAGCAGCGGTAGAAGCGGGCGTCGAACTCCTTCGTGACGCCGCCGCAGCAGCCACAACCGCTTTCGCTCTTGATGGAATCACAGGCGCAGCCGCCGCCGCACCAACCGGTATACTCAATCCACCACCTCCCGCAGCAATAGCAGCTTCTTCGTCATCAAGGTGATTCCGAAACGTCTTCTGTGAGACCAAAATACGGCGCACATTCGAGGTAGTCTTTGTTCGTGAGACGCGTGCGCCGGCTTCTTTCGCCGGTCTGGCGGGTACGGGGATTTGTACGTCGCGCTGGTTCTCGCGGTCTAGTTCGGCCAGGTGGCGGATGATAGCGTTTGCGCGTCGCGAGGAGATGTCGCCGCCTTTGCCGGCGTTGTGAATTCCGCGTTTGCGGCCCAGGGCCGGGGCCATGGCGGCTTTGGCGGGGTCGAAGCCCCGGTCGGCGACATAGGTGTAGCCGGGCGTCGCGTGGGACGAGGAATGTGCGAGGAGTTCCACGCGGAACATGGTCTCTGGGAGTTGGGTAGGGTGAGTGACTAGCCGGGGGAGAACAAAGGCGAGAGTTGATGATTTGGATGGCCAGCGATAAGGTGGTGTTTGGCTTGTTTGCACTCTGCTCGGAGCTTGATGGACAAGCTTCAAAACATGGGGAAGCTCGATATCGAGAGGCATATTTAGCTGCATTAGCAGAGTACAATAATGTAAACGAGATTGTAATAACAAGAAAAATGTATTTTCTGCAATGATCCATTTAATTAGAACAGTCATAAATGTCAATAAAAGCCTAATTCACAGTCAAACTAATGCAATGATAGACTAAACGCCTCAACACCATGGAATCAGTAAGTAGAGCAGGTGCAAATCAAAAACGGATGGAAAAGAAAGATCCTATTTCTTCTTCAGTTGATCCACCCGGGACTCGAGCTCTGTGATATATGACTGGAGCTTGATGGTGGCATGTTGAAGAGCCTGCATGAACAACAACCATCCTTCCGGGAATGCCGGAGAGGACAAAGGTAGCGCAGTTAGCCACTGCAAGCATGATATTTAGCCATAAAGAGAGATATTCAAAACATACGGTAATATCATCATTCAGCATCTCGTTGGAGACGCGGTAATCTCCAAGCACATAGTAGTACACGGACGCGCCGGCAACAACAGCACCGGTCAGGAAGCCGAAGAGTCTGCTTGCATTAGAAAAGTTCATAGCACGAAACAGCATCAAATATCGTAGCATATATCAGAACAGAAATCAAAGATACAAACATACCCTCCTCGGAAAGCTCCCACAGGCTTACGCGCTGGCAACGGCGCGGCCTCCCAGCGGGGACGGGAGACGGAGAAAGATCGGGCGACGGCGCGTCCACGAAGGGGGAGGAAAATCTTTGTGCGCACAGTCATCCTGATATCGACATTTAGATTTGATATTGACAGAAACCTAAATTCCAGGGCAAGGATAGAGCTTACGTTGGGATGTGGATGGTGGCGATCAGAGCAGTTGGAGTGAAGGTGACGTTGACAGGCGGGAAATTGGGCGGAGGTGGCGGTGGGAACGGGAATTTCTATACAAGAGGAGAGAGCATGAACAATGATAGGTGGACTAGCAACCAAACAACCAAAGCATGCATGCTTTGAATGATATTTGATATATTCGATACGAACTGGAAATTACTAGACCAGTCATAACTTTTCTTTTTGACACTACCTAGGTCGAGATGCCACTATACAACTGGCAACTGAATACTAAAAGCACTCACTATCTGTGTCCATTTAGGCATAAAACAGGCCATATACCCATGGAAATCAGTGTCAAGCAAAATGAATGCATAATGAACAAGCCCTTTGATCTACAATCAGACTATACATGAAAATCCCGCTGAAGCTCAGTTTGCCATCGTGCTCTCGTTGAACAGGTCTGCCAACAGATCGTCCCGGCACACCCCGAAATCCACGCTCTCCATTCCGTAGGTACTTTCAAACACATAGATACTCAACCGATCAAAGAACGGTCGCAAGACTCGCTCGACAATCTCGTCCTTTGCCGTTTCCCGAATCTGGTCCGAGATGAGCCAGGGTCGCTTGAAGCCAGCCCGTGCCGTAGGCTCTGTGGAGTCCGCAGGAACGGTTGGCGAAAACACACCCCGAGGCCCAAAGCTTTGTGATACCTCATCAGCTAGAGCAACTGGTTCCCACCGGTTGGGAGGGTATACAGCGTCGATCGTGTCAGTCACGAAGAGCCACTCCATGAGCTGGAAGTCATCTGGAGCGATCACCAAGAGAACATCGAGAAGCTTGCAAGCCTGAAGAAGTGAGTAAGAGTTGTAGAGTTCTGAATGGGAGTTCCGCGGTACTGCTGCAATAGCTTCTTGCAACTCGGCGTTGATCAGTGGCCAGAACGGTGCGATCGCTGTCGCAGACGTCTTGAGAGCCACTGCACGAAGAACCATGAATATTTCCGCCCGGGTCGCAGATGACGGTGACGAGGCGCTGGTCGCAGCTAGGAGATCTTCGAGCTTCTGAAGCAAACTGGGTAGCTCCGCCACGAAGTAATCGTCATTTGCAGAGAGAATCAACAAAGCAATGCGACGGAGGTTCAACTGCGCCTTGCGATCCGCTTCCAATCTCGCAGCAGATGCTCCGACACCAAACATAATTCCTGCAGCACTGGGTGGCGGCAAACGACTCAGTATTTCCGCCAGGCGATCTTTGTCGGCAAGAGTCCATTGTCGCAAAAGTTCCATCCAGCAGCTCTTGATCAAATCCAGATGAAGCCCAAAGAAGCGCGTGTCATTGAAAGCATCGGAGATATCTTTCCTCCAGATCTTCGCAGCTGCAGAAACTTTAGCCATTTGCTGTAGAATGACCATCACGTTGCGGTTGAGGTTATTGGGAAACAGGCGGGACCGAATTAGTGGTCCAACTACATTGGTGGAAACAGCACTGATGGCAGTGTTGATACGATCCGGATCGCCCAATGTTGTGAGGAAGGATGGCATGGAGACCGCCAAAATACTCAACATATCATCGGGGCCAGTATGAGACACTGCAGTGCGATCATAGTCCAGAGATGATCTCGCCATGAGTCCGGATTCCTGGTTAAGTCCAAGGGGCTTGCTCGTGAAAACTGCAGTAAGCAGCCGCAAAACCACGTCCTACAGATGGTTAGTAAAAGCGATTGGCTAAGACCAGGCAAAAGGAAACACGACTTACCCCGAGTTCCTTGCGCATGCGCCGATCTTCACCGAATGTTGTATTTTCCAGCTTTGTGCCCAAGATAGCCGCAAATTCAATCAACCGCGGCAGAATTTGGCGATGAGGGAATGGATTGCTGAGCACGTCGCGTAGGAATGTCGTACAGTCAGTCCAAATCTCATCAAGGACATCATCATCCAGAGAGCGTGCATAGGCGACCAGGAAACTGGCAAGCTCAGATTCGGATAAGCTAGAGGTCAATGACGACTTGCGATTTTGGTCCAAAGCTGCCGGATTTGTGCGGGTGTAGATTGCATTAAAGACTGCCGGGATTGTAATCTTTGGGCTTGACCCATCAAGTGTATGCAAAAGGTTGAAGATGAGCGACGCAGTGTGTATGTCTGACTTGGCCCACATTTCCACCAATGTCTCCAGGCACTCCAACGCCTCGGCGCCGAAGAAATGCTCTAGGATCCTTCGGGACCTGTTTCGCATGCGCAGTGATGTGTATTGGAAAGACGCGATCGACTCAGAGTCAGGGGGTGTCCCGCTGTTATCCCGAGCTCCCCAAGCCCAAATAGAGAAGCAAAGGCGAACAGCGTCCTGGAAGCAAAGGAGAACGGTCAATCGGTCATTAGCGGTATTTGTCCGGCCTTGGCTGCCATCTGAGTTGAAGACACCTGACACCATGTTACCAAAGAAGCCCTGAGGTTGGTCTGGACTTTTTGCGGCTGGGACATTTGACTCTTCCACAAGAAGACGCTCGTGAGCATTGGCGATACACGTTTCAAGACCTGTAAGAAGAGCGATGGTCACATGCTCAGAGCGATCCTGTGGCCAGTCCTCTGTTTGTTGGAATGCAAGCTGAAGTCTCCCAAATGAGGCTTTGATCTCCCTGCAGAAGCATTCGACAAGCATGAGGAGTATCTGGAAGATTGAGTGTGAGTAGAGTGGAAGAACTTCGCAGAGCAGACCGATCCATTTATCCACAATCTCTCGCGACTTTGCAGAGCTGATTCCCTTTAGGAGACAATCTAGGAGACGCTCAGGGGGTCGCGGTAGTTGGGGCATCGACGGTGCTCTTTCTGCCTTCTCGCTCGTGAAAGACAAGATCGAAGGGCTTGTTAAACGTTCACGAGAGGGCGCTCGCTGATGCTTCGGCCGTGGAGGTGGTGGCGGTAGGTAGGCCTGCGCGAACCGTACTTTGAGAGCCGCCAGAAGCGCATCGATGAGTGCACCCTGAACAGCAATGCTACCCCCATCGTTTGCAGCAACTAGAAGACGGTCGACCAGGAAATCATCGATCCCAGATTCGACGAGATCCTCAGCACCAGGGCCCAAAAGAAGCTGCCGCATGAGATACAGTGCAGCTTTCTGCAACCTTTCTCCTTCCGGGGTGACTTGTATAGTGCCTGGAGCTTGGTCGCTGATGATTCGCAAGGAAGCCTCAAATAGTGTAGCATGTAGGCTTTTGGAGTTTGAATTGTCATCTGCGGATGGTCCATTTGGCCGTTTCTCCAGTTGGCCTAGGGTATGTGTGAGGAGTGTAATCCACCCGGGGTGGGAAAGGGTAGAGATAATATTCGATGCCGTGCGCAGTAAGTAATTGCATTCTTTGTAATCGTCTGGCGAGACCGCTTGGTTATTGCTCGCACCAGGGATGTCGCGCTCGAAAATCTCTTCGAGCTTGGAAACAACAACATGGAAAACTCTGCAATCATGTTAGTTTCTAGGTCCCATTGATCTTGCCACGGAATCTCTTACCTATGGATCGATGGCAGGTCCTGAAGCCACTGCTGAACGCTTTGGGAAACGTCACCAGGCTCTTGTGACAAAAGATCCAATATAATAAACAGCGGACGCTCGAGCATCGAGCACTGATAGGCAAACGAGGTTCCCCCGACATCCAAAACTTGCTTTGGAGGCTGATCATGTCCGCCGTGATGACTATGATTCCACAGGACGAAGAACTTCTCGGCTTGCTCTTCTGATGAGAGGTGGCACGAGCCTTCTCCGGACGAGTTGACCATCAATGAAGTAATAGACGCCTCTACAAGGTGATCCACCCAGGAAATTGAATGCAGTGACCACAAACAGCGTACAGCCTCAACGTGGAACTTGGGGCTCATCGGTGATAGATATAGCCATAGCCTTTGCACTAGGCTAGGGATGATTTCTGACGCGTCTGGATAGCTGACGTAAAAACCAGGGCTTTGAATGAAGAAAAGGTTGGTCAGGGCAGACGCAATGGTCGAAACAACTGTAAAAGATGCTGTTGTAGAGGCTTCGGACTCTCTAGACAGCCTTTCCGAGACTGCTTCAAAAAGTCGTCTGTCTCGAAGGACACGCGACCTAGGAAGTTTCTGGAGCAACGTCACAAGAATATTGAGTTTCTCGTGAAGTGACGAAGTGCTATCATCGCTCTCTAGGGCCTGAATAGATAGCTCATGGGCCTCCCTAATGATCATCTCGCCAAGTTGCTTTGGAGCAAATGGGAGAGATGGCAGCTCAAGACTTTGCTTGCTGCTCTCGTAGAATCGGTGAACCTTTTGCAGGAGGTCGCTATTTCGGGCCTTCGCATCAGCGGCGCTAAACTTCTCTGAGCCAGGCTTCTTTGCGAATGCCCGCTCAGTAAGTAGAGGTGTTATTGATTTGAGCACCTTGTGCAATGACTTTGACACTGCCTGCCTAGATGCAGCTGTTCCTGACGATGACGCTTTCAAAGAGGAGAGTTCACTCATCTTGACAAGTAGTGACACCGTCAAGAGAGGAACATGGATCTGAACCATGTCTTCCTCTCGTACATTGAAATTCTCGAGAACAAATTCTGCAAGGTTTAGGTTGTGTAAGGCTCGAGTATTGTTGTTATCGAAATCTGAAAGGCGGAAGTCGATCAGTCCCAAAAGCTCCGCAAATATGACACTACTCTCCACGCCATCGAAGAAAGCACTGGCACTGCGGAACACCTCTTCGAAGTGGTTCCTTGGTGCCTGCTTCTCGAACGATTGGACACTATTCATTATTGGGAGAAAAACGGCTGGGACAATATAGCCGCCAATCTCCCAACGATCCATCAAGGACAGCGCAATTCGAAAAGGCCTCGTTCTTTCAGATGGGACGGTTGGAGCTTGTTTGATCATGTGGAGTAAACCGTTGACCAAGGGCTGCAAGCCAACGCGGCTGAAATATTGAGACTGCGAAAGTTCCTTGCCGTCAATGGAGGACGAACGAGTAGTTTCGGACGAGAATTTTCGGTCATCCGTAGGCTCTGGTCCCAAGAACCACGCCCATAGTCGGCGGTTCAAGCTCATATCTCGTCGCCCGACCACGCCCACGGCAGCAACAATCAGCGTTTGTAGATCCTTGTCCGCGATTCGAGACTGTAAGATCGGAGAGCTCAAGGGCAAGTGAGTGACCAACAAATCAAGGAAATTCCTCTGCACCAAAAGCTGTTCATCAGAGAGACCCGATGCAAAACAACGAATCAACAGGCCCGGCTCGGGTAGAATAACGGAATCGGCAGCTGCCAAAATCTCGGCCGGTACGTCCTTCATATCGATGCCATCCGTTGTGCTTGGTCGTCGACCGGCAATGCCCAACTTAGGGAGATAACGGTTCAGGTATGCGAGCACACCGAGCCGTCGGCTAGAATTCGTGATTGATGCCAGAAAGAGGCATTGCCAGAAATATTGCCCTGAAGCACCTGCCTCGGAAGTTCTTTGTGTCTCAAGTTGTCCAGAAACATCTCGAAGCTTGTTGATTATCCGCAATGTTGGTTCAAAATCGTCACTTGTCTCCTCTTCCAACCCTGGAAGCAAGGCAAGAAGGATTGCTTTCAGGGCGGGGCGAATGGCCCATGGTTCCAGATCAACAATATAGCCTTCTACCAGCGATAGAAATAGCGGACGAACGGTGAGCGAAGCGAAGGTCAAGGTCGGGGCCAGGCCAGGCAGGTACAATGGGAGGTCATGCGACAGTCCTTCGAGCTAGATGCGAACGAAATATATCAGCAGACGCATTCTGAACTCATTTTCGGAGTCGAAATACCTTTATCAGCCCGAATATGTATGTATAAACCTCAAGCGCCTTCTGGTGAACGCCCGAAGGTAACGATGGGTTCAAGCATTGGGCAAGTCGTTTCGACACCAACACCTTATGCGGGACGACAGGTTGATCAGGTGGGTGGGTTTGAAGTGCCTGGGTATAGTTAGTTACCTATATTCTTGAGATCTTCCACTTGCGCTCACCTTTAGCAGGCGACTGAGAAAGGAGATATAGTCGGCCCATTCTTGTAGGGCGTTATCGAACAGTGACAACGCTCGCTCAACACTCGAAGCATAGCGGCGATAGCTCTTATCTTTCTTGAGGGATCCTATATTTACCAAAATATCATGAGACAAGAGTTCCACCTAGAAGGAAGCTTCGTGGGAGATACAGACCTTCCTTTCCCTGTAGCCGCGAGCGCGTCAGGGAGCTTTCGGAGCTTGCGGGGGAGTCCGACCTCGGAAAAGCAATTGGATCAAGGCTCATGGTGCCAGTAACGGACGATGAACTGATTGAAAAGTCGCAGGGCGCACTCCGTCATATTTAGGACATCGAAGACAACCCTAGTGGAAGGGGAAGGTTGGACGTTTGACTAGGGTCGAAAGGGCCACGCAGGCGGCCACATTGATGTTTTGTCCGCCTTGGGAGCTTCTCCGACTCTCCGCTCGACGTCAGAGCGTCTCTCTACTCCGCAGAACCACGCGCCGACCAATACACCCAGCGACTCGGGTGTTTTGATGCGAGATTGACGATGCGGAACTTATGATCTATTCCCCGCACTCCCAGCGATTGCGTCTAGAGGCGCACGCCCATTGCGGGGATGAGTACACTACAACCAGACTCTCAAAGCGCCCATCGCGATGAGCCTATCGACGAGAACGTGACACCTTCACCAGCTCCCAGTCCTTCCCTTGCCGAATCGCGAGATCGCAGTACCAGTCCAGAGGGGCCACGACCGCCTCTACCTCCGCGACCGAACACCTTAAGTTTATTGAACGATGAGACGGCATCACGAAATACAAATCTGCAGGCAGAGGCAACAACGGCTATTTCTCGAACGGATTTTGGCACGCAGACTCTAGAAGCGGGAGGAAGTGCCTATTCGACTCTGGCAGTGCGTGGTTTGTCTAGAGGGCTAAAAGCTAGAGCTAGCCTTAGCCACTTGGCGAGCCCGAAAGGTAGCGAGGCAGGCGACTCCGCGAGCATTCGGAGCTCAATTCCAAACAGTGATGCGGGCGATGTTGAAGCGCTGTTCAAGGACTTTGTGGCGACTGCGCCCGCAGGTCATCCGGACGCAGCAAGCTTGCTTCATTTCCCCGAGTTTCCCGCCGATGATGTCGATGACGATGAATTCATGAGCGAATTTGACGCGGTTGGCGGATTAAATGAAGATGCTGGCAATGAAGACTTGCTTCTTCAGCGGTGGAAGAGCAAGCACAAACATTACATGATACTCTCTGCTGCCGGCAAGCCAATTTGGACTCGGCACGGCGATGGTGGATTGATCTCGACCTACGTCGGAGTCGTCCAGACCATCGTATCGTTCTATGAAGATTCAGGGGATCACCTTCGCAGCTTTACAGCCGGGGATACCAAGTTTGTCATTGTGACTCGAGGGCCGCTACATCTTGTCGCTATCAGCCGCATGATGGAGAGTGATAATCAGCTTCGACTCCAGCTAGAAGCTTTGTACATGCAAATTCTATCCACGTTGACCCTTCCATCTCTCAATCACTTATTCTCCGTCCGGCCGTCTACCGATTTGAAGCGACCGTTACAGGGTTCCGAAACACTCCTGTCTTCATTAGCAGACAGCTTCACCCGAGGATCACCATCTACCTTGCTGTCGTCCTTGGAGTGTCTCAAGCTACGCAAAGTACATCGCCAGTCAATTAATAATGCGCTTTTGAAAACGAAAGTCAATAACTTGCTTTACGGACTGGTGGTCGCTGGTGGGCGGCTTGTGAGTGTCGTACGGCCGAAGAAACATTCGCTTCACCCAGGTGATCTGCAACTCCTCTTCAATATGATTTTTGAGGCCGATGGCATCAAGGCAGGAGGTGGTGAAAGCTGGGTCCCTGTTTGTCTACCTGGCTTCAACAGCAGCGGCTACCTATACATGTACGTCAGCTTCCTCAATCTCCGAGGCGACGTGGACGACAATGAGGACATCTTGAAGGACGAATCAGTCGCTATAGTTCTTATTAGCCCGGATAAGGAAAGCTTCTTCGAGATGCAAGGAATGCGCGACTCCCTCGTTGAGGTGAGTCAACTCTCGCCGGGAAATTTAAGTGGGTAAATACTGATTCATTCCATCTTATAGCAAATGGAGAAGAATGGCAGTTTGAAGGTGATCGCTGCTTCAATCGATCAGGGTCGCCCAGCTACCACCGACATTGTTCCCGGGACAGTACTTCACCATTTCCTATACAAGTCACGGGCGAATGTCCAATTTACGATGTCGTCCTACTCTCCTGAGTTTACTTCAATCTCTCGCAGGCGAAGGTCAGCACTCATATGCGAGACATAAACTGGGCACCTAACATGATTTTCTAACATATATGTGTAGGTTGATGTCCGTATACAATAACATCCACTCCAGTATCCACGCCAAGAATAGTCATGTCAAGGTACACCACTGTGTATCTCGATCCGCGAGCTCATTTGCATGGGTGACCCCAACCTTTGAGCTATACTGTGTCGCTGAGCCGAACGCAAACCGGAACGCGTTAGTGCAAAGCGCGAGTAAGATTGCTCAATGGGTACAGCAAGAGGAAGAAAGACTATTCATCATCGGTGGTGCCGTACGTGCTTTCTCACTTACCAAATCGGTTCACGAGACTAACAGAACTCTTAGGTTTTTTAATCCTCCAACCACTAGACTTTGTCGAAGTCCGGGCTGCAGTTGACTGCAACACTGTATATAGTATATAGCCTCTCTAGCTTCTCGCAATCATACCCAATGCTAAGATTCTCATAGAATTCGTGTACTATTCTGTATGTTTAAACTTGGTAGTGCTACCCCACTTGATCTCTTCCATTCTATTGAACAAGACTGCCGCAAAAAGAACATGATGCATACGCTGGTAGCTAAACATGTCGCTGAGAAGCCAAACCACTTGAAAACCAACATCTCTCTCTTCAATCAATAGAATCATCCCGAAGGTTGAGGAGTTGGCGCATCACTTCGCTCGACTTGCTGCGCAAAGCATCGTGATACATGGTGTTGGTGATGAACTGCTTCGTACCCTTGATCTTGGAGGCAGTGCTGGAAGCCAGGTCAAAGTGGACGTACATATCGTCGATGTAAGTAGCAGCGTAGACAGGGACCTCGTTCTTGGCCAGTTGGGCCTCGTCATACAAGGCTGGCCAATCGCTGGTGTTGGCGAGGATATCGGCTACCTCTTGAATCTGCTGGAGCTCTGTGTATGACTCGAACATGTCTTTGAAGACCTGTGCAAGAGATGGAGTTAGATGTGGCTTTATTTTGGCCATATGATGACAGCTGGGGCTCTTACCATCTCGCCGGTGAAGTAGATCTGGGGCTGTGAGTCGGAAATCAGGAATTGAGGGTGTTCGCCTCGTCGTCTATCTGCCGCCCAAAGAGAAGGTTTGCTGTGGCCAAAGCATTAGCAGTTTCCACTTATTGGGGGTCGGAAGTGGCATGCTCACCCTTGGCAATAGATTGCCTCGTGCAGGATGGCGTAGATAATGTTCTTGTCCATTCCACCATTGCTATCGATGAGAGCAAGAGTTGGACCGGTAAGAGAGCCGAAGATCTCAAGGTCGTTCCAGACTCGTAGAACAATTTCTAGGGTCAAGGTGAGTAAGTTCCTCCTTGTTGAGGTGTCCACGAGAGTTAGTACATACCATGCAGAGAATCAAGACCGCCTAATCGATGGTCAGACTATGAATTTCAATTTACTAATGGGGGTTTACTCACCGTGGAAGCCAAAGACAATTCCAAGCTGCTGGAATCGAGCTGGGGTGAGCCAGCCTGAGGGCAGCGCAACCTTGTTAGCCGCCAGGTACCGCATGATTTCCCGGACACGCTCAACATCCTCTGGGAACTTCGCATAGTACGCCTCATTTCTCTCCAGAACCTTCTCTGTTCGTGTGTCAGTCAATCAATATTTCACTTGTTTCTGCCATAGAACAACAACACACCATAGGTTCGTGCATAGACGGGGTCTGGGTTATCAACAAGAGGGGGCAATCCGCCGCAGATGAAAGCCTCTCTCAGTCCTTCAGGGCTGGGTTGAAGAACAAAGTTAGCGTACGGTCAATAATGTGGGTTTAATTGGAAGATAGAGCGAGGGTGACACACAATTTGGACAAATAGGTGGCAGCACAGAAACCACCGAAGCTTTGGCCGATAATGCTCCATGCGCGCTGATCCTCGGGATACTCCAGAGTCAAAAACTTCCGGATCGCCTCACAATCACGGACAATGTTGTCAGCACGGAATTTCTTGAGGTATTCGGCTTGCTTGATAGCGTCCCCCTGACGGGCAAGGGTCCCCGCAGTAAGGGTAGAGCTAAGGCCAGTGCCACGCTGGTCCAGAAAGAGAACCTATCTCGTGTTTTAGTAAAACACACGCAAGATACAGATGACGGAATATCTCTCTAATTTGGCACGGTGATTTCGTACCTGATACCCTTTGCTGAGGGCTGGCTCGACAAAGCCGTAATTTTGCGGGGCACCACATCCAAAGCCCGGTCCCCCCTGAAGGTAAACAAGCCAGGGCAGTTTGGACTCCTCTTTGGTAGGTTCGACCGGCTTGTTCAACCGAGAAACACTTCGAGCAAACAGTCTCAAGGTGCCATCGCTGGGCTTACTGTAGTCCAGGGGCACATCAAAGAACAGCTCGGCGACACGAAGCTTTCCTAGAATTCAGTCAACAACAGTCTGGTCTTGAGATGTTCGTATCTCTCAACAGTACAGATAGCCAAGATACACAGACCTGGCACATTGTGGAATCGCCGATCAATCAGTTTGGCAGCCATGACTGTCACTGTATTTTCCATGCAAAAAGTGGTTGGGATCCCAAAGGCGAGGAGAGTTGAGTGGATCGACTGCGGAGAAGCTGAGAAGTGCCGTTCCACTGTTCCACTCGACGCTGCCAGACTCACCCAACTTGCACTTATCCCACCCCAGCCTCGCCTTGCGACTAAAATCAGCCCGCGGCTCCATTTGCAACTTGCTTAGCCTCCGATCTAACCAATCAATGCTTCTAGTGGACATTCCTCGAGGCAGATAAGATCAAGACCAACTCCAGTGCTCCACAACATCTGGTTCAGGATAGTCCAACCGGAGTCATCATCCCGAGCGCCTCAGAGCAAATCCCGACCGGACTTTATAGGGAGATCTAACCCCTGTCGACTGGGCCAGATAGATCTAGATTTGATATCTGATCAACCATGCAAGAGAAAATTCTACAAGACTTGTGGAAAGTCGCCCAGGGAAAATGGGAATCCGGAGTTCTCCCAAGCGCAGACAGCTTAGCTCGGGCGCGGGCTTCTCTTCCCACCACACTGCCAGACACCGGTGCCAACCTCGAAGCTGTTCAACGACACATTCTGGATGATATTGTCCCGGCATTCAATGGAGGCAGTATCAGTGCCAACTACTATGGCTTTGTCACCGGTGGAGTCACGCCCGCGGCACTCTTCGCCGATAATGTCGTCTCTGCCTACGACCAAAACGTTCAAGTGCATATCCCCAATCATTCCATCGTCACGGATGTCGAGTTCACTGCACTAGGTCTTCTTGCCGATCTCCTTGACTTGGACCGTTCCGTCTGGCATAATGGTACTTTTACCACCGGTGCAACGGGAGGCAACATCCTCGGCTTGGCTTGTGGTCGGGAATATGTTCTTCGCAAAGCTGCCGAGAGAAAGGGTGTGCAAGTAAACAGCGTTGGAGAGTTCGGTTTATTTGAAGTATTGCATGCTCTGGGGCGTTCTGGAGTCCAGGTGCTATCGACCTTGCCTCATTCATCCCTCGTGAAAGCGGCTGGTGTGCTGGGCATTGGTCGTGCCAATGTGCATAATGTCTGCCAGGCCGACAACCCGCTCCACTTTGATCTTGAACAGCTCGAGAAAGAACTAGCAAGAACAGACAAAGTCACCATTGTGGCCGTCTCCGCTGGAGAAGTCAACACTGGCCGCTTTGCAACTACAAAAGAGCATCTGTCGCAGATCCGCCAACTGTGTGACAAGTATGGGGCATGGCTTCATGCGGACGGTGCCTTCGGGGTTTTTGCTCGCGTCTTGAATGACGATCCGGAGTTTGCAACAATTAAGCAAGGAAGTGCGGGACTTGAGCTGGTAGATTCAATTGCCGGAGACGGTCATAAACTCCTTAATGTGCCCTATGACTGCGGGTTTTTCTTCTGTCAACACGCAGACCTGGCCGTCAATGTCTTCCAGAATGCAAACGCTGCCTATCTTACGGCAGGACCCTCCGATGGGCCGGCAATTCCATCACCTTTGAATATTGGCATGGAAAACTCTCGCCGGTTTAGGGCATTGCCGGTCTATGCATCTCTGCTCTCTTACGGGAAGGATGGATATAGAGATATGTTGGAGCGCCAGATCCGCCTTGCCCGAGGGATTTACGATTGGATTTTTGATTATCCAGAGTATACAGCCTTGCCGGAGACATCGTCCAAGTCAAACCTTCTGGACCAGACCTTCATGAGCGTTCTGTTCCGTGCTAATGATGACGACTTAAACCGGGAACTGTCAAAGAAGATCAATGATACTTCGCGGATGTTCGTTTCTGGGACTTGCTGGGACGGCGCTCCAGCTACTCGAATTGCGATCTCAAATTGGAGAGTTGATGTGGAAAGAGACCTGGAACTGGTGACTGGAGTTTTGGCCGAGGTTGCTCGGCGCTAGCCGAATCACTCACGAGGGGAAACACATAGATACTATCATGCTAATAATTAACTAGCACATAATAATCTGATCTAATTTTTGGGGGAAAAAAAAGGAATTTCTTTTTTACGACCTCATATCTCAAGATTTTCACCGACGACGACCTGCTCCGCCCATGTTTTCAGTGCGGTCGTTCATGCTAACAACCTCTCCAATACCCGCAGCTTCTTGTTCATCCTCCAAGGCCATAATCTCTTCACGGCTGTCCCACCATTTCTCTTCGGCCATATCAAATGCCCCCTTGCGCAGCTCCTTGACTGTCTTGTCTTCGGCCTGGCCCTTCCACCTCAAAGCCTCGAGAAGGATATTCTGCCAGTCTTCGGAGGTTCGACTGAAGAACTCCCTCAAGCTCTCGAAGGGACGAGGCTGAGGACGAGTATCAACGGGTTGATCTGATTCTTGCTCCTCAACCTCGAGTTGTTCCATGCCTTGAGTCACAGAAGGCACAGTCAGTTCTGTGGGCGCAGGGGAAGAAGGATCTAAAGACATAGCATCCTCGCCCTCCTCGTCCATGTCCTCGTCGTCCTCGTCGTCTTCATCATCCATCTCCTCGTCACTGTCTGCCTCGTCCAGGAGATTCCAGTTCTCAGGCTCGACATAGAACAGTTCTTTCACACCATCAAGCTTGACCAGGTCAATCGAATACATGTCATTGAATGTGAACTCTCGGTCGCCCTTTTCAAAGGTACCGCCGTAAATGAAAAGAGTGTCATCTTGCACCGCAAGCTGAGCGTTGAATCGCCGGTGTGGCATCTCAAATCGAACAACTGCAGGCTTAGCAGGCTCCACGGGGTCTTCCTCGGTCTTTGGTGTGCTCAATTCCATGAAATAATCGTCTTCATCGTCATCGCGGAGTCCTTGCTTGGCTTCTAACGCCTTCAGATTTTGCAGCAGCTCTTCCTCGTTTGCTCTGCCACGGTTACGGGACTTGTTCGCTTGGTTCGCTTGTTGCTTTTTACCAGCGGCACGCGGGCGACGGAGGCTCAATGGGAAGAAACGGTTTCGGTCCGTAGTCCAAGCAAATAGCGTGTCGAAAAATTCACTATCAATGCCCTCCTCGGTCAGCTCGACATCGTGAACACCACCGAACATAATGCCTCGACCCTTGTGGTAAGCCATGGTAGTACCCACGCGCGGTGGGTTAGGCGTATTGGCGGGCTTCTTTCGTCGCTCCCAGCGGATAGCAGGTCCTGTCGAAGCCGCCGCTGATTCCGTCTCTGGGGGTGTGATTCTCAGGAACCAAGTGTCTTGATGGACCATGGGTTTGAGGGTCATTTTCTGAGGGCCACCTTTGCCTTGCTTGCCGCCCCCACCACTAGCGGCCTTCACTCGTGAGTAGCCACCGTAGATCACGGCGCCGGTTTCATGAGGCAGGAATGAGAATGATGATCGAGGATCGGGCTTCTGGGAGGCCGTCGTCAAAGCGGGGTTGAACCAGGTATACTTTGAGCAATCGTATATCCACAGGTCCTGCAGATACTTGGTCTGCTGGGAAGTATCTTGGAAGCCACCGAAAAGAAGGATGTAGTTCTGTTGTTGAAGTTAGTTTGATATCGCGCGAATACATATTTCGAGTACAGGCATGTACCTTGTAGTAGGTCATTCGGTGACCACTTCTTGCAGGAGGCCCCTTACCCTTGGTCTCAAGACGAGTCCATTCCCGGGTAGCTGGGTCCAGGTGCCAAAAGTCGTTATAATGGTAGAAAGTACCCTGTTTGGGTGATGAAAATTCTCCTAGTTGCTGTTAGGTCTGGCGGGCCGCAAAGTTCAAGGTCTAGAAACTCACCTCCGAACAGGTACACGCCTCCAGAGTTACCTCCACGGCACCAAGCATGTCCACTTCGAGGTAGAGGGCTGTTGGGACTAGTCACCTCCTTCCACTCGCCTCTATTGATCTGGTACACGAAGAGATTGTTGAAGAATGTCGCATGCGTTCCATCATAGTACTCTCCACCGAAAAGCAGAATTTCGTTCCCATTAGAGGGAGACGCAAGAACAGTAGCAGAAGATCTGGGTGCTGGAGGCCCTGATGGCACTTCAGTGACCTTCAAGAATTTAGCCTGCTCTTCAGCATACTGAGCGAGGATGGCGTCGAGGTCGGCGTCCTCAGCGTCGCTGTCAACATCCTTGCCCTTCGCTTTCGACTTTTTCTCCTTCTGAGCAGTCTTCTTGGACTGCTTAGCTGCCACACGCTCCTTGTGCTCGGCAGACTTCTTGTTTTTCTTGGCCATGGTGAATTGTAGTTTGTTGGATGGATTTTTTTGGACACATCAATATTCTGGGCCGCGGGGCATAAAAGCTTTCCCCCACATAGACGCTTATCGTGGATGCGACGCGGTTTGACTAAGCCTACATACTCAAAACACACCTAATTAGACCCTATTTTTTGTCCAATTTCAGATGAACTCTTTTTTACTATGTCTGAATTAATCACAAATATTTAGAATTAACTTGAATGTTTAGGCTAGTGGGGAGTCGAGACCAGCATCTGCGAGACTCTTATCAGTGGCCTTGACCGCTCACGTGCAAAACGCGTCTCGATAGCCTCGCGATGGGCGCGGAGTCTCGGGATTTCCAAGTTGGATCACCAGGTAACCGGACAACAAAAACCACAACAGACGAAGGCCATGAGCGACGTACACCCCCATGACGAAAAATAATCTCGCCGTACACCTCAAATGGCTACTGAAACAAGGCCCGTCCCTGTACCCCACGTTGTCCGCCGATAACCCTCCAATTGATCCCGGAAGTCGCGTCTCTCAACAACCTACTCCGCCATCCGATGAAACTGAACTTCTAGACCAGCTTCTGGAGGATGCCGAGGACGTGAAAGATGAGAATATGGCAAGACTTATGCTCGCGCCCTCGTCCGAGAGCAAACCTCGAATGCTCAGTCGGGGCGATACACGGCCACCGAGTTCACCCACCGTCAAAAAACCTTCGTCCTCGAGAAGCGTAGTTCAAGGTATGTCGCTCATATGACAACCGCAACAAATCACAGACCTAATGTGGAGCCTTCACGCGCAGAATCGTTCCTTGAGCCGCCCCAATCATCCTTGAAGAGCACGCGACCAAAAGCCACTCCAATCCGATCGAACCGCAAACTCGCAACGTCCCCATTCGATGAAATCGAGTCCATTGATTTGACTGGCGACCCTGATCGATTCCTACCTCCGTCTTCAAACCTCGACTTGGCAGGGCCACGACGCTTGTGGGCTGAGGACTCTACATCGCGCCAAACACCAGCTGAAAAACGAGGGAAGAAACGGAAAAGCGACGAGTATACTTCCGAGCTTCTGTCGCCCTCGAAGCATACGAGCAGAGTCCGATCACCTCTAAAATCAAGCGGCTCATCCCTTTCAAAAGATGCCATCCCGGAGATACCAAGTCGAGTCAGCCGAGGAGACCGCGCAAACGGAGTGAAGCATGGCAATCTTAGTTCCCCAGTCCTTCCACGGAGCAGCCGAAAACGAGAAATCGCGGACTCGGATGAAGAGGATCCATTGGGTGATAGTTGGTTCCATGATGACGACATGATCATCGATGCCAATACAGGACTGTACCCAAAGCTCCCCGCAGTGAGCCCCTCGGATGATGGAAATGATGTACCCGAGCCGATTCTTGCACGGCCGTCTCAGTCAGTCCTTGAAAATGGGCCACCATCACCTGCGCGCAAGGATAAGGGTTCCAAAGGAAAGCCATCAAAGCCCCAGCCGCCCTCTTCAGGACCAACGGGGTCGGTGCCAAGTTCACAAGCTAAGGATGAGAACATCTTGAAGTTCACAGCCCTTCGCTTGGAAGTCTTCGAGAAGGCAATTCTGCGATTACAGCAGACCCTCCAGAAGAATGCCGAGATTGTTTACGAACAGGCAATGGTGGGTCGACCAGCGCCAGAATTGATTGCCGCAAACAAAGACCTCGTCTCCCAGATTCAGGCAATTGAGTCTTTGCAAAGGCAGAAACACTCACATAATGACTGCTTAGCTCGCAAGGAAAGCCTCAAGCGGGATGTCATGCGTGTCATTTCCCAGGGCTTGGATCCAACAACTCTTCCGGAGCTTTCACAGAGCCGAGCAGTAGAGGCAGAGCTGGAAAAGATAGAATCCAAAATACGCGAACTCCTCCCCCGAGCCAAGATATTCGATCTTGCCGCAGAGATTGGTGAAGATCTCCAAGATGCGCCAGCTCACATCTCGCGACCCAGGGAGCAGTCTGAACTGGTGACCTCCAGGGAGCCACCGGCCGTGTCTCGGAGACCCAAACAGTTGGTTGCAAGTCCCCGGAAAGAAGAACCCTTTGTATCGCGGAATATGGCATCACCCGCGCTAGACTTCGACGAATTCGATTGGAATGACAGCGACGATGA